>CAWUFW010011747.1:0-592068 GCA_963921515.1 Calotriton arnoldi
AGTGGACTATGTACTTAGTCTCTGCTCCAGGTTGGCTGAGTAGATGAAGCGATACAAAAGGGGATGATGGACGGAACGTTTGAGCCAATCAAACACTCACCCCCAGTCAACTGATCTGGGTTTAATCCATCATCATTCTTTAGCTCACTCCACCACCCCAGTTCAGACATGGCCATATGCAAATCAGTCTGACCCTGTGCCTCATGGGAACAGTCCAGCCCGAACTGCCAAGCCATGTCTTCCTGGACCGGAAACAAGCATCCTAGGACCGGTTTCTGGCATTCCAGCCGTCATCAGCCAGGCTTGCTTGAATCCAGTGGCAAAGTGAGCAAGGGACCCACGTCTGGGCATACCCCGCCAACTTAGAGGCGAACAAGCGATACAAAAGGGATGATGGACGGAACGTTTGAGCCAATCAAACACTCACCCCCAGATGATGGATTAAACCCAGATCAGTTGACTGGGGGTGAGTGTTTGATTGGCTCAAACGTTCCGTCCATCATCCCCTTTTGTATCGCTTTGTTCGCCCTAAGTTGGCGGGGGTATGCCCAGACGTGGGTCCCTTGCTCACTTTGCCACTGGATTCAAGCAAGCCTGGCTGATGACGGCTGGAATGCCAGAAACCGGTCCTAGGATGCTTGTTTCCGGTCCAGGGAAGACATGGCTTGGCAGTTCGGGCTGGACTGTTCCCATGAGGCACAGGGTCAGACTGATTTGCATATGGCCATGTCTGAACTGGGGTGGTGGAGTGAGCTAAAGAATGATGATGGATTAAACCCAGATCAGTTGACTGGGGGTGAGTGTTTGATTGGCTCAAACGTTCCGTCCATCATCCCCTTTTGCATCCCCTTTTGTATCGAGTAGATGAAGAAGGCCAGTAAAAACCTTGAGGCAAGTCAACAATTGCAAAAAGCTTGGCATGACCAAAAGGCTGTCTTGACTGTTTATCAGCCAGGACAGAAGGTTTGGGTGTTGGAGCCTGTGCCCACAGCAACTCTCCAAGACAAATGGAGTGGACCCCATACCATACTTGAGCAGAAAGGAGAGGTCACCTACCTGGTGGACCTTGGTACTCCCAGGAGCCCCCAGTGGGTACTCCATGTGAACAGGCTCAAGCCATACATTAACAGGGCTGACATGGGCTTGCTCATGGCAACTGATGAGGGACAGGAAGAAGAGAGTGACCCACTCCCTGACCTCCTCTCACAGAACCCTGATGATGGATCAGTTGATGGTGTAGTCTTGGCAGACAGCGTCACTGGTCAACAGCAGATTGATTGTAGGAAGGTCCTCAATCAATACAGGCATTTGTTTTCTCTGACACCCAGTCAAACCACCTGGTATACCCATGAAGTGGACACAGGTGAGAGTCTACCTGTCAAGAATAAAATCTACAGGCAGCCTTACCATGTCAGAGATTGCATCAGGGCAGAGGTCCAAGCGATGCTGGAACTGGGAGTGTTTGAGCCCTCAGATAGCCCTTGGACTAGCCCAGTAGTCCTGGTACCTAAACCTCACCCTTACACTGATGCATCGTATAAACCTCCCAAATACCATAGGACGGGCAGACGCCTTGGCTCTAACTATTCGTCCTCGGACAGAGAGGAGGAATCCGGTGACTCGGACACAATCCTAGACAACACAAGACAGAGAACGCAGAATCAAGGACAAAGAAAATGGCGAGGGGCACGGGGAGGACCCCAAACTAACCAGTGGCTGCCACCTACTCCATGGGGCTATCCCCCCTTCCCGGTATTTGGCCCGGGCCAACAAGGTCCATTGATGGGGTTCCAACCACAACCTCAACAAGGTTATAACCAGCCTTTTTTAGAGCAAGGCCGTGGCCGCTCAAGAGGAAGGAGGCGGTCGCAACAGCAAGTACACTGGAGCTCCCCAGTCTCCCCATGGAACACCAGGAGCATGACCAAGACAGGACCACAACCAGGACCGAGCAGGGAACCAGCCTCATAGTTGTGAGAAGTTGGCCTGGTATATGCTGTCCACTAATTATAGTGGGCACCTTGCACCAGTCCAAACAACCCCTTATTGGAGATAGGTTAAAGGCAACCTTTATTGAAAGCTATCCTAGTGGTAGCTATGGAGAGCAGCCTTCAGGCTAAGTCTTGAAGGAATGTAAAGCAGCTTGTTTTACCAGTCTATAATCTCTTGAGTGACCAAATGAAAGAGGACCACACCAGGTATATATTTAAAATATATGTATTTAGTCTTAAACACACCCCTCTAGTCTCTTTATGAGGCTAGAGTTTGAAGTACATAAGTTACAAGTCAGTTATCAACAGTAATAGCACAAATACACGTTTGAGCCCTAGGGGCGTACCAAACCATATACCAATAAAGTGGTATAAGAACCACGACTGAGCTAGACACAAGGCCTAGAGCCTGTAGAAGTGCTTGGCCCTCAAGGAACCACCCAAGGTAGTGACACAGGGGACCCACGGGGGACGCGTGCAGTGTGAGAACACAGCCGCGAGCCGCCGTTGACTTCTATGGGGAATGTCGCGGTTGGAGTTTTAAAGAAAAGGGACACTTAGAGGAGGACTTGGAGCAAACCCCTTTAGAACTAGGTCGTTCTAGAGTCTATACCCACGGGAGCACTGGAGTACTCGAGTTACCTCACCCAGGGAAGCCGGGTGCATAGGTGTCTTTCGGGGTCGGGTTTCGTCGTCGTTTTCAATGACGATCTGCTGCAAAGTGCTGCTGGCGACCAAGTCGAAAGTGTTCGGGTGGATCCAAAGGTGGATCGAAGATCTGAAGAACCTGAAAGCAGAGGGGACAGAGTCTGGGTCACTAGCCAGTGACCAGGAAGGCGATGAGCAGATGCCCACCGATGTCGGGTGCTTCAGGTAGGTTGATGGTTGTCTTGACTCTTCAGCCACGAGGTCCAGGAGGCGTCGACGACAACCAGGAGCTGGATTCGAGCTGTCCCACAACGTCTGTCGATTGCAGGGGTGTCGGCGACCAGATTGGACCCAACAAGCCTTGGCAACGGCAAGTCTTGTAGAAACAAAGAAAGGATGTTGATGCAGACCAGCAAGGTCTGGGGGACTCACCCAGCAAAGGTAAGTCAGGGCACGTCTGGAGCAACAAGGAAAGCCCAAGCAAAAGAAGAGTTGCCTTTGGGAGGGCCCACTAGCCAACGGACTAGCGACCGCAAAGGAGCCTCAAGTGGACGCACTTGGAGCTGGCTTACAGAACACTCGTGGAGTGGAGGCCAGTGATCTTCGGTGCAGTTGGTGCTGGAGGCGGGGGCTACTTGGAGCCCAAAGCACAACTTTGTGGGAGACCAGGAAGAGGATGCACTTGCAAAAGTACTTGGTGTCCAGGGGTCATGGTTTCACGTTACCCACGACAGCTACGGGCCTCATCTTCACTGGGGACTCAGGGCAGCCTTGGGGAAGTCTGGAAATCCACCTCTGGTGATGCAAAGACGTCGGCGTCCGGCGGGAGCTTTGGCGATGCAGACCGGACAATTGCTTCTTAGGTGCCTGCCAAGCAGGGGAGTCACTCCTTGACCCCAAGGGAGATTATTCAGTCCTCTAATCTTAAAGTAGAGCGTCGAAGGTCCAGGATTCTGTATCAGAGTTTCGTCCAGGTAAATCTAAAGTCCTAAGGACTGGGGTCCCATACTTATACCAAGTTAGGGGGTTGGACATACTCTGGGGACCCACCTATGGGAGGGTCAGGGAAGAGGGGTGGTTACACCCATTCCCTTTGTCCAGTTTCACGCCAGAGCAGGGGCAGGTAGCCCCTGCAACCGGTTTGAACTGGCATATGCACAGGGACACCAAGTGTGCCACCAGTGCAGGACTTCTGAGCACCAGAGAGTGCTCCCGCCCAGCCCCAATACACATCATCCTGTCTGGGGAGGTGGTTACACCTCCCTTGAACAGGAAACCTATTGTCCAGGCCTCCCCTGCCGGAGTTTCAGTCAGCAGCAGGAGGCCAGACCCGTGTCTGTGGCAGTGGCATCCATTTTGTGATGCCAGGGCTCTGGAAAGAAGTTACCGGGTAGGCCGGTGTGTACATGTCTCTACCTCTAGAAGGGTGGAATGCTACCCCCGCCGCCAGAACTGGCGGGGGGGGGTAGTATTCCAAGATGTTTGACACCAAACACGACATGTTTTGGTGCAGCCAGTCCAAAGTTAGCATTGTACCGCGAGGATATAATGCACTTAAGAGTATATGGTCAGGCTGCACTACAAACAGCATCAGAGAAGGGTCTCCGAATGCTGCAGAGGGGCTCTGCTCATGCAGGGCACCCTCTCACATAAGAACCAAGCACTCTGCCTTCAGGATTGATAAGGCCTGCCATAGGAGTGACTTATAGGTTTATATGTGTGTATATATGTAGTGATATAGGTAACCTATATCACAGTAAGGGGTGCATGCACCACCTTACCCAGGCTGCAGTAGCAGACCTGTGGTGTCATTTTGGGTGGCCTTCCAGGGGTGGCACAATACATGCTGCAGCCCCTGGCAGGTCTCTGAGGTACCTATGCCCTGGGTACATAGTATACCATATACTAGGGACTTATAAGGGCACTCCAGATTCCAATCAGAGATGTGCCTAAGGCACATGGAAACCATTTTAGAGAGGAAGCAGCTAGGCTGGGGTTCTGATTAGCAGGGCCCCAGCCAGACTAAAGTCGAAAAACAGTGAAGCATCAGCAAAAAGTGGGGGTACCCATGTGAAGCAGATCCTACTCTCCTACACAACCCCCCCAACCGTAGGGACATTAAACTAACCTTGACCAGTTGAGTCTTCATGTTCTTAGTGGAAGTACCTAGAGAGTCCCTCTGCATTGGCATGGTTACTCCCAGGTCTATGTTCCACTGTAAAGTCCATCCCCTGTAGGGAAATGGACCACCTAAGCAGTTTGGGGTTTTCACCCTTCATTTGTTTTAGCCATAGGAGGGGCTTGTGGTCTGTTTGAACAAGGAAGTGAGTACCAAACAAGTATGGCTTCAACTTCTTCAGAGCCCAAACCACAGCAAAGGCCTCCCTCTCTATGGCTGACTAACGTTTCTCTCTAGGGGTCAGCCTTCTGCTAATAAAAGCTACTGGCTGATCCTGACCTTCATCATTCAATTGTGACAGTACAGCCCCTACCCCCAATTCAGATGCATCTGTTTGGACAATGAACTTCTTGGAGTAATCAGGACTCTGTAGAATGTTAGCAGTGCACATGGCCTGCTTCAGGTCATCAAATGCCTTTTGACAGCTAACTGTCCACTGAACCTTTTTGGGCATTTTCTTGGAAGTTAAGTCATTCAGGGGTGTCACTATTGATCCATACCCCTTGACAAATCTCCTATAGTACCCAGTCAGGCCTAAGAAGGCTCTCACCTGAGTCTGGGTAGTTGGAGCAGTCCAGTCCACGATGGTCTGGATCTTGCTCTGTAATGGTTGAACCTGGCCTCCACCCACAAGGTGGCCCAGGTACACAAGCTGACTCTGCCCTATCTGGCACTTTGTGGCCTTGATAGTTAGGCCTGCTTTCTGCAGGGCCTGCAAAACATTTCTGAGGTGGACCAGGTGATCCTCCCAGGTGGAGCTAAAGACAGCAATATCATCTAGATATGCTGCACTATAGGCTTCCAGACCTGTAAGGACTGTATTCACCAACCTCTGGAAAGTGGCAGGTGCATTCTTCAGACCAAAGGGCATTACCACAAATTGATAATGCCAACTAGGGGTTGAGAATGCTGTCTTTGGCTTTGCATCATCAGCTACCCTGATCTGCCAGTAGCCAGCTGTTAGGTCAAATGTGCTTAGATACTTGGCTGAGGCCAAAGTGTCTATTAGCTCATCTGCCCTGGGTATTGGATGGGCATCAGTCCTAGTGACTGCATTGAGACCCCTGTAGTCCACACAAAACCTCATCTCTCTTTTCCCACCACTGGTGTGAGGTTTTGGCACAAGTACCACTGGACTAGCCCAAGGGCTATCTGAGGGTTCAATAACTCCCAAATCCAACATTTTCTGGACTTCTGTCCTGATACAGTCCCTGACATGGTCAGGTTGCCTATAAATCTTATTTTTATTAGGCAGACTGTCCCCAGTGTCCACTTCATGAGTGCACCAGGTGGTCTGACTTGGAGTCAGAGAGAACATATGTCTGTACTGATTGAGCACTTGTCCACAATCAGTTTGCTGCTGAGCAGTGAGGCTGCCTGCCAAGGCTACACCATCCACTGACCCATCATCAGGGTTCTGTGAGAGCAGGTCAGGGAGTGGGTCACTCTCTTCCTCCTGTCCCTCATCAGTAGCCATGAGCAAGCCCATGTCTGCCCTGTCCACATATGGCTTCAATCTGTTGACATGGAGAACCCTGTGGGGACTCCTGGGTGTTCCTAGGTCTACTAAATAGGTGACCTCACCCTTCTGTTCAACAATGGTATGGGGTCCAATCCACTTGTCTTGGAGAGCTGCTGGGGCCACTGGCTCCAGCACCCACACCTTCTGTCCTGGCTGGTAAACAGTCAGCACAGCCTTTGGTCATGCCAGGCTTTTTGCAGTTCCTGGCTAGCCTCAAGGTTTTTAGTTGCCTTTTTCATGTATTCAGCCATCCGGGAGCGGAGACCAAGTACATAGTCCACTATGTCATGCTTTGGGGGCTTGAGAGGTAACTCCCATCCTTCCTTTACCAAGCACAATGGACCCCTGACAGGGTGACCAAACAAAAGTTCAAAAGGGCTGTAGCCAACCCCTTTTGAGGCACCTCCCTGTATGCACATAAAAGGCAGGGCAAGAGTATGTCCCATCTTCGCCTAAGCTTCTCTGGGAGCCCTTTAATCATGCCCTTCAAGGTTTTGTTGAATCTCTCAACTAAACCATTGCATTGTGGGTGATAGGGTGTGGTGAACTTGTAAGTCACTCCACACTCCTTCCACATTGCTTTCAAGTATCCAGACATAAAGTTAGCACCCCTGTCTGATACAACCTCCTTAGGGAAGCCCACTCTTGAGAAAATTCCCAGGAGGGCCCTTGCCACCACAGGTGCTGTAGTGGTCCTAAGGGGAATAGCCTCTGGGTACCTGGTGGCATGATCCACTACCACCAGGATAAACCTGTGCCCAGATGCTGTTTGGGGATCCATGGGACCAACAATGTCAATCCCCACCCTTTCAAAGGGCACCCCCACCACAGGTAGTGGTATCAGGGGGGCCTTTGTAGTGCCACCTGCCTTGCCACTGGCCTGGCAGGTTACACAGGAGCGACAAAACTCCTTGGTGTCTTCAGACATGTGGGGCCAGTGAAAGTGAGGGACAAGTCTGTCCCACGTCTTGTTCTGGCCCAGGTGACCTGCTAGGGAAATATCATGGGCTAGGGTCAATAGGAAGCCCCTGAACTTCAGAGGTATAACCAACCTCCTGGTGGCACCAGGCTTGGGGTCTCTACACTCTGAGTACAAGAGTCCATCATCCCAATATACTTTATGGGGACCACTAGCATTCCCAGCAGCCTCAGGAGCAGCTTGCTGTCTGAGGAGTTCAAGAGAGGGGCAGCTCTGCTGCTCCTGGCTCAGATCTGCCCTGGAAGGGCCCCGTGTCCCTAAGAACTCAACCTGATCAGTCTCAAGCTCCTCTGGGACAGTTCCTTCCTCAGAACTGAGATCATCTCCCTGAAGAGACTGATCTTCCTTCTGAGCCAAGGGGGAAGGCACTGCCTTTACCCTACTACTCCTCCTCTTGGATGGCACTTGGTCCATTATTTCAGAATCCAAGGCCTGTTCAGTGTTAGACATTTTGCTCTGTGACCTGGTCACAGCAAACACATCTGCAGGGATCCCCAGCATTTCTGCATGGGTCCTGAGCTCCACTTCTGCCCAAGCTGAAGTTTCAAGATCATTGCCAAGCAAGCATTCCACTGGTAGGTTTGCACTCACCACAACCTTCTTAAGGCCAGTTACCCCTCCCCAGGAGAAGTTAACAACTGCCAGAGTATGGTCTGTTCTGACATTGCTAGCATTGGTCACTTGGTACATTTCACCAAGTATAATCTGCCCAGGATCCACAAGGTCTTGTGTCACCATGGTGACACTTGCCCCTGTGTCCCTAAATGCCAAAGCCTCTTTTCCATTGATTAAGGGCTGTTGCCTGTACTTGCCCAGATTACTGGGACTCACAGAGGAGGTCACATCCATGCCTCCATCACAGACTAGGACAGCCTGAGTGAGTTCTCTGACTAGGTCAGAGCTCATCTCCTTACCCAGGGTCAACCCTACTAAACCCTTGGCCTGTGTACTCCCACCACCATTTGTAACTGCACTAGGGGAACAGGTGCCTTAGGGGCATTGGTGGGGGCTGGAAAAGAGTCTTTGGACTTGGTGCAATCACTGGTCCAGTGTGTCTTTTGCTTACAGACTTTGCACCATGGTTTCTTTTGGCCTTTCCCTTTGTTAGACTGTGAATCCCCACCTGAAGAAGATTTTTGGGGGCCTTGTGAAGACTTCTGGTCTTTACCCTTCTCCCCACCCTTATCAGAGTTCTTAGAATCTTGCTTCTTTGGGTCACCACCTTGGTTCTGTACCTTCTGCCTCACCCTGGTTCTGACCCATTTGTCTGCCTTCTTTCCCAATTCTTGGGGAGAGGTCAGATCAGAGTCCACCATGTACTGATGCAACAGCTGATTTTGACAGTTATTAAGAATCTGCTCCCTCATGATAAGATTGTACAATCCTGTGAAGTCACATACCTTACTGCCCATCAACCAACCTTCCAGAACCTTAGCAGAACAATACACATAGTCCACCCAGTCTTGAGTCTGTGCTTTTTGGGTATCTCTGAACTTTAACCTGTATTGTTCAGTTGTTAGGCCAAACCCATCAATCAGAGCACTCTTCAAGACTTTGTAATTGTCAGCATCCTCTTCTCTAACAGTGAGGAGCTTGTCTCTACCTTTGTCTGCAAAGGAGAGCCACAAGATTGCTGCCCACTGCTCCTGAGGGACCCTCTGTACTTTACAGGCCCTCTCCAGTGCAGTTATACACTTGTGGATGTCATCCCCACTCTGGTAGGGAGGGACAATCTTGCTCAGGTTTCTATGGTCATAAGACCTTTCCCTATCTCTGGGGAAATTGCTGCCACCATGGGACTCTAGTCCCATCTTTTTCTTTGCTTTTCAAGCTCTAGGGACTCCCTGTCTATAGCCAACTGCTCTCTTCTGAGTCTCAACTGAGCTTCTCCATACTTGAGCAGTCTCTCTTTCCTTTCATGAGAGGATTCCCTCCTATGAGAGGAAACAGAGGTCCCTATTGAGGTGTCAGAGTGGTTAGACTCCTGAGAAGGAGATCTAGGCCTTCTGGGCACACTCACAACTCTTCCTGGGGGGACAAAGGGGAGGTCATTCTGATCCTCCATCCTCATCCACAGGAGGAGCTGGGTTTTCCAGGTCAAGGTCATTTTCACCTTCCTGGCCAGTTTCAGAGGGGGGGGTCCTGGGTGATTTCACCCCTGGCCCCTTCCTCATCTTCTGCCCCACCCTGTCTGCCTACCCCTTCAGACCCTGGTAGTCTTCTGAGATCATCCAGCAGGAGTACCTCTATGAGGCGTTGGGTGTTGGCACTTTTGCCTGTCTTTAGTTTCCTAGCAGTGCTTAATGCTCTCAATTCCAAGAATGGGAGATTATCATACTTGGAGGGAAGAAGCCCATTGGCTTCTGGCTGGGACCCACTGGTTCCTGGCCCTAAAGACATTACTAGTGTGGTGTGGTGTATGCACTACCTACTCTAGTGTGGCCTACTAAACTCTCTTGAGTTGTAGAAAGGGTGTGCTATCCCTTAACACACAACTCTAAGTTCAGTAGAACTTACTGTATCCTAAGCTTGTTTTATATGTACCTAAGGTACCCTTCGTGGTTTTCAGTTGATCAATTCAATTGAGATTATCTGGTAAAACAATAGCAAGCTGGAATCCCACACGCTGCACACCAATGTGAGAAGTTGGCCTGGTATATGCTGTCCACTAATTATAGTGGGCACCTTGCACCAGTCCAAACAACCCCTTATTGGAGATAGGTTAAAGACAACCTTTATTGAAAGCTATCCTAGTGGTAGCTATGGAGAGCAGCCTTCAGGCTAAGTCTTGAAGGAATGTAAAGCAGCTTGTTTTACCAGTCTATAATCTCTTGAGTGACCAAATGAAAGAGGACCACACCAGGTATATATTTAAAATATATGTATTTAGTCTTAAACACACCCCTCTAGTCTCTTTATGAGGCTAGAGTTTGAAGTACATAAGTTACAAGTCA
This sequence comes from Calotriton arnoldi, assembly GCA_963921515.1. Classification (NCBI taxonomy): domain Eukaryota; kingdom Metazoa; phylum Chordata; class Amphibia; order Caudata; family Salamandridae; genus Calotriton; species Calotriton arnoldi. The sequence continues at coordinate 10,274 of CAWUFW010011747.1, forward strand.
GTTATCAACAGTAATAGCACAAATACACGTTTGAGCCCTAGGGGCGTACCAAACCATATACCAATAAATTGGTATAAGAACCACGACTGAGCTAGACACAAGGCCTAGAGCCTGTAGAAGTGCTTGGCCCTCAAAGAACCACCCAAGGTAGTGACACAGAGGACCCACGGGGGATGTGTGCAGTGTGAGAACACAGCCGCGAGCCGCCGTTGACTTCTATGGGGAATGTCGCGGTTGGAGTTTTAAAGAAAAGGGACACTTAGAGGAGGACTTGGAGCAAACCCCTTTAGAACTAGGTCGTTCTAGAGTCTATACCCATGGGAGCACCGGAGTACTCGAGTTACCTCACCCAGGGAAGCCGGGTGCATAGGTGTCTTTTGGGGCTGGGTTTCGTCGTCGTTTTCAATGGCGATCTGCTGCAAAGTGCTGCTGGCGACCAAGTCGAAAGTGTTCGGGTGGATCCAAAGGTGGATCGAAGATCTGAAGAACCTGAAAGCAGAGGGGACAGAGTCTGGGTCACTAGCCAGTGACCAGGAAGGCGATGAGCAGATGCCCACCGATGTCGGGTGCTTCAGGTAGGTTGACGGTTGTCTTGACTCTTCAGCCACGAGGTCCAGAGGTGTCGACGACAACCAGGAGCTGGATTCAAGCTGTACCATGACGTCTGTCGATTGCAGGGGTGTCGGCGACCGGATTGGACCCAACAAGCCTTGGAAACGGCAAGTCTCAAAGAAACAAAGAAAGGATGTTGATGCAGACCAGCAAGGTCTGGGGGACTCACCCAGCAAGGGTAAGTCAGGGCACGTCTGGAGCAACCAGGAAAGCCCAAGCAAAAGAAGAGTTGCCTTTGGGAGGGCCCACTAGCCAACGGACTAGCGACCGTGAAGGAGACTCGAGTGGACACACTTGGAGCTGGCTTACAGGACACTCGTGGAGTGGAGGCCAGTGATCTTTGGAGCAATTGGTGCTGGAGGTGGGCACTACTTGGAGCCCAAAGCACAACTTCGTGGGAGACCAGGAAGAGGATGCACTTGCAAAAGTACTTGGTGTCCAGGGGTCACGGTTCCACGTTACCCACGACAGCTACGGGCCTCAGCTTCGCTGGGGACTCAGGGCAGCCTTGGGGAAGTCTGGAAATCTACCTCTGGTGATGCAAAGACTTCGGCGTCCGGCGGGAGCTTCGGCGATGCAGACTGGACAATTGCTTCTTAGGTGCCTGCCAAGCAGGGGAGTCACTCCTTGACCCCAAGGGAGATTCTTCAGTCCTCTAATCTTAAAGTAGAGCGTCGAAGGTCCAGGATTCTGTATCAGAGTTTCGTCCAGGTAAATCTAAAGTCCTAAGGACTGGGGTCCCATACTTATACCAAGTTAGGGGGTTGGACATACTCTGGGGACCCACCTATGGGAGGGTCAGGTAAGAGGGGTGGTTACACCCATTCCCTTTGTCCAGTTTCACGCCAGAGCAGGGGCAGGTAGCCCCTGCAACCGGTTTGAACTGGCATATGCACAGGGACACCAAGTGTGCCCCCAGTGCAGGACTTCTGAGCACCAGAGAGTGCTCCTGCCCAGCCCCAATACACATCATCCTGTCTGGGGAGGTGGTTACACCTCCCTTGGACAGGAAACCTATTGTCCAGGCCTCCCCTGCCGGAGTTTCAGTCAACAGCAGGAGGCCCGACCCGTGTCTGTGGCAGTGGCATCCATTTTGTGATGCCAGGGCTCTGGAAAGAAGTTACCGGGTAGGCCGGTGTGTACATGTCTCTCCCTCTAGAAAGGTGGAATGCTACCCCCGCTGCCAGAACTGGTGGGGGGGTAGTATTCCAAGATGTTTGACACCAAACATGACATGTTTTGGTGCAGCCAGTCCAAAGTTAGCATTGTACCGCGAGGATATAATGCACTTAAGAGTATATGGTCAGGCTGCACTACAAACAGCATCAGAGAAGGGTCTCCGAACGCTGCAGAGGGGCTCTGCTCATGCAGGGGGCCCCCTCTCACATAAGAACCAAGCACTCTGCCTTCAGGATTGATAAGGCCTGCCATAGGAGTGACTTATAGGTTTATATGTGTGTATATATGTAGTGATATAGGTAACCTATATCACAGTAAGGGGTGCATGCACCACCTTACCCAGGATGCAGTAGCAGACCTGTGGTGTCATTTGGATGGCCTTCCAGAGGTGGCACAATACATGCTGCAGCCCCTGGTAGGTCTCTGAGGTACCTATGCCCTGGGTATATAGTATACCATATACTAGGGACTTATAAGGGCACTCCAGATTCCAATCAGAGATGTACCTAAGGCACATGGAAACCATTTTAGAGAGGAAGCAGCTAGGCTGGGGTTCTGATTAGCAGGGCCCAACCAGACTAAAGTCGAAAAACAGTGAAGCATCAGCAAAAAGTGGGGGTACCCATGTGAAGCAGATCCTACTCTCCTACAATAGTCAACCTGAGTCAACGTCAACTAACACCTGATGAGACCGCTGTACTCAACTGCGGGCTGGGATTTGTCCCTACGAACAGTGGTGATCCCTTTCAACTCCAACAAGAAGTTCATCAGTTCTTCAGGAAGGTCAGGTTACACTTCTTTTTCGCGGACAAAGGTCCTCCGACAAGTGAACCTGAGACCATCAACACTAACCTAGGACCCAAATCGACATTTAATCCACCCGTCGGCTCAGTACCGGTCGAGGTAGCCACCTTTGAGAAGGCTGTCTTCAAAGACCTAAAACTTGGACTATCTGCACCACCTAGGATGTATCACAACATCCCGAAGTGTGAACAACAAGCTTTACGCACCCTAAGTATGGATAAAAATATTACAATTAAGCCTGCTGACAAGGGTGGGGCTACCATGTTCATGGACACAGTTTCTTATTAGTCTGAATGCCTACGCCAACTGAACGTGACCACATCCTACCTTCCATTACACAAGGACCCTACAGAGAGGATCACTGATACCATCTCCATCATGACAAAAGAAGCAAGAGATAACGGATGGATCACACCCAGAGAGGCTGAGTTCCTCTGCACCAGAGAACCGGTGACCCCCTACTTCTAAGTTCTACCGAAGATACACAAGCCACAGATACCACCTCCAGGGAGACCGATTATTTCAGGCATTGGCTCCGCTCTTGAGCCTCTGTCACAGTTCGTCGACTTTTTTCTACGACCATTGGTCCGCAGGATGCCCACATACCTACAGGATACGACGGATGTTCTTCGTCTCCTAAAGGGGATCGAAATCAATCCAGACACAGACTATCTTGTGTCCTTCGATGTGGAGTCGTTGTATACATGCATCCCCCAGGACCAGACCCTAGCGACGGTAGAACATCTCCTGTCCATGCACCCACCTGACACCATTACACCGGTCTCCTTTATCATGAGGTGCGCCACGATGGCCATGAAAGAGAATTTCTTTCACTTTGAGACACAGGTGTCTGGTACCTCCATGGGCAGCACCTTTGCCGCCAGTTTGGCGAACCTTTTCATGCATGTCTTCGAGGAGGGTGTCGTCCTTGCAGACAACAACCCGTACCTCACCCATTTATTACTCTGGAAGAGGTATATCGACAATATCCTCGTGATATGGCGAGGAGATGATGTCACGTCACGATCAATGCCTTCCACGAGTGGCTCAATACCCATAATGACCATCTTCGGTTCACGTGAGAATACAGCAAGGTGAAACTAGCTTTCCTGGACCTCTCCATTTATCCATCAGGGGGCACCCTAGAGACAGAGCTCTACCAAAAACCGATGGCGCGGAATGCCCTTCTCCAATATGAGAGCCACCATCCCAAATCGCTACGTGAGATCTTGCCCTTTGGCCAGTTCCTGAGGCTCAGGCGGAATTGCTCCAGTAAGGATAAATACAAGGAACATGCCTCAACACTGAAGAGCAACTTATTGGACAGACACTATCCTACCGCCCTCGTCAGGAAATCGGCCAAACGTGCCCTCAACAATAACCGAGATGCCTTACTGGACCATCCATCTAACAAGCAACCACAGACGAGATTGGTATGTGTCAACACCTTCAGCTCTCTCTCCAATACAGTGAAGAAAACTATCCTGCGCAAGTGGAACATCCTGAACAAAGGACAATTGTCCCTTGACAAACCCTTGTTCGCCTTCAAAAGGGGCCGTAGTCTGAGAGACAGCTTGGTCTACACCAGACCTCCACCCACAGTCACACACAGACCCAACACCCTCTGGCACCTTCCAAGCGTTCAAGGCCATTTTCCATGCGGGTCCTGCGCAGCTTGCCCTCAGACTAAGGTCACAAAAACCATGGATATTGGGACCTCTAGACTGTGGGTCCTACAACACCACACTAATTGTAACAGCGAGCGAGTCATCTATCTGATTACCTGTCCATGTGGTCTCAGATATGTAGGGATGACCACTAGGAAGGTACGCACACGCATACTCAAACACAAGAGCACGATTAGGTGTGCTAAACAAATGACTAAACTCACAAAACATTTCTTTGATATGCGCCACCAGGCAGATACTCTAACCTGGACAGTCCTTGATAAACCAAACCTCAGCGCAACGACACCAGGTCTAACAACGAAACTGCTTAGGCTTGAGCAGAGATGGGTGTTCAGATTGGGCACCTCTAGTGTGGGACTGAATGACGGCATTCCTTCGTTGGTGCTCTCCTGAGCCTTGCAGCAAACCGACCATCTACACTCCAGGGGTGGCGCCCCACTGAGCCTTACCGTACATCGACCACCCCCACCCTTGTAGCAACGAGTATGACCACTTATACTCATCAGTTTGCTACTACGCTCCACCTTGAGGTGCCACTGGGGTGCTTCTTCACCTCCCAGTCACGTTCTCCTATGGTGCCACTCCCTACTCAGATGAGCCCAGGAGTGACATCCCAGACCGGAGGTTCTCAACCCTCGAACCGACCAGTTTCGCAGGTTCTTATTCTTTCATCCAGACCATCCATCAGTCCAGCACCCGGCTTGTTTCCAGATTCTCAGCCTCCGTAATAATTTTTGAAATTATTTATTTTATATTTTTATTCTTGATCGCAGGTAACCTCGTACACATAGTGAGTGGTTCCTGCTGCCACTCACGTTCCTTGCTTACTGGCCTACATCATAGGTGCACTCCCGCTCTGCTAGATGTGTAAGGTGCTGCCCAGCGGCAACCTGACTACATTCCCCATAATTCCTACACTTCCGGCGGTAGCACGTCCACCAGGAAGTGTTTATTCCCATCATCCTCCCGGCTGTCCTACAGCCAGGCGACTCTCCGGCACTATTTAACATGCCGTGTTAGCACACACACGGTCCCTGTCCCATGGACCTGTGCCCCTGACTCCAGCGCTACATCTGAGCGGTAAGTTGCGCTTACGGTCTTTGTGACCGCCACGCTGCCCCCACCTTTCACGCAGTGCGCTGCAGCACTCCGCTTTAGCCGCTCCCGCCAGCTCTCTGTCCCCTGCTCAGGCGCCGGCTTCACTTTTGGTCTGCCTCCGTGCCGCGGCTCCTGGTCTCTGCCCGGCACGGAGGGCACCTACGACTTGGGTCCCAGATGCCACGCGCCCTCGCTTGGCTGCACGCTTTTTCTACCATTTGCGTCTACCGCGAACATGCCATAACTACCCATCGCATCATGCCGGGCCCCCCTTACCCCCCTCACACCACACGTCCCTGCCTGCTACCACTCGCGTGCCCCGCGAGTCTGCAATTTCTGCCCGCAACAGCCCGCTAAGCAGCGTCCAGCCGGGCCCCCATTGCAGCCCTTTTTCACCTCCGGGTTTTAGCTCCGGCAATCCAGGCATACCCTTGCCGTTGACTGAGGTCTGTGCCGATCGGAACAACCTCCCTCCCCTCCCAGTAGCACGTCTTGCCACCAGCATCGGCCCTGCTACTACCAGGTCTGTCGTTGTTTATCGCACACCACATCTTTACTCTGCTCTTTAGACTGCTCACTACATCATTGATGCCATCAGATTGGGGCACACCCCTGCTTTTTTGATCATTTAGGCTGTCATTACCTGGTGTAGGAGAGTAGGATCTGCTTCACATGGGTACCCCCACTTTTTGCTGATGCTTCACTGTTTTTAGACATTAGTCTGGCTGGGGCCCTGCTAATCAGAACCCCAGCCTAGCTGCTTCCTCTCTAAAATGGTTTCCATGTGCCTTAGGCACATCACTGATTGGGATCTGGAGTGCCCTTATAAGTCCCTAGTATATGGTATACTATGTACCAAGGGCATAGGTACCTCAGAGGCCTGCCAGGGGCTGCAGCATGTATTATGCCACCCCTGGAAGGCCATCCAAACTGACACCACAGGTCTGCTACTGCAGCCTGGGTAAGGTGGTGCATGCACCCCTTACTGTGATATAGGTTACCTATATCACTAAATACATACACACATATAAACCTATAAGTCACTCCTAAGGCAGGCCTTATCAATCCTAAAGGCAGAGTGCATGGTTCCTATGTGAGAGGGTGCCCCTGCATGAGCAGGGCCCCTCTGCAGCGTTCGGAGACCATCTCTGATGCTGTTTGTAGTGCAGCCTGACCATATACTCTTAAGCGCATTATATCCTCGCGGTAAAATGCTAACTTTGGAATGGCTGCACCTAAACATGTCGTGTTTGGTGTCAAACATCTTGGAATACTACCCCCCGCCAATCCTGGCGGCGGGGGTAGCATTCCACCCTTCTAGAGGGAAAGACATGTTAACTCTGACTAGTCCGGTAACTTCTTTCCAGAGCCCTGGCATCACAAAATGGATGCTGCTGCCACAGACACGAGTCTGGCCTCCTGCTGCTGGACGAAACTCCGGCAGGGGAGGCCTGGACAATAGGTTTCCTGTCCCAGGGAGGTGTGACCACCTCCCCAGACAGGATAATGTGTATTGGGGCTGGGCGGGAGCACTTTCGGGTGCTTTGAAGTCCTGCACTGGGGCACATTTGGTGTCCCTGTGCATACCCCAGTTCAAACCGGATCAGGGGCTTGCAGCCCCAGCTTTGGCGCGAACTGGACAAAGGGAAAGGGGTGTAGCCACGCCTCTGCCCTGACCCACCCATAGGTGGGGCCACAGAGTAGTCCAACCCCTATCTTTAGTATAAAGATAGGAACCCAGTCCTTAGGACTTTAGATTATCCCTGGACGAAACTCTGTAACTGAATCCTGGACCTTCGACGCTCTACTCACGATTAGAGGACAGAAGAATCTCCCTTGGGGTCAAGGAGTGACTCCCCTGCTTGGCAGGCACCAAAGAAGCATCTGTCCGGTTCGCATTTCTGAAGCTCCCGTCGGACGCCGAAGTCATCGCATCACCAGAGGTGGATTCTCAGACTTCACCGAGGCTACCCTGAGTCCCCAGCAAAGCTGAGGCCCGTGGCTATCGTGGGTGACTTGAGACCGTGACCCCTGGACACCAAGCACATTTGCAAGTGCATCCTCTTCTGGGTCTCCCAAGAAGTCGTGCTTTGGGCTCCGAGTAGCACTAGCCTCCAGCACTACCTGCACCGAAGATCACTGGCCCCCACTCCACGAGTGTCCTGTAAGCCAGATCCACGTGCGGCGTCATGAGGCTCCTTCGCGGTCGCTAGCCCGTTGGCTAGTAGCCCTTAACGAAGGCCAATCCTTTTCTAACTTGGCATCCTGGTTGCTCCAGGCCTGCCCTCACTTACCCTTGCTGGGTGAGTTCCACAGACCTTGCTGGTCTGCACCATCGACGATCTACATCTTCACCAAGACTTGCCGTTGCCAAGGCTTGTTGGGTCCAATCCGGTCGCCGACACCTCAGCACTCGACAGACATCGTGTACCAGCCCGAATCCTGCTCCTGATTGCCGACAACTCCTCCTAGACCTCGTGGCTGAAGAGTCAAGATGACCGTCAACGCACCTGAAGCACTCGACATCGGTGGGCATCTGTCCATCGCCTTCCTGGTCACTGGCTAGTGACCCAGACTCTGTCCCCTCTGCTTTCAGGTTCTTCAGAACTCCGATCCACTCTTGGATCCACCCGGACACTTTTCTCTTGGTCGCCAGCAGCACTTTGCAGCAGATCGCCATCCGAATCGACGACGAAACCCGACCCCGAAAGGCACCTATGCACCCGGCTTCCCTGGGTGAGGTAACACGAGTACTCCGGTGCTCCCGTGGGTAGAGACTCTTCAAAGTCCTAGATCTCAAAGGGTTTTGTCCAAGTCCTCTTTTAAGTGGCTCTTTTCTCTAATTTCCCGATCCCGACTTTCTCCATAGAAGTCAACGGCGTATCGCGGTTGTGTATTTACACTGCACGCGTCTCCCGTGGGTCCCCTGTGTCACTACCTTGGGTGGTTCCTTGTGGTCCAAGCACTTCTAGAGGCTCTAGGCCTAGTGTCTAGTTCAGTCGTGGTTCGCATACCACTTTATTGGTATATGGTTTGGTACGCCCCTAGGGCCCAAACGTGTATTTGTGCTATTACTGTGATTTAATAACTTCTAACTTATGTACTTCGAACTCTAGCCTCATAAAGAGACTAGAGGGGTGTGTTTAGCAATAAATACATATATTTTGAATATATACCTGGTGTGGTGCTCTTTCATTTGATCACTCAAGAGATTATAGACTGGTAAAACAAGCTGCTTTACATTCCTTCAAGACTTAGCCTGAAGGCTGCTCTCCATAGCTACCACTAGGATAGCTTTCAATAAGGTTGTCTTTAACCTATCTCCAATAAGGGGTTGTTTGGACTGGTGCAAGGTGCCCACTATAATTAGTGGACAGCATATACCAGGCCAACTTCTCACATTGGTGTGCAGCGTGTGGGATTCCAGCTTGCTATTGTTTTACCAGATAATCTCAATTGAATTGATCAACTGAAAACCACTAAAGGTACCTAAGGTACATATAATTTAAGCTTAGAATACAGTAAGTTCTACTGAACTTAGAGTTGTGTGTTAAGGGATAGCACAACCCTTTCTACAACTCAAGAGAGTTTAGTAGGCCACACTAGAGTAGGTAGTGCATACACCACACCACACTAGTAATGTCTTTAAGGGTAGGATCTAAAGAATCCTTGCAGGAAGCCATTGAGCTTCCACCCTCCAAGTATGATACACTCCCATTCTTGGAATTGAGAGCTTTATGTAACTTGAGAAAACTAAGGACAGGCCAAAGCCCCACCACCCAACACCTCAAGGAGTTGTTGGTGGCTTATGACCTTAGTAAGCCCTTGGGGACTGAAGGGGTAGGAGCTGAGGGTGGGGCAGAGGAAGAGGAAGAGGAGGAGGCCAGGGGTACCAATACCCCCAGCCCCCCCTCTGAGACTGGCCAGGAGGGTGACAATGACCCTGACCTGGATAACCCAATCCCTCCTGTGGAAGATGATGAGGATGATCTGAATGATCCCCACTTTGTCCCCCCAGGAAGGATTAAGAGTGTGCCCAGGAAGTCTAGATCTCCTTCTCAGGAGTCTAACCACTCTGGCACCTCCATAGGGAGCTCTATCTCCTCTCACAGGAGGGAATCCTCTCATGAGAGAAGAGACAGACTGGTCCAGTATGAGGAAACTCAGCTGGAAATCAGAAAAAAGCAATTGGCTTTAGATAGGGAATCCCTAGATCTCCTTAGAGAGAGAAGAAAGTTGGGACTAGAGTCCCATGGTGGCAGCCATGTCCCTAGAGACAGGGAAAGGTCCTATGACCATAGGAACCTGAGCAAGATTGTCCCTCCCTACCAGAGTGGGGATGACATCCACAAATGGATAACTGCATTAGAGAGGGCCTGTAAGGTACAGAAGGTCCCTCAGGAGCAGTGGGCAGCAATCTTGTGGCTCTCCTTTGCTGACAAAGGTAGAGATAAGCTCCTCACTGTTAGAGAGGAGGATGCTGATAATTACAAGGTCTTGAAGAGTGCTCTTATTGATGGGTTTGGCCTAACCACTGAACAGTACAGGTTGAAGTTCAGAGACACCCAAAAAGCACAGACTCAAGACTGGGTAGACTATGTGGATTGTTCTGCCAAGGCTCTGGAAGGCTGGTTGATGGGCAGTAAGGTGTGTGACTTCTCAGGATTGTACAATCTGATAATGAGGGAGCAGATTCTTAATAACTGTCAAAATCAGCTGTTGCATCAATACCTGGTAGACTCTGATCTGACCTCTCCCCAAGAATTGGGAAAGAAGGCAGACAAATGGGTCAGAACCAGGGTGAAGCAGAAGGTACAGAACCAAGGTGGGGAAACCAAGAAGCAAGATGCTAAGAACTCTGAAAAGGGTGGGGAGAAGGGTAAAGATCAAAAGTCTTCATCAGGCCCCCAAAAATCTTCTTCTGGTGGGGATTCACAGTCTACCAAAGGGAAAGGCCAAAGAAAACCATGGTGCAAGGTCTGTAAGCAAAAGACCCACTGGACCAGTGATTGCACCAAGTCCAAAGACTCCAGTCCAGCACCCACCAATGCCCCTAAGGCACCTGTTCCCCCTAGTACAGTTGGTGGGAGTGCTCCAGCCAAGGGTTTAGTAGGGTTCACCCTGGGAACTGAGTTGGGCTCTGACCTAGTCAGAGAACTGACTCAGGCTGTGTTAGTCTGTGATGGAGGCATGGATGTGACCTCCACTGTGAGTCCCAGTAATCTGGGCAAGTACAGACAACAGCCTTTAATCAATGGACGTGAGGCTTTGGCATTTAGGGACACAGGGGCAAGTGTCACAATGGTGACACAAGACCTTGTGAATCCTGGGCAAGTTATACTTGGTGAGATGTACCAAGTGACCAATGCTAGCAATGTCAGAACAGACCATACTCTGGCAGTTGTTAACTTCTCCTGGGGAGGGGTAACTGGCCTTAAGAAGGTTGTGGTAAGTGCAAACCTACCAGTCGAATGCTTGCTTGGCAATGACTTAGAGACTTCTGCTTGGGCAGAAGTGGAGCTCAGGACCCATGCAGAAATGCTGGGGATCCCTGCAGATGTGTTTGCTGTGACCAGGTCACAAGCCAAAATGTCTAGCACTGAACAGGCCTTGGATTCTGGAAGAATGGACCAAGTGCCTTCCAAGAGGAGGAGTAGTAGGGTTAAGGCAGTGCCTTCCCCCTTGGCTCAGGAGGAAGATCAGTCCCTTGAGGGGGATGATCTCAGCCCTGAAGAAGGAACTGTCCCAGAGGAACTTGAACCTGACCAGGTTGAGTTCTTGGGGACAGGGGGACCTTCTAGGGCAGATCTGAGCCAGGAGCAGCAGAGCTGCCCCTCCCTTGAACCCCTCAGACAGCAAGCTGCTGCTGAGGCTGCTGGGAAAGCTAGTGGTCCCCATACAGTGTATTGGGATGATGGACTCCTGTACTCAGAGAGTAGAGACCCCAAGCCTGGTGCTACCAGGAGGTTGGTTATACCTCTGAAGTTCAGGGGCTTCCTATTGACCCTAGCCCATGATATTCCCTTAGCAGGTCACCTGGGCCAGAACAAGACTTGGGACAGAATTGTCCCTCACTTTCACTGGCCCCACATGTCTGAAGACAGTAAGGAGTTTTGTCGCTCCTGTGTAACCTGCCAAGCCAGTGGCAAGGCAGGTGGCACTACAAAGGCCCCCTGATACCACTACCTGTGGTGGGGGTGCCCTTTGAAAGGGTAGGGATTGACATTGTTGGTCCCATGGATCCCCAAACAGCCTCTGGGCACAGGTTTATCCTGGTGGTAGTGGATCATGCCACCAGGTACCCAGAAGCTATTCCCCTCAGGACCACTACAGCACCTGTGGTGGCAAGGGCCCTCCTGGGAATCTTCTCAAGAGTGGGCTTTCCTAAGGAGGTAGTATCAGACAGGGGTGCTAACTTCATGTCTGGGTACTTAAAAGCAATGTGGAAGGAGTGTGGAGTGACTTATAAGTTCACCACACCCTATCACCCACAATGCAATGGTTTAGTTGAGAGATTCAACAAAACCTTGAAGGGCATGATTAAAGGGCTCCCAGAAAAGCTTAGGCGTAGATGGGACATACTCTTGCCCTGCCTTTTATTCGCATATAGGGAGGTGCCTCAGAAGGGGGTTGGTTACAGCCCTTTTGAACTTCTGTTTGGCCACCCTGTGAGGGGTCCACTGTGCTTGGTGAAGGAAGGATGGGAGTTACCTCTCAAGCCCCCAAAGCAAGATATAGTGGACTATGTACTTGGTCTCCGCTCCAGGATGGCTGAGTACATGAAAAAGGCAACCAAAAACCTTGAGGCTAGCCAGGAACTTCAAAAGGCCTGGCATGACCAAAAGGCTGTTCTGACTGTTTACCAGCCAGGACAGAAGGTGTGGGTGTTGGAGCCAGTGGCCCCAGCAGCTCTCCAAGATAAATGGAGTGGACCCCACACTATTGTTGAGCAGAAGGGTGAGGTCACTTACTTAGTGGACCTAGGAACACCCAGGAGTCCCCACAGGGTTCTCCATGTCAACAGGTTAAAACCATATGTGGACAGGGCAGACATGGGCTTGCTCATGGCTACTGATGAAGGGCAGGAGGAAGAGAGTGACCCACTCTCTGACCTGCTCTCACAGAACCCTGACGATGGGTCAGTTGATGGTGTAGTCTTGGCAGGCAGCCTCACTACCCAGCAACAAACTGATTGCAGGCAAGTCCTCAATCAGTTTAGACATATGTTTTCACTGACACCCAGTCAGACCACCTGGTGCACTCATGAAGTGGACACTGGGGACAGTCTGCCTATTAAAAACAAGATTTATAGGCAACCTGACCATGTCAGGGACTGTATCAGGACTGAAGTCCAGAAAATGTTGGAATTGGGAGTTATTGAACCCTCAGATAGCCCTTGGGCTAGTCCAGTGGTCCTTGTACCGAAACCTCACACCAGTGGTGGAAAAAGAGAGATGAGGTTTTGTGTGGACTACAGGGGTCTCAATGCAGTCACTAGGACTGATGCCCATCCAATACCCAGGGCAGATGAGCTCATAGATACTTTGGCCTCTGCCAAATATCTCAGCACATTTGACCTAACAGCTGGCTACTGGCAGATCAGACTAGCTGATACTGCAAAGCCCAAAACAGCATTCTCAACCCCTAGTGGGCATTATCAATTTGTGGTAATGCCCTTTGGTCTGAAGAATGCACCTGCCACTTTCCAGAGGTTGGTGAATACAGTTCTCACAGGTCTGGAAGCCTATAGTGCAGCTTATCTAGATGATATTGCTGTCTTTAGCTCCACCTGGGAGGATCACCTGGTCCACCTCAGGAATGTTTTACAGGCCCTGCAAAAGGCAGGCCTGACTATCAAGGCCACTAAGTGCCAGATAGGGCAGAGTCAGGTTGTGTACCTGGGCCACCTTGTGGGTGGAGGCCAGGTTCAACCTTTGCAGAGCAAGATCCAGACCATCATGGACTGGACTGCTCCCACTACCCAGACTCAGGTGAGAGCCTTCTTAGGCCTGACTGGGTACTATAGGAGATTTGTCAAGGGGTATGGATCAATAGTGACACCCCTGAATGACTTAACTTCTAAGAAAATGCCCAAAAAGGTTCAGTGGACAGTTAGCTGTCAAAAGGCATTTGATGACCTGAAGCAGGCCATGTGCACTGCTCCAATTCTGCAGAGTCCTGATTACTCCAAGAAGTTCATTGTTCAAACTGATGCATCTGAATTGGGGGTAGGGGCTGTACTGTCACAATTGAATGAAGAAGGTCAGGATCAGCCAGTAGCTTTCATTAGCAGAAGGCTGACCCCTAGAGAGAAACGTTGGTCAGCCATAGAGAGGGAGGCCTTTGCTGTGGTCTGGGCTCTGAAGAAGTTGAGGCCATACTTGTTTGGTACACACTTCCTGGTTCAGACAGACCATAAGCCCCTCTTATGGCTAAAACAAATGAAGGGTGAAAACCCCAAACTGCTTAGGTGGTCCATTTCCCTACAGGGGATGGACTTTACAGTGGAACATAGGCCTGGGAGTAACCATGCGAATGCAGATGGACTCTCTAGGTATTTCCACTTAGAACATGAAGACTTAACTGGGCAAGGTTAGTTTAATGTCCCTACGTTTGGGGGGGTTGTGTAGGAGAGTAGGATCTGCTTCACATGGGTACCCCCACTTTTTGCTGATGCTTCACTGTTTTTCGACATTAGTCTGGCTGGGGCCCTGCTAATCAGAACCCCAGCCTAGCTGCTTCCTCTCTAAAATGGTTTCCATGTGCCTTAGGCACATCACTGATTGGGATCTGGAGTGCCCTTATAAGTCCCTAGTATATGGTATACTATGTACCAAGGGCATAGGTACCTCAGAGGCCTGCCAGGGGCTGCAGCATGTATTATGCCACCCCTGGAAGGCCATCCAAACTGACACCACAGGTCTGCTACTGCAGCCTGGGTAAGGTGGTGCATGCACCCCTTACTGTGATATAGGTTACCTATATCACTAAATACATACACACATATAAACCTATAAGTCACTCCTAAGGCAGGCTTTATCAATCCTAAAGGCAGAGTGCATGGTTCCTATGTGAGAGGGGGCCCCTGCATGAGCAGGGCCCCTCTGCAGCGTTCGGAGACCATCTCTGATGCTGTTTGTAGTGCAGCCTGACCATATACTCTTAAGCGCATTATATCCTCGCGGTAAAATGCTAACTTTGGAATGGCTGCACCTAAACATGTCGCGTTTGGTGTCAAGCATCTTGGAATACTACCCCCCCCCCGCCAATCCTGGCTGCGGGGGTAGCATTCCACCCTTCTAGAGGGAAAGACATGTTAACTCTGACTAGTCCGGTAACTTCTTTCCAGAGCCCTGGCATCACAAAATGGATGCTGCTGCCACAGACACGAGTCTGGCCTCCTGCTGCTGGACGAAACTCCGGCAGGGGAGGCCTGGACAATAGGTTTCCTGTCCCAGGGAGGTGTGACCACCTCCCCAGACAGGATAATGTGTATTGGGGCTGGGCGGGAGCACTTTCAGGTGCTTTGAAGTCCTGCACTGGGGGCACATTTGGTGTCCCTGTGCATACCCCAGTTCAAACTGGATCAGGGGCTTGCAGCCCCTGCTTTGGCGCGAACTGGACAAAGGGAAAGGGGTGTAGCCACCCCTCTGCCCTGACCCACCCATAGGTGGGGCCACAGAGTAGTCCAACCCCTATCTTTAGTATAAAGATAGGAACCCAGTCCTTAGGACTTTAGATTATCCCTGGACGAAACTCTGTAACTGAATCCTGGACCTTCGATGCTCTACTCACGGTTAGAGGACAGAAGAATCTCCCTTGGGGTCAAGGAGTGACTCCCCTGCTTGGCAGGCACCAAAGAAGCATCTGTCCGGTTCGCATTTCTGAAGCTCCCGTCGGACGCCGAAGTCATCGCATCACCAGAGGTGGATTCTCAGACTTCCCCGAGGCTATCCTGAGTCCCCAGCAAAGCTGAGGCCCGTGGCTATCGTGGGTGACTTGAGACCGTGACCCCTGGACACCAAGCACATTTGCAAGTGCATCGTCTTCTGGGTCTCCCAAGAAGTCGTGCTTTGAGTAGCCCTAGCCTCCAGCACCACCTGCACCGAAGATCACTGGCCCCCACTCCACGAGTGTCCTGTAAGCCAGATCCACGTGCGGCTTCACGAGGCTCCTTCGCGGTCGCTAGCCCGTTGGCTAGTAGCCCTTAACGAAGGCCAATCCTTTTCTAACTTGGCATCCTGGTTGCTCCAGGCCTGCCCTCACTTACCCTCGCTGGGTGAGTTCCACAGACCTTGCTGGTCTGCCCCATCGACGATCTACATCTTCACCGAGACTTGCCGTTGCCAAGGCTTGTTGGGTCCAATCCGGTCGTCGACACCTCAGCACTCGACAGACATCGTGTACCAGCTCGAATCCTGCTCCTGGTCGCCGACAACGCCTCCTGGACCTCGTGGCTGAAGAGTCAAGATGACCGTCAACGCACCTGAAGCACTCGACATCGGTGGGCATCTGTCCATCGCCTTCCTGGTCACTGGCTAGTGACCCAGACTCTGTCCCCTCTGCTTTCAGGTTCTTCAGAACTCCGATCCACTCTTGGATCCACCCGGACACTTTTCTCTTGGTCGCCAGCAGCACTTTGCAGCAGATCGCCATCCGAATCGACGACGAAACCCGACCCCTAAAGGCACCTATGCACCCGGCTTCCCTGGGTGAGGTAACACGAGTACTCCGGTGCTCCCGTGGGTAGAGACTCTTCAAAGTCCTAGATCTCAAAGGGTTTTGTCCAAGTCCTCTTTTAAGTGTCCCTTTTCTCTAATTTCCCGATCCCGACTTTCTCCATAGAAGTCAACGGCGTATCGCAGTTGTGTATTTACACTGCACGCGTCTCCCGTGGGTCCCCTGTGTCACTACCTTGGGTGGTTCCTTGTGGTCCAAGCACTTCTAGAGGCTCTAGGCCTAGTGTCTAGTTCAGTCGTGGTTCGCATACCACTTTATTGGTATATGGTTTGGTACGCCCCTAGGGCCCAAACGTGTATTTGTGCTATTACTGTGATTTAATAACTTCTAACTTATGTACTTCGAACTCTAGCCTCATAAAGAGACTAGAGGGGTGTGTTTAGCAATAAATACATATATTTTGAATATATACCTGGTGTGGTGCTCTTTCATTTGATCACTCAAGAGATTATAGACTGGTAAAACAAGCTGCTTTACATTCCTTCAAGACTTAGCCTGAAGGCTGCTCTCCATAGCTACCACTAGGATAGCTTTCAATAAGGTTGTCTTTAACCTATCTCCAATAAGGGGTTGTTTGGACTGGTGCAAGGTGCCCACTATAATTAGTGGACAGCATATACCAGGCCAACTTCTCACACCTGGGGGTCCAGACCATGCGCACTATAAGTTCTATTGTACACACGCCACGTTGTGCCCACCAGACATGCATACCGGCACGGCATACTTTCCCCTGTATTTTCAGTTCATACAGAATGCTCTCGCTCTTGAAGGCACACAATCTTGCATCATCCTTTGATCTCTTCTGCACTCTAATGCCACCACCTTTTCTGCTAGGTTGGATTGGCGCATGTACCTTTTGGCTATTAGGCCAGGACAGATGCGGTGAATTCTTTAACCAATGTTGGTGAGTCACGCATCTTTCTTCAATTTTCATGTAAACTAAGTAGTTACACGATGTCTAGTGTTTTGACTATTATGCGGTTTGACTGTGCTTTGACTCAACCATGTCTTTCATGCACTTTCTCATTGTACTTTCTTTATTGTAAATGGCGCACATTGTTTTTTGTCTTACCACAGGTTTCAACGGTGAACATACTGAACAGCAGGACCACTGGTTCAGTATAATACACCGTCGATACTGCGCATTATCTTTTATATGTGCATGTACCTCACTTTGTTGCAGTAGCTGTATGCTCGATCCTGATGAAGGCCACGACACTTTGAGAGGTCCTTAGGCCGAAACATGTTGGTCATACACTAATACAGATGCCTCTAATGACGGACGCTGTATTATCAGCTATCTGTTTCTTAATCCTGTCACAAGGTAGGCAAATAAAGTTGCCACATAGCTAACCTTGTAGCCAGTTTTAATCACGTCCACTTTAGCACTGCACTTCACATCAAGCATACCACGCTCACATAGGGTTTTAGTTCAACCCTCCTCATTATTAAAACATCCCTGTGCTCCTCCCTCGCAGAGAGGGGGTTGTAGCCCGCGTAGAGACCAGGTCTTTTACGCGAGGAGGCACCCCTATGATGAAGCATGACACCTTTAGTGTCTGAGGGGAACCGTCCTTAAAGGGATTCCCCTCCAGGACATGGTTGATGAAATCCTGCAGCACCCCATACATCTACCTTGGACCCGTGGCCTTTTTTGTGTTAATCATAACCTAAACCTCACACCTAGGGTGGTAAGAGAGAGATGAGGTTTTGTGTGGACTACAGGGAACTCAGTGCAGTCACTAGGACTGATGCTCACCCAATTCCTAGGGCAGATGAGCTTATTGATACTTTGGCCTCAGCCAAGTACATTTGATCTAACTGCTGGCTATTGGCAAATCAGACTAGCTGAGGAGGCCAATCCAAAAACAGCATTTTCAACCCCTAGTGGGCATTATCAATTTATTGTGAAACCCTTTGGTTTGAGAATGCACCTGCCATATTCCAAAGGCTGGTGAATAAAGTCCTTACAGGATTGAAAGGCTATAGTGCAGCATATCTCGATGATGTAGCTGTCTTTAGCTCCACCTGGGAGGATCACCTGGTCCACCTGAAGAATGTTTTGGAGGCTCTGCAGAGAGCAGGCCTCACTATCAAGGCTACTAAGTGGCAGATAGGGCAGAGCAAGGTTCCGTACCTGGGCCACCTTGTGGGTGGAGGTAAGGTTCAACCATTACAGAGCAAAATCCAGACCATCATGGACTGGGTTGCTCCAACTATCCAGACTCAGGTCAGAGCTTTCTTGGGCCTGACTGGGTATTACAGGAGATTTGTTAAAGGATATGGGTCTATGGTGACTCCCTTAAATGATCTCACATCAAAAAGAATGCCCAAGAAGGTTCAGTGGACAGTTAGCTGTTAGAAATCATTTGATGATCTCAAGCAGGCCATGTGCACTGCTCCCATTCTGTAAAGTCCTGACTACTCCAAACAATGTATTGTCTAAACAGATGCATCTGAGTTGGGGCTAGGGGCTGTGTTGCCACAACTTAATGCAGAGGGTCAGGATCAACCAGTAGCTTTTATCAGCAGAAGGTTGACCCCCAGAGAGAAACGTTGGTCAGCTACAGAGAGGGAGGCCTTTGCTGTGGTCTGGGCCCTGAAGAAGCTGAGGCCATAACTGTTTGGCATTCACTTCATTGTTCAGACAGACCATAAGCCCCTCCAATGGCTAAATCAGATGAAGGGTGAAAACCCCAAACGTTTGAGGTGGTCCATTTCCCTACAGGGGATGGACTATACAGTCGAACATAGACCTGAGAGTAACCATGCCAATGCATATGGACTCTCCAGATATTTCCACTTAGAAAATGAAGACTCAACTGGGCAAGGTTACTCTCTTCTCCTTACGTTTGGGGGGGTTGTGTAGGAAAGTAGGATCTGCTTCTTATGGTTACCCCCAATTTTTGCTTCATGTTATACTGTTTTTGACTAGTCTGACTGGGATCCTGATAATCAGGACCCCAGTCTATCTGATTTCTCCATAACCTGTTATGGTATGTACTTAGGTACACTCCAGATTGGATACTGGGGTACCCTTGTCAGTCCCTAGTATATGTTGCCCATGTACCCAGGGCATAGGTAACCCAGAGGCCTCCCATGGGCTGAAGCATGTATTTATGCCACCCATGAGAGGCCATGCAAAATGGATCTACAGGCCTGCCATTGGAGCCTGTGTAAGTTGGTGCACGCACCACTTACTTAGGATATAGGTTTACTATATCTAATGGTCACTACACTTAAAACCTATAAGTCACCCCTATAGCAGGACTTAACAATCCTGAAGGCAGGGTGCTTGGTTCTAAGTAGAGGGTGCCACTGCATGAGCAGAACACCCCTGCAGCCTCCGGAGTCCAGTCTCCCGGGTTGTTAGTACTGCAGCCATTTACGACATATAGAGTGGCATTATGCGACCGCGTGATGACCAACTGTAAAACGGCTGAAAGTAACCCTATTATGTTTGGTGTCCCTGTGCATAGTCCAGTTCAAACCAGTCCTGGGAGCCATTGGCTCCTGCTCTGGGGCGAAACTGGACAAAGGACATGGGAGCAACCTCCCCACTGTCCAGACCCTCCCCTGGGGGTGGGTCCCCTGAATCTGGCCAACCCTTTCCCATGGGTACAAAAGGGGCTTACCTGGCTGTAGGACCCTAGATTCGACGTGGACAAGATTCTGATCAAGAAACCACTGACCTTTGACTGTCTGGACACTCTGGACTTCGCTGGACTTCGTTTGGGCCCGACTTCATCTCCCTCTCTGTCCAAAGCATCGTCTGTGCCCATGCACCATACAGGCTCCGTGCAGGACCTGTGGAGCATCAAGGACAACTAAAGATATCTCCCTTGGAGGGAAGGAGTCGCTCCCCTGTAACTGCAGGCACCACATCTCAACTGACTGGTCTGCTGCTCATGGGCTCCTACAAACTCCAAAGGCTCCAGTAACACAGGAGGTAGGTTTCCAAGTCCCTCGAGGTCTGATCTGCCCTCTCACCAAGTTTGAGGTCAGAATCCCTCATGGGGGCTGCAATACTTGTACCCCTGTGCACTTCATACTTTTGCAAGTGCATACGCTTGTTGGCGTTTTCCAAACAGGTGCACTGGACTCCAAGTAGCCCTAATCTCTGGCACCATTTTCTCCAAAGAACTCTGGCCTCCTCGCACCGAGTGCTCCATGGGCTGCTGCTTTGTGAAACTGCTTGAGGCCCCCTTGCGACTCCTGTGCCTCCGGCCTGTGGGTCCTCTTGAGGGTCAATACTGCTTTTCTTGGGCTCCCCTGGTTGCTCCAGGCTTGCCCTGACTCCCCTGTGTTTGGTGAGTCTCCTGGACCTTGCTGGTTTGAACCGTAACCTTCCTTGACCTTCTGCGTGGGTTGCCACTGCCAAGGCTTGTTGATAGTCCCGCTGGACACGGACCCCTCAGCACTCGACATCCTTCATGGGACAGCTCGCATCTGGCTCCTGGTTGTCCTCGACATCTCCTGGTCCCTGTGGCTACAGAGTCAAGAACCCCCACAATGCACCTGAAGCACCCGACATCGGTGGGCATTCGTCTACCGAGTCCCTGGTCACTCCTGAGTGACCCAGACTCTGTCCCCTCTGCTTTCAGGTACTCTTCACCAAGAATCCACCTTTGGATTCTGACGGACACTTTTCTTCTTCCCAGCAGTGGCTCTTCTTCAAAGTCCTCCATAGCGATCGACGGCGGTTTCCGACGCCAATTCAGACCTATGCACCCGGCGTCCCTGGGATAGGTAACTCTGGTACCACGGTATCCAAGGGTGGGGTGGCTCTCCAACCTCCTAAGTTCCATGGGGTTTCTTCGAAGTCCACTTAGAAGGGTCCTTAAACTTTAAAAGTGCAACCGCGACTCTCCCATAGAATTGCACGGTGCACGCAGTAGTGTTCCCACACTGCACCCGTCCTCCGTGGGGTCCCTACTTATTCACCTTGGTTGGTTCCTTGTGATCCCAGCGATTCTACATCCTCTAGACACTGTCTTGACTCGAGTCGTGGTTCTTATACCACTATTTTAGTATATGGTTTGATCGCCCCCTGGAGCCCACTGTGTATTAGTGATATTTACTATAGCTAGGTTGCGCCCTCTGCTCTTTTGGGCACGTATCAGAAGGACTCCTGAACTTTCTTCCTATGCAGAAGCTATGACTGAGATTGTTAGCTTGGATACAGGCGGGAAAATAGGCTGGCCTGCCAACATTAAAAAAATGCTGTCAATAATGGGTCTCTAGGGCTGTTGGGCGGGCCAAGCTCCTCCAAGGAAAGAGGAACTCAAACGCCTATACTGGGAATGGGTGGACCTACCAGAAAACTGTAATTCTAATGTAGGCAAACTCACACTAGAATTTTATTCCCACAAACAAATTAGTCATCTTGAGCCCTTCCTTGACACAATCAAAGTCCCAAGAGACAGAATACTATATATTCATTTTAGGCTTGGATCTCTCCCTGTTCTCGAGGCGACAGCAAAGTGGAGTCCAAGCAAGGAGGAAAATTGCCCATTTTGTAAGGCCACGACCGAAACCATTGCCCACCTAATGTTCGCTTGCCCGGCATACAAACTACCACAGGCAAAGTGGTTGAAACCACTTTGTCGACAACTGGGCACACGCGATTATCACACAGCAATACGTATCTTAAGATCTGATTGTAGGCCGTTTTACGCATGCTGTGTGGCAAAATTTCTCGGTCAGGCTTGGCTTATAAGGCGCAGGGAGTTTACAAGAATGACACAGTTTTAACAGAAAGCAGACTAGTGGGGAGCCTAAAGTTCCACATATAGAACTGTCGAATCTATTTTGCACAAGTATTCCATTTGTTAAATTATACGCAAATACCGAAGGCGAAAATAATGTTTTCTATAGAAATTTTACGTACTTTCATTCCAGTTTTAATGTCGACATGTATTGAATACCTTAAACAAATTGCGCACACATTAACTATTTTATTTTTTAAATAATTTTTTTATCCTTGTAAATACGACATTGGTTTTGCACTACAATCCCAACTGTATATTTGCTTGCAGTGACATTTATGCAAATCATTGATGTCGTAACCTTGTATTTTACCTCTAAAGAATATTAATGTGTTTTTATTGTAAAATGCAGCTTTTATGACACTCTTGTCGAAATAAAGCTATATTGATTGATTGATATTTACTATTGTTTCTGTGCTACAGTATTGTGTGCTTTGTGAGTATCTTCGTGCAGAAGATACTGTGTCGTACTTAGAGTGTGTTATATTAATTTATACATATTTTTATAACTACTGTGTGGTTCTCCTTTCATTTAACCAATACTATAAGGTTGCATTCTGGTAAAACAAGCTGCTTAACATTTCTTCAAGACTAAGCCTGAAGGCTTCTCTCCACAGCTACCACTTGGATAGCTTTCTGTTATGTTATGTTATTAAAATTTGTAGAGCGCGGCTGCTACCCTGAGGTGTCCTGGCGCTGAATACTGCCCAATTGGTTACTGCGAAGTGCGGGATCTATGCTGTAAAGAGCCAGGTTTTCAAGTCCCTTCTAAAAGAAAGGAGCCCAGTAGCATTTCTAAGGTGAAACGGAAGGCTATTCCAGGCCTTAGAGGTGGAGGTAGTAAACTCCTACCACCCCATAAGGCCCTTTTGACTAAAGGAATGCCCACTTGTTTTGCTGTCAACGAGCGCAAAGTTCTACTAGGGACGTACCATTGGAATCGTTGTTTCAAAAATTCAGGACCATTACCATTTAATGCCTTGAAAACTGTACAGAGGGCTTTAAACTGGGCTCGCTGCTTAGCAGGGAGCCAATGAAGCTGTCTTAGTTCCCTCTGAACTGAGACAAACCTCGGTGTGCCCGTCAGTAGCCTGGCTGCTGCGTTCTGCACTACTTGGAGTTTGTTCATGAGTCTCCTTTGTATGTTCAGATAGAGGCTATTACAATAGTCCAAGCGTGCCATAATAAGTGATGTAACTGCAGTCCTCAGGCTATCTTCAGAAAGAAGAAACTTTATTTTCCTCAGAGTTCTGAGGACAAAGAAACATGAGGAGACCACACCGTTGATCTGGTCTTCAAACGTAAGTTTTTTATCAACAATCACCCCCAAGTTCTTCACCTTTTCGACTGCTTCTGGAAGCGTTCCCAGTTCACTGGGCCACCATTCCGGCGTTCATATATAGATATTATTCCCGAAGTTGATAGCTTCAGTTTTCCCGGAGTTCAATCTTAAGCAATTAGAGGCCATCCAACCCGAGATAGCTTTCATGCAGTCATGACATTTCCTGCCAATTTCCAATTCCTGGCCCCGCTGAAGGGACAGTACTATTTGCGTGTCATCCGCATAAGACGTCAGTTGGAACCCAAATGATCTTATCAGGGCTCCCAGCGGTGACACGTATATATTGAAAAGTGTGGGACTTAGGGAGGACCCCTGGGGTACCCCACATGGCAAGGAAAAAGGCTTGGACCTAGCTTTGTCCAGATCCACTGATTGTGATCTGTCTGTCAGAAATGATTTAAGGAGGTTCCAGGCCGTACCTTGAACTCCATTTTCTGATAACCGGTCCATCAAAACTTTATGATGGACCGTATCGAAGGCCGCCGAGAGATCTAACATGATCAAAATCGCGGCGCCTCCTTGGTCCAAAGCCTCTCTAACCTCCTCTGTGGACTTGATCAAGGCCAGTTCGGTGCTGTGTTCCGCTCTGAAACCGAACTGCGTTGGGTCTAAGATGTTGTTGGTTTGCAGGAACCGACTATGGCTTTCTCGATCAATTTTGCGGGTAGTGGGAGGCGAGAGATGGGTCTATAGTTGTTTGGGTCTTTGGGGTCGAGGTTCTGTTTTTTTAGTAAGGGTAAGATGGATGCCATTTTCCATTCCTTCGGAAAATGTCCCATTTTAAAAATGCGATTAAATAAAGGAGTAAGAGCTATCGCAATGGTTTCTGGGACTAGCTTTATCACGTCGGCTGGGCATGGATCCAACGGAGAGCCTGATTGATTAGACATCAGGATTTTGATCACATCTTTTGTATCCAGGGGAGAGAAGCTATCTAGCGTTGATGTCGCCTTTGACCCTTTGAGCTTCATCATGGCTGGGTCTTGATTGTCATTCACTTGTGTGATCGCAAAAGATGAGAATATAGCCTCCACCTTTGACTGAAAAGTGGAGGCGAGACTTTCGCACAATTCAGAGCTACTCTGAATTTTAGGAGTTTGGGGGACTGTAACTTTAACAATTGTTCTAAAGAGTTCTTTGGGGGAGGATTTAGCCAAATTTATCTGCTCTGAAAAGAACCTCTTTTTGGTGCCCTGAAGTAGTCTCTTATAAAGGGAGAGGCTTTCTTTAAAGGCCTCTTTGTCAGTCTTACTGTAACCACTTCTCCAAAGTCGCTCATGCCTTTTACAGGCTAGTTTTTGCACTTTTAGTTCATCCGAGTACCAAGGAGCTGATGGATGGATTTGTTTAAGAGTCCACCATTTTACTGGGGCAAGTTTATTACAAGCTGCCTCTACCCATTCCGTGTGGGCCGCAGCTGCATCATCAATTCCCTCCGGTAGATCCTGGGCAGTTTCTTTAAGTAGATTTCCAAGCTTTATACTACTTATTTCTTTCCAGACCCTTGTAGCTATCTTATCCTTAGGTTCAAGGTTCCCTTGGGACTGTATTATCTGTGCCACTTCGAATAGCATGGCAGAATGATCTGTCCATGGGAGCGGCAGCACTGCTGTGCAAGTCAGATTGGGATGATTAGAGTAGATCCCATCCAGGGTATGACCTGCTACGTGAGTCAGACCTTCAACCCTCTGCCTGAGATCCCCCCCACTCATCACTTGGCTCAGTTTTACTGTATCTGGGTCTTGATAATCTTCAAGGTAGAAATTAAAATCCCCCATTACAGTAAAAAAAATTGAGCATAGCCCACCTTCTAATAGTGTCTCAATTGATTCTAGAAACTCCCCTCTGGGACCAGGAGGGCGATAGAGAAGGATTCCCTTAAATGTATCATGGCTGGAAATCCGTACACTGAACGCCAGGGCTTCGCAAGCAGC
Source organism: Calotriton arnoldi (assembly GCA_963921515.1). Classification (NCBI taxonomy): domain Eukaryota; kingdom Metazoa; phylum Chordata; class Amphibia; order Caudata; family Salamandridae; genus Calotriton; species Calotriton arnoldi. The sequence goes on from CAWUFW010011747.1 coordinate 35,439, forward strand.
GTTTGAGGCTGGGAGGAAGGAGGGTTCCAATGAATTATGGTAAATAACCGCCAGCTCTCCTAATAGGTCTATCATGTGAATAGTAGAGAAAACCCGGCGGTATTGCTTTGTCTAAATCGGGTCCTGAGGTACTGTCAAGCCATGTTTCTGTAATAAATGCCAGCTTGATGTTATATTCAGCAAGCAGTAGTGCACATTCTGTGCTGTGTTTGACCAATGACCTCGCATTTAAAAGTAGACATTTGAGGGGAGGAGAGTTTATCGTCTTTTTCGACGCTACCTCCTTTGTGACATGGCCACCCACAGACCTATTCAAGATTGTAGGATAGGTCTGACCACATATGGGACACATACCTGCTTGGTCTGTGGGAGTGGCTTCTGGGGAGAGCCCAGGGCAATGAGCTTTCCCTCGGCGAGGATTCAATCTAATGAGAAAGTCTCTCGTATAGGTGATCAAATCTGACCCCGACGAACCAGGGGGACGGGCCCTGAGCCCGGTCCGAGCGCGGACGGGCGCAGACGGGCTTGCCTTAGGCGCGCCCGCTGCGCGCGTCCGCTGCACAGTCGCGTCAGTGTGCCTTTAGTAGGTGGCGGCCGGAACACTAGCCCGCTGACCCCACAGTGATTATCCAGCTCTCCGCCCCCGGTTCCCTCTTGGAGTGGAGCGAGTGCTGGCAAAAGTGCAACGTGCAAGATTTATCAGATACATTTTTTTTTTAAAACATGTTTTTCTAAGGTTTTCTTTGACCTCTCAAATCACCATAAGGGTTGTTTAGACTGGTGCAAGGAGCCCACTTTAAGTAGTGGACAGCATATATCAGGTCATTTTGGTCCTGGGGGATGGGGTCGCTGGGGCCAGTGTTGGCTCAGGGAGGGGGCTGCACATCTCCCTCCCCTTTAAATGAAAGTTGGCCCCAAGGGTTGGGGGTTCCCAGGGGGCCACATGTCCATCTCCCCCTATATTAATGGTGCTGGCAGGAGAGCTGGTGGAGCCCAGGGGCCATCGGGCTCCCCCCACAGCTCCCAGTGAAAACAAAAAGCAGTTGGTGTTCTAGGTGGTCCTGGGATACCCACTATAATAATGTTTTTTTAAAACAACACAGGGGAAAATGAATAATAAAAGAGTGGCAAGAGTCTCTCATATATTATTCACTGCTCTTGGCATGGAGCATGCAGCACCTCATAATGCCCTAGGGCTCTTTTCAGGCACACATTTTCTTGTTGGTGGTGTCCCTAGATGTACACCGCCAAGCATGTTTTTATGTTATAGGGGTTGCAGAGAGTACAGCAGCCCCCCCAAGAACATAAAAAAAGTAAGTCTCCTGGGTTATTAAATCTACGAGCCCAGGAGAGCTTACCGTATTTTTTAAAGCACTCTGTTAGAAATGGGATTTCTGGTTGGCTAAGGCTTGCGCCAAAGCCAAGCAGAAACCACCACTCTAGTCAGGGCAAGAGAGTTACACACCCAAGATAACCCCTGCTCACCCCTTGGTAGCTTGGCACGAGCAGTCAGGCTTATCCCGGAGGCAATGTGTAAAGCGTTTGCGCAACACACAGCACAACACCCAAGGCACACTACAAAAGGAACTCCACACAAGGTTATATCAAAAATAGCCTTTGTATTCTCATAATACATTAGAATAGTAAACACATATATACATGCGCCATCTGGCACTAGGTACTATCTACAAGGGATTATTTACACATGACAGGGCCACGTGGACCACTGCCAGAACCATCATTTAGCAAACATATCATACTGTAGAACATATCATCACTGTAGAACATATCATAACTGTAGAACCCAACCAGGAATCATTGGTAACCACTATCCTCAGCGTCAGCCTGTAACATAAACCATATTATGTACAGCATCACATTAGGCGCAAAACCTTATGCGCCAACCTCACCAGCATAAACCATAATATGCAACACAACCTCATAATCATAAAACACATTTAGAGGTATCAAACAGGGTGCGTAAATCATGCTACATACATTATATTTCCTATCACCCTATAAATCACATTTAGCACATAAATCACATTGAGGAAATACTCTCAGGGGAAAATAGCTCACAACCTAAACGCATTAGGTAAGAATAAAATCACAAGCATAATATATTATGCAAAACCTCATGATCATGAAACACATCTAGGGGTATAACACAGGGTGCGTAAACCACAATATAGGAATCACATTTCCTAGCACCCAAAATCACCTTAGCACCTAACTGAGATCAGGGCCTGGCGCCCTATAAACCTAATTGTCCCCCTGGCCAACTGGCCATCTCTAAAGGGGCTCAAATGCCCTGTGTCCAAAAGTCAGGGCGCGCTGCAAGGGCAGCGAAAGTCAAGGGTGCGCAATCTGCGCAGACCTAAACGTGGCAGCTGCCCACTACTTGCTGGGCAGCTGGGAAGGTATGGGGCAAAGGAGTGCATCTCACTCCTACCTCTAAAAAGACGTGCCCCCAAAGAAAGAATAGCCTAAACGATGCAGCTGACGCTAATTGCCGTGCAGCTGGGATGTAGAACATGGGCCTGGGCACTCACTGTGCTCCCTGAATACATATGCCCCAAAACGCTGCAGCTGCCCTCTCGCAAGCGGGGCAGCTGGGATCATGGCAAAAGGGGAACAGCATGGGCCCCTCTGGGCCCTCTTAAAAGAACTATGCCCTCGTGGGAGCCCTCAAGGCTCTAAAACAAATATGCGCCATGTTGCAGCTGCCCCCTCGCAAGCGGGGCAGCTGTAGACAAGTGGCCACATGGAGGGGGAGCATGGGCCCCCATGGGCCCTTTTAAAATAACTATGCCCATCGTTGGAGCGGCCCGCTGCCAGACGGGGCCGCTCAGCAACTCAGCACTCACCGGGACAGGCGATCTCTGGCTCCGCCCGGTCACACTGCAGCCGCCCGCGGGACTCCCTCTTCACTACGGGAGACCCGCCTGGAGTATCTCTTGGTCGCGGCCTGCTTCGGCCACCTCTCTTCACCCGGGCCCCCTCTCGGGACCCGGGACTTCATTGTGGAGCCCGCGAGGCTCCAGCCACACTGTTCTTCTGCCTGGGCCCTCTCCTAGGGCTCAGGACTTCTCTGGTGCTTCGCCCGGTCACCATGAGCAGGCGGGGCCCTCCTCTCAGGTCACGAGGGCCCCCGTGCAAATCACCGGCTGCCTCTCGTCAACTTGGGGCAGACGCCGGGGCTTCCCTCCGCTCTCGGGAGCCCCGTGCACTTCCGGGTCGCCTCTTCCTTCGGCCGCGCTGCCATTGGCGGCCGTGGCAGCCTCCTCCTCTCGGCCCCGCCCAGCGTCAGGCAGATGTGCCTGACTTCCTGGTCGCCGCGCGATCGCGGCGGCCGTTTTCTTCTTCTCCTTTCGTGGTGGCAATGAGGGGTAGGCTCCCTCTTGATTTAAAAATATAAAGCGGGGTGGGCTCCCGCTAACCAGTGAAAGCAAAATGCGGGGTGGGCACCCGCTCGATGTACAACTATGCGGGGTGGGCACCCGCCATTCAGGCATCACGGGGGAATCCCTCCGGTCGGGATTCCCTCTCCAAGGGGGCTACAGCAAACGCGCTGCGCAGCCCACACGCTCTTCTGGGGGAAAGTGGGAACAAAGCGCACACGAGGCGCTAGAGGCATCAAAAAGTCCTGGATCCAAAAGAATAAGTCTTAGCAAAAGGGTCTTTAGAGGTGAAGGGCAATGCAGGGCCCAGGGAGGCAGCCCCCCCCCCTGGGCCCCCAGCAGCAGCACGCCCTGCAGGATTAGGTCCAGGAAAAGAACAACTTACATGGGGTCACAGCCCCTTCTTTTATACACCCTTTTCCTTTGTCCAAAGGTGTAGGGTTCAGGGAAAACCAGATGCAACTGGTTTGGGGGGAGCTTTGGAGCACTTTGTTTTGCTCAGCTCCTCTCTCCTTTCACAGGACAGGCTAGGGACATCAGACGCACCACAGGAGATGGAGCCAGCATTGTAGAGGGAAGGCACAGCCCTATTCAGGTCCCAGGTGCAACTCCTCCCTCCCATCTAGATGCAGATCTCCTATTCAGCTCAGCGCTGACTCACCCTGCCCCTCCTGCAGCCACACACACCTCCCAGCTCCTGTCACTCACAGAGCCAGACATGTAATCCACATCAGGCAGGCAGACACAGAGCACACATAAATGCCCACTTCTAGAAGTGGCATTTCTACACCAGTCACAAGAAATCTGCGCACACCATTGCGCAGCATTTATTCTCACGAATTCAGGCATACTAGACTTGACCATGCTGCACCTCTCATAACAGGAATTACCACTAGCACACAGATCCTCAATGCATTCCTATGGGAGGCAGGTCAATCTCACTAAATGGGCACAGTGCGCGCACGCACTTGGCACTGGACCACAGTGTCCAAGTACCCAGAGGTCTAAAACTACTAACACCAAGTTCTATATAAGGCAAAAAGTTCAGGGGTGAACCTGCCAAAAAGGGCCATTTCCAACACACTCCTAGCATGAACTCTGTCCTCTTCAGTTGGAGTGCAGATCCCCTTTGTGGTGGGTTCTTTGCCTGCACTTTGCAGTTTGAGAAAATGTTTTTAAAAATGAATCAAAGACATGTTGGTGCTTACTTTAAAATTAAACCTTATTAAATATTTTTATTACATTCAGTTTTATTCAAAATTGCACTGTGTAAATTATTGAAATTTACATTTCATTGTATTACTGATCATTTTTTAACAGCGATAATACACGTGCTTTACATTTGTTGATATCCTAATTCCTTCATAAAGCCAATAGGCCCACTTTTCATACGTTGGTGTTCTGATCCTTTGACAAAGGTAGTAGGCCTGCCTTACTGAAAATGACACCCAGGCCCTGCACTCAACCTTCCTGCTGCCCATTGCTTGGCCGCAGAGGGGGAGGTTGGGCACCAGCAGGAGCTGGGCACAGGGCATGGCCTATGAACAACATCATGCGTGTCTTGGGGTTTGCTGCCCACAAGGTATTGGAAGCAGGGCCGGGTCACAGGTATTTAACTCCCATATGACATCACTCATGATGTTCTATGACATAATTGATTACATGATTGGAAAATCTGAAATGACATCATTAATGGCAACACTATGCATGGCAGGGCACGTGCTATTATTACTTTAGGGCTCTAGTTACAGTTACTTGAGATAACTATAACTGGTGAATTTCAGCGTGGTTTTGTTAGATTAAAATGGTATGTTTTAAGTGACATTTTCCCCTTATAACATTTCATTAACCTTTGTTTTTTTATTGAATATCTATCTATCTATCTATCTATCTATCTATTTATCTACCTACCTACCTACCTACCTATCTAGCTATCTATATATCTTTCTATCCCATCAGGGTACTTATATGATAAGTTATGTATAGTTAATCTGTACTTCCCTATATATATAGTTACCTTGACAATATTTTGGTAGTCGATATTTTGGCTACAATGTTTTTGCAGGACAATATTAAATCCATGATATTCTGTTACCACGCAACATGGGTATCCATGTCTGTCAGGAGGTGAGAAAGATAGCCATGGATTCTTGTTAATAAGGCAAGCATATTTCTAGGTGAAAATATCCAAAATTGTGTAAACGTACCTTACAACGGACGCTTCACGGGTATTGTTTATCAGCAGAAAGATGAAAATCCAGACATTCTTCTTGTGCAGTAAGCAGATGGGACTAATTGTTGTACTCACAAACGCCCCAAAGGTTAATGAATTCCTACCTATAGTGCAAATAGATGATACTAAGGGGAGGTGTGATATACATGAATATTACTACAGAAGAACCCTGATGAAAAACATGTTGAGCAGTAGCGGCCCATGGTGGGAGTGCTGCCGGACGGTGACGTGGGGAGGGGGAGGGGCAGGGTGGGGGGTAGAAAACTACAGATTACGTCGGCACAGAGGTAAGTAAACAAAAAAGTAAATAAAACGAATTTCGTTGCGCGCGCTGCATCGCCAAATGCGATGCAGCGCGTGCAACGAAATTCGTTTTATTCATTTTTGTGTTTACTTACCTCTGTGCCGCTGTAATCCGTAGTTTACTACCCCCCACCCTGCCCCTCCCCCGCCCCACGTAACCGCCCGGCAGCACTCCCACCACGGGCCGCTACTGATGTCGAGGCTATATCTGAGGGAATCTGCTCTCTGGGTCCGGATGACCTTAACCTGACTCCAAGTTAAACTAATGCACAATCAGATATTGTCAATCAGCTTTATAGCTACAGATTCTAAGAGATGTTATAGTGAGGGCCACTGGAATTATGCGATTTTGAATCCACTGTGTTTTCTGCATAATTATGGACTCGCCACATAATTGACCACTTGCTATCCAATCTACTGATTTTCACAAAACAGCTTTTCTTTGTAGCTAAACAGATCAAAAGTTACTAAAAGCAACATGTTTCTGCGCACTGGAATGCCACTCACAAATGTCCAATGGTCACGTTTCTGTTGCTTATTGCTATATGTGGGTGTTAAACTAGTACTAATGAAGTGGAACCTTTGCCCAGATAATGTAAACACGTGTAAAACGACAAAATGATGAGGTAATAATATCATGAAATGCACTGCATTATGCTGCATAATTTGCTTTTTCTTGCTGCAAAATTTCGTCAACCCTGCTGCAAAATATGGGCCTGCCTGAACGCATAATTCCAGTATCTCTGATTATAGTTAAAAGCTAAATAAAGAGATTAATGAACACCCAAGGGATTGTGTGTATATTATCTTGCTTAAATTTTTATTGAGAGAAATGTCCTTCTCTTCACTTATTGATTACTGTGAATACAACGTGGAGGCAATAGAAAAGACTAAAGCCAGTTAATAAGCTGGGTATTCGTTATCAAGAGGCACATCTTAGTGCACAGTTGTAATAGTACCAGGCTGTCACAGTCAAGACAAACTATGGGGCTTATTTACAAGCCCCATGCGCCGCCGGTGCCTCACTTTTTTTGACGCACTGGCGGCACAGTGTGCTGCCCCATATTTACAAGGCCATGCAAAGCCACCCTGCGTGGCTTTTCATGGTCTTGTAAATATGGCCCCTTTTCACGCATAACTTTGCGTGAAAGGGGCATGCCATGGGTGTTGCCCTGGTGTTCCCACACAACACCCATGGATTCTGTTGCACTCCACGATTTACAACATTTCCTAAACCTGGGAATGCGTCTGATTCTAACGCCACCCGAGGGGTGGCGTTAGGGATGCGCAACAAGGAGAAATAGTTTTATTTCTCCTCATTTGTTCCTCTTTCTATGTGTGTTGTGATTGTTTTTTGTGCAGGAAACCTTTCCTGCACAACAACAATCATCCCCGCAATGCAGGCAGCATTGCACCATAGTGCAAGAGTGCCTGGGTTGGCGCATGGCAGACAATTGTGCGCCAGCGCAGGGGAAAGCACAGGGATGTGTCATACTGTTGTAAATATGACGCATCCCTGTGCTTTTAAAATGACGCAGCCCAGCGCAGCAAAATGGCTTGCAGTGCTGCACTGCATCATTTTGTGGAAAATAAGGCCCTCTAGCCGCCGATTCCCGCTGGTGTAATAAAGTGAATTTGCCCTCATCTGTTTACCATCACAGTGCTCTTCACTCTTGTGTGCCGCATGTTAGTGATATCAATACAGCGCTTAGAGTGGCAAAGGGCCACTGCACTTGCATTCTAGGTTTGTATTTTGTGTTTATAGAAACAATAAAGATAGTGAAGTACCAGATTTAATTATATTATGGCCAGATGCTCGCTCGACGATAGGAAGAATTTTATGACGCAAAATGATGAACAAAGCAGGGCTGATCAGCTTTTGTGTGCAAAATATATTTTGACACGAACACGGCACCAAAAATGTTTTGTCAAAGAGTGAAACCCCCCCGGTACTGTATGCACTGGGTGCATAAAGGGGTAGGGGCAGTACAACCACCCCTAGGATTGCACAAAAAGTAAAATTTACTGAACTAGCTTGACATGGTTTTCTATGAAATCCTAGCACTAAATCTAACCAGGTGCAAGGAACGGGCAAGCGGAATGTGATTTGATGCTTATCTCATATGTAATGTGCAATTTCCCAGAAAAATACATATTTTATGTGGCTTAACCTTTGCCAGATGTCATCATGTTGAGATTTCCTCTGGAGGGTTTATTAGTGTCATTTTCGTGTCACTGTAGCACCATTTGGGTTCTACCCTTTGCATCGTGAAAAATGGCATTTTTACACAGTCATGGCCCATGGCATCATCGACTCACAACCCTTTATAAATATGGCAACGCCAACATTTACTGTTTGCGAAACATCACTTTTTTTGTACTTCACTGAACAAATATCAATAAATGGGGGTCAAAATGTGTTTTTGTGATGAGGTTTTAGTAACATTCAGTCTCCTTCTATCAGTCGTGGTTAAGAAGCCCGGGCCGGGGAAGGCACAGCTGGACCCGATGGGGGCCTGGGACAAACGCTGTCAAGAGGCGGGAAGCCCCCCGCAACCCCTCCACCGTCGCGGAAGCCCAGGATTGGTCGCCCCAGGATAGGCTACGGTGCCCCCAATCTGGGGACGAGTTAGCAAGCGGCTAGGGGGGTTAAAAAGGGGCGTAGGGCCCTGGACAAACACATAACCTCCCCTTTTGCCAGGAGAAGAAGAATCGTACCTGTGGCCGCGGAGAGGACGACGCCAGGAAGAACTTTGCATCAGTGGAGCAGCGGGACCTGCTTGCGGCATCCGGAGGAGTCGACGGAGCAAGCTGCACTGGACATCGGAGGCGGTGAGAGAAGCGTCTCGACTTTGGGAGCCATCGCTGGGAAAGGAGATCAAGAGGCAGGTCTACGCGGCAAGGGACAAGAGCAGTAGAGCCTGAGTGCCCAGGTCCCCGAGTGCAGCTGGAGGAGCAGCGTCGACGTCACGGCCTAACACAGCAAGGCCGGGAAACCGGAAGAAGTGGCTGGGTGGGGCCCGAAAGATCCAGCCCGCCTTAAAGGGGAACGAGCGTCCTTTGGAAAGTTTAATTTGGTAATCACTGGGGATTCCCCCCCGATGGCCCGTAATACAGCCTCCTCGGCCCATACTCCTGCTCACGCATTTCCAGGCAGGAGGGGCTCTGAGCTGGTGGGCAGTAAGCGGGGAGCTCGCAGCAGGCTGGTGCTGCCCTGCAGGATCCCAGAGGGAGCGGGGACCTACAGGTTAATTGCAACAAAAAAAAACATTTATCACACGGACTGGGAAACCTTCTTGGCCTGCAAACACAAGTTCTGTGTGGGAGCAGAGAGGGGCACACCTCTGAGAGGAATAACCAGCAGGGGCACAGCAAGCAGCGTTGGCTGCAGGATTTTTTGAGAGCATCTTCTTTGGTTTCACTGGAATAGCAGGAACAGCAGGAATAAGCCAACAACATGGCAGGAAGGCGAAGGGCAGCTAGCAGAGAAACACGGCTGCCGGCATGGTTTAGGGAGGCACAAGGGGCCCGGAGCCCCCGCAGAGAGGACAGAAGAGGCCACGAACGGAGCTAGATGCAGACTTGCAAGCCATGCTGGAGAAGGCCCGGGCGTTGGTAGCCCTGAAGGGAAAGTCCTGGATGGACCAGCAGATCAGGGAGGGGCCCGACGGGAAGGGAAAGAAGCCAAGGCGGGCTAACCCCCCCAAGCGACCAGGCGGCAGGGGGCATGCAGCCAAAACTGCGGCCCCAAGGAAAACAAACTACACCGGAAGAGGTGATACTGAGGTTCAAAGGGCGATGGTCAACAGGGACAGGAGTAGAGGCTGAATCAGAGGCAGAGCTGCATCGTCCCCAGAGGTGCTGTCCGGTTCGGACACAGAAGAAAGCAGCAGCGACGAGGGGTCTGTGGCCAGCAGTGCGGCCCCTCAGGAAGCACGCAGGGGGTAGGACATCACGAGGGACACGGACAATGGCAAGCACCATGCAGACAGCGCAAAGGGAAGGCGCAGGGGGAATCAGCGCACCGGTCCAGCAGAAGGGGGGCCAGGGCAAATAGTGAACCTAGGTACACAGTTGGGCCTTAACAACCTCGCAATGCGGGGGACCTGGCCTCCCCAGCCTCCATGGTTAGCAGGCCTGGGGGGGGACCAACAGGGATTCCAGGACGAGGCATGGGGGCAGGGACCAGCGTGCCCTGGAGGCAATGGCCAGGGTCTGGATCCCCTCAGGAAGCACGCAGGGGGCAGGACATCACGACGGACACGGACAATGGCAAGCACCATGCAGACAGCGCAAAGGGAAGGCGCAGGGGGAATCAGCGCACCGGTCCAGCAGAAGGGGGGCCAGGGCAAATAGTGAACCTAGGTACACAGTTGGGCCTTAACAACCTCGCAATGCGGGGGACCTGGCCTCCCCAGCCCCCATGGTTAGCGGGGGGGACCAACAGGGATTCCAGGACGAGGCATGGGGGCAGGGACCAGCGTGCCCTGGAGGCAATGGCCAGGGTCTGGATCCCCGTTTGGGGCGCCCCCCCAGTGGAGCACAGACAGCAGCGGGGGGAGCAAGGGGTCAGACCAGAGGTCAAAGAGGAAGGGAGACCAAAAGGGGGCAACCGATAAAGGAAAGGAGAAATTCCAGTGGGTGAATCAGGACGGGGAAGTAAGGGGTAAGGAGAATACGCGAGGGGCAGCTCCCGAGGGAGCAACGTCAGGAAAGAGCAGCGCAGGTGAAGGCCTGGATCCAGGGTGGAAACCGGCCAGCGAGTGCCTACGCCCCTCCCCAGGAGACCCTCCCACTACCACGAAACTCCTAGGGCTAGCCAATCTCATCCCACTGGCAGTAAAAGAGAGGGTCTGGAGGAAAGAATTTATAGACATTTTTTCACTGCTAGAGGTGCGCCAGGCAGGCCTATACTTGACGACGCAAGACAAGAAAGACGAAGACAGGAGGGACAAACGCATGCCCAGGGTTGAAAGGTCATTTGAGAATTGGCTCAGGGCGTTCAGGACCCTAGCATGTGTATTCATCCAGAAGTTCACCCAGAGTGCAGCAGCACTTATTTTATATGAACAGAAGGTCCATGATGCACAGCAAAAATACCAGGGTGACGCATGGTTGAAATATGACGAGGGCTTCAGGGAAAAAATGCAGACATGGCCAGTGATTGACTGGGATTGCCAAGACATGGAGGGATTCATAGTGCACATGGTAGCTGCCAGAGAAGGGGTCAGCTCAAGGGAGCCCAATTTTCGTCCCTACAGGAGTAAAGGAAAATAATATGAGGGGCAGGGACAGGCATTCAAAGGGAAGAACCAAGGCAGTAGCAAATCAGGAAAGTCATGTTGGAAATTTGACAAGGACGATTGTAAGTGGCGGGCCGCCTGCAGGATCAAGCACGCATGCGGGTCCTGCGGGGGAAACCACCCCGCTATACGCTGCAAGCAGGCCCAGGGGACAGGGGCCAACAAGGAAAAGGGAGGCACAAAAAAGTAAGGAGCAGGCGGCCCCAGAAAGGTGCGAGGTGGGTGCGGGTGGGGGGCATCCGCAACCCACCCCCAAAAAAACAAGCAGACTGTTATATTTATTAGATCATTATCCTAAGGCATCAGACAGACACAGGTTAGCGGAAGGTTTCACAAAAGGTTTTCCCATCCCTTACAAAGGACCGAGGGGTGCCCGGGAAAGCCGGAACCTGAAGTCAATAAGACACAACTCGGGGGCAGCAAGGCAGAAGGTGGAAAAGGAAGTTCCGCTGGGGAGGGTAGCTGGCCCGTTCACTTCCTCACCGCTGGAGGACTTGGTGGTATCTCCTCTGGGCGTAGTGCCCAAGAAGGAGGCAGGCAAGTTCAGGTTAATACATCATCTGTCACACCCCCACGGGGACTCCATCCACGACTGGCTGGAGCAAGGGAGTTGCTCAGTAGCATATGCATCGATGGATGACACAGTAGACCTAATAAGGCAAGCAGGGAGGGGGGCCCTGTTGGCAAAACCAGACATAGAATCAGCCTTCCGCCTCTTGCCAGTGCACCCAGATAGCTACCACTTGCTAGGTTTTCAGCTAGATGGCCAAATTAGATTAGCTAGATTACGACAAATGCCTGCCAATGTGTGCTCCATATCCTGTGCATACTTCGAGGCCTTTAGCAGATTCTTGGAGTGGGAGCTGGGAACACGCGTACCGGCGGGGGGACGGGTCCACTACTTGGATGACTTCCTCTTCATCGGTGGGGCAGGCACAGGGGAATGTGCAAACCTCCTACACAGTTTCATAGACCTGGCTCAGGAATTGGGAGTGCCCCTAGCTCAGAACAAGACAGAGGGCCCAACCACGAAACTGTCCTTCCTCTGGATAGAGCTGGACTCGGTGGCCGGAACATGCAAGCTGCCGCCCAAGAAGGTGGGGGTGCTAAGGCAGATCATTGGCAGGTCGAGGCAACAGAAAAAGGTGACATTAGGCGAAGTGCAATAGCTGTTGGGAAAATTGAATTTCGCCACAAGGGTAGTCCCCGCCGGGCGCGCTTTCGCCAGACGCTTATCCTGGTTGACTAGGGGCATGACACAGAAGCACCACAGGGTCCGCCTGACGCAGGGGGTGAAGAAGGACTTGGGGCAGTGGGAACATTTCCTAACCAATTTCAACGACACCCTCATGTGGCGTGAACCATTGGTGCAGGCTAACCAACTTGAGCTTTACACGGACTCGGCCGGAGGGCACGGCTTCGGGGCCATCCTAGGTAGAGCATGGACAGCAGGGGCTTGGCCGGCAAGCGGTCACCGCCAATATCTCCCTGCTGGAGATATTCCCCAATGTGGTAGCATTCCACATTTGGTCCCAAGGGCTGTCCAACAGACAAATAATTCTATGGTCTGACAACCATGCTGTAGTGCAGGCAATCAACTCAGGAACAGCAAAATGTCCGGCAGTGGTCAATCTGCTGCAGAAATTAGTCGACTGCCAGTTAAAAGCACACATCGCGTTTAGGGCACGACACATCCCAGGGTTAGACAACTCAATTGCGGATGCCATTTCTCATTTTCAGTGGGGCACATTCCGAGAGCTCGCCCCGGATGCGGACCGAGGGATGACACCGGTGCCGGAAAAGGCATGGGCATGGGTGGACCCGGGTTAAAGATGATGCTGGACCATGCACTGGCCCCTAAAACAGACTACCGATACCGTAAGTGCTGGGCAACGTTTGCTGATATAACAGGGGTCACGGGGGACAGCTGGCAGGGCAAGAGGAGGTCTTAAGCTTCATAGAATGGGCATTCTTGACAGGAAAAACGAAACCCTGGGCCCAGGCCCACCTTAATGCCGCAGCATACTACACAAAGATGGCAGCAGGGGAGGATCCGACAAGGTCTTTCCGCTGTAGAATGGCATTGAAAGGCTGGCGTAGATTGCAAAAAACGAAGAGAGATAGTAGGAAACCCATTAACTTTGCAGTGCTACAGCAATTAATAAGGGCGCTGGGCGAGATATGCACCACGGAGCAGAAAGCCACACTCTTTAGGGCAGCGTTTGCGTTGGCATTTTTTGGGGCATACAGGGTCAGCGAGTTAGTAGCCCCCGCCACAGGCAACCCACAGGCAGCCTGTATACGCCAGGCCGACATAGAACTGGGGGAAGGACACATGAACATCTTCCTGCGCCGGTCGAAAATGGACCAGGCAGGCAGAGAGAAGTGGACCAGAATCAATTGTATCAGAGACAGGTCATGTGTCCAGTGTGCTTGGTTCAGAGGTACTTGCAACCCGGGGAACATAAGCAGGGGCTGCTGCTAACGCATGGGGACGGGTCTTACTTGAACCGGTTCCAATTCATAGCGGTGATGAGGAAGGCGCTAGTCAAAGCAGGCATTTGGGTCCCACTCCTTCCGAATCGGGGCAACCACCACCGCAGCAGAGCTAGGTTTGGTAGCTGACCAAATCAAGGGGATAGGGCGATGGGCATCCGACGCGTTTAAACGATACATACGCCCCACTCTGTACAGGTTTCTCCCCCCTCCTCCGTCTAGGTCCGGTTGAGCGGCTCAAGAAGGTCTGGATAGTGGGTCACTCATACATCGCGCGAGCACAACGGTGGGTGGTGGCCAGACACAAATTTAGCAGAATATGGCTCCGGGACACGGAAGTAGTCTGGCTGGGGCAATCAGGGATGAAGTGGGACCAACTGCTCCCCGCGGTGCGGGATGCGCTGGGGCAAGGTGGCAGACCAGATGCGGTGGTGGTCCACCTAGGAGGGAATGACCTGGCAGCATTAGGAAGGAGGGCCCGACTGGGGAAAATGCAGGCAGGCCTCACAACTATGGCACGACTAGTGCACCAAGCCAAGGTGATTTATTCAGAGATAACAGTGGGCAGAGCATGGAGAGGGGCCGTAGATCTGGGGGGTGGTGGAAAAGTCCAGACGGAAGCTCAATATCACCATGGCAAAAATGTGTAGGGCCAATGGTTGGGGGTTCATGAGACACGGTTTCATCAACTTGAGATCCCCGGGTATCATCTGTAGGATGGGGTACACCTGACGGGGGTGCGAATGGATATGTTCCTGCTAAACGTCTTGGGGGTACTAGAGCAGATGGGTGTCTCGTAAGGAAGGAAGCAAAGGGAGAGAAGGGGGAGCTCCCTCCGATCGTGAAACCATAGGTAGTGTGGCAGAAGAAATCCAGGAAAGATATACTAAAGAGAGAAATTACTAGAGGTAGATGGAAGGCTCACACAGTGTCCCTGGAATGCCTCACGGCAGGGGCACTGAGGGAGCTAAGGATGGCACACAGCCACAGACAGAGTAGATGTGATGCTCCCACAGGGCCCTTGGGATGCCTCACGGCAGGGGTACTGAGGGAGCGAAATGTCAGACACAGCCGCAGGCAAAATAGATGAAATGCTCACACAGGGTCCTTGGGATGCCACACGGCAGGGGCCCTGACAAGCAGGCGAGTGGCCAACAAGGGGTCCAGGGCAGGCGGAACGGCACTTGCAGCCCGGGCAGGTCCTGAGGGACACCCACCCAATTCGGTAGCAAGTTGAAGCCTAGAACCGCAGACACAGAGGCCCGGACAAAAGGGGCACCCCGCAAAATAGAATGTCTGGAAGCGCACAACGTTAAGGAATGTACAAAGTCAACTACAAAGACAATAAAGTATGAGATAACATGGATGTTTATGAATGACCAATAAAATTGTGAAATGTACAACCATGTTATGTTTGAATAAACTGCGACCTTTTGTGGCACCAAAGTACGTTGTCAGTGGTGTGATTTACAGGCAAAGGGACGCAGTTAAACTTGCAGGGGAAGGGGAGGAGGACTCACCGCCTGGTAGGGGTTAGGCTTGTACTTGGGAAAGGTGGAAAAATACGTACCCTGAGGGGTGGACTTAGTTCTGCAACTCAGTGGCGATCAAGCGATTATTCATACCACCTAACTCAGTGGAACACTTTTTATTAAACTTAGGCGAATGAAGAACTGAGTCAACCCCTGCATTATATAAACAATTATACACATTTATAAAAGTGACTTAATTATTGCATGCTTTACACGTGTGCTGCTGTTACTTCGACCCCTAAAAGACCATGAATTAGTTCAGAAACTTAACATCAAATAACGCTCAATAACCTCTTATGCAATAACCTCTTATGCAGGGTCCAGCACAATGAATAGCTCACACCGCATGACAAATTAAATCCAGTGAGAATAGGGTTAAATCAATTTGGCATCCATTAACCAGTCCAAATTCGGTTTTTTGTACGTTAAAATAAAGCATGACGGGAAGTGGTGAATCTATTCCGAGACACGTAGTTAAAAACAAAAACAGTGATGAAGATAAACACGCTCAAAGAGTAAAAAAAAAAAAAAAATAACCTAAAAGCAGAACGATGTCAAATATAATTAGGGGGCAGAAGCTCCCCAGGGGACACTCCTCACTTCTGGGAAAAGAAAAAGCTGACCACAGAGGCATCGTTTTACAAACCGCGAGGTCGCCATGGCAGCGGTAACACCCACAGAGCCAGCTCCTGGGACACCTGGTACTTTAATGCTCAAACTCAGGGAGTATGCTGCTTTCCAGACCTCTCAAGCGACATTTGTCTTCCCACGAGAAACTACTCTCCTTTTCTCTGCAACACCCTATCTCAGGCCCATGCCTACATGGGATTAACTTTCAACATTCTCAAACTAGCCATAGAAAAAAGTTATGTTATTTAAATTATGTGTATAGCGCCATGTTATGTTATGTTAATTTTGTGTATAGCGCTATATGCCACCCAAGGTCACCATAGAACACTGGGAGCAGCGGTATTAGGGAAAAAGATGAGATGAGATGAACTTATGAATGGAGTGGTCTTGACCAAAACACCATTATCTCATGGTATGGAACACTGCATGGAGCGATCCCATATTGTGGGTAGCTGGCATCTTGCTGACAGGAAGGGAAGGAACTGGTAAAGTGACAAAGAGGTGTGTGTAGGATAAGGTGAGGGAGAAGTGCTGAACCGCTGACTGACTTGCCGTGCCTTGCGGCTGATTCATAACTTGTTAAAATTTACAAGCCTGTCATCTTAGTATTTGTACTAAGTGAATGAAATGAAATGAAATTCGTACTTGTAAAGCGCACTTATACCCCCAAAGAGGTGTCCTGGCGCTGTACGCATACCGCTGTGGAACCCTTCCTGGCTTTTCCCTGTGAAATGTCCACTCCTGGGCACCCCCAGGGTGAAGCCAGGCATCCCAGCGCTGTTGGGGCCGTTGTGGAGATTAGGCAAGCTATTGCCCAGAGTTGCAGAGTGGGACCCATGATTAGAATAGGCACCGAGGCGAGAATTATCAGGTCCGAGGAAATTGAGCCCAAGACCCGCCGAGGCAGGAATTGAACCCTGGTCCCGGGCCAGATCTCTGCATCAGGGTCTGCCGCTCTAACCATTGAGCCACACTTCTCCACTAAGTAGTTATTCCCTCGTATTCACTTGCAGCAATAATGTCTATTAGTGGGAGCCAAATATTGCAAACCTCCAAACACATCAAACGAAAATGATAAAACAGTTTTAGGTGCAAAACATAAAACTTATATTGAATTATGCATAACAAATCTTAACCATCCAAGGCACACAAAAAACGAAGGGGCAGATTTACAAGCCCCTTGCATCACTTTTGCGCCTCCGTTGCATCACTTTTGTAATGCAGCAGTGGCGTAAAAAATGCGGCCAATTTATAACGTGTCGCATCTAGGGAGATGCGTCACGTTGTAAGGCCCTGCGTCACATTATACCTGCGTCAGGTATAATGTATGCAGGGTGGGCGTTCCCACGCAGGAAAGCCTCGTAAAAGTGACGCAGTGAAATCTACCAGATTTCACTGCGTCACTTCTAAGACGCCCTCATTCTAAGACAACCTTACGCCTGCTTGAAGCAGGCTTAAGGAGTGACGCAGTGTAGTGGGAATAGACCTCAAAATGCATTGCTGGAGTTGCGTTGTGCTTGCAACATGACTCCAGCAATGCGTGACTTTTGCCCCAACAGATGCGTCAGAATTACTGGCATCTGTCAATCCTTACGCCATTGTGCGCCGTATTGTAAATACGGCGCATCCATGGTGGTGCAAGGGTTTCTCAGGGTGGCGCAGGGAAAGTGATACATCTCTACAGATGCGTCACTTTCTTGTAAATCTGCCCCGTAATGCTTTGCTCTATGTGGTTGTAGTCTGGAATATCGCGGAAGGACTATTGAGTGGCCTCCATATCGTGACCAGAATATCGAAAACCAAAATATCGGGGAGATAAGTGCACAAAGGGAGGTATATATTTACTATTGTTACCTCCACATTTGTGTACCTTGAAGATACATATCATCAAGGTACAGAGATGTGGAGTTAGGTACAGAAAATATTTATATACATACTGTAATAATGACGATCCAGTAGCCAAGGTGTAGTTTAAGGTTTATTTAGTCTTAGTTGTAGCTTGGTAAGTTCATGTAGAGCAGCCCCACCAGGAGCAGTCTGCCTGCTGCTCAGCCCATACTCCGACTGTCAAACCTCACCTCCCAGGCACCCACACATTCCATTCATCATCACCACACCAATATTCCGCGCAACACATCCACACTGGCTGAGCAGCTAGAGAGAAATCAACAGGAGAGAAGTATAAATACACATACAGGATACTACACATACCTTTCGATATTTTGGTCCGCAGTAGTCTGGTCCCAATACTGTAACCCCTCGATATTCTGTGTCTTCTATAATAGTTGCTCCATGTGACGATGCAGTGCAAGTAAATGGTAATCAGAAAATATGTACACAGCTACAAACCATCTACAAACGTCAACTTTCCTACTGTTTTGGTTGGCCATTAAGTGTATACATTTGAAGCCTGAACATGTATTGCAGTCTATGCTCAGACTCATACAGAATCTTTTATTTCCCTCTGTTTGAAGATAGTCACCATGCACTTATCTTCGGATCACCACTCACTTGCACTGTGCTATTACACGGAGCACTTATTATAACACAAAGTTTTTTTGTTTTTCGTATATGCCTTGGATGATTTAGATTTCTTGTGCGTAATTCAATGTTTATGTCTTGAATCTTAAATTGATTGTGTCTTTTGCCTTTGATCTGCCAACGGGTTTGCACAATTTGACTCCCACTATTAGACATTATTGCCCCAAGTGAATCCAAGAGAACCACTTCTATTTATTAGTACCATTGTACCCAGATTTCTAGGAATACAGGGTTATCCCTTATTCCTTACTGACTGCCATATTTGTGCATTACCCAAGAGTACATTAACAGAAAATTCGGTGATAAACTTGGCAGGAGTTCAAGAGCAGATGTTGGGGAATGGAGTCAGGCCTCAATATGCTTGAGGAACATGCACGTCATGGTGCTTTTAAAAGACTATCGTCTATCGTTTTCAATCAGTTGGATGGCTAGCAGTAGCGTAGCTAGGCCTTAGGCTGCCCACCCCTGCATTTGCTGCCCCCGGGGGCCGAATGTAAGAGCAGGATGGGGGTGCTGGCGATTCCTGCTGCCTCCGCCCCGCAACAGCCGCAGGTAAAGCGAGGGGGCGGCCACTGCCCCCAAAACTCGTGCCGGCTGGGGCGTACCGCTCTCCTTGCTATGCCACTGATGGCTAGCGACTCAAGAGTCCACTTCCCTGGGACATGAAATAGAGGCTATTGTCCTCAAGGAAGCGATAAACCATCTTGACATTCTCCTTGCCCCCTGCAGCTATGGAGTCATGGACTAGCCACAAATAATATATCTACCGCAGCTGTATGCAAAAGCAAGTAAGATGCTTCATCCTCTCTGATTAAAAGAAACAGAAGTAATTGCCAAGGTGACACATTCGAAAGGAAAGTAGGAAGCATGAGCATGCAGTAATGAGCAGAACAGCACTTACTTGAAACCCTCATAATATTAAGAAATATTGAACTTAGAAAACATCAAAAGACCCATGGGTAGTAGGAGACAAGGGCAACACTTTCCAAAATCAACAGTAATAAAACTTTCCATAAGGTCACATGGTAGACTTTTGAATGTCCCCAAAAAACCAAAATCCTATTTGCCTGTTTTGCTTGCATAAATGCTGCTTGTCGTATGCAAGCCAGCCCTACTAGCTTTGCCAATTTGGGGAAAAAAGTAACTAAAAATCATTGCTTTCTGTATTGAATACATATAGGAAATAAGAAAATAATTGTGACAAACACTGTAATGGTTGAGTGTATTTTTCAGATGCAAAAGGGTCCCTCACACACTCCAAAGGAAGCACTTCCTCGAAGGTGGCATGAAACACCAGGGGCATTTTGGTAAGACAGAAGGGGCTGCAGATGCTTGCACAAGCCCTTCTGCAATACAGATTGTGGTGGCCCACAAATAGCACAGAGCAATTCCAAGGTGGTGCACCCTCAGCATGAGGGTGTGGCCACATGCTATTGATGGAAACAATTTGCATCTGTGCTTTTGCCATATTATGGATGCAGAAGCAGAGACAATCAGAAGACACACTGGCTGTGCACCATGAAGAGGTGGTACGCAGTAACTGTGCTCACAGCGGGTAATACCTTCAATAGGGGAAGAGGGTTCCATCACCTTCCCAGACATACACCTAAAGGTGGGTGCAGTCACTCACTGCACACCGAGGGAGTAGCCAAAAAACTTAAAATACCCCCCACTTTGAACCAAAGCTCTTATGGCACCCAGCAAGCAAAGCAAGTCATTGTGATCCTCCCTAGAAGTGGTAGCTTGTCTCTTCCATCCAAGAATCTATCCATTCATCCTTTCATCCTTCAATCCACTCGCTGATATCCACCATTTCACTGGTATATTCCATCACCTATTCAGTCTTTCATCCAACATTCAGCCTGTCACAATTCCGTCTGTATGTCTGTCCATCCAGCCATCCCCCCAGACCCATCCATCCATCCATATTCAAACCTATCTATCCATCTTGAAACCTACCCAACAAATATGTGCATCCATCCATCCAGACTTTCACTCATCATTAATACTTTCACTTATCCATCCCCCTTTTTATCCATCCATTCATCCACCTACCCACCCTTTCACTCATCCATCTATCCACCCTTTCACTCCATTGATAGATCCATCCATCGATCCATTCATCCATCCACACTTTCACTCAGCCATCCATCCTTTCACTCATCCACCAACCCATCAACCCATCCATCGACTCATACATCCATTTACCCATTCCCTCATCCATCCTTTCACTCACTCACACATCAATCCATGCTTTTACTCATTCGGCCATCCATTCACCCTTTCACTCATCCATCCATCCACCCATCTACCCTCCCTTTCACTCATCCATCTATTCTTTCACTCATACATCCTTACAAACATCCTTTCACTCATACATCCATCCTTTACCTCTGTTTATTCATCCACCCTTGTACTCCATCCAAGCATCCACCCACCCATCCATCCATCCATTGATCTATTTACTCTTTCACTCATCCATCCTTTCACTCAGTCATCTATCCATCCATCCTTTCTTTCATCCTCCATCCATCCACACTTTCACCCATCCATCCATTCACCCAGCCATCCTTCCTTCCACCCGTCCATTCTCCCTCCCTTTGACTCACACATCCTTACATCCATCCTTTCACTCATTCACCCATCCTTTCACACACTCATCCATCCACCCTTTCACGCATCCATCCATTCACCTTTCACTAATCCATCTGTCCATATTTCATCCAGTCACTCCTCCAGTCCATCCAGTCCTTCAGTCCATCCTCCCTTTCACTCATCCATCTATTCTTTCACTAATCGATCCTTATATCCATCCTTTCACTCACTCGCCCATCCATCCATTCACCTTTTTACTCACCCACCCATCCATCCAATCACTCATTCGGTCATCCCTTCACTCCGTCCATACATCCATCCTTTTACTTTGTCCATTCATCCAGCCTTTCACTCCATCCATCAATCCTTCGATTTACCCTTTCACTCATTCACCCATCCATCCTTTCACTCATTCTCATCCATTCACCCTTTCACTCACCCATACATCCATTCACCCTTTCACTCATCGATCTATCCATCCTTCCTCCCTTTCACTCATCCATCCTTACATTCATCCTTACACTAATTCATCCATCCTTTCCCTCCTTCCATACATCCACCCTTTCACTCCATCCATTCATTCATCTATCATCCATCCATCCATCCTTTCACTCACCCATCCACCCTTTCACTCATTTATCCATCCATCCATCCTTTTTATCATTCTCCATCCATACACCATTTCACTTATCCATCCGTTCACTACTCATCCATCCTTCCTTACATCCATCCTTTCACTCATTCATTCATGCATTTATCCATCCACCCGTTCACTCTCCTATCTATCCACCATTTCACTCACACATCCATCTAGCCATAAATCTACCCTTTCACTAATCCATCCATCCTCTCTCTCACTCACTTATTCATCCATCCACCCTTTCACTCACCCTTTCACTCATCTATCCATCCACCCTTTCATTCAGCCATCCTTCCACACTCCCTTTGCATATATACTTTTACTCACCCATCCATCCTTTCACTCATTCACCCTTTCAATCCGTCCATCCACCCAGCTTTTCCCTCCATCCATCCATCCATTTACCCTTTCATCATCCATCCTTTCACTCACTCATCCATTATCCATCCTCTCATCATCCATCCACCCTTTCACTTATCCATACATTCACTCTTTCACACATCCATCAATCCTTCCTCCCTTTCACTCATCCATCCTTACATCAATCCTTTCACTCACTCATTCATCCGTGCATCCATCCATCCAGCATTTCACTCACCCATCAATCCACAATTTCAAATCCATCCACCCACCCACCCATCCATCCATCCACTCACCCTCCCACCCTTTTACATTAAAGATGAGCCTTTGTCTGCCGAGTTGCAGACAGAAGAGGCCCATCAAGAACCCCACCCTTACTGCAGCTGCTACAGCAGGGGCTGGGGACGCCCCTGTGCACATGCCTGCAAGGGAATCTCTGTCCCCCTTTCAAAAGCAGGTTAGGTGCCACACTGTGAAATACATATCAGCTTTTTGAATCGCTTTCATAGTGCATTATCTCCAAAAGGACTAAGTAGCCGGTCTGCACCCGGTGCACCCATTTAAAGGAGCAGCACAGCACAGAGCACAGGGCAGTGTGCCCTATATATAAAACATGGCCTCAACTAGCCAATAGCATTGGGTAACAGAGTAATAGTCCTCTGGGTGGAACCAAAGCTCACTTTATGTGTGTCTTAAATAATTGGTAAGAATACATCTTGCAATCAGATGGATTGTCAAGCCAGACCAAATGAAACAAGCATTGGCATAGCCAATAGGTCTCGCCTTTGGGACCTTGTAGGTATTTAGCCATGCAGCACATTATCCTGGGTGCTACAACATCTGTTACTTCACGTGCCACTGGTGAACGGCCACACACAGCATAGGTTGGGCTTCCGTGCTATTTAATAAAAATATGATAAAGTCCCTTCAAATTTCCAAAAAGTGCATTTCTTTAATAATAAATCTTTGACACTAATAGGCACTTTATAGCACTTCCGGGTGTTCGGAGGCAATGCATACACGCACGCAGAAATGCCAAAACAAAGCTGTATTCGGTCACAAACAATAAATTAAGCATTGTGCATTGCAGCTTATGCAATGAGAGTACATCTGTTATCATGCAAGTGCCTCAAGCAAGGCTTGAGGAAGGCTCTGGCCAATGTCAGGAATGGGGGCATTAGTCAGGAATATGCTTATAATGGCAGCTACTTACAAAAGCAAGTCATTTCATACTCTCTTTGTGGAACACTTGTTACTTTATGTTACTTTATGTTACTGAACAATGGCAATGCCTATAGGCCTGGACTAGGCATGCTAGCGAAATGGTTACTTTTATTTATGACAGGCATGCACCACTAAAAAAGCTGCCATCTAAATTCAAACTTATCCGATAAAAGTTAAGACTTATAAGTTCAATTGAAAAAGGGTTGCGTTGCGCAATAGGTACCCATGTGTGTATGCAGGCAGCTGGCTATCGTGTAGCAGAAAGGTATTCAAATATATTGTGAGTTTACTTATTGAATGCTTTGGTGTTGTGTTAAACATTTTGGTGACATTCGTAGTTTAGTGATGGGCAATTGCAAACCATATGTTAAACTTTTAGTCTGCTCAACAGAAAGGTTAGAACAGAAGAAGTAAAAGGGAAGTTAGTTAGGCTGGCTGTTAAAAAGAGCAGGGGAGGTGTGGTGTGGCGTGTATTTTTTTTCTTTACACGGGGCACGAGCCCTTTCAAAATGTAAATTAAATGGCATGTGCTAGAGGTGTGAGGGTGGACAACTCCACTGCCCAGGTATGTGTGCATCCGGACCACAGCCAGCTGCGCCTCCCTGGTCGATACTTCTTCCTGAGGAGTTGGAGCTAGTTCTGGTGCTTGCCGTCCCATTCCTGTCTTCTGGGAGAACAGAGGTGTCAGAGTTCAAGGAGTGTTCTAGCACTCATCTAGTTTAAGGTGGCTGCAGAAATTAAGGGTTTGTGGCTCGATGCGAGAATACTCTCTTAATTAAATTAAATAAACAAACAAATCTAAAGTCGAACAGTAGAAAAAAACAACATACCACAACGGACGTGTGCTTGCACCGCATTTTAAAACAAACTCTGCTTACAGACAATGCCACGCTAGGGCAAAAACAACATAGCTCAACGGAGCTCGAAGCAGAACTAAAAGAAACTAGAGTGGAAACCAACTTAGATACGGCAAGGTGAAGAAATGCTTTTTCAAGCGCACACGCTGCATTTAAAAGGCATTTAGATGCTCCCGTGCCAGTTACCTTGCCGTTGCCGACCTCTGTTCTTCCTCCAAGACGGCGTTTGTGACTGTGTGGCACTGGCCCCGCTGCTTCTGCTTAGTGTGGGGGGCGGGGAGACGAGGTATCCGGCGAGTCTGGGACAGCACGCCTGCTTCTATGAAAGTGAAAGCGGGTACGGCGCGCGATGATTAAAAAAACATATGGCCCCTGCGCCTGTAGACGCTGAGGGCATGTCTGGTGTTTCCCTTGCGGGAGCGAGCAGCAAGGCACGATAATTGCTAACAGATGGTGCCGCTGCTCGCTCCCGCAAGGGAAACGCCAAACGTGCACGCGTTGCAATAGAAAGCAATGCAAAACGTGCACGCTTTTAGCCAAAATGCTGATCGATTCCAAAAGGTCCCCTCCTATGCAGCGCGCTGCGTAGGCGAGACCTAAAAAGGAGGAGCTCATTGGAAAGGGGAAAACAATTTCAGAAACGAGACCAATAGAAAAGACAGCGCGGTAAGATTGACCACAAATACAGCAGAACATATAATGAACTAGAGGAACCTCATACGAAGAGAACCACAAGAGAGGCCAAATTAATAACAATAAATTAAATCTATGAATGTAAGATGAAGCATGGCATTGCTGTATGTTGCATTATCTCTCACACAGTGTACTAAATACTTTGATGAAAAAAGGAAAAGCAGAAAAACGTGTAGTCAGCCATACAGATCAGTAGACAGGGACCTAAGCTAGAGTTGGATGGTAAAGTAAAATCCTTCAATTTGTCGAGGACCAGGATGTTGCTCCATTAGTGAAGAATCCTTTGGCAGAATTGACTTTGCTGTAGAGATAGTATGGCAAAGGTAATTCGACTGGTACATTCCCCAACAGTGAAGAACACACTGATGTAATATATGTACCACTTTCTTTACACATCAGAGGGCTTTCCTTTATTGCTCAACTCTAAAGCAGACCCTATGAGTGAGACTTCGTGGCAAATGTATTAAACACAGCAAGCCACAACAAAGTTACTAGATGGATGCATTGAAAGCTGCATAAGTACTGTAAAATGCCAGAACCAAGCAGAAACACATCGCCTCTAGTAAGAGGATTACAGAGAATGGGTGAGTGATTACTTGGGATACTCCCATATAAACTAATGTTAAATAGATGCTTCAAACTTAGAAGGAAAGAAAAAGGGTGGATATGGCTAGAAACACAGAAGCATATTTCCTGGAAATTAATCAGGCCTCAGCAGTGAGTAACAGAATATCGTGCACGAGATGTGCAATAAACAAACTGACATAATGCTGGTTGCATCAGTGCCCCGGGGCTTGTAAAGGATGTTTTCCAAGCACATATCATTTTCTTGTCTGAAAACTGACAATAAGTGAACCTAAAAAAGCCATCTTTGACTCAATTCCTTGTTGTGAAAATACTTGATGGTAACTTGAGAGAACATAATGTGACCCAAGAATAGGCCTAATTCCATTAATCAGGAGTGTGCAAATAAGTACTGTAAGAAATGTGATTATTATTTATGTTGGGTGACTACACACCTCAAGGAATAATCCTAACCCTTGCCAGGGTGAACCCGCAAAGTCACTAAATTAACATTATCTCAACCCCCTGGTAGCTATGGCATAGAGCAGACAGGCTTACCTTAGGGCAATATGTAAATTATTTAGGCAGTACCAGACCAGTAATAAAGTCAATACAATAAAAATCCCAAACCGAATTAGAAATAGAATTAGGCCTGGGCGGAGTTCCGCGAAGTGACTAAAAAACTTCTCAGCGCTACGCGGAGGTCCGGAAGCGGGGGAGTGTGTTACGTCGTGCCGATTATTGGCGCCGGGTGTTTGTCCCGCGCTGTAAAATCAATGCGAACTGCACCATGCGCAGTGCAAGAGGGCACTGCGTGTTTCTGCCACTCGTGTAGATGTTCTACTCGAGCAGCAGCTTTCTCAACACGAGTGGTAGCGACCATCTGCGACCCACGCGTTGAGAAATCTCGCAGGGCGGTGGTCTGGAGTAAGAATTTTCTCGCTCAAGCTCACCAACTTAATGTTGGCGAGCGCAAGCGAAGAAAAAAGTCCGCTCTGCTGAGTTTTTTGGAACTCCGCACTCTACATGGAGTGCAGATGGGAAAAACTCCGCGAGCAGAGCGGAATTGGAATATAGTACACTTTAATAAACAAAAGGTCACCAAAATGACAAAAATGCAATAAGGTGAACCAGTTGCCATTGGTCGGGCAGTTGCAGGAAAGACGTCTTGTTGCTTGTTGTAACCCTGTATCTTGAACAGGAGGTCAGCCTTATGGCACTTGGAGTCCACTTCTTTGTCCTGTGTACAAGAGGAAACAGGCCCAGTCCATCAGGGCTCCTCCGAGGTTACAGACAGCAGGTTCGGCCCTCTTTTGTTCTTTTCCAGGTCCAGCAGTGTTCCCAAATGGGTGCCTGGTGGTGCCACATTTATGCCTGGCATTGGCTAGTAGGTGGGAATTACTTTTGGGCACACCATAACCAACAGGGTAAAAGTCCCAGGGGTCAACTCTATCCACTTAGGGCATTTTCTAGATGGCAAAAGTCTTTGGCCACATTAAAATTGGGGTATGGGGGCTGTGGGATGTGTGTAGGGAGTGTACCATGGTTATCCTAGTGTAAGATGTACGTATCCAACATCTGACACCAAAATCCAGTTTGAAGCAGCCTCCTTATCCACAATAAACCCAGAGACAGAAGTCTGGTAGGACAAAAGCAGAGGTTTCCAGCAACCAGACAATGGATACGCAAGAATTGTCTTGGCATTGTGTTTCCTTCCTTTCAAGTGCACCCCAAGTGTTATATGTAAATCCAGAGACTGGTGTCTGGTAGGAGAAAAGCAGGGTTTCCAGCAACCAGACCGTGAATACACAAGAATTGTTTTGGCATCCTGTTCCTTTCAAGTGCACCTAAGTGTTATATGTAAACCCAGCAGACCTGTCAAACAGGATTTGACACCCAAGCAGGATTTTACACTGTAATGTCAAAAAGGATGCTCACAGCCCCATATCTTCTACTGAGCTCATAGGGATCCTCCTTGCCCATTCAGGCCGACCTGTCAATCACAGTGAACTATTGTATATGTCCTGGTAGGCATTTCACAACTTTTTCACACCTATTCAAATGCTAATCCCGGCTGGAACAAGTTTGATAGCAAATACAAATTAGCCTCCAGGAACTTCAGGCTGGGAAGGGGTAAGTTTCTAAAAGTTATTTTTCCTTGATATTTATAAAAATCTGAATTCAATATTGAATTTGATTTTTAATAGTTATTAAAAAACGTTGTTTAATTAATTTTTCTAGCTACGACCATTACAGCGATATAGTTTGAGGATTTTAATCTGTACATTGGTTTACTGCATAGAACAGTTAGGCCTGGCACAGTGAAAAATAGCTTTTGGGCGATAGACACTCTAAGGACACATTAACAATCAATTTCTACATGTCCTACTTTTACATACCATGCACCTTGTATTATGGCCTGTAAGGCCTACCTAAAGATGGCATATTGAAAAGGGTGGTTTTGACAGGTTGAATTGCAGTTTTTAAACTCAACCTACTACAGTCAGGCTACATAGGGTAGGCCTGAAGACATATTTGCACTGCCATTGTAGAGGATGGCACAATGGGTGCTGCAGTCCACTGGTGGGATTTAACTTCCAGGCCCTGGGTGCAGTTTGTACCATATATTAAAGATCTATAGGCAAGCTAAATATGTCAATTCTTATTATGCCAATAAAACCATTTTTTGCAGGGGGAGCATAGGCACTTTATTAATGGCTAGCAAGCGTAAATTGCACAGAGTTCTAAAGCCAACAAAAATAAAGGGTCCAGCAAAAGGTGATCAATCCGGGATGACCACGCAGAAAAGGGGTATTTACTACAAGTACCCACCCAAATCAAGAGAACACAGATAATTTGACTCACTTTAACTCATTTAACATACCTTTGAAGTTAACGGTGACAGTGATGCTTGGTACATCTACAAGGCAAAGTAAGGAAGCACCCTGTGGCTCCATCTAGTGTTGGTGCCAAATTACTACAAAAGGCCAAAAATTGACTTTTTCCGGGGTAGCATCCTTTTGCAATTAGTATGATCCAATGGTGCAAGTTAATCTGGGCACCCTTTTCCTTTCAATCAGAAATTTTCATTGATCACTCATTCAGGGTTGTTTGGTTGTAATGGATGTGTATGGGGAGTAGAGATTTCTTAAGAGCCTAATTTAGTAATGGTTTATTTTTGTTAATGTGAAGTAATATGAGTTTGATCATTCTTATGATCTTTGTAGTCTGTTAGCAGTGTTGACTGGTGTGCCAATGGACTGTGATATGTTTTCTTGAGCTGGGTAAGTGTTTTTTATATCCCAGCCTATGCACGAGGCTGCTGTATTTTTTAGTTAAAAGTCTGAATAGTTATAAGATGTATATTTGGATAGTTCTGTAAAGTGTCCCACACTTTGTCAACATTTGTCAACTTCATACCTTTGGTGACATGGTGTGTTCATGAACTTATCAGCGTGTCCTGTTTGAGAACGGTGAATTACTAAGGTAATTAGAAAGGTGGTGTGTACTTAATATTCTAGGATAAATGTTGTTCTTTGGTGTCCGATACTATATTATTATGGCATATTGGAATTCTGTTGAGTGCTTTCATGATCCTGTGTGTACTTCAATAAGGGAGCAATGACTTCTAAATTGGAGTTTTGAAAAGTGATGTTATTACTATTGCTGTCTGAGTCTGAGTACGAAAGACAGGTTTAACCAGTAGAAATTTCTGATCCTGTACTGTCTGTAAATTGAGTGGTAGCACTGATGTACGGGGGCAGTCCTGTGAACTTTATCTAGCTCTAGTGTTTATGGTCTGTACTGTGTGATTTGTACAACATTTAGGCCAAGATTTACTATGATTTTGCGTTGGAGTTGCATCACTTTTGTGGTACAGCCCCACCGCAAAATCATTTTTGGCTTATACAGAGCCACGCAAAGCCACTTTGCTTGGCTTTGCGTGGTCTAGTAAATACAAAGTAATGCATCGCAGCACATAGTGCTGCAGTGCGTTACTTTGCATTGGGGAGGTGTTACTTGGGTGAAGCATGGTCGTTGCCATGCCTTCACCCTAGTATTGTGATGCAATCCCAGATTTACAAAGACTTGTAAACCCGGGTTCACACCAAAATGATGCACCTACCCGACTGAGGTGTAACGTAAATGTGGCCCCTTAAGGGACACATTTACTTTTAATTGAGACAGAGCATCTCAGCAAGGGAACTTGCTGTGCCTGTTGTGTAAAAGGGGGAGGGCAGAAATGCTCCATATTCACCAAGATATGGAGCATTATTGCTCTCTGCTTCTGCTGGCGCACTGTGTGCTGCCTAGCACCAATGCAGGCAACAGTATTGTTTTGGTACAGGAAGGGACACCTTCCTGCACAAAAACAATCCTTGGAGGCTTATTCCTCTTTCTAGGTGTGCTGCAGACTGTAACACATATGGAAAGAGGAAGTAACTACTTGAAGGGTGCAAGTTAGAAACAAGCATTGGCATAGCCAATAGGTCTCGCCTATGGCCTTGCCAATATGTTTTAGCTATGTTGTACCCTAGTGTGGCTGCTATTCAGTATGGCTAGAAGTTATTGATGTAAGAGGGCATGGAGTGAAGTGTCCTAAAGTCCACTAGAGTGTAGTGTCATTGAGTGGCGCGGTGTAGAGTTGAGTGTTATGGAATGTTATGGAGTGGCATGTACTGTTGTGAATTGTAATGTAGGGAATATAGTGTTGTATAATGAAAGGGCATTGAGTTGAGTAGAGTGTTGTGGGGAGCTAAAGTGTTGTAGAGTGGTGTAGAGCAGAGTTGAGTGGCGTAAAGGGTGTTGTGTAGATTGGAGACATGGTGTGTGTGTGTGTGTGAGTGTGTGAGTTGAGTAGTGTGTTGTGGGGAGCTAGAGTGGTGTAGAGCAGAGTTGAGTGGCGTAAAGGGTGTTGTGTAGATTGGAGACATGGTGTAGGGGTGTGTGTGGGGGGGAATGAGAGAGAATATAATGTGAGGGGTAATGTCTGTGAGAGATTGACCTCCGAGGTGCCGTAACTGAGGTTGCCTATTACATGGACATAGTGGGATTGGTAGTGCTCATTACATCTATTTTTTGGAAGTTAATGTTTATACTTTTTGATCAAGTTTTGAAATACACAAGTACAGGCACTTTGTAGAAGTTGCCTATGCATTAATGGACTGAAATTTAGTACATCCATAGCATAATCTGTAATAAATTGCAAATCCCAGCTTCCTAAACAGATAACTTGGTGTAGTAGAGAAAGTGTTTTGACATGCCATTTATTTTTATAGTTTGCAAACAAAGCCTATGAAATTGGCTTTACACAAACATTGAAAGCAGGCATCGGTAATTTTAATCACTTATGTGGCTTTTGCAAATTATTAGACACACGTAATTTAGTGAATATTGCAATTAGTTCACATACAAATGGCAAATTTAGCATTACGTACCTTCCTGTACGAGACATACAGAGTACTAACAGTATGAAAAGAGAATAAACAGGTTTGAATGAGGTACCGTCTGGTTATACAGCGCACACTCTATAATGATGTGCCTCTTGGCACTTGATAGTAAATGCAATGACCCTACTATCATTACTGTTGTAAAGATGAAGGACAGTCAGCAGAGATTCAGAAATTGACCTACCACCTTATCAACGGTGTGGGTATTAAGGCTGCGTAGTCTTGATTCCACCTCATGCCTCATTCAACCAACACCCTACACCTCTGCCCCATTATCTCGTCCTTGTAGGTTCTTTTTTCCATCCCACCCTTCTCCCTATGCCACTGTTTTCCGTCTTTAAATTCATCCCCCTTTTGTGTTTTCCTCTCTCTTACGCTTGGTGAAAATCTGACAAGGAAAAATAAGGGCCAGTCCCCAAAGGTGAGTACCAGCGGGCCCCACCTGCAACCACCGACTCAAACTATACACTGGGTATGCTCCAAGCACACAAACAATAAGACTCTGCAACTGCACCACCTCGGAACCGTGTTATCAATTTTGTGCAACGGTGGAATAGTATATTAACAACACCAAACAAATAGTCAGAGAGGCACTTTTTGTGTTATATAAGCATGAAATTGTTTAAATTACTCAAAAATTTCTATTTTCATTCATGTACTTATTTAAAAAATGTATTATCCAATTCCAGCCTCAGCCAACCCTGGGTTCGTAAAATGATCGCTTCTGCAGTAAATTATAGTGTAAAATTACTTATGCTGTAGAAAACAAATCTAAATTAACAATGCAATCAGTAAGTCATCAGAGCCGCACCTATGTTGATTACCAAGAGCCCTTTTTTTTTTTTTAGAGCTGGGTGGCAGGAGTAACAGTGCTAGATAAGTGACTTTAGAGTAGTCCATCATCTTAGAAAGAATAGGCACAAGCGCCAATGCATGAGATAATCACTCAATGGGTCACATTCTTTTATTAGTGTTGAGTACATCAGTTTACGAACAAACCAGCTCTTGTTAACCGAGTCTACGATTTGAGCTCCAGTTACTTCCAGGTAAGGAGTTACAACCTGGCTGTCTACAGACCAGGCCGTAAACAAGAACATGACTGCATATGCCCTGGTAATTTTACTGAGGTGAACTCAATGGCCCAGGGGCGGGTTACATAAACATTCTGTGACAATCAAAAGGTATGTCTTTTTAAGGGGTTAAGAAGAAGAATTGTGGTGATAACATCACAAGAAAGGACATCACTGAATCCTTGGACCAATAAGATTAACAGAAGTTTCATTATATACAAATAAATCCAAATGAGAGCTGTGAACAGCTTGACTTCTATGCCACATGGCAGCATAAGAAATGTAGGATATGACACAAGTGGGTGACTTTTGGACACTGTGGCGAGTTTCAACCTCCACCCCGAAGCTCTTCATCAGGAAACGGTGTTGTGGTGTCAGTCATTTACTTCAGAAGTAGCTGCGAGGCATGCATTTTAAAAGCCATTTTCTTTTAGACATTTTGTGAACACCTGAATATGGGTAGGTTACACTTTTTTAACAGGTGAAATCTCCAGATTCCCCAATCCTCTATAGGCTGTAGTTTTGCAGAAACCTGCCTACATCAGAAAGGTTGGCCTTCATGCTGCAGCTACGTGTATATGTTGGGAGTAGCATGGCGGGGTCTTTGTATTTTGCACACTGACGGCCCAGGAATCGCTTTGTGGAAGGGGAAACTGACACCGACCAACACAGCCTGCAACTGCAAGTTAACCAGGAAATTGCTGGGTGTAAAACTGCACTTTTCCTTCCCTTTGCGAGAGAGCCCTCGCTTCACACAGAAGTTTGACAGCCTGCGAGAGGCAGCTAAGGATCTTTTCAGAGGGCCAGCAGAAGAGGAGTGTGCGTTGGATGTTTCTGCAGCCTTTTCTACACTGATACTCAGTAGCGGCTCCTGGAGGGAGTGCTGCGGGGCGGTGGGGCGGGGGAGGGGCAGGGTGGGGGGGGTAGTAAACTCCGGCTTACGGCCGAACAGAGTTAAGTACATAAATAAACAAATAAAACAAATTACATTGCGCACGCTGCATCGCAATCGGCGCTGCAGCGCACGCAATGTAATTCGTTTTATTTATTTATTTATGTACTTAACTCAGTTCGGCCGTAAGCCGGAGTTTACTACCCCCCACCCTGCCCCTCCCCCGCCCCACCGCCCCACAGCACTCCCTCCAGGAGCCGCTACTGGAACTGCAGGCTACCTTTAGCCCTGAATTTCCCTGCTTCCATTGTTAAAGCACCTAGAGAGGCTGGTGCCTGAGTTTTCTTTTTAAACACAAAAATAAAATGGAGTAGTTAGTGCCTTAGAAGGAGCCGCATGCGATCAAACAGCGATCTAAACAAGCGTGCAGGGCGGCCCCCGCTCTACCCCACCTCTCCTCCAAATGAGCACGCTGCAGAGGCCGAGAGGCAGCAGCAACGGGGGGAAAGAGGGGGCAAGAGGAAGCTGAACACAACAGCTTCGTCCACAAGATGAAGCATTGCATGTGTGAAGAGCCAGGGAATAGACAAAAGTAGTGCGCCGCAAAGCACACAAATGCTGTGAAGGGGACGGCCACATGTAGTAGGGCCACTCTCCAGGGAGGGAACAAACCACCACAAGGAGGGACAAATAAAATACATGCACCTATGAAAAGCACTGGTTTATGCAAGGCAGTAAAAGAAACCAATGAAAAGCGGTAGGCGTGGTCTAAGTGCCTAGAGCAGATACTGCATGTTGAGAGACAGCGCATGCGCTGCCTAGGCTCGACCTAAAAAGGAAAGGGAATGTAATTTACAAGTAAAGAAAGATGTTATAAGCACCTTGAAAAATTATAGGCCAAGCGAAATAGCATACCCAGATTTTTTAACAGCTTTTAATCCCTATAATTCCCTTATAATTATTTTTGTTTTAGAAAAATGTAATGAACGTGTAATTGTTTAACCCAAATTATGTCAAATTCTTAGAAAAGGATGAGCACCCACTATCTTTTGAGAGCAGGGCCTGGTTTAGGGTGATGTGACCAATGCAGCTGCACCTGGCACTGAATTCGGGGGTGCGAGGTTGTTGTGTTTAGAAATACGTTATGGGTTTAAAAATAACTGCTGCAGAATTCCATGTGTATCCAGCAGTTTTCAGGCAACAGTGAAAATGTCAAGATAACTCTGGTGATTAATTCTCCTACCAGAGAGAGATCAGAGTTTTGTCTAGTAGTAGGTTTGATTCATCATAAAATATTAGAGGGTAATGTGCCTGCTGCAATGGAGTGTACCATGCAGGTTACAGAACTGAATTTTCTGAGGTTAGCTTAGTTTTATGCTGCCTTTGACAGGAGAAATCCTTCAGTTACATGCAGTTCATAAGTTGCACTCCTAATATAGCACAGTGACATATGAACTGTCATCCAAGAGCTGGATGCAAACTGCATGGTATAGGTAAGAATATTGCATTTTTTCCTCAGTCTTTCATTACCCTAAAGTTGATAAAAAAGGATTTGTTTGGGTATAAATACATTCTGATTAGTAAAGCCAATCCAAACCACAGTGGTACGTTTTAAATCCTAAGTTTGTGCTTCTCTAGACCAAACACTTTTAAAATATACTGCCTACTAGTATGGATGATATGTGACTCCTACACCTGTAATCTTTGTCTTATGTAACATTTCCTACAGGGTGATTTATAAAATATGATTCACTGTCTCTGTATAATGTGTGTGTGGTGTAAGTGCTCTGACACCCTACACTGTTATGAGTATCACTACAAAACAAATGAAATGCATGTGACAGAGGGGCTATGGAGAGATGAGGTGCCCTGTAGGAGGGTGGTAGTGATGGAATCTGTGGAGAAAGAGGTCATTTGGGGGGGTGCCAAAAAAAGACTGCCACATCATGAAAGTACTGGGATATTCATTAGTGCGTTTCCAGAAAATCTCTGAATTTTTAGCATATATAATTGAAATTGTGCTGTAAATATCTGTATTTGGCCTTAGTTTTTTTCAAATTGTTCTCTGTGCGAGAATCCCTCAGACCACTGCTGATGAATCCTATCTCACTTCCTTCACTCACTTGTTCAGTTGGTGCAAGTGATAAGGTATGTACAACCCACTACCTGGAAAGGTCACTAGGCACCACTGGGCTGCAGAACCATCAATAAAAATGTAGTGTTCTGTGGTGGTGCTTCGTAATGCTCTGTTAAGTACAGCCTGGATGTAATATATATATATATATATATATATTCACTGAAAAAACCATAGGTTTCAGGCACGTTATAGTTAGAAATTTGCATTTAAAAAACCTTAGAAATTCACTGAAAAAACCATAAGGTTTTAGGGACAGTTATAGTTAGTTGGACATTGCACTCGTACAAAACCCGTGAAATTCCCCCGTTATAGTTAGTTCAGGTAACTATAACTCGCGCCCCACAATGCACTGCTGATGACGTCACATATTACATCACTCATGACATGGTCAGTGACATCACTGATGACATCACTGATGACATCTCAAATGACATCACTGATGACATCACTGATGACATCATCCAGTGACTGTGTGTTTGTGTAAAGTTTAAATATGTTTAATATATATAGGGAAAGGCGTATTGAAGAATGAGTGGGTGTATAAGTGTCTGAATGGATGTTTTAGTAGGTGCGTGACTGAGTCTATAAGTGAGTGATTAAACGTATCTTACTGGATGCATGGGTGAGTGACTAAACTGTGTGAATGTCTGTATCCGTCTGTCTGTTGTTGTGTAAGCAGCTGCATGGGTTTCTGACTAGCTAAATGAGTGTCTATATGGGTTATGGATTGGTTCTCTGAGTATCTGTATGGGTGCCTCAGTGTTTGTGTGGGTGGGGTGAGTGTGACTCTGTGCATAGATGTGTGAGTGGGTGATTCACTGGGTGCATGGTTTCAAGAGTGCGTCTGTGATGGACTGTATGGGTGGGTGAGTGTGTGTATGGGTGTGTTAGTGATTGAATGTATATCTCAGTGGTACATGTGTGAGTAACTACATATGTGAAAGGCAGTATATATGTGTGTTGGAGTATATAAATGGCTATAAGTGAGAGTGTGTGATTGTGAGAGTGGCTATATGGATGAGTGTGTGCTTGCATCAGTGATTGCATAGGAGCGTAAGAATGTGCTAGTATTTTTATGAGTAAGTGAGCTGGTGTGTATAACTGTATAGGTGAGTAAATTGGAGTGTGATTAATTATTTGCATGACTGACTAGGTGTGTGAGTACCTCTATGGATGAGTTGCGTTGTGTGAGTGTTTATATAGGTGTATGAGTGCATATGATAGTCCTGTACTGAGTGACTGTAAGTATGAGTGACTGTACGGGTGAGTGAGTAGATGTGTGTGTGTAGACATAAGAATCAGTGAGTGGGTATGTACTTATTGGTATTGGAGTGTGTATGGTTTTGAGAATGGCAGTCTGTAATTTAGAGTGGGTGTTTCAAAACTTATATTAGGGTGTGAGAAGATGCATTAAATTCTCACATGGATGATGTCATCAGTGATGTCATCAGTGATGTCATTTGAGATGTCATCAGTGATGTCATCAGTGATGTCACTGACCATGTCATGAGTGATGTAATATGTGACGTCATCAGCAGTGCATTGCGGGGTGCGAGTTATAGTTACCTGAACTAACTATAACGGGGGAATTTCACGGGTTTTGTACGAGTGCAATGTCCAACTAACTATAACTGTCCCTAAAACCTTATGGTTTTTTCAGTGAATTTCTAAGGTTTTTTAAATGCAAATTTCTAACTATAACGTGCCTGAAACCTATGGTTTTTTCAGTGAATTTCAAAGGTTTTTTAAATGCTAATTTCTAACTATAACGTGTCTGAAACCTATGGTTTTTTCAGTGAATTTCAAAGGTTTTTTAAATGCTAATTCCTAACTATAACATGTCTGAAAACCTACGGTTTTTTCAGTGAATTTCAAAGGTTTTGTAAATGACAATTTTTAAATGTATTAATTGTTATATTTATTTTTTTCATACTGATTTACTACATTTTTAGAAACATTTTTTTTTTACATATTTTATTTTTTAAATTACATTGTAATTACATTATACATTACAAAAAATACTTTCTCAGAATGAATTACTTTAGTTTAAATACTTTGCACATAGGCAATAGACTTTTAAGTACAGTAGTTACAGTTGTTGCAATGGGCAACACATTTTCAAACACAATGCAACATTCAGCTCAATGTGAATTTCTAGTTAAATGCAATCAGTTACTTTATGGATTACTTTTCTAACCACAGGACTGGATCCTAGATTCAGTCCTGGGACATCTCCTGTAAACAGTTGAGTAAAAGCGTTTTGGTTACAGTAGTGATTTTTAAGGAATATTATTGTATTTTAAAAGTTGACACTTTGAAACTTTTTCTCATAGAATCACCAATGTTATCCTATGGAAGGAAATTCACTTAGCAGGTAAAAACTGTTATCGTTACTTTTTCTTACTCAGTGTTGGATCCTGGATCCAGCACTGGTGCATCTCCTGTAAACAGTTGAAAGAATGCGTTTAAGTCATACAGGCGATTTTTAAGGAATATTTGTAGTTTGTGAAAATCGACACTTTGAAACTTTTCAGCTGAAAACCAGACAATGGATTCCTATGGAAGAAAATATAAGTTACTGGTAAGTACGGTTAAAATTACTTTTCAGGGTCAGTGCTGGGCTAAAAGATGCAGCACTGAGGTCTCTCCTGATAACAGGTGAGTAAATCGGAATTCGTATTTCGGCTGATTTTAGAGGAATATTTTAAAGTTCCAAAACTCCACACTTAGATGAATT
Source organism: Calotriton arnoldi (assembly GCA_963921515.1). Lineage (NCBI taxonomy): Eukaryota > Metazoa > Chordata > Amphibia > Caudata > Salamandridae > Calotriton > Calotriton arnoldi. The sequence goes on from CAWUFW010011747.1 coordinate 73,097, forward strand.
TCCAAGTGAAACCAGTCAATGTTAGCCTATGGAAGGAAATTCAAGTTACTGGTAAGTACGGTTAAAATTACTTTTCAGGACCAGTACTGGGCTGAAAGATACAGCACTGAGGTCTCTCCTGATAACAGGTGAGTAAATCGGAATTTGTATTTCGGCTGATTTTAGAGGAATATTTGTATGTTTCAAAAATCAACACTTAGAAACTTTTTCAGCAAAAAGCAGGCAATGATATCCTATGGAAGGAAATTCAAGTTACTGGTAAGTACGGTTAAAATTACTTTTGAGGATCAGTACTGGGCTGAAAGATGCAGCACTGAGGTCTCTCCTGATAACAGGTGAGTAAATCCGAATTCGTAGTTCGGCAGATTTTAGAGGAATATTTGCACAATGGTGAAGGTAGGGGCGGGGCCTGAGGTGACATCTGTGCAAACGCGCCCCGTGGCGCGTTTTAAGTTGGGGGATTAAGTCCCCTTGAATCATGAGGGTCCCTAGGGGCCAACTAGCCCACCAGGAACCTCCAGTATGCGCCAGGGGCTGCGTTGCAGAGACGTGTAGAGAGGCCACACCCCTTTTACACCTCTCTGCAACGCAGCTCTGTGGCGCTTTCTGGATGTACCTGTTGGGCTAGTTGGCCCCCAGGGACCCTCAGGATTGAAGGGGATTTAATTCCCCATCTTAAAACGCGCCACGGGGCCTGTTTGCACACATGTCACCTGAAGCCCCGCCCCCTCCCTTCACCCCGTGGCGCGTTTTAAGTTGGGGGATTAAGTCCCCTCGAATCCTGAGGGTTCCTGGGGGCCAACTAGCCCACCATGTACCTCCAAAAGCGCCACAGAGCTGCGTTGCAGAGAGGTGTATAAAGGGGCGTGGCCTCTGTACACCTCTCTGCAACGCAGCCCCCTGGCGCATACTGGAGGTTCCTGGTGGGCTAGTTGGCCCCCAGAGACCCCCAGTATTCAAGGGGAATTACTTCCCCATCTGCAAATGCGCCAGGGGGCGCGTTTGCAGAGTGGTGAAGGAAGGGGGCGGGGCCTGCGGGCCGGTCCTTGTGGGACCCCCTGAGCAGACCTAGGGGGTCAGGGTGTTTCTACCCTGCCCCCTTTGTGCGTTTTGCGCACTTTTTTTACTGCTTTCTTGTTCCTCGGTTCTACCGAGGAACAAGATGGCTGCTAACACTTCCTGGTTTGGAGTGTTGACAGCCAATTAGCAGACAGCTCGTGATCGGGAGGGTGCGCGAATCCGACGCGGCCATAGATATATATGTACTTTTACTTTTGATTTTCTCAGCAACTACTGAACGGATTTACACCATTTAACAAAAATGGTTCTTTCTGAACCAAGAACTACCTCTTTGCCAAATTTGGTGTAATTCCGTTCAGCAGTTCGGGCTGTAGCCGTGTCTAAAGTTTCCTATGGGAAATTGATTTTTTTACTCTTATTTTTTTAATTTCTCCGCAACTACTGAACGGATTTACACCATTTAACAAAAAGGGTGCTTTCTGAACCAAGAACTACCTCTTTGCCAAATTTGGTGTAATTCCGTTCAGCAGTTCGGGCTGTAGCCGTGTCTAAAGTTTCCTATGGGAAAATGAATGGGGAAAACACGTTTTGGGACCCCCCTTTTTTCTCGGCCCCCGCTTGACGAATCACCCTGAGACTTTCAGGGTAGGAGTGGACCGGAGCGGGCCATAAAGTTTGAAAATTTCGCGAAGATTCGTCAACCGACGCAAGAGTTATTTCAAATAGAATGTCGCGGATTTCCTATGGAAAATAGGTCCTAACTATAACTATCTACTGGCGACCGTCAGAAAAATTGGAGCCTGGTACAGAATGACTCTGTCATTGGGGACTTAATGACAGCTAGCCCTGAGATTTCATTCAGGAAAGCACGTTCTATGAGCGATTTTTAGTTAAAACCAGTCCTGAGGTAGTTGTTAACAAATCATGGCTCCTTTCCAGTAAGGGCTTTAGAAGATGCACCAGCTGCAAAGCATGCAGGCATGGTGTTAACAAAACAGAATATAAGATCCCCTTCTGCGATGCCCCAAGATCAATCCCTAGGATGTTTACATGTAAGACGGATTTTGCTGTCTATGTGCTGGAGTGTCCTTGTGGCCTGCAATATGTTGGTAGCACCAGGCTGCAGGTCCACAAACGGATACTCCAGCATATTAGGGCAATTAGTGGGAGCGATGCATCCTACCCAGTGGCTCGACATTTTAAGGAACACCATGATAACAAGAGTGAGCTTCTTAAATATTTTGTCATTGACTCAGTGTTGCCCCTCAGACGGGGAGGCAACCGTGAAGCCCTTTGCGAGCTCTTGAGACCAAATACATCTTAGATCTCGATACCAAAACGCCACTGGGTTTAAATTCCAGCGAAGACTTTTATACATGTCTGTAAATTGGCTCCCATTGTTACATTACTGCACCACTTCTACATATCTTTTAACATCGGCTTTGCCCCTTGAATCTATAAAAAAAATTTTTAACTTTATTTAACACCATATTTTATCATTCCACGCACTTTTTGCACTTGATTTGTACTACACTTTTTTGGATATAGTTCTATTTTGGTCTTCAGGACACATAGTGATGATTTTTAACATTGATAACGATTCCACTTATAACATTCTAGCAGTTTTACCTGTACAAACATTGTGATTTAAGCAAAATATTACCATTTTGAATTGTGACTAAATTCTTCTATCGGGTAGTTTAAATCTTTCAGACATGTTGGTCCCCTCTCTTGTTCATTATAAATAGATGATAATCATGTGATGTTCTATTTTTGAGTGGTGATCTATTAGTCTTGTCATGAAGTTGCCTGTTATGTCCTTCATGTGAATTTTAACCCACTAGGGTTTTATGTTTCCTTGCGTATTTTGCACAACATTGTTTGCATTATGTTTAAATGAGAATTTTTTTTTAAAATAAGATGCTTTTTTAAGAAAACTCGTTTTTTACTGCTTGCACTTTTAAATACTGATTAATTACATTTACAAAGTGTTCTTAAACAAAAAGTATTTTTAAGCTATGGATTGTGGATATTTGGGTTAAATGGCCATCCACTTTGGTTAGGTCAAAATAATATATTTCTTCTATGTCCATTGTTGGTGTAGGCAACCAATCACGTTGTGTGTTACTTTGCACTTTGCACTTTAAATGTTGGCATACTACTCACAAGGCGCTATGTGAACAAGGCCTCTGGTAGGCTGAAACGCGTCATGGCAGGCATGCTGAGCTTTTAAAAATAAATACTCACTTGCACTTACAGCTGGGTCTATTTTCATCTGTTCCGGTTTTCATGAGCTTTGTGATTCCTGGGATCTTTGAGGTGAAACTTTCGACATATATATATATATATGTATATATTATCTACTGGCGGTCGCCAGTAGATAGTTATAGTTACAACCTATTATCCATAGGAAATCCGCGACATTCTATTTGAAATAACTCTCTTGCCGGTTGACGTATCTTCGCAAAATTTTCAAACTTTGTGGCCCGCTCCGGTCCGCTCCTACCCTGAAAGTCTCGGGGGATTCGTCAAGCGGGGGCCGAGAAAAAGGGGGTCCCAAAACGCGTTTTCCCCATGCAATTTTCCATAGGAAACTTTAGACACGGCTACAGCCCGAACTGCTGAACGGAATTACACCAAATTTGGCAAAGAGGTAGTTCTTGGTTCAGAAAGAACCCTTTTGTTAAATGGTGTAAATCCGTTCAGTAGTTGCTGAGAAAATCAAAAGTAAAAAGATAGTGATATCTATGGCCGAGTAGGGTCCGCGTACCCTCCCGATCACGAGCTGCATGTTAATTGGCTGTCAGCTGGCTGTCAACATTCCGATTCAGGAAATGTTGGCAGCCATTTTGTCCCTCGGTAGAACCGAGGGACAGAAACAAGTGCGCAAAGCGCACAAAGGGGGCAGGGTAGAAACACCCTGACCCCTAGGTTTGCTCAGGGGTCCCACAAGGACCCCCTGGGCAAAAAAAAAAAAATTTTTTTTTTAAATCGGCAGGATGCGCTCAGGGTGCGCGAATCCTGCTGAAAAAAAAATCGAAGCGCGGTCTCCCGCGCTTCGATGCTAATTGGCCCCGGGTGGGCCAAGTCCCGGGGGCATGCTGGGGGGGTTAATTTTATGTGTGGGGGCCTCTAAGGGCCCCCAAGCCCCGGGGACCACCACCCCCGGGGCTTTATGTATAATGGTGCGGGAGGGCTCTGAGCCCTCCCGCAGCCCCGAGGACCACCACCTCCCGGGGCTTCTTTTTAAATTAAAAACCTGTGTGGGGGCTCCAGCCTCCACACGCCCGGGGACCACCACCTCCCGGGGCACTAAGAAAAATTAAAATGGGGGTCCGTTTTGGACCCCAAGCCCCGGGGACCACCACCTCCCCGGGGCTTTCAAAATGTAGGGAGGGGGCCGCGCGGCCCCCTCCTGGAGCCTGTGGTGGCCCTGGGGACCGCCACCCCCAGGGCCGGCTCCTGCAGTGTCCCGGGGTGCCTACCCCCGGGACACTGCTGTTTGCAATGACAGGACGGGAGCCTCGCGGCTCCCGTCCTGTCATTGCAAACTTGCTTTGGATATTGGAAGAGAGAGCAGGGAAACCTGCTCTCTCTTCCAATATCCAAAGCCGACTGCTTTCCACATGGGGAGCAGCATGTTAGCTGCTCCCCATGTGTAAAGCATGCCGGCTCCCGTAGGACACGGGGAGCCGGCGGGACTGTGGGGGGCTTGGGGACCCCCACAGTCCCCAACGAGAGGCCAGGCCCCGGGGATGGGGTCCCCGGGGCCATAAGTGGCCACGAAGGGGGCCACGCAGCCCCCTCCCCAAAGTAAAAAAAGGAAAAAAAATTTAAAAAAGTGCAAGGCCGGCCCGGAGGATGGGGTCCCCGGGGCCTTAAATGGCCTGAGGAGGGGGCCACGCAGCCCCCTCCAAATAAAAAAAGAGGCCATGCCCCGGGGGATGGGGTCCCGGGGCCAATACAGGCCCAGGGAAGGGGAGCCATGCGGCCCCCTTCCCGTTTTTTTAATTTATTTTAATTTTAAAAAGAGGGGTAAGGCCCTGGGGGATGGGGTCCCCAGGGCCTAAAAATAGGAAAAAGGAAGGGGGGCCACACAGCCCCCCTTCAGGGAGAAAAAAACAAAAAAAACGATCGGGCCCGTAGGCCCCTCCCCTTCCTTCACCACTCTGCAAACGCGCCCCTGGCGCGTTTGCAGAGGGGAACGATTCCCCTTGAATACTGGGGGTCCCTGGGGGCCAACTAGCCCACCAGGAACCTCCAGTATGCGCCAGGGAGCTGCCTTGCAGAGAGGTGTACAGAGGCCACGCCCCTTTTACACCTCTCTGCAACACAGCTCTATGGCGCTTTTGGAGGTATATGGTGGGCTAGTTGCACCCCAGGGACCCTCAGGATTCAAGGGAGTTAATCCCCCGACTTAAAACGCGCCACGGGGCGCATTTGCACAGTGGTGAAGGGAGGGCGGGGCTTCAGGTGACATGTGTGCAAACAGGCCCCGTGGCGCGTTTTAAGATGGGGAATTAAATCCTCTTCAATCCTGAGGGTCCCTGGGGGCCAACTAGCCCAACAGGTACGTCCAGAAAGTGCCACAGAGCTGCGTTGCAGAGAGGTGTAAAAAGGGGTGTGGCCTCTGTACATGTCTCTGCAACGCAGCCCCCTGGCGCATACTGGAGGTTCCTGGTGGGCTAGTTGGCCCGTAGGGACCCTCATGATTCAAGGGGACTTAATCCCCCAACTTAAAACGCGCCACGGGGCGCGTTTGCACAGATGTCACCTCAGGCCCCGCCCCCTCCCTTCACCATTGTGCAAATATTCCTCTAAAATCAGCCGAAATACGAATTCTGATTTACTCACCTGTTATCAGGAGAGACCTCAGTGCTGCATCTTTCAGCCCAGTACTAATCCTGAAAAGTAATTTTAACCGTACTTACCAGTAACTTGAATTTCCTTCCATAGGCTAACATTGACTGGTTTCACTTGGAAATTCTTCTAAGTGTGGAGTTTTGGAACTTTAAAATATTCCTCTAAAATCAGCCGAAATACGAATTCCGATTTACTCACCTGTTATCAGGAGAGACCTCAGTGCTGCATCTTTCAGCCCAGTACTGATCCTGAAAAGTAATTTTAACCGTACTTACCGGTAACTTGAATTTCCTTCATAGGCTAACATTGACTGGTTTCACTTGGAAATTCTTCTAAGTGTGGAGTTTTGGAACTTTAAAATATTCCTCTAAAATCAGCCGAAATACGAATTCCGATTTACCCACCTGTTATCAGGAGAGACCTCAGTGCTGCATCTTTCAGCCCAGTACTGATCCTCAAAAGTAATTTTAACCGTACTTACCAGTAACTTGAATTTCCTTCCATAGGATATCATTGCCTGCTTTTTGCTGAAAAAGTTTCTAAGTGTTGATTTTTGAAACATACAAATATTCCTCTAAAATCAGCCGAAATACGAATTCCGATTTACTCACCTGTTATCAGGAGAGACCTCAGTGCTGTATCTTTCAGCCCAGTACTGGTCCTGAAAAGTAATTTTAACCGTACTTACCAGTAACTTATATTTTCTTCCATAGGAATCCATTGTCTGGTTTTCAGCAGAAAAGTTTCAAAGTGTCGATTTTCACAAACTACAAATATTCCTTAAAAATCGCCTTATATGACTTAAACGCATTCTTTCAACTGTTTACAGGAGATGCACCAGTGCTGGATCCAGGATCCAACACTGAGTAAGAAAAAGTAACGATAACAGTTTTTACCTGCTAAGTGAATTTCCTTCCATAGGATAACATTGGTGATTCTATGAGAAAAAGTTTCAGTGTCAACTTTTAAAATACAATAATATTCCTTAAAAATCACTACTGTAACCAAAACGCTGTTACTCAACTGTTTACAGGAGATGTCCCAGGACTGAATCTAGGATCCAGTCCTGTGGTTAGAAAAGTAATCCATAAAGTAACTAATTGCATTTAACTAGAAATTCACATTGAGCTGAATGTTGCATTGTGTTTGAAAATGTGTTGCCCATTGCAACAACTGTAACTACTGTACTTAAAAGTCTATTGCCTATGTGCAAAGTATTTAAACTAAAGTAATTCATTCTGAGAAAGTATTTTTGTAATGTAATGTATAATGTAATTACAATGTAATTTAAAAAATAAAATATGTAAAAGAAATTGTTTCTAAAAATGTAGTAAATCAGTGTGAAAAAATTAATATAAAAATTAATACATTTAAAAATTGTCATTTAAAAAACCTTTGAAATTCACTGAAAAAACCGTAGGTTTCAGGCACGTTATAGTTACAAATTAGCATTTTAAAAACCTTTGAAATTCACTGAAAAAACCATAGGTTTCAGACACGTTATAGTTAGAAATTAGCATTTAAAAAACCTTTGAAATTCACTGAAAAACCATAGGTTTTAGGGACAGTTATAGTTAGTTGGACATTGCACTCGTACAAAACCCGTGAAATTCCCCCGTTATAGTTAGTTCAGCTAACTATAACTCGCGCTCCAGCAATGCACTGCTGATGACGTCACATATTACATCACTCATGACATGGTCAGTGACATCACTGATGACATCACTGATGATATCTCAAATGACATCACTGATGACATCATCCACGTGATAATCTGATGCAGCTCCTCACACCCTAATATAACCTTTGATACACCCAATCTAAATTACAGAGTGCCATTCGCAAAACCATAGACACTCCAACACCAATAACTACATACCCACTCACTGATTCTTAGGTCTACACACACACATCCACTCACTCACCCGTACAGTCACTCATACTTATGGTCACTCAGTACAGGACTATCATATGCACTCTTACTCCTATATAGACACTCAAACACCGCCACTCATCCATAGAGGTACTCACACACCTAGTCAGTCATGCAAATAATTAAACACACTGCCATTTACTCACCTATACAGTTATACACACACCAGCTCACTTAATCATACAAATACTAGCACATTGTTACGCTCTTATACAATCACTGATACAAGCACACACTCATCCATACAGCCACTATCACAATCACTCACTCTCGCTTATAGCTATTTATATACTCCAATACCCATATATACTGCCTTTCACATATGTAGTTACTCACACATGTACCACTGGGACATACATTCACTCACTAACACACTCTTACACACACTTACCCACCCATACAGTCTATCACAGATGCACTCTTGAAACCATCCACCCAGTGAATCACCCACTCACACATCTATGCACAGTCGCACACACCCCATCCACACAAACACTCAGGCACCCATACAGATACTCATAGAACCAATCAATAACCCATATAGACACTCATGTAGCTATTCGCAAATCCATGCATCCACTTACACACCAACAGACGGATACAGACATTCACACAGTTTAGTCACTAACCCATGCATTCAGTAAGATACGTTTAATCACTCACTTGTAGAGTCAGTCACGCACGTACTAAATCATCCATTCAGACACTTATACACCCACTCATTCTTCAATACGCCTTTCCCTATATATATTAAACATATTTAAACTTTACAGAAACACACAGTCACTGGATGATGTCATCAGTGATGTCATTTGAGATGTTATCAGTGATGTCATCAGTGATGTCACTGACCATGTCATGAGTGATGTAATATGTGACGTCATCAGCAGTGCATTGCGGGGGCGCGAGTTATAGTTAGCTGAACTAACTATAACGGGGGAATTTCACGGGTTTTGTACGAGTGCAATGTCCAACTAACTATAACTGTCCCTAAAACCTATGGTTTTTTCAGTGAATTTCAAAGGTTTTTTAAATGCTAATTTCTAACTATAACGTGTCTGGAAACCTATGGCTTTTCAGTGAATTTCAAAGGTTTTAAAATGCTAATTTGTAACTATAACGTGCCTGAAACCTACGGTTTTTTCAGTGAATATATATATATATGTATATATATATATATATATATTCACTGAAAAAACCATAGGTTTCAGACACGTTATAGTTAGAAATTAGCATTTAAAAACCTTTGTACTTCACTGAAAAAACCATAGGTTTTAGGGACAGTTATAGTTAGTTGGACATTTCACTCATACAAAACCATAGAAATTCCCCCGTTATAGTTAGTTCAGCTAACTATAACTCGCGCCCCGCAATGCACTGCTGATGACGTCACATATTACATCACTCATGACATGGTCAGTGACATCACTGATGACATCACTGATGACATCTCAAATGACATCACTGATGACATCACTGATGACATCATCCAGAGACTGTGTGTTTCTGTAAAGTTTAAATATGTTTAATATATATAGGGAAAGGCGTATTGAAGAATGAGTGGGTGTATAAGTGTCTGAATGGATGATTTAGTACGTGAGTGACTGACTCTACAAGTGAGTGATTAAACGTATCTTACTGAATGCATGGGTTAGTGACTAAACTGTGTGAATGTCTGTATCCGTCTGTTTGTTGGTGTGTAAGTGGATGCATGGATTTGCGAATAGCTACATGAGTGTCTATATGGGTTATTGATTGGTTCTCTGAGTATCTGTATGGCTGCCTGAGTGTTTGTGTGGGTGGGGTGTGTGTGACTCTGTACATAGATGTGTGAGTGGGTGATTCACTGGGTGCATGATTTCAAGAGTGCATCTGTGATGGACTGCTTGGGTGGGTGAGTGTGTGTATGGGTGTGTTAGTGAGTGAATGTATATCTCAGTGGTACATGTGCGAGTAACTACATATGTAAAAGGCAGTATATATGTGTGTTAGAGTATTTAAATGGCTATAAGTGAGAGTGTGTGATTGTGAGAGTGGCTGTATGGATGCGTGTGTGCTTGTATCAGTTATTGTATAAGAGCGTAAGAATGTGCTAGTATTTGTATGAGTAAGTGAGCTGGTGTGTGTATAACTGTATAGGTGAGTAAATGGGTGTGTGATTAATTTTTTGCATGACTGACTAGGTGTGTGAGTACCTCTATGGATGAGTGGCGGTGTGTGAGTGTTTATATAGGTGTCTGAGTGCATATGATAGTCCTGTACTGAGTGACTGTAAGTATGAGTGACTGTACGGGTGAGTGAGTGGATGTGTGTGTAGACCTAAGAATCAGTGAGTGGGTATGTAGTTTTTGGTGTTGGAGTGTCTATGGTTTTGAGCATGGCAGTCTGTAATTTAGAGTGGGTGTATCAAAAGTTATATTAGGGTGTGAGAAGATGCATGAAATTATCACATGGATGATGTCATCAGTGATGTCATTTGAGATGTCATCAGTGATGTCATCAGTGATGTCACTGACCATGTCATGAGTGATGTAATATGTGACGTCATCAGCAGTGCATTGCGGGCGCGAGTTATAGTTAGCTGAACTAACTATAACGGGGAATTTCTATGGTTTTGTACGAGTGAAATGTCCAACTAACTATAACTGTCCCTAAAACCTATGGTTTTTTCAGTGAATTTCAAAGGTTTTTTAAATGCCTATTTCTAACTATAACGTGTCTGAAACCTATGGTTTTTTCAGTGAATTTCAAAGGTTTTTTAAATGCTAGTTTCTAACTATGCCTACAGAGGTAGGACATGTGAAGAAAGTAGAAAAAACGCACAGAAAGAAGCAAAAGATGTGCAGAAAGAACCAACAGAGGAGCAGAAAGAGGCCTTGTTGCAAAATCATCCTGTGCCCACAACTTTTTCAGACGGGTACTGGTGGTAACTGACTCTGACTAACCAGAGCCAGTGCTATGCTAAAAGACACTTAGAATACAGTGAAAACACCTACATACACTAGGGAACACTATGCGTTGGGGTACCCCTGTGATTAGCATGACCTCCTCTGCAAGTCCCTAGTACATAATACGGCAGGGGGATTAAAATTACCTCTTAAAACGCGCTACAGGGCGCGTTTGCACAGTGGTGAAGGGAGGGGGTCCTGAGGTGACATGTGTGCAAACGCGCCCCGTGGCGCGTTTTAAGTTGCGGGATTAAGTCCCCTTGAATCCTGAGGGTCCCTGGGGCCCAACTAGCCCCCCAGGTACCTACAGTTAGGACCACAGAGCTGAGTTGCAGAGAGGCGTTCCGAGGCCACGCATCTTTTTTCACCTCTCTGCAACGCAACTCTGTTGTGCTTACTGAAGGTACCTGGTGGGCTAGTTGGCCCCCAGGGTCCCTCAGGATTTAAAGGGAATTAATTCCCCAACTTAAAACGCACCACAGGGCGTGTTTGCGCACATGTCACCTGAGGCCCCCCTCTTTTCACCACTGTGCAAACGCGCCCGTGGCGCGTTTTAAGTTGGAGGATTAGGTCACCTTGAATCCTGAGGGTCCCTGGGGCCCAACTAGCCCACCAGGTACTTCCAGTAAGCACCACAGGCCTGCGTTGCAATGCCTGTAACAAATTGTGCAGTTGTGTTTAGGTAGTGAAGAGGGTCGTGCTGGGGGTAGTGTTTTAGGGTTTAGGGTAGTGCAGTGGTGTTTGTGTAGTGTAGGGGGTCATGCTGGGGGTAGATTTAGGGTTTAGGGTAGTGCATTGGTGTTTGGGTAGTGTAGGGAGTCGTGCTGGGGGAGTGTTTTAGGGTTTAGGGTAGTGCAGTGGTGTTTGGGTAGTGTAGGGGGTCGTGCTGGGGTAGTGTTTTAGGGTTTAGGGTAGTGCAGTGGTGTTTGGGTAGTGTAGGGGGTCGTGCTGGGGGTAGTGATTTAGGGTAGTGCAGTGGTGTTTGGGTAGTGTAGGGGTACTGCTGGGGGTAGTGTTTTAGGGTTTAGGGTAGTGCAATGGTGTTTGGGTAGTGTAGGGGTACTGCTGGGGGTAGTGTTTTAGGGTTTAGGGTAGTGCAGTGGTGTTTGGGTAGTGTAGGGGGTACTGCTGGGGGTAGTGTTTTAGGGTTTAGGGTAGTGCAGTGGTGTTTGGGTAGTGTAGGGGTTCGTGCTGGGGGTAGTTTTTTAGGGTTTAGGGTAGTGCAGTGGTGTTTGTGTAGTGTAGGGGTAGTGTTTTAGGGTTTAGGGTAGTGCAGTGGTGTTTGTGTAGTGTAGGAGGTCGTGTTTTAGAGTTTAGGGTAGTGCAGTGGTCTTTGGGTAGTGTAGGGAGTCGTGCGGGGGTAGTGTTTTAGGGTTTAGGGTAGTGCAGTGGTCTTTGGGTATTGTAGGGGGTCATGCGGGTGGTAGTGTTTTAGGGATTAGGGTAGTGCATTGGTGTTTGGGTAGTGTAGGGGTCATGCGGGGGGTAGTGTTTTAGGGTTTAGGGCAGTGCAGTGGTGTTCGGGCAGTGTAGGGGGTCTTGCTGGGGGTGATGTTTTAGGGTTTAGGGCAGTGCAGTAGTGTTCAGGCAGTGTAGGGGGTCGTGCAGGGGGTGGTGTTTCAGGGTTTAGTGCAGTGCAGTGGTGTTCTGGCAGTGTAGGGGGTCATGCTGGGGGTGGTGTTTCAGGGTTTAGGGCAGTGCAGTGGTGTTCGGGCAGTGTAAGGGGTCGTGCAGGGGGTGGTGTTTCAGGGTTTAGGGCAGTGCAGTTGTGTTCGGGCAGTGTAGGGAGTCATGCTGGGGCTGGTGTTTCAGGGTTTAGGGTAGTGCAGTGGTGTTCGGGCAGTGTAGGGGGTCTTGCTGGGGGTGGTGTTTCAGGGTTTAGGGCAGTGGTGTTCGGGCAGTGTAGGGGGTCTTGCTGGGGGTGATGTTTCAGGGTTTAGGGCAGTGCAGTGGTGTTCGGGCAGTGTAGGGGGTCTTGCTGGGGGTAGTGTTTCAGGGTTTAGGGCAGTGCAGTGGTGTTCGTGCAGTGTAGGGGGTCATGCTGGGGATGGTGTTTCAGCGTTTAGGGCAGTGCAGTAGTGTTCGGGCAGTATAAGGGGTCGTGCAGGGGGTGGTGTTTCAGGGTTTAGGGCAGTGCAGTGGTGTTCGGGCAGTGTAGGGGGTCGTGCTGGGGATGGTGTTTCAGGGTTTAGGGCAGTGCAGTGGTGTTCTGGCAGTGTAGGGGGTCGTGCACGGGGTGGTGTTTCAGGGTTTAGGGCAGTGCAGTGGTGTTCGGGCAGTGTAGGGGGTCGTGCTGGGGCTGGTGTTTCAGGGTTCAGGGCAGTGCAGTGGTGTTCAGGCAGTGTAGGGGGTCGGGCTGAGGCTGGTGTTTCATGGTTTAGGGCAGTGCAGTGGTTTTCGGGCAGTGTAGGGGGTCGTGCTGGGGCTGGTGTTTCAGGGTTTAGGGCATTGTAGTGGTGTTCGGGCAGTGTAGGTGGTCGTGCTGTGGCTGGTGTGTCAGGGTTTAGGGCAGTGCAGTGGTGTTCGGGCAGTGTAGGGGGTCGTGCTGGGCCTGGTGTTTCAGGGTTTAGGGCAGTGCAGTGGTGCTCAGGCAGTGTAGGGGGTCATGCTGGGGGTGGTGTATCAGGGTTTAGGGTAGTGCAGTGGTTTTCGGGCAGTGTAGGGGGTCGTGCTGGGGTTGGTGTTTCAAGGTTTAGGGCAGTGCAGTGGTGTTCGGGCAGTGTAGGGGGTCGTGCTGGGGCTGGTGTTTCAGGGGTTTGGGCAGAGCAGTGGTGTTCGGGCAGTGTAGGGGGTTGTGCTGGGGGTGGTGTTTCAGGGTTTAGGGCAGTCCAGTGGTGTTTGGGCAGTGTAGGGGGTCGTGCTGGGGGTGGTGTTTCAGGGTTTAGGGCAGTGATGTTCGGGCAGTGTAGGGGGTCTTGCTGGGGGTGATGTTTCAGGGTTTAGGGCAGTGCAGTGGTGTTCGGGCAGTGTAGGGGGTCGTGCTGGGGGTGGTGTTTCAGGGTTTAGGGCAGTGCAGTGGTGTTCGGTCAGTGTAGGGGTCGTGAAGGGGGTGGTGTTTCAGGGTTTAGGGCAGTGCAGTGGTGTTCGGGCAGTGTAGGGGGTCGTGCTAGGGGTGGTGTTTCAGGGTTTAGGGCAGTGCAGTGGTGTTCGGGCAGTGTAGGGGGTCGTGCAGGGGCTGGTGTTTCAGGGTTTAGGGCAGTGCAGTGGTGTTCGGGCAGTGTAGGGGGTCGTGCTGGGGGTAGTGTTTTAGGGTTTAGGGTAGTGCAGTGGTGCTTGTGTAGTGTATTGGGTCATGCTGGGGGTAGTGTTTTAGGGTTTAGGGTAGTGCAGTGGTGTTTGTGTAGTGTAGGGGGTCATGTTTTAAGGTAGTGCAGTGGTTTTTGGGTAGTGTAGGGGGTCATGCTGGGGGTAGTGTTTTAGGGTTTAGGGTAGTGCAGTGGTGTTTGTGTAGTGTAGGGGGACGTGCTGGGGGTAGTGTTTTAGTGTTTAGGGTAGTGCAGTGGTGCTTGTGTAGTGTAGGGGGTCGTGCTGGGGTAGTGTTTTAGGGTTTAGGGTAGTGCAGTGGTGTTTTTGTAGTGTAGGGGTCATGTTTTAAGATGCAACGCTCCAATACCTGACCAGTCTGCACTACATAAAACTGCAAAAAAACTAAAAATAAAAAGTGTTTTGCACACTTTTGTCATTGGGCTATATGTGGGCTACATCTGGGTAATATTTGTGCTACATTTGGGCTCTTTTTTCACTGGTGGCCATCTTGGAAGACTTCTTTGTTATGAAGTTTCCTAATTTCCTCATTTACTGCAGTCTCCTCAGTAGGAAATGCTTTCAGTTTTTACTTTGATTCCATCAAGAAGGCATTCAGATGTGTCACACATTTGCCATAAATTCAGAATGTTAGCACTCTAGTTGCTCATTAGATCACTGTAGTAAAGCTACTGCTCACCAGGGAGTTAACTGGAAGTCTGCTGCTGGTATTGAAAGTGATTGTTTCAGTCTACATGTCAGAATTTTCTAATGAAATAGAAGAGGATTTGAGATCTCACTTAAAACATGCCCTAATTTTTCTTTCTGCAGCACTAACCATAATTTCTATTTAAAAAGAACCCCTCATTTTGTTCCTTTTTAAATTAAATGTTTTAAGTGTTACCGGTTTATTCCAATCAAGATGGCTTCAGGTGTGCCATACTTTTGTCATAAGTAAGGCTGTTAGCGCTCTAGTTGTTCTTTAAAACACTCTGGGAAGCTACAGTAGAACACAAAGGCATCAACTGGCAGGCTGCTCCTGTTGAAATATAACAGGAAGATATTTGAGATCACACTTGAAACATGTCCCAATTTTTCTTTCTACAGCACTAACCATAATTTCTATGACAAAATGAACCCCATCATTTTGTTCCTTTTTAAATTAAATGTTTTAAGTGTTACCAGTTTATTCCAATCAAGATGGCTTCAGGTGTGCCATACTTTTGTCATAAGTAAGGCTGTTAGCACTCTAGTTGTTCTTTAGAACACTCTGGGAAGCTGCAGTAGAACACAAAGGAATCAACTGACAGTCTCTGCCCTTGTTGGATTTACATGTTTTACTGAGAATGTCAGACTTCATTCTCACATGACTGAGAAAGATAATGTGAATTTACAGAAAATATGCTCTCATTTTAGCTTCTGTAGCACCTTCCAAAACTCTATGGGACAAGCATGTGAAAATAGTTTTCTCTCAAACATGATTCATGATATCCCAGCAGAAGGTTTTTCACAGGGTAAAATCACCTTAGAACACACCACAATTCCTGAAATTAGTATGGTACCATCAACAAATGAATTCTAATGTAACTAAAGTCTGTTATCACCCTTTATAGTTCTCCTTTTGGTAACCCTCAAAATCTTTGATTCACTACAATGCATTTCAATGGGGTACTATCATGTATATTGGTCTCAAGATGGCTGCCAGCAATTCCAGGATGGTGCTGACAGCCAATCAGATCTCACAATGACATGTGTGGTTAGGCTCCGCCCAGATATATATGTGATTTTACTTTTGATTTTCTCAGGAACTACTGAACGGATTTACACCATTTAAGCAAAAGGCACGACACTGAACCAAGGGCTACCTCTTTGCCAAATTTGGTGTAATTCCGTTCAGCAGTTCGGGCTGTAGCTGCGACTAAAGGTTCCTATGGAAAAATGAATGGGGAAAACACGTTTTGGGATCCCCCTTTTTTCTCGGCCCCCGCTTGACGAATCACCCCTAGACTTTCAGGATAGGAGCGGACCGGAGCGCCCCAACAAGTTGGAAACTTTCGCTAAGATTCGTCAACCGGCGCCAACGTTATTTCAAATAGAATGTTGCGGATTTCCTATGAAAAATAGGTCCTAACTATAACTATCTACTGGCGACTGCCAGTAGATGATATATATATATATATATATATTCACTGAAAAAACCATAGGTTTCAGGCACGTTATAGTTAGAAATTAGCATTTAAAAAACCTTAGAAATTCACTGAAAAAACCATAGGTTTCAGGGACGTTATAGTTAGTTGGAGATTTCACTCGTACCAAACCAGAGAAATTCCACCGTTATAGTTAGTTCAGCTAACTATAACTTGCGCCCATAATGCACTGCTGATGACGTCACATATTACATCATTCATGACATGGTCAGTGACATCACTGATGACATCACTGATGACATCTCAAATGACATCACTGATGACATCATCCACGTGATAATCTGATGCACCTCCTCATACCCTAATATAACCTTTGATACACCCTCTCTGAAATACAGACTACCATTTTTGAAACCATAGACACACCAATACCAGTTAGTACATACCCACTCACTAATTTCTAGGTCTACACACACATCCACTCATTCACCCATATAGTCACTCATACATGCAGTCAACCATCAATACGGCATTATCATATACACTCACATATCTATACAGACACTCACACACCGCCACTCATCCATAGAGTTACTCACACACCTAGTCAGTCATGCAAAGAATCAATCACACTCCCATTTACTCACCTATACAGTTATACACACACCACCTCACTTATTCAAATATATACTAACACATACTTACACTCTCATACGATAACTAATACAAGCAAGCACTGATCCATACAGCCACTCTCACAATCACTCACTCTCACATATAGTCATTTATTTACTCCAACACTCAGATATACTGCCTTTCACATATGCAGTTACCCACACATGTACCACTGAGGCATCCATTCACTCACCAACACACCAATACACACACTGACCCACCCATACAGCCCTTCACAGATGCACTCTTGAACCCATACACCCAGTGAATCATCCACTCACACATCTATGCACAGAGTCACACCCCCCCACCCACCCACACAGACACTCAGGCACCCATACAGATACTCAGACAACCAATCAATAACCCATATAGATCCTCATTTAGCTACTCACCAACTCATGCAACCGCTTACACACCAACTGACAAACTAAACTGTGTGAATGTCTGTATCAGTCACTAACCAATGCATTCAGTAAGACACATTTGGAAAATCACCAATTTTCAGCTGTCTCAGAGCCGTGGATCAGTGGATGACTTGGAGCCATCTCAAATTGAATACTTCAAAAACGGAAATACTCACGTGTGGCGATTGGAAACATTACAACCCGCTTGCTGCATGGCCTAATGAACTGGGATCACCACCTAAAGTATCGAAGGAAGTAAGAAACCTAGGAATGACCATGGACTCCAAGCTGTCGATGAATGCCCAAGTGGACAAACTAGCAAGATCAAGCTTTGTCACTATAAAAACGCTGCGACAAATTTTCCCTCATTTGGGATTTCCGCACAAGGTCCAAGCTACCATCTCCCTTGTCCTGTCCAAACTCGATTACGCCAATAGCCTCTACCACGGATCACCTTTGACGACCATGAAAAGACTACAACGGATTCAGAACTCGGCTGCCAGACTACTCTTACATATCAAACCGCGAGACCACATATCCCCTGCCTTGAAAGCCCTGCATTGGTTACCGGTTGCCAGAAGATCCACGTTCAAGCTGCTTTGTATCACCCACAAAGCAATACATGGAATGGGACCACTCTTCATCAGGAATAAAATCACCAAACACATTCAACAGAGGAACCTCCGCTCTAAAGGAGCATCTCGCCTCAAAATCCCAAGATACAAGAAAAAAACCATGGGTGGCACATCCTTCTCTGTTCAAGCAGCCAAACTATGGAACTCTTTACCCCCAACATAAGATCCACCGACAGCCACCTTATCTTCAGAAAACTACTCAAGAATTGGCTTTTCCCCACATAAGCACCATACGCAAACAGAAATTTACAGCATATCCCTCTGTATATAAGCATTTGTTTTCACTATAGACATGTACCTATCTTTGTGTATTGCTTTGTATAAACATGTACAATAATTATGTTGTTGAGAGAAAAAAAAAATAATAATAATAATAAATAAATATCATCTTTGGTCTACATGTACTAACTTCCATTGTGCATCTATGTACCTTCCATGTACTTGGAACTGTGTGTCTCTGTAACTTTTCTCCTGAAAAAGCATATCCAATGCACTACCCTATTTCTCATCCTGTGCCTCTATCCATATCTTTAATCTGCATATACTTACCTCCTTTATGTATCTATATACTTTCAATGTATTTATGGATCTATATATTTATCACTTTCTTCTAATTTAGCATTTCCAAGGCACTACCCTAGTTCTCAGCCTATACTTATCTCAATATATCTTCTAGCCCAACCTTCTGACTCATCTCAAACTTCTTTCTACTACTCTTTCCAATGCACTACCCTATCTCTCATCCTATACATCTATCAATATATCCTCTACATCCACACTCATTTATCCCAAACCCCATACCACTACTATGACCACCAAAATAACCCTTTCTAGACTCCCGCCTACTCTACCCTCCTTGCATCATCGGACACCTCTTTTACTATACCGATGCCCTAAAACAAACCTTTCTAAACTCTTCCCTGACTCCTCCCCTCAAACCCCCTTCTCCCCCTCCTACTGCTAAGACCTATAAAAAAAAAAAAATCCTTCACTCTTTTATCCCTCCACTATCCTTTTCAATCAGAATTAACAGTCTAACATATTCAATTTTCAACTATACTAATTCACCACTAATCCTTTATGGGTTCCAGAGTAGCGTGCTACTCGCCAATAAAGCGTCTCAACACCCCATCAGGGTTACAAGCGCTATATAAATGCAAACCTTTTTCCCTTTCTACCCTCCCCAACCCTTCTCAATCCAAATAACTGACTAACATATCCACCACTAAAATTACTTTTATGTTTCACCATAATAATTCAACACTAATACTTCTGGGTTCCAGAGTAGCGTGCTACTTGCGCTTCAAAACCCCATCAGGGGTAGCAAGCGCTATATAAATACAAACCTCTTTCCCCTCTTCTATCCCGCCACCTACCCTTCTCTACCCAAATAACTGAATAACATGTCCACTAATCAAAGTTACTTCATTTTTTACTAGACTAATGTTCAACACTAATCCTTAATGGGTTCCGGAGTGGCGTGCTACTCGCCAGAAAAGCGCTTCAACACTCATCAGGGGTAACAAGTGCTATATGAATGCAAACCTTTTTTCCCTTTTATCCCTCCGCTATCCTTCTCACTCCAAATAACTGACTAATATCCACCACTGAAACTACTTTCATATTTTCACCATATTAATTCACCACTAATCCTTGATGGGCTTCCAGAGTAGCATGCTTCAACACCCCATCAGGGGTAACCAGCGCTATATAAATACAAACCTTTTTTTCCTCCTCTATCCTTCTGCTATCATTCCAAATCCAAATAACTGCCTAACCTATCCATCACTTAAAATGTACTTGCATGTTTCACTATACTAATTCAACACTAATCCTCTATGGGTCCCGGAGTAGCGTGCTACTCGCCGAAAAAGCGCTTCGACGCCTCGTCAGGGGTAGTAAGCGCTATATAAATGCAATTACAATACAATACAATACAATACATTTAATCACTCACTTATACAGTCAGTCACGCACCTACTAAATCATCCATCTAGAAACTTATACACCCACTCATTTTTCAATACACCTTGGCATATATATATATAAAACATATTTAAACTTCACCAAAAACACATAGTCACTGGATGATGTCATCAGTGATGTCATCAGTGATGTCATTTGAGATGTCATCAGTGATGTAATCAGTTATGTCACTGACCATGTCATGAATGATGTAATATGTGACGTCATCAGCAGTGCATTGCGGGGGCGCAATTTATAGTTAGCTGAACTAACTATAACAGTTGAATTTCTCTGGTTTTGTACAGGTGAAATCTCCAACTAACTATAACGTCCCTGAAACCTATGGTTTTTTCAGTGAATTTCTAAGGTTTTTTAAATGCTAATTTCTAACTATAACGTGCCTGAAACCTATGGTTTTTTCAGTGTATTTCAAAGGTTTTTTAAATGCTAATTTTTATCTATAATGTCTCTATTAAGTCCCCTTGAATCCTGAGGGTCCCGGGGGCCAACTAGCCCACCAGCTACCTCCAGTAAGCGCCACAGAGCTGCGTTGCAGAGTGGTGTAAAAGGGGGGCATGGCCTTGGACCACGTCTCTGCAAGGCAGCTCTCTGGCACTTACTGGAGGTACCTGGTGGGCTAGTTGGCCCCCAGGGACCCTCAGGATTCAAGGGGACTTAATCCCCCAACTTAAAACACGGCACTGGGCGCGTTTGCACAGTGGTGAAGGCAGGGGGCGGGGCCTGATGTGACAAGTGTGCAAACACGCCCCGTTGCATGTTTTAAGTTGGGGGATTAAGTCCCCTTGAATCCTGAGGGTCCCTGAGGTCCAACTTGCCCACCAGGTACCTCCAGTAAGTGCCACAGAGCTGCGTTGCAGAGTGGTGTAAAAAGGGGGCATGGCCTTGGACCACCTCTCTGCAAGGCAGCTCCCTGGCACTTACTGGAGGTACCTGGTGGGCTAGTTGGCCCCCAGGGACCCACAGGATTCAAGGGGACTTAATCCCCCAACTTAAAACACGCCACGGGGCGCATTTGCACAGTGGTGAAGGCAGGGGGCGGGGCCTGATGTGACAAGGGTGCAAACGCGCCCTGTTGCGCGTTTTAAGTTGGGGGATTAAGTCCTCTTGAATCCTGAGGGTCCCTGAGGTCCAACTAGCCCACCAGGTGCCTCCAGTAAGCGCCACAGAGCTGTGTTGTAGAGAGGTGTAAAAAGGGGCGTGGCCTCGGACCACCTCGCTGCAACGCAGCCCTGTGGCGCTTACTGGAGGTACCTGGTGGGCTAGTTGGCCCCCAGGGACCCTCAGGATTCAAAGGGACTTAATCCCCCAACTTAAAATGCACCACGGGGCACGTTTGCACAGTGGTGGAGGGAGGGGGCGGGGCCTGATGTGACAAGTGTGCAAACGCGCCCCTTGGTGCGTTTTAAGTTGGGGGATTAAGTCCCCTTGAATCCTGAGGGTCCAACTAGACCACCAGGAACCTCCAGTAAGCGCCACAGAGCTGTGTTGCAGAGAGCTGTAAAAAGGGGCGTGGCCAAAGACCACCTCTCTGCAACGCAGCCCTGTGGCGCATACTGGAGGTGCCTGGTGGGCTAGTTGGCCCCCAGGGACCCTCAGTATTGAAGGGGAATTAATTCCCCAACTCAAAATGCGCCACGGGGCGCGTTTGCATAGTGTTGCTGGGAGGGGGCGGGTCCTCCGGCACAATGCCGGCTATTTTTTTAATTTCTTTTTTAGAAGGGTGCTTTGTGGCCCCCTTCCTTTCCTATTTTTTTGGGCCCTGGGGACCCCATCCCCCAGGGCCTGACCCCTCTTTTCTTAATTTGTTTTAAAAAAACGGAAGGGGGCCGTGTGGCCCCCCTCCCGAGGCCATTTTCGGCCCCGGGGACCCCATCCCCTGGGGCATGGCCAGTATTTCTTTTTCTTTTTATGAATATTTGGAGGGGGCCGCGTGCTCCCCCTCCTCAGGCCATTTATGGCCCCGGGGACCCCATCCCCGGGGCCGGCCTTTCCTTTATAATTTTTTTAAAAAAGTTTTTGGGGGGGGAGGGGGGCCATGCGGCCCCCCTCCCAGGCCACTCCTGGCCCCGGGGACCCCATCCCCCGGGGCCTGGCCTCTCCGTTGGGGTCCGTGGGGGGAACCCCAATTCCCCCACGGCCCCTGCCGGCTCCCCGCCTCCTGCGGGAGCCGGCATTAGCTTTTCAACACGGGGAGCTGCTGACATGCAGCTCCCCGTGTGGAAAGAAATGTGCTTTGGATTTTGGAAGCGAGAGCAGGAAACCTGCTCTCGCTTACAAAATCCAAAGCAGAGTTTGCTATGACAGCTGCCATAGCAAACAGCAGTGTCCCGGGGGTGGGCACCCCGGGACCCTGCAGGAGCTGGCCCTGGGGGGTAGCGGTCCCCAGGGCCATCAAGGGCTCCAGGAGGAGGGCCGTGCGCCCCCCCTCCCTTCGTGAAAATAGCCCCGGGGAGGTAGTGGTCCCCGGGGCTCGGGGGACCATAACGGACCCCCCATTTTACATCTTTAGTGCCCCAGGGAGATGGCGGTCCCCGGGGCATGTGGGGGGGCTCTAGCTATATACATATACATATATTATCTACTGGCGGTCGCCAGTAGATAGTTATAGTTAGGACCTAGTTTCCATAGGAAACTCGTTTTTTGTTTTCTCAATATCTTTGGCGCCGGTTGACGAATCTTCGCGAACTTTTCCAAACTCGTAGCCCGCTCTGGTCAGCTCCTGTCTTGAAAGTTTCGGGGTGATTCGGCAAGCGGGGGCCGAGAAAAAAGGGGGGTCCAAAAACATGTTTTCTCCATGTTAATTTCCATAGGAAACTTTAGACACGGCTAAAGCCCGAACTGCTGAACGGAATTACACCAAATTTGGCAAAAAGGTAGCCCTTGTTTCAGAAAGAGACCTTTTTTTTTAAATGGAGTAAATCCGTTCAGTAGTTCCTGAGAAATTCAAAAAATAGAGGTCGGAAAATCAATTTCCCATAGGAAACTTTAGACACGGTTACAGCTGAAACTGCTGAACGGAATTACACCAAATTTGACAAAAAGGTAGCCCTTGGTTCAGAAAGAGACCTTTTTTTTAAATGGTGTAAATCCGTTCAGTAGTTGCTGAGAAAATCAAAAAATAAAAGTTTCGATATATAGAGGCACGGTGGATCCGCACACCCTCCAGACCACGAGCTTTATTCTAATTGGCTGTCAACACTCCAAACCAGGAAGTGTTGGCAGCCATCTTGTGCCTCGGTAACCGATGCACAAGAAAAGAGAAAAACAAGCGCGAAAAACAAGAAAAGGGGGCAGGGTAGAAACACCCTGACCCCCTAGGCCTGCTCAGGGGGTCCCACAAGGACCCCCAGAGCCCAAAAAAGCATTTTTTTTTTTTTTAAATCGGCCGAATTCACGCTGGGTGCGCGAATCCGGCCGAAAATAAAAAAAAACGAAGCGCGGACTCCCGTGCTTCGTTATAATTTAGCCCCCGGGTGGGCCAAAGACCGGCATCGCCGAGCCCCCACCCCTCCCAGCAACACTCTGCAAACGCGCCCTGTGGCGCGTTTTAAGTTGGGGAATTAATTCCCCTTCAATACTGGGGGTCCCTGGTGGCCAACTAGCCCACCAGGAACCTCCAGTAAGCGCCACAGGGCTGCGTTGCAGAGAGGTGGTCCAGGCCACGCCCCTTTTTACACCTCTCTGCAACGCAGCTCTGTGGCGCTTACTGGAGGTACCTGGTGGGCTAGTTGGACCCCAGGGACCCTCAGGATTCAAGGGGACTTTATCCCCCAACTTAAAACGTGCCACGTGGCGCGCTTGCACAGTGGTGAAGGGAGGGGCGGGGCCTGAGGTGACATGTGTGCAAACACGCCCTGTGGCGTGTTTTAAGTTGGGGAATTAATTCCCTTCAATCCTGAGGGCCCCTGGGGCCAACTAGCCCACCAGGTATCTCCAGTAAGCGCCACAGGCCTGCGTTGCAGAGAGGTGGTCCTGGCCACGCCCTTTTACACCTCTCTGCAACGCAGCTCTGTGGCGCTTACTGGAGGTACCTCGTGGGCTAGTTGGATCCCAGGGACCCTCAGGATTCAAGGGGACTTTATCCCCCAACTTAAAACGCGCCACAGGGTGCGTTTGCACAGTGGTGAAGGGAGGGGGCAGGGCCTGAGGTGACATGTGTGGAAACACGCCCTGTGGCGCGTTTTAAGTTGGGGAATTAATTCCCCTTCAATCCTGAGGGCCCCTGGGGGCCAACTAGGCCACCAGGTACCTCCAGTAAGCACCACAGGCCTGCGTTGCAGAGAGGGGGTCCAGGCCATGCCCCTTTTTACACCTCTCTGCAACGCAGCTCTGTGGCGCTTACTGGAGGTACCTAGTGGGCTAGTTGGACCCCAGGGACCCTCAGGATTCAAGGGGACTTAATCTCCCAACTTAAAACGCGCCACGGGGCGCGTTTGCACAGTGGTGAAGGGAGGGGGCGGGGCCTGAGCTGACATGTGTGCAAACACGCCCTGTGGCGCGTTTAAAGTTGGGGAATTAATTCCCTTTCAATCCTGAGGGCCCCTGGGGGCCAACTCGCCCACCAGGTGCTTCCAGTAAGCGCCACTGTGCTGCATTGCAGAGAGGTGGTCCAGGCCATGCCCCTTTTTACACCTCTCTGCAACGCAGCTCTGTGGCACTTACTGGAGGTACCTGGTGGGCTAGTTGGACCTCAGGGACCCTCAGGATTCAAGGGGACTTAATCCTCCAACTTAAAACGCACCACAGGGCACGTTTGCACAGTGGTGAAGGGAGGGAGCGGGGCCTGAGGGACATGTGTGCAAACACGCCCTGTGGCACGTTTTAAGTTGGGGAATTAATTCCTCTTCAATGCTGAGGGTCCCTGGGGGCCATCAACCCCACCAGGTACCTCCAGTAAGCGTCACTGCGCTGCGTTGCAGAGAGGTGGGCCAGGCCATGCCCCTTTTTACACCTCTCTGCAACGCAGCTCTTTGGCGCTTACTGGAGGTACCTGGTGGGCTAGTTGGACCCCAGGGACCCTCAGGATTCAAGGGGACTTAATCCCCCAACTTACAACTCACCAGGGTGCTCGTTTGCAGAGTGGTGGAGAAAGGGGGCATGGCCTTTGTCTACCTCTCACCAATCCCACTGTGTGGGGCTTACTGGAGGTAAAAGGTAGGCTAGTTGGCCCCTAAAGGACCCCCAGCAGTGAAGGGGACTTCAATCCCCATCCAAGAGCGTGCCAGGGAGCGCGTTTGTAGAGTGGTGGGCAAAGTGGGCGTGGCCTGGTATGAGTACTTACCAGTGCTGCTGTGTGGGACTGACTGGAGGTAATAGTTTGGGAAGTTGGCCCCCAAGGATGTCCTTGGGGGCCAACTACCCCTCTTGTTACCTCCAGTAAGTCCCACACAGTGGGATTGCTAAGACGTCTTCGGAGGCCATGGCCCCCTTTATCTACCACTCTGTAAACATGCCTCGTGGCAGACTACGGGATGGGGGATGACGTCCAATATAGTCCTGAGGGAGTTTGGGGGCCAAGAATCCCTCCTGGTACCTCCTGTAAGTCCTACGCAGCGGAATTCCTGAACGTTGGTTGGACGCCCAGCACCCTTTCTCCACCACTCTGCAAACGCGACTACTAGTTAAAGTAGCATATTTCTGCACCTCTGACTTAGAGGTAGTTTTAATCCTCCTGCCCTATTATGTACTAGGGCCTTACAGAGGAGGTCATGCTAATCACAGGGGTACCCCAACGCATAGTGTTCCCTAGTGTATGTAGGTGTTTTCACTGTATTCTAAGTGTCTTTTAGCATAGCACTGGCTCTAGGCCTGGTTAGTCAGAGTCAGTTACCACCAGTACCCGTCTGAAAAAGTTGTGGGCACAGGATGATTTTGCAACAAGGCCTCTTTCTGCTCCTCTGTTGGTTCTTTCTGCACATGTCTTGCTTCTTCCTGCACTTTTCTTCGTCTTTGTGGACTTCTGTTGCTTTTTTCTGCATTTCTTTTGCTTCTTTCTGTGTGTTTTTTCTTCTTTCTTCACATGTCCTACCTCTGTAGGCATAGTTAGAAACTAGCATTTAAAAAACCTTTGAAATTCACTTAAAAAACCATAGGTTTCAGGCACGTTATAGTTAGAAATGAGCATTTAAAAAAACCTTTGAAATTCACTGAAGAAACCATAGGTTTCAGGCACGTTATAGTTAGAAATTAGCATTTAAAAAACCTTAGAAATTCACTGAAAAAACCATAGGTTTCAGGGACGGTATAGTTAGTTGGACATTTCACTCGTACAAAACCATAGAAATTCCCCCGTTATAGTTAGTTCAGCTAACTATAACTCACGCCCCCGCAATGCACTGCTGATGACGTCACATATTACATCACTCATGACATGGTCAGTGACATCACTCATGACATCTCAAATGACATCACTGATGACATCACTGATGACATCATCCATGTGATAATTTGATGCATCTTCTTACACCCTAATATAACCTTTGATACACCCACTCTAAATTACAGACTGCCATTCTCAAAACCATAGACACTCCAACACCAATAACTAAATACCCACTCACTGATTCCTAGGTTTACACACACATCCACTCACTCACCCGTAGACTCACTCATACTTATGGTCACTCAGTACAGTACTATCATATGCACTCATACACCTATATAGACACTCACACACCACCACTCATCCATAGAGGTACTCACACACCTAGTCACTCATGCAAATAATTAATCACATAGCCATTTACTCACCTATACAGTTATTACTCATACAAATACTAGCACATTCTTATGCTCTTATACAATCACTGATACAAGCACACACTCATCCATACAGCCACTCTCACAATCACACACTCTCACTTATAGCCATTTATATACTCCAACACACATATATACTGCCTTTCACATATGTAGTTACTCACACATGTACCACTGAGATATGCATTCACTCACTAACACACCCATACACACACTCACCCACCCATACAGTCCATCACAGATGCACTCTTGAAACCATGCACCCAGTGAATCCCCCACTCACACATCTATGCACAGAGTCACACACACCCCACCCACACAAACACTCAGGCACCCATACAGATACTCAGACAATCAATCAATAACCCATATAGACACTCATGTAGCTATTCGCAAACCCATGCAGCCGCTTACACACCAACAGACAGACGGATACAGACATTCACACAGTTTAGTCACTAACCCATGCATTCAGTAAGATATGTTTAATCACTCACTTATAGAGTCAGTCACGCACCTAATCATCCATTCAGACACTTATACACCCACTCATTCTTCAATACGCCTTTCCCTATATAAATTAAACATATTTAAACTTTACAGAAACACACAGTCACTGGATGATGTCATCAGTGATGTCATTTGAGATGTCATCAGTGATGTCACTGACCATGTCATGAGTGATGTAATATGTGACGTCATCAGCAGTGCATTGCGGGTAGCGAGTTATAGTTAGCTGAACTAGCTATAACGGGGAATTTCTATGGTTTTGTACGAGTGAAATGTCCAACTAACTATAACGTCCCTGAAACCTATGGTTTTTTCAGTGAATTTCTAAGGTTTTTTAAATGCTAATTTCTAACTATAACGTGCCTGAAACCTATGGTTTTTTCAGTGAATCTCTCTATATATATATATATTACCTACTGGCGGTCGCCAGTAGGTAGTTATAGTTAGGACCTAGTTTCCATAGGAAAAGCGTTTTTTGTTTTCCAAATAACTTTGGCGCCGGTTGACGAATCTTCACGAAATTTTCAAAACTAGTGATCAGCTCTGGTCAGCTCCTGTCTTGAAGGTTTTGGGGTGACTCGCCAAGCGGGGGCCGAGAAAAAAGGGGGGTCCCAAAACGTGTTTTCCCCATGTATTTTTCCATAGGAAACTTTAGACAAAGCTATAGCCTGAACTGCTGAATGGAATTACACCAAATTTGGCAAAAAGGTAGGTCTTGGTTCAGAAAGAGTCCTTTTTGTTAAATGGTGTAAATCCGTTCAGTAGTTGCTGAGAAATTAGAAAAGAAAAATATCGATATCTGGGCGGAGCCTAACCACACATCTCATGGTGAGATCTGATTGGCTGTCAGCACTTCATTCTGGAATTGCTGGCAGCCATCTGGAGACCAATATACATGATAGCACCCCATTGAAATGCATTGTAGTGAATAGAAGATTTTGAGGGTCACCAAAAGGAGAACTATAAAGGGTGATAACAGACCTTAGTAACATTAGAATTCATTTGTTGATGGTACCATACTAATTTTAGGAATTGTGGTGTGTTCTAAGGTGATTTTACCCTTTGAAAAACCTTCTGCTGGGATATCATGAATCATGTTTGAGAGAAAACTATTTTCTCATGCTTGTCCCATAGAGGTTTGGAAGGTGCTCCAGAAGCTAAAATGAGAGCATATTTTCTGTAAAATCACATTATCTTTCTCAGCCATGTGAGAATGAAGTCTGACATTCTCAGTAAAACATGTACATCCAACAAGGGCAGAGACTGTCAGTTGATTCCTTTGTGTTCTACTGCAGCTTCCCAGAGTGTTCTAAAGAACAACTAGACCGCTAACAGCCTTACTTATGACAAAAGTATGGCACACCTGAAGCCATCTTGATTGGAATAAACTGGTAACACTTAAAACATTTAATTTAAAAAGGAACAAAATGATGGGGTTCATTTTGTCATATAAATTATGGTTAGTGCTGTAGAAAGAAAAATTAGGACATGTTTTAAGTGAGATCTCAAATATCTTCCTGTTATATTTCAACAGGAGCAGCCTGTCAGTTGATTCCTTTGTGTTCTACTGCAGCTTCCCAGAGTATTCTAAAGAACAACTAGAGCGCTAACAGTCTTACTTAAGACAAAATTATGGCACACCTGGAGCCATCTTGATTGGAATAAACTGGTAACACTTAAAACATTTAATTTAAAAAGGAACAAAATGAGGTGGTTCATTTTGTCATAGAAATTATGGTTAGTGCTGTAGAAAGAAAAATTAGGACATGTTTTAAGTGAGATCTCAAATATCTTCCTGTTATTTTTCAACAGGAGCAGCCTGTCAGTTGATTCCTTTGTGTTCTACTGCAGCTACCCAGAGTGTTCTAAAGAACAACTAGAGCGCTAACAATCTTACTTATGACAAAATTATGGCACACCTGAAGCCATCTTGATTGGAATAAACTGGTAGCACTCAAAACATTTAATTTAAAAAGGAACAAAATGAGGGGATTCATTTTGCCATAGAAATTATGGTTAGTGCTGCAGAAAGAAAAATCAGGGCATGTTTTAAGTGAGATCTCAAATCCTCTTCTATTTCATTAGAAAATTCTGACATGCAGACTGAAACAATCACTTTCAATACCAGCAGTAGACTTCCAGTTAACTCCCTGGTGAGCAGTAGCTTTACTACAGTGATCTAATGAGCACCTAGAGTGCTAACATTCTGAATTTATGGCAAATGTGTGACACATCTGAATGCTTTCTTGATGGAATCAAAGTAAAAAAACTGAAAGCATTCCCTACTGAGGAGACTGCAGTGAATGAGGAAATTAGGAAACTTCATAACAAATAAGTCTCCCAAGATGGCCACCAGAGAAAAAAGAGCCCAAATGTAGCACAAATATCACCCAGATGTAGCCCACATATAGCCCAATGACAGAAGTGTGCAAAACACTTTTTATTTTTTGTTTTTTTGCAGTTTTATATAGTGCAGACTGGTCAGGTATTGGAGCGTTGCATCTTACTTGGACCCCTTAATGCGTATTTTGCACAAAGTACATAATATTGATCTTGCAAAACATTGAACTTTACTATTCTGTTAACCTGAAGTTGCTCTGAACCGGGCTTTGTAACACCCGTTTTTACCTACTGGTTTTAATTAATTCTCACTGTATTGTATTAAGAAAGAGGATTTACTGTTTTTATGTACACTATTATGATCTATGTTTCTAAATCAGATCGAATAAAGTTTAATGAATTTAATTTAAGTCTCCCAAGATGGCCACCAGAGAAAAAGGAGCCCAAATGTAGCACAAATATCACCCAGATGTAGCCCACGTATAGCCCAATGACAGAAGTGTGGAAAACACTTTTTATCCTTTGTTTTTTTGCAGTTTTATATAGTGCAGGCTGGTCAGATATTGGAGTGATTTACATGAGCAGTGGTTACATCATACAAGGACAAACTCATTTTGGTTGTAGGCATGGGGAGATTAAGTGATTTGACCAGAATCACAGAATGTCGAGCTGAAGCAGAAACTCCAACTTGGTTCCCAGTTGCAAAGTCTGCAGCTCTGGAAGTAACACCACATTCTCTCCCCTGAGTGTAACATTTAATCAAGTGGTCAACTGGATAAAAAACATTAAGATAACAAATAATTTAAAAGTGCGTTGTCGCTATTGGAGAACTCAGAAAATATGTCCTCATTTTAGTTTTTTAGAGCACTAACCATAATTTCTATGCAAATAAAACCCTCTAATTTCTATAATTTCTAAAGGAAATGCTTTAGGTATTACAGTTTTGATTACATCAAGATGACGTCAGGCGTGCCACACTTTTGTAATAAATATAGAATGTTAGCAATCTAGTTGTCTTTTGTCTCTTTCTGCACATCTCTTGCCACTTTCTGCACCTCTCTTGCCTCTTTCTGCAGCTCACTCTCTTCTTTCTGCACCTCTCTTGCCTCTTTCTGCACCTCTCTTCCTTCATTCTGCAGCTCACTCTCTTCTATCTGTACCTCTCTTGCATCTTTTGCACCTCTCTTGCCTCTTTCTGCACATCTCTTGCCTCTTTCTGCAAAACTCTTGCCTCTTTCTACACCTCTCTTGCATCTTTCTGACCCTCTGTTGCCTCTTTCTGCACCTCTCTTGCCTCTTTCTGCACCTCTCTTCTTTCTGCACCTCTGTTGCCTCTTTCTGCACCTCTCTTGCCTCTGTCTGCATTTCTCTTGCTTATTTCTGCAGCTCACTCTCTCTCTTGCCTCTTTCTGCACCTCTCTTCCCTCTTTCTGCAGCTCACGCTCTTCTTTCTGCACCTTTCTTGCCTCTTTCTGCACCTCTCTTGCCTCTTTCTGCACCTCTCATGCCTCTTTCTTCACCTCTCTTGGTTCTTTCTGCAGCTCACTCTCTTCTTTCTGTACCTCTCTTGCCTCTTTCTGTACCTCTCTTGCCTCTTTCTGCACCTCTCTTGCCTCTTTCTACAGCTCACTCTCTTCTTTCTGCTCCTCTCCTGTCTCTTTCTGCACCTCTCTTGCCTCTTTCTGAATATTTCTTCCTCTTTCTGCACCTCTCTTGCCTCTTGATGCACCTCTCTTGACTCTTTTTGCTCTTCTCTTGCCTCTTTCTGCAGCTCACTTGCTTCTTTCTGCGCCTTTCTTCCTCTTTCTGTACCTCTCTTGACTCTTTCTACACCTCTTACCTCTTTCTGCACCTCTCTTGCCTCTTTCTGCACCTCTCTTGCCTCTTTCTACACCTCTCTTCCCTCTTTCTGCAGCTCACTCTCTTCTTCCTGCACCCCTCTTGCCTCTTTATGCACCTCTCTTGCCTCTTTCAGCACCTCTCTTGCCTCTTTCTGCACATCTCTTGCCTCTTTCTGCACCAGTCTTGTCTCTTTCTACACCTCTCATGCCTATTTCTGTACCTCTCTTGCCTCTTTCTGCACCTCTCTTGCCTCTTTCTTCACCTCTCTTGCCTCTATCTGCACCTCTCTTGGCTTTCTACTCCACTCTTGGCTCTTTCTGCCCCTCTCTTGCCTCTTTCTGCACGTCTCTTGCCTCTTTCTGCACCTCTCTTGCCTCTTTCTTCACCTCACTCTCTTCTTTCTGCACCTCTATTGCTTCTTTCTGCACCTCTCTTGCTTCTTTCTGCGCTTCTCTTGCTTCTTTCTGCACCTTTCTTCCTTTTTCTGCATTTTTCTTGCCTCTTTCTGCACCTTTCTTCCTCTTTCTGGACCTCTCTTGCCTCTTTCTGCACCTCCCTTGCCTCTTTCTGCACCTCTCTTGTCTCTTTCTGCACCTCTCTTGCCTCTTTCTGCACCTCACTTGCCTCTTTCTGCGCCTTTCTTCCTCTTTCTGCACCTCACTCTCTTCTTTTTGCAACTCTATTGCTTCTTTCTGTGCCTCTCTTGCTTTTTCCCGCACTTCTCTTGCTTCTTTCTGCACCTCTCTTGTCTTTCATCACTTCTCCTGCTTCTTTCTGCACCTCTATTGCTTCGTTCTGCACTTCTCTTGCTTCTTTCTTCTCTTTCTGCACATGTCTTACCTATCTAGGTGTAGTTAGAAATTAGCATTTAAAAAACCTTAGAAATTCACTGAAACAACCACAGGTTTCAGGGATGTTATAGTTAGAAATTAGCATTTAAAAAACCTTAGAAATTCACTGAAAAAATCACAGTTTCAGGGACGTAATAGATAGAAATTAGCATTTAAAAAACCTTAGAAATTCACTGAAAAAACCATAGGTTTCAGGGACATTATAGTTAGAAATTAGCATTTAAAAAACCTTTGAAATTCACTGAAAGAACCATAGGTTTCAGGGACGTTATAGTTAGAAATTAGCATTTCAAAAACCTTTGAAATTCACTGAAAAAACCATAGGTTTCAGGGACGTTATAGTTAGTTGGATATTTCACTAGTACAAAACCAGAGAAATTCGCCCGTTATAGTTAGTTGAGCTAACTATAACTCGCGCCCGCAATGCACTGCTGATGACGTCACATATTACATCATTCAAGACATGGTCAGTGACATCACTGATGACATCACTGATGACATCTCAAATGACATCACTGATGACATCACTGATGACATCATCCAGTGACTATGTGTTTCTGTAAAGTTTAAATATGTTTTATATATATATATATAATATATATATATATATATGCCAAGGTGCATTGAAGAATGAGTGGGTGTATAAGTGTCTGAATAGATGATTTAGTAGGTGCATGACTGACTTTATAAGTGAGTGATTAATTGTGTCTTACTGAATGCATGGGTTAGTGACTAAACTGTGTGAATGTCTTTATTAGTCTGTCAGTTGGTGTGTAAGCGGCTGCATGGGTTGGTGAGTAGCTATGTGAGTGTCTATATGGGTTATTGATTGGTTGTCTGAGTATCTGTATGGGTGCCTGAGTGTCTCTGTGGGTGGGTGGGGGTGTGTGACTCTGTGCATAGATGTGTGAGTAGGTGATTCACTGGGTGTATGGGTTCAATAGTGGATCTGTGAAGGGCTGTATGGGTGGGTGAGTGTGTATATGGTTGTGTTGATGAGTGAATGGATGTCTCAGTGGTACATGTGTGAGTAACTACATATGTGAAAGGCAGTATATGTGAGTGTTGGAGTATATAAATGACTATATGTGAGAGTGAGTGATTGTGAGAGTGGCTGTATGGATGAGTGTGTGCTTGTATCAGTGATTGTAGGAGAGAGTAAGTATGCGTTAGTATCTGTATGAATAAGTGAAGTGGTGTGTGTGTATAACTGTATAGGTGAGTAAATGGGAGTATGATTGATTCTATGAATGACTGACTAGGTGTGTGAGTAACTCTATGGGTGAGTGGTGGTGTGTGAGTGTCTGTATAGGTGTATGAGTGCATATCATAGTGCTGTATTGATGAGTGACTGCATGTATGAATAACTGTATGGATGAATGAGTGGACATGTGTGTAGACCTAGGAATCAGTGAGTGGGTAGGTAGTAACTGGTATTGGTGTGTCTACGTTTCGAAAATGGTAGTCTGCATTTTAGAGTGGGTGTATCAAAGGTTATATTAGGGTGTGAGGAGGTGCATCAGATTATCACGTGGATGATGTCATCAGTGATGTCATTTGAGATGTCATCAGTGATGTCATCAGTGATGTAACTGACCATGTCATGAATGATGTAATATGTGACGTCATCAGCAGTGCATTGCGGGGGCGCGAGTTATAGTTAGCTCAACTAACTATAACGGGTGAATTTCTCTGGTTTTGCACTAGTGAAATGCCCAACTAACTATAATGTCCCTGAAAACTATGTTTTTTTCAGTGAATGTCAAAGGTTTTTTAAATGATAATTTCAAACTATAACGTCCCTGAAACCTATGGTTTTTTCAGTGAATATATATATATGTATGCACACACATACATACACACATATATATATATCCACCACCAAGCTTACACGATATAATAACCACGAGCCACACCAATCCAAGTTTTTAAGTTTGATGTTTATTCCGGGCACAAACGACGCGTTTCGAGCTAAACAGCTCTTGGTCACATATATATTACCTACTGGTGGTCGCCAGTACGCAGTTATAGTTAGAACCATGTTTTAATAGGAAAAGGTTTTTTTCACATGCCTATATCTTTGGCGTCGTTTGAGGAATCTTCACAAAATTATCCAACAAAGTGTGCCTGTGATTCTTGTGGCGCATGGTAAGCTTTGGGGTGATCCGTCAAGTGGGGACTGAGAAAAAGGGGTGGGCCTATGCAAGGCTACGACCGAAATGTGTAGGCTATATTAAAAGTAATAAACAGATTTGAAGGATACCTGGATTGTGCAGCGTACTGCGTGGACGAGTTATAACATCAAGAATCAAGGAGTGGTCCTGTTGGGCAGTTTCCAATTTTACTCCCCATGGGACCTATGAACACATATACAGCCTGAACCGCTGGATAAAATTACACCAAATTTGGCAGAAAGGTAGATTTGGTTATACAGATTGTGGTTTTTGTTACTTGGTGTAAATCTGTTCAGTAGCTGTTGAGAAATTTCAGAGAATAAAGTTAGTGATATCTGTGGCTGCGATGACTTTGTGAAAAATAATGAGCTTGTGCGGGAAAATGCAGAGCTCTCATTGGCTGCCAACACTTCAACCTGGAAGCGTTGGCAGCCATCTTGGGACTTGGCATCAGCCGAGTCCCCAAAAAAGTGTACAAAAAAGGAAAAGGGGGCAGGGTAGGAATACCCTGACCCCTAAGCCTTGGTCTTGGGGTTCCCCTGGGACCCCGTCACGGTTTAAAAGCATAAACAAAAATTGCCATGAATTCGCGATATCTGCATTTTGTGGGACAAATAAAAATAAAAACTGCCACTTTCCCAGGGCAAAGCAAGTTAAATTAATGCAGGGGGCCCGCGAGGCACCCACCCACGCCCCAGGGACTGCCACCTCCCTGGGGCAATAGATGTAAAACTAATGCTGGGGCCTGTATGGCACCCCTGCAGTGCAGGGGCCACCACCTCCCTGGGACAATTCGTTGAATTTAAGGGGGGGCACGTGCCCCCCGCAGCCCCAGGGACCGCCACCTCCCCGGGACTGAAATAAATGAATGTAGAGCGTCCGTCGGGGACACCTGTTCCCGGCGTCCACCGCCTCCCTGGTGCAACGCTTTACAATGGAGCCATTTATGGTTCTGGGAACTGTCACCCCCAGGGCCGGTTCCTGCTACCTCCCGAGGTGCCCACCCTCGGAAGGTACTTGTTTGCTTTTGCTTGGTGGGAGCAAAGCAAAAGCAAACATAACTCCACTTTCTGCAAGCTAGAGCTGTCAAACAACTGTGTGGCAAAATGCAGCACACATAGAAAAATGAAAAACGAGGAGAAATAAAGATATTTCTCCTCACTGTGACTCCCTTACGCCTCCCCTGGGGAGGCGTAAGTTTTTGGCGCTGCCTCAGAGCTATATTTTCTCGTAAATCTGAGGCAGTGCCAAAAAGCCATGGATGTTGCTTGGAATGCCGCCAGCAACACCCATTGCACGCCCCTTTAACGCAGAAAACTACGTTAAAGGGAACAATATTTACAAGGCAGCATTAAGCCATAATAGTGGCTTAGTGCTGCCTCGTAAATATGGAGCAGGCTCCTGCGCCACCGGAGCGTCACAAAAAGTGACACACCGGCGGCGCAAGGGGCTTATTTACAAACTGCTTGCGCCGCCAGTACGTCACTTTTTCTCATATTAAAAGTGACGCACCTGCGGCGCAAGGGGTTTGTAAATAAGCCCCTGGATCTTTTTTCTTTCAGACTTCATCCGGTTACCTGCTGCGCCATTTTCAGATTTATTAACGAACATGTTATCTTCCGCTGCTAACCTGCAGGTCACTACGAGTCTCCTCTCAGTTTTTTCCCTTCATGTTGAAGGTGTTGCGTCCTCTGCTGAATGTTATTGTTTGTTGTGGTACCTGTAAAGGTCCATACTGAACTTATAGCTGCAGAAATTCTAAATTAAAATGCAAAAAATGAAATTGTAAACATAGACACAAGGTCAAACGTCACGGAAAACAAAGTTTATAAAATACAGCGTTTTACCAAGGAGGTAGACATATCTATCATCTAGCATGTTTGGCAATACTTTGAAGCAGAGTTCAAAGTTTCCTCTGCTCCTCAGACAGTGACACGTGAACTGGGCAGATCAAAATGTAGGAATAAGTTCACCTCTATGACTAGTGAGGTATCAAAGGGCGGGAAAGTGGTTGAGTCAAGTGGTGAGCATGAAAAGGATACTTTATAAACAGTAGATTTTAATTCTTACTCACCAATGGTCACTCTATGATTAATTCAAATATTTCTGCATCAATACTTATTCTGGGGTTTATTGGAAACTATAGAGGCACAGGGATGTTTACTCACTTGTAATAAACCCATGTAACCCCTTTCCCAAACCATCAAATGCAGACACTTTTATCAGTACAGGACACTGTCATGTGGTTTTTGTCTAAGAAGCAGAACTGACTAGTAACTGGAGAGGAGCCACGCTCCCTTGTTTGGGAGGCACCGAGCCCATCGCTGAACTCCGCGTGCCTGTGGAGAGCTGCTACAGTGCCTAATATAATACTTCTATGTTTTTTGCAGTTGAATATAGCGCAAACTCGGCCCAAGATCATTGAGAGGCTGGAGACACACGCACAAGGTCAAATTTTTTTATTGCTATATTTCTTAGGCACGGCGAGATAAAGTGATGTGCCCCAGATCACAGGATGTTGAGCCGACTCCGGGAATCGAACCGTGCTCCTTAGTTTCATAATCGGCAGCTCTGACCATTAGGGACATTTCCTGCCTCTTTTGGCCTAACTTCGGCGCCTTTGTCATCAGCGAAAGCAACCAATCCATGTCCACCCCAGAAAAGTCATATGGGGTGAAATTCAAGTTACATGTTTAACTCTTACACACCAGCTAGCTGACGTCCTTTAAAACCGATGTAAAGTAAAGTAAACGGGTTCTACTGCAGAGGTTCTGTACACAATACGAGTGGTGCCAAGCATTGCATTGTAATGCACAATTTAAAAAAAAAATGTGTCTTGCTAATTTTGCTAAAAGAGATCATCTTGCTTGGGGGGCATGGCTTAAGTGCCGTGGATGGCGGACGCGTGAGCTGAGAGCTCCGCGCCAGCAGAGCTATTTATCCGGATAAACAGCGAATCCGCCCGTGCCTGGGGGCGCGTACAGGGGGGCCTGCCCACGAGAGATATTGGGGCCTCTGTTACTCCCCCTGGAAACCCGAAAAACAGCTGGGAACTGCCGCGGAGGAGATGCAAGTTGGGCGAAGCAGCTCCAAGATGGCGGCCTAGGGAGGAGCGCGATCTGGGGAACGGGCGGAGGAGGAGACCTGACTTTGCTGGCAAGACAGGACCTGGAACGCATTCCGGGGCCGGACTGTGCATCGTGAGCCTCGGAGACGCTGCCTCGGTTCCGGTGACCCGCCTCGGAAAAATCGAAGCAGAGGAGCCGGATCCGGTGCTCGGCCGCCACCCTGTCCTACGGTGGGAGCTCCCTTTGTGGAGGACGCTGAGACGCCGGAGGGCAGAGTGTGCTTCGGGCCGGGTGGTAGCCAGCCGAGAGGTTGATACTGTGGCCAATGCGTAACTGAGTGGGCTGTACCTCGCCCTGTAGAGGCCTTGAGGCTCAGGACTTGCTCCAGGTGTCGGCCACGTAGGCTGTGATCCGACGGAAGAGACCAGGTATGCCATTGCCTGCGAGAGTGCTTGCCGGCGGGCGTGTG
This sequence comes from Calotriton arnoldi, assembly GCA_963921515.1. Lineage (NCBI taxonomy): Eukaryota > Metazoa > Chordata > Amphibia > Caudata > Salamandridae > Calotriton > Calotriton arnoldi. Next base: position 110,967 of record CAWUFW010011747.1, read on the forward strand.
GGGACCACTGAGACTAGCGGACCTGCCGGAGATACCTAGTGACCCCCGGGTAGAAACTGGGCCCCTCGGAGATCCTGCTGCCCCCGCGCTGTCTGGACGTGGATCGCCACGGCTGCAACGGTGAGTGAGAGGCGAACTGTGGGAATACCCCGGCCTGCTGAGACGCCGTCGAGTCTTTGATTGGGCTGCCAGCTCAGAATAACGGTGTAACGGGAGCTGCACGTCCATTGGGACCTCCACCCGGCCTGGGACGATCTTGTAGATCATCTGCTTACCCCACAGGCGGCCTGTGCGAGCTGCGGACCGGCCAGTAGGCACAAATGCGCCTTCACCCGATGGGGTAGAGGAGGCTGCTCCCAGACTGCACTACTCCGCCGCCTTCTCAGCTTCAACCCCAGGTTTATTACAGCTGTGGAACTGTGTGCCAGACGAGGAAGGGTCACCTCTGGCTTCCCCCCATGTCGAGGGATTTCTTCTGGCAGCTGGATTGGCGGTTTTGACACTTGGGTGCCGTCGGGCAAAAATCATATGCTCTTCCCATAGAGGGAACACCCTGCGGTAGTGGCGTGCCCAGGCTCGGGCACTGAGTGGAGGCGCTCATAAAGTACGGCCCGAGGTTCCATGCAGGTAGCAACTGGGTGATCTGCCCCGGAACGACGCCAGCGACGGTGAGGGCAGCACCGGCACATAAGGGAGGTGACCTGCTGGGTATAGTTCGGACGTGGAGTGGTGGAAATCGGAGACACTGGCAGACGCCCCCGGCCGCCCAGAGAGAGACGTACTCGGTCCTTGGTGAGAGATTGCACTGCCCTGGAGATGGGGAAACCTAGGGGGAAACAGATAGGCCCCCCCCCCGGACCAAGATGACAGCGCGATGGACGCAACCACTAAAGAATCTGTCAGCGAACAACTGGAGATACCAGTACCTCAACAATTAGCCAAAATTTTGGAGGCCATTGCTGACATTAAGGCGACTTTGCACCAAGACATCAGTACAGTTGCGGTGGGCCTGGGCCTGTTGCAAGCCGAACATGCTAAACTGTCGGACAGAGTGAAACAGTCGGAATCGACCCTGGATGTGCTCGCCCCTGCACATCAAGCTTTAGCGGCTCAAGTCGGAGAACTAGCCAGTAAGGTCAATATACTGGAGAGGAGAGCGGAAGATGCAGAGGGCCGCAATCGGAGGAACAATGTGAGGGTTATTGGTCTTCCGGAATGAGTGGAAGGCCAAGACATGGTTACCTACTTGGAGACATGGCTTAGAGAGGTGGTAGCGCCTGAGGGTCTTTCACAGTTCTATACATTGGAGAGGGCCCATCGTGTACCTGCTCGGCCGCCGGCACCAGGCCGACCACCGCGAGCCGCGGTGGCTAGACTGCTCCATTTCCGAGACAGAGACCTGCTACTACAGAGGCTAGATCGGATGGGCCGTATACGGTGGAGAACAATAAAGTTTCCTTATTTCTGCGGACGGGATATTGGGCTAAGTGCCTGGGGGAGGCTTTTTCTTTCTTTCTCTCCTTTCCCTCTCTGCACTCTTCTTGCATGCTTTACTGGGCCAGATGGTCCTGGTTTTACTCCTGCGCACCTGATCCACCTTTTGGTGATGGGAGTGGGGGGGGAGGGGGGAAAGAGTTTGCTGGGTGGGTGCACCCGGGCGCGGGTTGGAACGGCCAATCAAGGCTGTGAGGCCATGGTAGTTTAATTCTGTTTAGTTAATCTTAACTAGCAAGCTGCGCTCCCCTGCAGGTCCTCGTGATGTTAGCCTTGGACCTTATTGACCTGGTGTAGGTTAGCACCATGCAGTGTCTTTGTGATTTTGGGCAGCTGACCGTTGTCAGTCCGCTCATGGGATGGGGAGTTGGAATGTTGGGTTTGTTGTTACATGCCAGGATGTCTGGGTCAGTACTTCAATTAGACTCTGTGGTGGGGGAGTTGGGGGGGCATACTAGACGAGCTGATGGCGGGGAATGTGGGTCGGACTGAGGAATTTAAACTCCTAACTTGGAATATCCGGGGTATGGGTTCACCCTCAAAACGATACAGTATATTGAATTATATTAAACGTAGGGGGGCGCATGTGGCTTTGTTGCAAGAGACCCACCTCACAGAGATGGAGGTTGCTAGACTACGCCGTAGATGGAGAGGGCAACTTTTTGCAACCACTTATTCGGCCTTTTCAAGGGGAGTGCTTGTGTGGATCAGACCAGGGGTTCCCTTTCAACTCACTCGGAAAATAATAGATACTGATGGGAGATACGTGGTACTTAATGGTACTTTGAAAGGCAAGGAAATCACAGTAGGCAGTGTGTATGCCCCTAATCGTGAGCCGATTCCTTTTCTGGAACGACTCTCCGGAACGTTAGCAGGATTCTCCCACGAGAACCTGATATTGGTAGGAGACTTTAACTGTGTGTTCGACGTACAGTGGGATAGATCTACTCCTCCATTGCGGGGTACATTGGCCGCCACTACAGCTAGAGGGCTCAGAAGTTGGGCCTCGGGATGGGACCTCCTAGACGTCTGGAGGCTGCACAACACACATCAAAGGGAATATTCCTATTACTCCCATCTCTACGATTTGCACACACGCCTAGATATTTTCTTCTGCTCTGCTGCACTGTCCCCTATGATGTCTGGTGCCGAATACTTAGGTAGGTCCCTATCTGATCATAGCCCCCTGCTCATGAGTTTTGCCCCCGTACCCGAGAGGGCTGCGATCCCGCGGTGGAGGTTGGACCCGACCTTGTTGGAAGACGATGGGTTTCAACAGCTCCTCTCTGCAGCCTTAGTCAACTATTTTACGGAGAATCAGGGAACCACTAGCTCCCCTTTGGTGGAATGGGAGGCGTTTAAAGTAGTGATTCGGGGACATTGTTTGGGGCAGACGGTAGGCACTCGGCGACTGGTGACCCAGGAACTAGACGATCTAGAAGCAAAAATTTTGATCCTCGACAGAGAGATTGCAGGAGGGGCCATGGAGCAGGGGAAACTGGCAGAGGTGAAAAGTTTTTATAACGCCACCTGGGACAGACTGAGGGCATTGGACCTTAAAACCTATCAAGCAACACAGCATATGGAGGGGGATAAAGCCGGGAGACTATTGGCATGGCTAATCAAACCAGAAAGTAGGGGCACACCAATTCCTAGTATCACTGATGCACGAGCACATATACTTTCCTCTCCAAGGGCCATTAACGATGCGTTTCGGGAATATTATGAGACGCTCTACGGGTTACCAGGGCCTTGCCAGGGGGAAGAACGGAATGTATATATAAATGGGCGGCAAGTGCCACAATTAGACCAAGATTCCAGAGATGCGCTAGCTTTACTGATTAAAGCGGGCAAAATCAGAGCAGCAATCCGGGACATGACTCGAGGGAAAACGCCTGGACCGGACGGTCTGAATTTCGACCCCTATCCATGTTAAACATGGATTTTAAAATATTAAGCAAAGCATTGGCACTTAGGCTCTTACCTCACATGCAGCGGCTGGTCCATGTAGACCAGAATGGTTTTATTCCCTCGCGCTCCACGTCTAACAACCTCAGGAGACTGTATCATGTCCTGTACCGCCCGGACCTGAGGAACTATCCGAATGCAGTGGTAGTGGCGATAAATCTGGAAAAGGACTTCGATACCCTGCGCTGGGACTTCTTATTAGCCGTAATGGGGAAGATGCAGATGGGAGATGGATGGCTACAATGGGTCCGCCTTTTATACGAAAACCCTAGGGCCCGGGTGCATACAGGAAGCATGGTGTCGGCACCCTATCCCATTCATAGAGGCACCAAGCAGGGATGCCCCTTGTCGCCACTGATTTTCGCACTAGCAATGGAGCCCCTGGCGGACCGAGTTAGAAGAGAGAGTGGAAGACTGGGGGTGTCCCTTGCTGGGACGGAGCATGTCATATCGCTCTACGCGGATGATGTGTTAATATACCTGCGGGACAGGACTAGTGAGATCCACATAATATTAGGTATATTAGAGGAATTCGCTGAATTCTCAGGTTTGCGAGTAAATGGGAAACAAACTTTTGTGTTCCCGTTACACCCCACCATTGATAGACCTCTGACCCTCCCGCCTACTCTGGAATGGGCACCAACCTCTTTTAAATATCTGGGGATTCAGATCTACCATACTTCGGTCGATTTGTTTGAAGGTAATCTCGGAGGAGCCCTGAGAGCGCTTCGGACACAGGTGACCTTTTGGCGCACTCTCAAACTACCGGTTATGGCTAGAGTAGCGCTGTCCAAAATGGTGGTATTACCTCGCCTGTTGTACTGTTTTGTCAACTTACCGGTGATGATACCTAAAAGTTGGTTCAAAGCCTTGGACGAGCTATTAAGGGACTTAGTGTGGGATGGCGGCCGTAATAGAGTCTTGTTACAGACCTTGCGACTCCCGCTCATGGGAGGTGGATTGGGGGCTCCTGATTTTGAAGCTTACTATCTGGCGGCCCAGCTGCAGTGGCTGGCCAGATGGCTAGACGGGAGGGAGCTGGGCACATTATTGCTCCCTGCTGGTGCAATACACACAAGGTTGCTCCCTAGGATACTAAATCGTCGTCAGCAGATTCGACATATGGGGGTGTTACTCTCCGTAGCAGTGAAGTGCTGGGATAGATGCACAGCTCATTTAAGGGGAAAACCACTCTATGCGCCAAGCCTCCGGCTCGTGGGAATCCCCCAAGCGGGAATGGGCCCCCACCTCACACGGCGACAACTGTTGGGTTGGGATGATGCGGGAGTACAGAAGATCGGTGACTGCTACAGAGATAGCGAATTAATGCCACCAGACGACTTCCTGGAATATCATAAGTTACCGACGGGGCAATTTTTAAATTACCATAAAATACGGGGAGCGGTGGCGGAACTATGGGGGACAGACATAAGGGAACCAGATGTCCATCCGACCCTGGAGGTGCTAGTGACCTTGGGTTCGGCAGGACACCTGGTGAGGTGGCTTTACCTGGCAATAATGGACATGACGCCACGAACACTACCTCGCCTACGGGAGAGATGGGAAGGTACATTGAATAGACATCTAACTGAAAAAGAATGGCAGAAGGTTCTGGGTGGTCCGAAAAAGGTATCGAGGAATACAGCCTTTAAGCTTATACAATTCAATATACTCCATAGAACGTACCTCACCCCCCATCGACTGAATGTGGTATATAGCCGGGATGACCAAGTCTGTGCCAGATGCTTACAGAGAGACGCAGACTTCGACCATATGGTTTGGTCTTGTCCACGGTGTTGTCTCGCGCCCTGCCGTGCTCTCCAGAGGTTTGTCTTCTGGGCCTATTCCCAAGACCCAAATCTCGAAGACTGGGTCATAGGTTTATAGATTTAGCTTTTCTTTTAGCCAAAAGGAGGATAGCCCTTAGTTGGGAGTCGAAACACTCACCACTGGTGGTTTCCTGGGAGGCGGATGTCTCTTGCTGGATTAGGGCGGAGGAAAAGGCGCTGCTTAAAGAAGATAGGATCACTAAGCGTCGTAAACCACTAGCAGAGCCATGGGCGGACATTGTAAAAGCATGAGAAACACGACATACACCCGACCAAACGCCGCATACTGAGTCGACAGATTCTGAGGAATAGAGAGAAACAATTGTACATACTCCATTGCTCCCCCCATCCCTCTCTGATGCCCCCCCACCCGAAAAATAGCGTCGATTCATAACTTATCATTGCTTGCACAAAAGGCAGACCCCTGGCAGTTTGTATTTAGATGTGGTAGTATGTTTATTCTTTGTTGTTACGGATACACTCTTTTTAGATCCGTTCTTTTTTCTTTTATTTATGTTTCTTTTCTTTCTGTTCTTTTTAAATGGCCTATTCCATTCTTATTGCATTGGTTGAATATTGCATAATAGAGCGAAGCTGAACCCAATGGACATACACACAACTATGCCAGGCAATGATGTATATGGGCCGGACCACTCCCTATTGTTGATATAAATACAGGGAGAGGTCACATTAGTACAGCATTATTTTTGGAAGGGAAAACTGTCTTGAGCACCACTAAATGTGGACAACGGATCGTACGAATATTATAGACCCTTGCTATTAATGTAGATGATTGTTATAGTATGCTGCATAACAACTAACTACATAGAAGGTGGTGCTCCTCTTGTGATGATGCTATAAATATGTTGAATATATTCATGTTACGTATACAAAAGCCAATAAAAAGATATTTAAAAAAAAGAGATCATCTTGCTTTATGTAACGTTGTTTTAATGTGAAATTATTATGGAGCGAACAAACGCACCAACATTAAGTCTGTAAAGCACAATTTTCTTAAAGGAATTGACAAAAAAAAATCAGATTTCTCAGGCAGGCCTGAAGTGGCCAGGTAGAAATTTCCTAATACTTCAGAGTCTTCTGAGCGAGCTGGATCCTCACAGGGGAATTTCGGGGAGTGGGGCAGTGTTGGGAAAAAGGCCCTACAAACATTTTTTTTTTAAAAAGCATTGGCAACAGTAATCTGAAAAGAACAACGCAAGAACGAACACTTTCTGTATAGAAATAGCCAAAGAGATAACAAAAAATCAAGGTCCAGCTGTACAAAGGTTTTTTGTGGTCCCAAACTCTCAGATTCGCTAAAATACAGGGGGGCATATTTACAAGCCCCTTGCTCCACTTTTGCGCCGCCGTTGCGTCACGCATGTGATGCAGCGGCGACGCAAACCATGCGCCGTGTTGCGCTATATTTACAACGTGACGCATCTAGGGAGATGTGTCACGTAGTAAACCCCTGCGCCACATGAAACCTGCGTCAGGTTTCATGTGGGCGTACCGGCGCAGGGGGGGGCGTTCCGGCGCAGGAACGCCTCGGAAAAGCCAATCACAAGGGGTCGGTAATTGTTACCTGCATAATGAATGTTAATTAGGCTGGTCGTTCTATGACCCCTCGTGATTTGTTATTTTGTGGGCTGAGGTATTAGTTCATAAGGCAGATAGCAAAATAAACAAAGGTTCACAAAAAGTAAGTGCATGCATTGCACCCTGCTTTTTGTGACTACTTTCCTAGTATATCTGGCCATTAGTGTGTGATGATTTATTTCACTTTTGAGATATAAAATAGTCCACAAAGCAAACATCTCCTTGTGTTTGCTTTGTTCGCCCTAAGTTGGCAGGGTATGCCCAGACGTGGATCATCTCCTTGTGTTTGCTTTGTTCGCCCTAAGTTGGCAGGGTATGCCCAGACGTGGGTCCCTTGCTCACTTTGCCACTGGATTCAAGCTAGCCTGGCTGATGAGGGCTGTTAGCCCGAAACCGGTCCCAGGATGCTTGTTACCGGTTCAGGGAAGACCTGGCTTGGCAGTTCGGGCTGGACTCTTCCCATGAGGCACAGGGTCAAGACTGATTTGCATATGGCTGGGTCTGAACTGAGGTGGCAAAGTGAGCTAAAGAACGATGATGGATTCAACCCAGATCTGTGACTGGGGGTGAGTGTCTGAAAAGTTTCAGCGCTCCGTCCATCATCTCCTTGTGTTTGCTTTGTTCGCCCTAAGTTGGCAGGGTATGCCCAGACGTGGGTCCCTTGCTCACTTCGCCACTGGATTCAAGCTAGCCTGGCTGATGAGGGCTGTTAACCCGAATCCGGTCCCAGGATGCTTGTTACCGGTTCAGGGAATACCTGGCTTGGCAGTTTGGGCTGGACTCTTCCCATGAGGCACAGGGTCAAGACTGATTTGCATATGGCTGGGTCTGAACTGAGGTGGCAAAGTGAGCTAAAGAACGATGATGGATTCAACCCAGATCTGTGACTGGGGGTGAGTGTCTGAAAAGTTTCAGCGCTCCGTCCATCATCTCCTTGTGTTTGATATAAAATAGTCCCTCATGCATTGTAAAGCAAACACTCCATATGAGGGGAATAATACATCAAACAGCCAATAGTATGAGGTAGCATGAGAAGTGAGACAAATACTCCATTAGGTGGAGCTAAAGCCCACTCGATTTATTTTCAAATAATAGCTCTTACTGGCATCTGCACCGTCAAACCAGATCTAAAAATGGAGAGAAAAGATGCATTTGACATAACTGGCTAAAAGGCAACTGAGTTCACTTGCATCCTTTGTGCACTTCCTTTAAAATACTCATTCCATAGATTGAAATTATAATGTGGCTGAAAATATACCTAGAACAGAGGATGGCAAAATGAAATGTTTCACAAACACGAAAGGTCTAGGCCTCCGACAGCACAGTTATATCTAGTGATAATATAAGAGGTAAAGCACTCCAACAGCACTTTAAAAGGATATTGTAAATTGGGGGACCAGATGACCTCTGATAACATAAATGCAAATATACAGCAGCCTCCTCTCTGTGAAAACTAGAAACCAACCAAAATAAAAATGTTATTTGCAGATGAGCTTTATAGTTCATCGTGTGCCTTTCCCGCTTCTTGGCCGGGTCAACAGTCAGTCAGTGATCGTGCACAAACTATACATCCTTACACCACATTCAGCAGATTCCTGAGCACAGGCAGGGGAGTACGAATGTTTCAAAAGAAGCCACAGGTCATACATTTCTGGAGTGGGGAGACCATCAACGCAAGAAGAGAGCCAGATACGGGACAAAGGTTAACTTCAGAAATGATTAGCTCTGAAAATAGAGAGGTCTCAGAGACCGAAGGAACTGCCTGCTTTCGACGAGGGCTCCTGGCCTGAAAATAGCGTTTGTACGCTAGAAGATTTTCAGTTAAGATTACACCCTGGTTCATTTCAAGAAATAAGAGAGTTGCTTATAAGCATTAACAAGTGAAAACTAGTGTAAAACGTGGTGTGAGGTTTTAAGGCACCCCCCCCTTCCATCAACCCATTCTCCTGTTACTTCTAAACCCCACCCGTCCACGGCACCCCACAAGAGTCTGATTCCTCTCTTAGAAGTGTCAAGCGCTGCAGCAGTCTTCAGGTCTCTATAACTCTTCCTCCTTCCAACTGCTCCCTTCCCAGTTTGTGTCTTTCTTCCCGGGCAAATCTCAAGATCTTATGTGGTCCCCTTCTCCTACAAACTTCAGAAATTGTTGTTTGGAAGTAAAAATGCAATTCCCTACTCACTTGTACTAGTCAAGATTTACCTCTCTCCCTTTGTCGCAATCATAGTTGACTACCACCTTTTTCATCAATGCTACCTAGATGACATAAATCAAAAAGGTCCTGTCCATGTCAAAACACCATACAGGCCAAGGCCACTATTGTACTTTGTGCCCCGGGGGGGCAGGCGGCGGCGCAATGGGCGTGTGTGCCTCCTTTGAGCGTTCTAGGACACAATGGTATTACAGGTCCCCTTCTGAAATACTGATAGCGCTGGCGCACATGTTGCGCCATCGTTATCATGAGAGAGCATTCCCTCATTTGCATGGGCGTATAGCCCCTTGCACATGAGGGAATCACTTTGCTTCTGCAACTGTACTGTATTGCTGACGTGGGGCAGAGGCAAACATGCCTTTAAAAGGTGGTGCACTGAAAGTGCGCCTCCTAAAGGCAGCCCTGCAGGCAGGTGCAGTCACTCAATTGAGCCGCCTACAAAGGGATCTCTAATCCCCCTTAAAAGTGCAGGCAGGTTGCCACACACAGTGAAACACGGAGTAGCTTTTAAACAGCTGCTCTGTATTTCACTTGAATGCGCTGCCATGTGGGCAGCGCAAGTTCATGGCTGTCCTGGGGGCAGCGCATTCATTTTAATATGACACACTTTTCTTGTTTGCGCAGGGCGCACCTGTTGAAAGGTACAAGATGGCGCAAACAAGGAAAGTCCGCCATATCGTAATATGGCCCCTGGTGCCTCAATGACCATTACATCCACACAAAAGCTTTACTATACCTCCACAACAAAAGACAAAGTAAAAATACCAATTATTTTCTGTGCTTATACTAAAAGAACCTACTCTGTTAAACATCATGAAGAAAAACTCATTACTCCAATGACGTCACAGAGCCCCTCTTGTTCCATAACTTGATTGGCATTCTCATTATATTGGAGGACTACTCTAGAAATCACAGATGCATTGAAGTGTGACATATATGTGCTCTTTATTTGCTTAGGCATGACAGTTTGCACTGTTTAGTTGTTTGTGGTGAGCGTTTGTCTGGCTGAGTGACAAAAACAATCTGGGTGAGGACTGTGTGCACTAAAGTGTGTGTATGTGTGGGTGGGTGTGTGTTGACTGTGTGCATGAACATGTGTGAGTGTATGTGTTTTTTGTGTGCATGCATGTTTGTGTGTGAAAGAAAACAAAGAGCTAGAACCATAGGATAAGGGAGGCAGAAAAAATAATTTTCAATATCCCTTGTCATCCCAATGTCCATGTTGGACACTTCCATGTCTATATGCTCCAACAATGTTGCAAGCCAGCACTCGCTTCCCTCCCATATGTCATTGGTTCACTCACGAACATTCTTGCGCCCTGCATATGTGCCTGCTTCAATCCCAAACGTTTATGGTTTATCCCTAGTTCACCTTAATGTCAAGGGTTTCCAACCTTTCCAAAAGTCCATTATTAATCCTCTGGTGTTGCTAATTCACCCCTGAATATCCTCATTTAACCCCAGAGCTTTTGGTTCCACCAATGTCCTCCCACACCATATTTCCTGTGTCTTTTCCTTAATGTCCCTATTTTCCTTGTAATTTTCCTGGTTTCTCTCCAAAGTCTGGTTCACCCAATAATTCCTTGGTCTTGTTGTACAGCGCTGTCTCTGTGTACTCAAAACGTCCATAGTTTACATAAACCACACAGAAACATCTACACATATATAAGCCAGTTCATCCCAAACATTCCTGACTCACCACACATTTTCCCTGTAACCCTACAATGTCCCTTCTTTGATCCCTAATGTTCTTGATTGTCCTTGATTGCAGGGGGGTCACATCCCTTTCAAAAACATCCCTAAATAAGTAACATTTTACCACCAATATGACTAGTCTTCCATCAACATACCTGATTTACCAACCTAATATCCTTACTTCATGACCAATGTCCATTGGTGACTTCCACTGTCAGTGGTTTGGCTTTTCAAAGTCCCTGATCCTCACCTTCGTACTTGCATCTCTAACTTCCAAAATATCCCTACACCAACCTCCTAGTCAATGCATTGCTTGTAGCCTTCAATGGTGGAATACATACCCCCCCCAACACACACACACACACACATGACCCCTCAAAAACTCTTTAACTTTGGCCTCCTGTTACTGGCCTTTAATCACTTTAAACACTTTAATCATGGTTCTCATTTCACCAAAATGCGATGGGTAGCAGAAGTGACATCAACTTAACATTAGTCACTGACCCCATGTCCCACCGTTAACCTCACAACAGCTGAGAGTCTAGTTGGAGGGCTGCACAATGTAAGTGGGGTTTGTTTCCTTTCTATTTCTACTGCTGCTTTCATAAAACCTGGGACATGGGGTGCCAATGACAGTGCCAAAGGTACAAACAGGCAAGCCAAGAGTTGCAGTTTCTACACCTTGCCACTACAATTTTATGCCCATGCGTTTAAAGCATGACAATAACAGGTGCACTCCATCACTTGCGTCCAACAGGTGAATTCTTACTTTGGAAACACTAACACTGTTTTTCATTATGGGAATTTGAAATCAAATATACTTTATTTTGGCTGTTTTTGATTTGTGCAAGTCATTAATTTAGTGTGTCTAGATTGCTGACCCTAGACATACATCTTATGTCATTAAAATAGAGATTATGTTTCATTTCACCGTTCTACAGTCACATTTCCCAGAACTCTATTGGCTCCCATGTGCCAAGGTGAGAGCCGTCAAGTGGTCCAGGCCCACATGATGCTTCCTGCTTAATGTAGAGTTACATTATTTACAGCTCGAACGAGATGAGAGTGGACGGGTAAAAAAGAAAGTAGATGGACAGACAGTTGATAGAAGATAGATATTTATAAAAGCACAATACTTAAAGATGGTCAGAAACTAAAATTTTCTCAGAACATCATCATTTCTGAATAAATACGCTTTAAATGGAGTTTATAAACCACTCGTGAGTAGTTTATTTGTTTAAAACAAAGTCAGCATTATATACTTTATTCACAACTGCAGCACGCCAGGAATAGTTTCTTGGAGATTGGGCAGGGCGTTCAGATAAACTTGAATATATATCAGCTAAATCTGCCATCCCTTAGATCCGTGCTGCTGGTGGAGATGTAGTTTGCCGAACTACTTTCTGGAAGCAATACCACAAGTCTGAACGTGACAGTATTAGTGTGTACAAAAGTGCAAAATATACTTTAGTGATGTTTTGTGAAAATAACGTTACATGTTAAGAAATGTGATTGCTGGTATGGTGTGTGAAAATTTAACACGAGTGCATATGTTGCATTCCAGATTCACTTACAACCCCTCATTCTCGGGTCTAGCCCCAAGACTTTGGAATCTAATGCCTCCTGCAATCAGATCTAACCACAAGAATGCATCCAAGAGTAGCCCTGAAGCCACTCAACTTTACTACACTCTGGGGCACTGATTGCGCTTAATCATGCTGAGTGTTTTATTGTATATGTTGTGATGATTGCTTTTTCCTTTTGCATTTCTTCCTTGTATGTATAACTTACCTATTGTATGTACAGCGCTCTGATCCCCCGACGAGTCACATTTGTGCTATATAAAACTCCAAAAATAAATAAATAGACAAATAAATTAATCCAAGATACTGGATGGAGAATGATTTTAGGAGAAAATTTCTCTCTGTCTCGGTTTTACAGTTGGAGCTAGACAAATCTGTCTCCAATGGATAAAAAGCATGCACCTGCAAAATCTCATTAAATTTAGCCAAATTTGCATACATTTTGCAGGCGTGAAAAAAGTTAAATCATAAGAGTACCAAGGCCAATATTATAGAGCAATTTGATATGTTCTCTTATCTAACTTATTATGTTTCTCAGTTACTGGAAGATTTCCCATTTTTTGATTTTCTTTAAAAGGACACAGAGATCGCCACCCACACCAGGTTGCTTGTTCTATCTTAGGGATTGCTTTGTGAATCTCTGGCAGGAATAACAAAAGTTAAATTTACCTTGGGAAAAAGGCCCCCGAGGAATTTTTGAAGCACACAGCCTACCATAAATTGGCTTATTGCAAGTTGTCGTTTGAAGACACCAGTGGCAGACATTTTTTTCTGGTCTGTGACTGGAAACCCTTAAATTTGAATGAGAGAATTGCCCCTTTCCCTCCTAAATCCTCTGGAATTAGGTTTGAACTTGGCTATGGTGCCATGTGGCGGAATACGGGGACAAATCTTCAGTAGTTGATGCTGTTTATATTTTCAGGTGCTTTTACCTAGTGCAGTGCCCATGTAATGATTATTTATGCTGTTGACTCTTTTTCATTTATTGGTGTTATTTTAATGTAACTGCATTAAGTTGATATTAAATGTACCACTAAGAAAAATGTCAACAAAATAAGCATGCCTGAAGAGCTAATCAGAGCTGCCAGCATACCACAAACTATAAAAATGCCCAACGAGCTCTCAAACTTCCTCATATATCAGTCCACCAAGCATTGATTCTCAAAATATGATAACCGCACCTCAATGTTCATCGTCCACCACATGGAAACACTTCCCACATAGTCTTAAAGCAAAAACAACAAACTTCCGGTCAAACACCCACACAGTATAGTGTCTATCTGTTAATAATAAGCGCTTCAGCAGCCCTCATAGGGGCAGTAAGCTCTGTGCAAATTCTAAAATGAAATAAGCAACTTATTTTAGCTCCTCAAATCACTCCCATTCCATACATTAGCAAAAATGAAAAAAACTTGTTTTACTCTTGAAGCAAATGGTCCTTCACTCATGGTAGTTGGCTTTCACGGTTCTTGATTAAATCATAGCACTGTCATAAATTGCATTTAAGTGCAAGCTTAAAGTTAAACTTTTAAGTTAATCAAAGCAAAAATATATTATTTTCCCTCTTCCATAAGCATAGAGTGACCCACTGTTTGCAGTTTCAAACACAGGATAACACAAATGTATAACCTAAACTTCAGTAAATGGTTGGTATGTAGCCTTTAGATGCAAAAATGTGCACAGTGCAGTGCTGCATGAAAATCACCTGTGCTGCATCTCAGGATCTGTACATAACGTAACAATGCCTATAACGTAATAATAACGTATTATATATGACGTATTATATATAACATATTATAACGTATATTTTACCGTACATAATAACAATATATATATAAAGTATTATAACGTAGGCTGGGATCTCACTAAAAAGCCATTTTGGTGCTCTGGGTAATATTTGTACTCCAGGTACACTTTCCAACAAAAACTTCAATTAAAAACAATGCCCAATGTTAAGTCTCTTAAAATGTGTAATTTCACAGATGCTACCCATGCTATGATTAGAAATTAGAAATATCATGAGATAATCCACTTATCCCTTGTGTACACCTGGTTTCTTTTGGAGCAAGGCAGTCATGCTATTTTAGTAGATCTGACTTTGTGTGAAAACTTGTGGGTATGCTGATCTGGCTACAATATATCTTGTTTGCATAGATAATAAGGGGGTTGATAGTCAGCACCACAAAATAGCTTCATGAGCACATTCACTTGCTCAAACATATAGTAAATCTGGGCCGTGGTTTTTATTAAACTACAATCACACGGCTTCCATTTCCTAAAGTCTGTTAAAGAAGCACTTGGGATCCTGGCCGAAGGTTGCAGATCGTAGTACCAATGTGACTTTTTTAGGTTGAGCCTAGGCAGCGCGCATGCGCTGTCTTCGAGACATGCTGTTTTAACTATATGGGCTTTAAGCCCACCCACAGGCATGTGATTAGCTGGTTCCATTGTCACTCTCATAATCTTGCTTTCTATTTGTTCATGGCATGCATATGTCATGCCTCTTCCTGTATTTACTCCTTCCCCAGAGCAGGGACCAAGTACTAGATAAATCTGCTAGACAAACTACAATTCACGTGATGGATCGATCCCTTCCTACCAGTGTGTTTTTTTTTAGGTCGCGTCAAGTTCACATTAGAGCGCTTCCGAAATGTATTGCCTTATGTCCATGTCCAGTTGCACGCTGCACACATCCTCCCATAGTGTAAGTAATGCTCTAAGCCTAAATCTCTCTGGTAGGTGTTTCCACATGTTACCGTGCATTTTCGACAGTAGCATTCCTAGATTAATTCCTAGATTAACTAATCTGAGTTCATGGTATATCTCTCTTGGCACCATTAGCAGCTCAGCTGTAACAGATTGCGTGTGTGCCCATATCCAAGATTCTCAGTACTTACTATTGTGCAGATTCAGGAAACCCAATCCAAGATGGCTGCCATGATCCAAATTTCAATGTGTTGTTCACAGTTTGAGACCAAAGTGTTTCTTGAAAGCTGACAGCCAAAGCAGATAGTTCTTCCAGTTCATAATAACATGGAAGCTTTCTCCGTAGGTCCGGTAGTGTGCGTGAAGTGAAGGCAACGGGGAGAGGAACAGGTGAGTGACCACAAGAGATTGGGGCTTAAACCTCAGTTAGGATATTTGTGCAGCTAAAGCCCTGTTCCTGAATATGCTCTCACGGTCTTCATGCTCCCTGTTCCCTCGTACTAGAAGATATTCCTTTTTTGACCCTTCAGTTTGCTGTCTCCAAGTCACTGAGCATCATGTCCTCCCTCGGACAGTAAAACCAGCACTGCGACTCCATTTACTCTGACTTCGTGGGTGAGGGTGATGGGAGCGTGGGACGTTTGCTAGGGAGCTTCAGTGGAGAGCAGTAAGAACTGCATTATATCCCCATTCAGGTGTTGAGGCAAGGGGCCTACGGGGAAGCTGCTCTCTACGGGAGGACTAGGGTGAGAAACTGCCCCAGCACACTGAGACCTATGCAACAGACTTTAATACAAACCTCTCCGGCATGCAGGTAGACATAATCTCGAACACAGTTTTTAGCATTCTATCAATCAGTTTAATTCCTAATGAGGGCGAAATCAGACGTGTAAGAGGGCAAGTCTATTAATTTCATTGCAGCTATTTCACTTTGAGACAGTGGTTACCTTTTTGCAAAAAGCAGCCCATTTTGAACAGTTTAGAGGCATTCTGGTTAATAAAATGTTACATGCTATAGAAAGGAAGATGCTCTCTAAATTAGGTAATGCGATAGATCTATGGTACAGGATACTTAGTCCTACAGCTTACGGCAAAAAGCTTTATGAGACATCTGTACCACAACCACGTAAGAAGCTATTAAGAGATCCAAGCCCCCTAGCATACTAAAACACCACCCACTCCTGGCACTATAGAACCTCTTTTAATTGGTTCACCACTGGGTCAAAGACGATCCTAGAGGAGATTCATGTCAAGCATAACACCCTGAGACACTTCCAAGAAGGTTTTTCTTTTGCACCCCAAACTCTGCACATAAAGATCCTTTTACCCCTCCTTAGCCAGTGCCAGCTTAAGTTAATCAAGTGTCATGGTATGGCCTTCAGCATCATGTGAAGCACGCTTTCTTGAATCGTGACGCGTCTACCCTTTCAGAAGTCCACCTTGATGTTTTCTCACTACTACTTTACACTATAACACTGTGCACTAAGTAGTCACCATTATGGGGGACAAATACTTAAATTCCTCTGTTGGCTCCACCACACATCCTGCACACATTTTGTAAATCTCGCTTTTCAGTTGCTCTCTCACTCACCAGAGCATGCATGTCCTTATGAACTATAGGTACTTGATCTCACACTCACAATTTTGCAATAAAATCAATGTAACTTTCTCAACCTATCAGCGAATACCTAGGTTATGGCAGCCCACAAATCCTGTACTTGGGCAAAGCCCCCCAGTATTATTTTTTCCTTAACTCCTGGTTCCCATTCCATCGTCAAACATATATTATCTACGTGCTCCAGAATAGATATCCCATTCCTGGTAATGTACCCACCCTCTTCGATACATCTAGTTGTAAATCGAATCTGGAAGAAAAAATATCCCAGTATCTCAGTTTTTTGTTTCCTTCTTCCCCCGAGGTCTCTTCTGTTTATCCCCTGTATTCATATCTACAGGCCTCTGATCACACACATTTCCCTTACACCATAATGAATACAGCGCCACTTCCCAAAGTCCACTGGTACTACAGTTTCAAATACTCATCCCTTTTAATCTTTTACAGTGTGCTTGTCTATGTTCGCACTATCGATATTCGGCACCTTACTAAGGGCATCTCAGCACACTCCTCCATAATACAACTTGTGTTGCACTATAGGTACAGTTGCACATCCATGCATAGTGGCCACTTCTTTACACTGGTGTCACACAACGCTAATTCAGCTGCAACCATGGTCAGCTGGAACACAGATGCTGCATGATTTACTGGTATTAATTAATACCTAGAAATCAGTGCTTAATTTGTAAAAAAAAAACTAAAATTAAAATAAATAAGTGCCAGGGCCCTCGTCCGGAGGACACTGTAGCTTGCCCCTTCCAGCACTTCTAATGACAGTATCAACACAACTACTAACCTACAAGTGTGACAATTCAGACTATTTAACGTAATGGTGTGTTAAGCGCATTATTAATTTTCCAGCACTAATTGTTGCATCTGAATAATTTGGGGGTTTTGAGAGAAACAGTCAGTTTTACAAAGTCTACATTTTTTAGTCTGCATTTTTTGATGAATACTTTGGCTCCTCTGCTTTTATAAAACACAGCTAAGGCATATGGCCGCATTTCATAAACATTCTGTCAGTGCAGTTTGGCTTTGATATTTGAACTGAACACATGCAACAAGCATTGGCAAAACCAATAGATCTTGCCTATACAAGATCTGTTGGCTTTGTCAATTGTCATCTAAAGAAATTTGCCAAGACAATAGATCACCACTAGGCAAGACCTATTGGCTTTGCCAATGCTTGTTTTCTTTATTATGGTGCTGCAGTGCATACTTGTCCTTCAGTCTTTTATTCCAGGAGTGTCTAGAATGTTTCCCTGGAAAAGCAGTGTAAGTTGGCTTCCCCGTGGAACCGGTCTATAAGGCGGAGCAGACCCAGAGGAAAGCTTACTGTTAAGGGCTGTCCACTCCTGTTCCGTTTAGAATGTCATTAAGTCATGAACCTATGTCATAGCAGTGGCGTCTCCTCCGCTAAGGGGGAGGAGCGTCGCCCCACTGCTTTTAAGCAGTGTGACTAAAGGAAAAATAAAATTATAGTAACTGAATATTATTATCATTTTATTTGTTCCAGCTGCTTTCCAAGTGGGCGGGCAGGTGGGGCTGCTCTGCTCTCAGAGCAGGGCAGGGGAGGAGTGGTGGGCACACTGGAGTGCGTATGACGCTTTGGCTGACCCTCAGTCAAGCACACTTTCCATGTTTTCCATCCAGGCTGCTTTACAGCCTGGATGGAGAACATGCCCAGGCCCCCAGTTCCCGTCTGAGCGCCAAACCACGGTGCTCAGACAAATCACAACGCTGCATTGCAGAGTTGTGATAGGTCAGGAGAGCCTGGGTGTGCTTCCTGGTTCCTGTTCCGACGCGAAGGAGAGACGGAGCAGAGACGCGGGACGTGGCGATAAGGTAAGTGGTTTTTATTTTTATTTTTTTACATTCCCCTTCCTCTTCCCCCACACCCCGCCCCCAATCCGTGCCGGCCGCCGCTGTGTCAGAGTAATCTGGGGGGTGAAGCTCCAGATCAGTTGCTGTTGTCTACAGGCCTTGATGGCATTGCTGCACTTGACAATAAACCCTCCGCTCTTATTTAGGTCTGGCGTTAGCCAAGGCCTTTTGTAGTTACTAAAATTGCATATATTATATACTTCTTATAGGGGCTTTCAGCCAGCCCTTTTAATCCACTAATCAAATGCTGTGTTCACATTTATATTCTGCCCACTACAGCATAGGGAAAGGGTCAGCCCACTTCAGGAATTGGCTGATTTCATTGTGAGCGATGGCATTCTGCTATTTCACAAAGAGCACTTCCACACAAACTAGTTCCCTTCAGTACCAGGGACTACTATGGCAAAGTGTGCTTTGAGGTGGTCAAAAACATATATTTGCTTTTAGCCAATGATGTTTTTTTATATATTATGAAGGCCTGGCAGCATGTCAAAAATAACGTTTTACAAAAATCATACGCAATAGGTCTTGCACTGGTTAGGCTTGTCTGGTGACTTTACCCCTCAACGTTTGCAGCAGCTTTGCCGGTGATAATCTTAATTTTGGAAGTAGGCTCCTCGTTTTCTTTTTACCCAAGAATGACACTATTTTACCCGTCGGCAGTGAATTTGAATTCATATGTTTAAATCATGTTGTTTAAACATTGATTCAACTGCGACAGCATAGTAAACCCAGCATAGTAAACAAAGTATTATTAATTTTATGCATGGGCTCTATCACGCAGCGCCAGTGCTTAATTTGAGCCGGTGATATCCGGTGATCAGCACCAGCACTTAATTACCAGCACAGGCGCTTGTGACAGTCTGCCACAAGGTGTGCCGTCTGGCTAATTTATAGATGACCACAACAACAGGTAATTATTAATTCAATATACATTCAAAATGATTATTACCTGCCGCCCAAGGCATTCTTATAGCATTGGGGGGCCTGAAACATCCTGAATTGTCCCACTTGTTGGAGTGCTATGGTTAGTAGTTGTGTTGCCACTGATGGAGCAAGGACTCACAAATGAGACTTGCTCGGACACAATCTCCTCACAGTATTAATTTATTAAAAATTGTATTGTTTGTATTAATCCTTGCATACACTACACGAATAGCTAGGAAGCTTGCCTATGTGTTTAACTAACAAATAACGCTTGTCTGTATTCTAAAATGGCCGCTAAAGCGCGGGAACCTTACTGCGCATGTCTCAACCATATCACGTGGTGTGACGTCTCTCTTTGCTTGGTGGGAAACTCCTGCTTCTGCGCAGTGTGCATTAAAATGGCTGCTTGATGTTTTCACATGCTACAGCTTGCTCTCGTGTTATAATTAATTTGTTGTTTCTCTAACGCTACTAATGCGGGTAGAATTATAAGTAAATGGGAATAGAGTAGAAAGAGTGGGTATACAGTGAAACATTTTATTTGTGATTTTAATATTTTCTTCTTTGAATTTTATCAGTTCGTAAACTTGGGCCTGGGGTTGATGAACTGAAACTCGAGAGACACTGGTTCTGCACATGCGTCCTGAGTAGCTGCCCAGAAAGAAAAGGATGAAGTCAACCTGGACGTCGTCCAAGGCCATGACCTGATGGCCGACATCGTTGTACTCATGATGTACCAGCCAAAATGCAACATTTTATATGAATAATATACAAAATTTGTCGTGAGACGGTTGGGAAATAAAGCAAATGTAATAAAATTGATGGGCGGTATTTTAAAACAATGGTCTTCAGAAAATCGAATTAAATCAATATGGTGTGAGGATCAACCCCCTGTCCCTGTCCAATCAGAAATAGTGGTCCCATATTTTTGCAACATTAATGGGAGGTACATGGGCGTAGAAGGGTATAATAGATATAGAATTAGCTAATTAGTCAGACCAGAAGAGAGAACTGAAGGAAGCCGTGCTGTACGAGACTAGACGACAGAGCAGAGGGACCAGAGAGAACAGGCGTCCACACAGAGAGGCAGAGGCTCCAGACCGACAAGCTGATCGATTGCAGACTGAACTGATATCCAGAGAGGTCCTGAGGAGGGGGCGGCGGAGTCCATCAGAAGGAAGGCACGGGAGAATTGAGGAGAAGTCGAGTATCAGAGAGGGGAACGACTCAGGCGTCGTTGATAGAGAGGTCACCGGTCCTGTCCTGAACCTGGAGGAGGTCTTTGCTCTTCATCCTTCCTGGGTCCTATCTTTTCCAACTCCTTGGCCAAGGGGTTTGGTTCTCGCACTTAGGTAAATATACCTGCAACCTTAGTTGCGCTGCTGTCTCTATCTTCTCCTTTCTGAGGGACCGTCATTAATCAATAATTATTATTCTATGCTTCATCCTTGATAGGCGACTGAGTATCATGTGGTTCTGTATTTACTCTGCTAAAATCTTTAGATAAACATTTTAAAACTTCCTGACTCAGTGGTTATTTCAGGATTATGTACTGTAATGAATGTCACTCATTTTAAACTTCCCAATTAGCAAGGGATCCATTGGTAAGTCATTACTCTTCAATCAGAAGGTAATTGGTAGCAGGGATATTTTGATAAAGAGTACAACTGACTCTCCAGCGTAAGTATTAGCGTAGTATGAATGTATGGGCCCAAGTGAGTATTTGGTGTATGAATGCTGTTTGCTAATATCGCGCTGGATCAGTTTTCTGGTTATCAGAGGATGGTTTTACTTTGTTAATTGGGTAATGAGAATTTTATTTTTATGAACTAACATCCGTGTGTTCAAAGTTGTTTTATGTTGTCTGGAAATTCCCCGGGGAAAATTGAATAGCGGATGGTAAGTGGAAGCCATACTGCAGTGAGGTTATCTGTCAGGCAGAAAAAGTACTGAAAAGTTAAGTAGGACTATCAGTACTTGTTAGGGACTCTATGCGTGTGAGTAATAGCAAGAGGAATAGGCTGGTGAAAATTTTGATGTTATATCACCTAGAAAGGGTAACATTGAAAAAGTAGCAGGTACTTCTGAAGCTTGCGTGAAGAGTAAACAGAAGGGTTTTTACTCGTAGTGTATGTTTTAGTAAACGGAAAGGTTTTACTAAGTGTGAGAGAAACTATCTTTTTTAATTTAGAGAAACTGGCACGATAGCGAATGTTTTATGTTGTTACTGAATTTCAATTAAAGTCGTAGAGAAAATAAGGTTTTTGCGTACGAATTTGTAAAGGGAGGGTCAGCTGCCGGAGAGGGAGCTGACGTCACAAAACGCCGCGCTGGGATTGGTTGAAACAGCGGGTGTGGAACAACTCTTGTAAAGGAGGGGTCAGTAGTCAGGAGCAGTACTGACGTCACAGGTGCCGCGCTGGGATTGTTCGAAACCGCGAGGGACAGAGAAGCGCAGATTGTAAAGGAGGGGTTGACAGACAGAACGTCATAGAAAGGCCGCGCTAGGATTGGCGCAAAGACAGAAGTTAGACGAAATTTGATTGGTTGTTACCATAGAAGCTGAAATCTTAGTGGATAAGAGATTGCATGTTAAAACGCGATCCAACATTAACAGGAACTCGTCCGGATAGGAGATATTTAGGTTTTACAGAATATAATTTTATACATCGAGATCTACCCAAGATGTACGGAGAGAAGAGAAAAATGTAATTTCTACAAAAAATTAAGAATTATTTTAAAAAGGATAAACCCATCAAAACTAGGGAAGGAATTATCATTCCACCAGCTAAAACGCCCGCTTCATTCATGATGATGGAGAGAGGTTATCATACTTGTGTATGGATAGAAAATTGGATAGAATATACCAAAAATGATGGAATATTAGCATTTCCCGAGAATGGCACTTTCAATGGGAGAATTCTTCAAAATTTAAGATTGAGGATGAATGACTTAGAACCCAGACCTAGATTAACTCAATACGAAGCCTTAGAGGAATGGGAAACCGAGGCATTTGAGCGTGACCGATTCAGGAGTAATAGGGGTTATCGAGGAGTTTTTCCCAGAAACCAACATGAGTCTAGGGATGGTCAGATGAAACAATGGAGGAGGGCAATGATTACAGAGGGACTGTATCCAATACTAACAGCAGAAGAACTGTTAGGGAGCAAATGTACAGAAAAGACAAAACATTTAATGAGAAATGGAGATTCTGAAGATGAATTTATGGAAGAGATATTAAAGAACCCCCCACCATATCAGGAAGGAACGAGTGGATGCACCCCAAGTGCACCACCGTTGAAGACACCATTGGTACCGCAGGTATTGCATGATTTCACCCCTAGAAGGGTACTTCATGATAAAGAAAAAGAAGCACTAGAGAAAACAAGAGCAGAATTAATACAGAAAATAACACAGATAAAAGTACATCCTGACTCTTTGACCATACCTGTAACAATTGGTCCAGTAGTCCCAATATATAGTGACAAAGGAAATTATCCTCCACCGTTAGTTACGCCTACTCCTGTGAATAATCCTAAACCTGAAGCAGTAGTAATGGTTGAGGATCACTTTAGTGACTGTGAATCTGTGATTTCATTAATGGATTTACCAATTCGAGATTCTGTAAATAGCACTCCCAGAAGGGCTACACCTGGTTGTTCGAAAGATATAAACCTAATAACTTCATCGGGAGCAAAACGTGTCACTGTAGTATCACCCGAAGACTTAGAAAAGTGGGCACAAGGATCAGATCAACAGTGTACACCTCAACATTTTTTGGATATTTATAAATTAAAAGTTGAATTAGAAGAAATAATAGCAGGAAATGTGGGGTTAGATCGCTTAAATGCTTACGATGAAGAAGAATTATTGTTCATATGCAGAAGTATCACTAGAAATGTAAAATTATACCATGAAAAATTGTCAGACTTAGCTCTGCAAATGGGAATTAAAATAGGGAGATCAAAAGTGTTGCAGAAACCCTATAGAGCAGATTTTTCAGACAAAGACTTAGAAAACATGAATGCCTCTGGAAGAAAATTACAAGTAAAAGAATTAATGACAGTCTTACAAAAATGGGGAGACCTAGATAAATGGAGAGTTAGATGGGCCAAGAAAAAGGAAGAGGCACGATCGAGCAGAACAGCATCAGAATATTTAATGAAAGAAACAGGGAAGACAGATCAAATGTACCCGATGCGAGAAGTGCCAGGAGGGGGATATGTACATGTCCCATGGAGTAGACAGGATATTTTGTCATTTACGAATGATTTTTCAAAGTTGAGAGAAAAGTCAATTGAATGGTACAAGCAGGTTGAGAGGTTTGTGAAGGTGTCAAAGGTATTGTTGAAGGATTTGGATGGTTTATTTGATATAGTGGTACCTGCCGATTTATGGACAGATTGTAAGATTACAATTGATTGGCCGAGTGAAGAGTATCCTAGAGATCCAAAGACAGGTGCCCCGTCAAATGATGTAATGAAAAAGTACCAGCAAGTAATAACTTACCTAAAAGGGAAAATACCACCGAAAGAAACAGATTGGGTAAAAATAGACCGAACTACCCAAGAAGCCAGTGAATCGGTACACGCCTATTATGAGCGTTTATTGCAGGTATTCAAACAATATAGTGGCTTTGAGGACATTGGAGATAAAAACATGAGCCAGTTTGTCTACCGATTTGTTTATGGTCTGAAGCCAGAGATTTGTCAGATGATTAAGCAGCACATGTTATGTTGGCAGGGGAAGCCCATAGATGAGATCTTGAAATATGCAAAATATTGTGGAGATGATATCGAGGATAGGCATAAGAAATTGCAGGAGAAAGTAATGTGGGCACAGGTGAAAATGGCCGAGAAACAGGTAATTAATTTGGATAATCCGAGTGAAAATCAGGGAAAGGATTTTGGAAAGAATGGTGACACTGGGAATGGTGGAAAAATGAGAGGATGAATGAGTAGAGAAGAGGCTAAAAAGAAATTTCCTTGTCATGGATGCAGAAAATTGGGGCATTGGAAGGATGAATGTAAAAAGATTCAGAATAATAATGGCCCAAATCAAAATTTAAATCCACAGACGCAGAATGACTCACAGCAGGGTGTAAATCCTCAGAGTCAGTTCCCACCTGCACCTATTCAGGGTAATGTAAGCAGAGCAAAGCACGGTACAGACGTCGGATATCAAGGAGGAAGTGGTAAGAATGATTATGTAACATCACAGTTTCTTTTACAGGACGATTTTTGTCAATACAGTTCATGACGGTGCCTAGGAGAGGGGAGAAGGAGTGCGTACTTGGCGCATCCTTACCGGTAGATCAGTCAGGTCCATATGTTGAAGGGAACGTGAAAGGTAATGATATTACTTTTCTTTTGGACACTGGTGCTACCCGGTCTACTGTAAGAACAGCAGACATTCCAGACCTTCCTCTCTCGGGTGAAGATATCCAAGTAGTGGGGGTAGCTAATCAAAAGATTAGAACACCTCTTACCGAACCAATGGAAGTTAAAATTGGAAATTTCAGAGAAATGCATCAATTTGTAGTGTGTGATTCCAGTCCAGTAAATTTATTGGGCCGAGATTTGTTATGCAAAATGAATTGCACAATTTTCTGCACACCGGATGGTGTGGCAGTTCAGACCCCAGATGAAGACCATGTATATAAGTTTATGATTGCAAAGCAAGGTACAGAGGTAGATGAGATGTTTTCGTTAATAACAAAAGACGAGTTGCCAGAAGAATTAAAAACTACAGTAAACCCCATAGTATGGGATTTCACAGGAAAGGAAGTAGGACTTATGGCCAAAATAGACCCAGTTAAAATTACTGTAAAAGAAGGTGCGATTTTCCCAAATACCAGACAGTACAAAATGAGTGCAGAAGTAAAAGCAGGAGTCATTGAAGAAATCAACCGAATGGTAGAACAAAACATACTAAAAGAAGTAATGAGTAGCCCATGTAATTCACCAATCATGGGTTTAAAGAAACCTAGTGGAAAATATAGGATTGTTCAAGACCTGCGAAAAATAAATAAGATTGTGGAACCATGTTGTCCTATAGTGCCAAATCCTGCAGTAATTCTATACCAGATTCCTTGGAGTGCAGGATGGTTCACTGTAATTGATTTATGCCAAGCGTTCTTTTCAATACCATTGCATCCAGATAGCCAGTATCTTTTTTCATTTAAATTTGAGAACAAAGTCTATGTATGGAATCGTGTACCTCAGGGGTACACGGAAAGTCCTTCCATCTTCAATCAGATATTGAAAAAGTGTCTAGAGAAACTAGTGATGCCAGGAAGCTCAGTCTTAGTGCAATATATCGACGACTTACTGGTGGCATCAAACACCAGAGAGGACTGTGTCGTTGATTCTATTGCACTATTAAATCATTTAGCTGAAGAAGGGCATAAAGTCTCACCTGAAAAATTACAGTTCTGTACAACAGCAGTTAAGTATTTGGGACACCAAATTGAGAGGGAAAAAAGAAGAATAACCTCTGAAAGAGTA
Organism: Calotriton arnoldi; assembly: GCA_963921515.1. NCBI lineage: Eukaryota > Metazoa > Chordata > Amphibia > Caudata > Salamandridae > Calotriton > Calotriton arnoldi. Next base: position 136,983 of record CAWUFW010011747.1, read on the forward strand.
AAATTAATAAAGAAAATGCAAATGCCAGTAACACAAAGAGAAGTGAGAATGTTCCTAGGAATAGTAGGTTACTGTCGACAATGGATACTAGGATTTTCTCTGTTAGCTAAACCATTAATTAACATGACGAAAAAGAAAGCAAAAGATCCAGTTGAGTGGGATGATGAAAGCGTAGGAGCTTTTGTAAAATTGAGAAATGCTCTGTGTTCAGCACCTGCCCTAGGCATGCCTGATTATAAGAGAGAATTTTGCATTATTCTGTCATGAAAGAGAAAATTGCGCACTTTCAGTTCTAACTCAGAGACATGGTCTAGATAGACGTCCTATAGCATATTTTTCTGCTACATTGGACCCAGTGGCAGCCGCGTTGCCAGGATGCTTAAAAGCAGTGGCAGCTACCTGTTTGAGCATTGAACAAAGTGAGTCAATTGTGATGGGACATCCTGTGAAAGTGTTTGTTCCACATGCGGTTGTGATTCTGTTGACAAGAACCCGAACTCAGCATCTTACTCCTAGTCGGCTGACTAAATATGAGAGAATAATAATGGGTGCTGAAAATATGACCATGGTAAGGTGCACAATAGTAAATCCTGCTACCTTACTACCAGACCCATATCATGAGGAAATTAAAGATGACGAAGAAGAAGAACATGATTGTTTGCAAGTCACAGAGTTATGCACGAAACCACGTCCTGATATTCAGGAACTGCCCCTCAGGAAGCCAGACAGGGAACTGTTTGTTGATGGTTCATGCCAAAGGCATGAAGATGGTAAACTAACTGCTGCCTATGCGGTGTGTGAATTAACTGGAATAGTTGAAGCATCCTATTTACCAGGAGACAAATCTGCACAAATAGCTGAATTGATTGCTTTGATAAAGGCTTGTAAAATTGGGAGGAATCAAAAAGTAACTATATTTACAGATAGCCAATATGGTTACGGGGTTGTGCATGATTTTGGCCAACTATGGATGCAGAGGGATTTCATGACTTCTTCAGGATCCCCCATTAAAAATGGACAGTTTGTAAGGGAATTGCTGGAAGCAATACAATCACCAAAAGAATTGGCTGTGGTGAAATGTGCCGCACACCAGTCAGGAGATGACTGGGTGGTAGTCGGCAACAGATATGCAGATCTTGTGGCTCAACATTGTGCCAAAAATAGATTGTCAGTCAATAAAAGGGTGGAAAGAATGGGAATCAGCTGCCAACTTATGCTGTATGTGCCACCTGAAACATGGAATGATGTTAAAAGATTGCAAGATGATGTTGATGAAAGTGAGAAGAATATATGGATCAAGGTGGGTTGTTCTCAAAGGGAAGATGACGAGGTATGGATTTGCGCTGATGGCAGACCAGTCATGCCTGACTGTCTGCTCTCTCAAATGGCCAGGATGTATCATGGAGACACACACATAGGGAGAGATGCAATGATTAGGCTCTTCAGACAAAATTGGTACAATCCCAAATTCAGAGCTGTTGCAGAGAGTCTTTGCCAGAGATGTTTGACTTGCCAAATGCATAATCCAGGAAGAAAAACAATAATTGGGTTTGGAAAGATTGGAAAGGCAGAGGGTCCATTTATAAGACTCCAGTTTGATTTTATTCAGTTACCACCATGCAGAGGGTTGAAATATGTACTGGTCATAGTGTGTCTGTTTTCAAAGTGGGTGGAGGCTTACCCTACCAGGAGGAATGACAGCATTACAGTTGCAAAGTTGTTGCTACGAGAACTCATTCCTAGGTTTGGTTTCCCAGTAACTTTGGAATCAGATAGAGGAAAGCATTTTAACACTGAAGTGATCCAAATAATCTGTGAAGCATTCCAAATTGAACAGAAACTGCACTGTGCATATCGTCCAGAGGCTTCTGGAGTGGTTGAACAATTGAATGGCACTATAAAATCCAGACTGGGGAAAATGTGTGCATCAACATCATTAGCATGGCCGGATGCATTGCCACTTGTTTTAATGGGACTCAGAAGCATTCCTGATAGAAATACCGGATTGAGCCCACACGAGATAATGATTGGAAGAGCAATGAGACAAGCACATGTTCCCACAAATAAACTGCTGAATATATCTGATGACATGGTTCTGGACTATTGCAAAGGACTGGCTGACCTAGTGCGTTCTGTCTCTCACCAGGTTGGAGAAGACGCCGTTTCCAGGCAGCCTGAACAAGAACATGATCTGAATCCTGGTGACTGGGTGGTAGTGAAGAATCACACCAGAGAGACCTGTCTATCACCTAGGTGGGGAAAACCTTGTCAGGTCATACTGATCACAAATACAGCAGTGAAGTGTGCAGGATTTCCTAATTGGATTCATGTAAGTCACACCAAAAGAGTACCAGACCCTGAAGAAGAAAATCCTCAGTCAGCACCAATCACTGAAGAAGCTGAAGGTTGCCAAGCTGAAGAATCTCAGGCTCGAGATTCAAGAGAAGCTGAAGAAGAACAACCGAGCACAAGTCAGGATTGGGTACCAGTGGTAGAAATTCCTGAAGTTTACCACAGAACAAGAAGTCAAGCAAACTTGGAAGAAATCGAAGAAGATCAGATAGGTGAAGAAGAAGCAGCTCAGGAAAAAGACGAAGATACAATAAAAGAACCTGAGCAGGACCAAATAGGGAGAGGAAACTGGGCTCAAATTAACGAAGAACCAACAAATTTTGAGCAGGGACAGACAGGTTTAGAAGAATCCGGTCAGGCTGCAGAAGTACAAAGTGCAATAAGCCCTGATCAGAACCAGTTAGATCCAGAAAAGTATACAGAAGAAGAAAATCCTGAGAATCACGAACATGAAGAAATAAACAAAGAACAAGGTCAGTTATTGGAAACTCACAGAGGAGCTGCGGCAGAGAAACCAATAAGACCTGAAAAGGAGCAAGTAAGAAAAACAGTAATTGCAGATAACGAAACAGTGCTAAACAGTGAAAATAAAAAGGTTTCTGAAGACAAAAATAAAGAAACAGTGCAAACAAAGAAAGTAAGAAAAGGTGATCATTGGCCTAGCGTCATTAAAAGAGTAAAATACCACATAACAACCAGAAGTGAAGATCCAGATCAAGTAAATGAAGTAACAAGCCAAACAGGACAAGAAAATAAAACTGAGAAAAGAAGAAGCAAGAGACTGAAACTTGTGAACAACAAATTCAAGGGTCCTGATTGGACTTACATCATTCTTGAAGATTACGAGAACTAAGAGTCAAGTGAAAGTGGTGACGAAGGAACAAGTGAAGAACTGACGTACGAGAAAGAAACAAGACCACCTTGACTACGCAAAGGAGTCATATAAAGAAAAGCGAAAATAGATAAGAAGAGCAATCTTCCTTGTCAAAATGTCTGACGATAGAGTTGCTGGGAGATCAAAACAGAAATGTTGTAAAAGATGCTGTGCAGTATGCATATGTAGTCTAGTAATGGTGCTTATAGTTTGGTTAGTCCTGATCGTAGCAGTTCCTTACCTTATGATAATGGATACAAAGATTAATAACGAAACTAAGGAAAGGACCGCAAACTTGAAGGGTAATAGAGTAGAATTAATGCCAGAAAATGAACCAGAATTTCATCATGAAATAACTGATAACGACACTAGTTTAAATGTTTTCACAAAGTTATTATTTCAATATGTAGATACCATGGAAGTTAGTAATTGTTATGTCTGTATGAAGTTACCCAAATCAGTAGCAGAAGGGTTAACATATCACCACTTACCATTAACATATGGCATATCATGTAGTGTATTAGCTAGCTTATTTTATAGAACAGGGAAACTTCAGTATTATTATTCGAACATGGATGTGATATTTTCTGAGGTTCTGATTCGAAAGAATATGAACCCAGTGCTTAGTAGTCAAGATGCACAGTTTATGGGAGAATTTTTCTTAACAATGAAATCGATAGATATAACACATGCACATAGACACATTCTAACATGTTCATTACATGAAGAAGAAAAGATATTTTTGAATTTAGTAGAAAATAGAAGACAAGGGGGCATATTAGCAAGACCCACGTTAAAATTATCGCCGTTTTAGCGGCAGGAAACTGCCGCTAAAACGGCGATAATAGGCTTGCTACATATGCGTTATAGAATTCAATAGAAGCCCAGGTTAGATGTGCAGGACATCTAACCTGGGCTTCTATTGAATTCTATAACGCATATTAGCAAGCCCATTATCGCCGTTTTAGCGGCAGTTTCCTGCCGCTAAAACGGCGATAATTTTAACGTGGGTCTTGCTAATATGCCCCAAGATTTTCAAAAGAAAGCTTCTGAGCATAAGGCTCATTTGCCACCTTGGGCTGAGAAAGAGGGTAGTTACACACCTGGCAAGGCTCAAGCTGCTATGGCTCTGGATTTTGTAAAGACAGGGAAAATTTGTCTACATAGGTTAAAGACTGATTAAAACAATGTTTTCATCGGAACCAGTGAATGTGAACACAATTTCTTAATTCTTGGAGGTTGGGGAATCAAAGGAGGAACAGATTCAGTTTTTCCTGGAATCTATTATGTGTGTGGGAATAAGGCTTACTTTAGGCTTCCTGCACGGTGGTATGGAAGTTGTTACTTTGGAATAGTATTTCTAAAAATATACCACGTAAAAAGAAACACTGGGAGCAATGAAAATAATAGTGAATTAACACGTAGTAAAAGAGCTAGTTTTTCAGAAATTGTAGGTGATATATTTGGTGCATTGATACCTTCAGTGGGAATAATTCTGAACTCAAGGAAGATATGTAAATTGTCTACAGTGGTTGATCGTTTATCAACAGATACTGCGGGAGGATTTCTAATGATTAATGCGGACTTGGTTGCGATTAGGTCTATGGTTATGCAAAATCGACTTGCTCTTGATATTATATTGGCAAAAGAGGGCGGAGTCTGTAAATTATTGAAAACGAAACATTGTTGCACTTACATTCCTGATAAAAGTGCAGAAATTGGAACGTATATACAAAATATAACTAAACTTGAGAAGGAACTTAAACCACTGGAAGTTGATAGTGTATGGGAAAGATTGACAAGTAGTATTGCGTCAATTGGTACCTGGTTTACTAATATAGGGAAAGAACTTATAGGTCAAATATTAGTACCTTTAGCAGCAATAGCAATAATAGTACTGTCAATAATAATATGGTACAAATGCTGTAGAAAGAATGAATCGTATACTGTGACAGGAAAGGGAAAGAAGAGAAAATTTGATGAAATCGAACTGGAAGACTTGAGAAGTGAATTATACAAGAAACTGAAAGGGGATGTGAAAAATAGAAAGTGTAAAGGTGAAAATGAAAGTGTATTATGCTAAAAGTTGGCATCTGATTGTGGGTAGTATTTGATGGTAACTCAGAAACGCCATCAGAGAGGGGATTGATGGAGCAAGGACTCACAAATGAGACTTGCTCGGACACAATCTCCTCACAGTATTAATTTATTAAAAATTGTATTGTTTGTATTAATCCTTGCATACACTACACGAATAGCTAGGAAGCTTGCCTATGTGTTTAACTAACGAATAACGCTTGTCTGTATTCTAAAATGGCCGCTAAAGCGCGGGAACCTTACTGCGCATGTCTCAACCATAACACGTGGTGTGACGTCTCTCTTTGCTTCGTGGGAAACTCCTGCTTCTGCGCAGTGTGCATTAAAATGGCTGCTTGTTGTTTTCACATGTTACATCTTGCTCTCGTGTTATAATTAATTTGTTGTTTCTCTAACGCTACTAATGCGGGTAGAATTATAAGTAAATGGGAATAGAGTAGAAAGAGTGGGTATACAGTGAAACATTTTATTTGTGATTTTAATATTTTCTTCTTTGAATTTTATCAGTTTGTAAACTTGGGCCTGGGGTTGATGAACTGAAACTCGAGAGACACTGGTTCTGCACATGGGTCCTGAGTAGCTGCCCAGAAAGAAAAGGATGAAGTCAACCCGGACGTCGTCCAAGGCCATGACCTGATGGCCGACATCGTTGTACTCATGATGTACCAGCCGAAATGCAACATTTTATATGAATAATATACAAAATTTGTCGTGAGATGGGTGGGAAATAAAGCAAATGTAATAAAATTGATGGGCGGTATTTTAAAACAATGGTCTTCAGAAAATCGAACTAAATCAATATGGTGTGAAGATCAACCCCCTGTCCCTGTCCAATCAGAAATAGTGGTCCCATATTTTTGCAACATTAATGGGAGGTACATGGGCGTAGAAGGGTATAATAGATATAGAATTAGCTAATTAGTCAGACCAGAAGAGAGAACTGAAGGAAGCCGTGCTGTACGAGACTAGACGAGAGAGCAGAGGGACCAGAGAGAACAGGCGTCCACACAGAGAGGCAGAGGCTCCAGACCGACAAGCTGATCGATTGCAGACTGAACTGATATCCAGAGATGTCCTGAGGAGGGGGCGGCGGAGTCCATCAGAAGGAAGGCACGGGAGAATTGAGGAGAAGTCGAGTATCAGAGAGGGGAACGACGCAGGCGTCGTTGATAGAGAGGTCACCGGTCCTGTCCTGAACCTGGAGGAGGTCTTTGCTCTTCATCCTTCCTGGGTCCTATCTTTTCCAACTCCTTGGCCAAGGGGTTTGGTTCTCGCACTTAGGTAAATATACCTGCAACCTTAGTTGCGCTGCTGACTCTATCTTCTCCTTTCTGAGGGACCGTCATTAATCAATAATTATTATTCTATGCTTCATCCTTGATAGGCGACTGAGTATCATGTGGTTCTGTATTTACTCTGCTAAAATCTTTAGATAAACATTTTTAAACTTCCTGACTCAGTGGTTATTTCAGGATTATGTACTGTAATGAATGTCACTCATTTTAAACTTCCCAATTGGCAAAGGATTCATTGGTAAGTCATTACTCTTCAATCAGAAGGTAATTGGTAGCAGGGATATTTTGATAAAGAGTACAACGGACTCTCCAGCGTAAGTATTAGCGTAGTATGAATGTATGGGCCCAAGTGAGTATTTGGTGTATGAATGCTGTTTGCTAATATCGCGCTGGATCACCACTGTCATTGACAACTCTGGCAGGGGCAATGTGTGGTGCAGGCTGCAGTGACCTCCTGACGAGAACCCTGGCACTTATTTGTTCACAATTTAAGCACCAGGCAGCGCTCTATTCTCAGCCGTTAAACTATGTGTCTCAATCACGAAATATATGTTGATCGTCATTTCATGAGCTTGAATCCGTGGAAGGGTGATGATTCATCCTTCTATAAATTGGGGAACAGTAACAATCCCTTACAGTTCAGGAAGAAGCGCTATATAAACAAGAATTGACAAACCCAATAGGCCTCGCCTTTGGGACCTATTAGCTTTGTCATTGGTTTAACCATGCGGCACAGCATCCCCAATGCTGTACCGCATAGCTGAAACAAAAAAAAAGCTTTTAACACTGCCGCCCGAATCATTTTGTAGGCCTGGGCCCCATTCATGTGCGTTCTTTCAAAATGACACAGACACTTTTCTTTTCTTTTAGCTACCGATCCGAGTTGGATTGATAACTATAAAGATAAAATAAGATTCAAAAGATTTCTTTTTTTTTATTAAAGCGCAGCAAGGGGACACTGGTTGTTCTAGTGTGGGGACAAAAAAAACACTGAGCAGAAGCAACACAGGGGCACAGGTGGAGATGGGTTTGTAAAGTGGTGGGAGAAGCAATGCAGTTGGGGGAAGCAACACTGGGGTGGAAGCATCACGGGACGCAGATGTGGGGAAGAACTAACATAGGGGAGCAAAGGTGGAAGCAAAATGGGAAATGTGGGTGAGGGGATCAAAGTGTGAAAAGGAGCAGCATGGAGCTTGCGTGGAGAAAACACATGGTTGAGAAGGCAATTCTGGAGGAGTGAGAGAGACAGCAACAGAGGAACACAGAGGACAGCAGACGGGGGAAGCACAGAAGTCGAACAGCTAAAAAGCACTTGCTCTTTCGTTGAGTGCTTCAATAAAAAGAAAATGGTAGCGTCTGAAAAAGTGAGGAGTAGAAGGACATATTAAGGTATTCATGCTCCAGGGGCGGGACAAAAACAGGAAAGGAAGGAAAGACCACACAGCTAGCAAATAAGAGGCAAGCAAGCAAGAGTGCCAATGAAGCCAGCAAATGGGGGCCAGGACTTATTTTTCATCATCAGATTTTGAACGAGAAAAGGAGAAAGAAAGACCCAAAAGGGGGAAAGAAGAAGTAAGAGAAAGATGGAAAAGGGGACAATGGGAAAAATCAGAGATGAGTAAAAACCAGCAAAAGTGGAATAAAGGGGCAGGGAATGCATGGTAGTCGAAGAAAGAGGCATTAAGTGCAATTAAGACTTGTCAGCCTTGGTATTCTGTAACTTCGACTTTTGGTAGCACCAGGCTTCTGAGAAAAACTTTGGGAACTGACACTTACTCCTTTACAAATTGGTCAGAGCTCCTGCATCAGCAAGTGGATGATAAAGGTAAATACATTGCAACATTTTAGAAGAGGAAAGTGGGAGATTTAAAAAAACATAATGGGAGAATGTATTTCTCCCTTTAACTTCTATTGAAACAGAGGCAATTTCAGGCGGGTCTATTGGCATGCATGAAGGTGGGCTAGTGGGTGCAAGATCCCCTCAGGATGGTTGTCACCAGGGCCGGACTGACTGGCTACCGGGCTTTCCTTAATAAACAATGCAAAACAAATGTTTTAAAAAGTACGCTTTAAAGCTATTTGTTTTGCATTGTTCATTTAGAAGCACCGGCAGCTCCCCAGCATCAAAATCAGCACCTCAGCAGTGAACCTGGACCCCACCCTAGTAAAAAACGCCCGGTAGCCAGTCCGGCCCTGGTTGTCACTCAAAAAGGCAGGAGAGTTAAAAGGTGTGTGAGTCTTTCCAAATGTGCAGAAACAGACCTGCAGTAGAATACAACACGAAAGAGCATAGATTTCGTCTGCCTCACATCGAATAAGGAACATGCAGGATTCAAACCTGTTCCTCCTGTTGCATGTACTGTGCACATGGACGTAGCTTCAGGGTGGGTGTTTGGGGTGTTACACACCCCTACACCCCCCTAAAAAATGTATTCTGTAGTAAATAGTTGGGTGCAAGTGCTTTTAGCCGGTGTCTGCCAGATTTTACCTGGGATTTTCACGTGCACACAGACAAAAGCACACACACACTCTCTTGTCTCTGTTTTGAAGGTCTTAAAAAATGTTGGATAGTATGAAAATATTGTGGGGCTTATTTACAAGGCCTTTGCGCCACTTTGCGTCATTTTTAACATGGGAAAAGTGAGGCAAATGTGGCGCAAGGGGCTTGTAAATCTGCCCCTGTGTTTTAAGCACTTCTAACACATACTCCTTCTTTTCATATAATGGGGCTTATTTACAAGCCCCTTGCGCCACTTTTGCGTCATTTTTAACATGGGAAAAATGACGCAAAAGTGGCGCAAGAGGCTTGTAAATATGCCCCAATGTATTTCCAAAAGATACTCCAGCATGATTGTTGGGAAATCTGAAGTTCACCCCAGTCTTACTGACCAAGCTACGCCCCTGACTGTGCATGTTCAGGGTGTTCAAAATGGAGCTGCCTTTGTCTGTGATTTGGCACGCATGTGTATGACGTAAGCTCGCACTGCTGCTTCTGTGGATCTCTTATTTGGCGGTGAGTAAAGCTTGCACTTTTACTGCTTGTCCTTTACTTTTTCGCGGTATGATGAAAATCTGCAGTGCTGTGTTTGTGCATTCCTGTGTGCAGGAGAGTTCAAATTATGCTTGTAAAATAAAGAAACTCTGGATGGAGGGCAGGCTGAATGCCTCGGCCCATTTAAATTGCTTTGGCTGGGGTAGCCTTGCAGAGAAATAGAAAAAACAAAGGCCTTCCCTCACTATGACACAGCCAAGTCCCTGTGGCTTCACCCCACCCTATGACGTCAAGCAGGCTCAGAGGAGGTCCTCAGACTTTGCATTGATGATAACAAATGAGCTCCATGTATTCGCCTTGATGGATGGTGCCAATCCCAGCATTCCATTCGCGTTTCCAGAAAGATGAAGCATCTCAGAAATATGAAATGATACATCTCTGGCAAGCACCTCGACCCCTCAGTGACTCTTTTGTTGAGCAGCAACACATTCTCCCTTGGGCAAGATGGGGATAAAGAAGCCCAGTAGGCCTTTCCTGCTCACCGAGACCCTGCTGTAAAGAAGAGTAGGAAAAAATCACAAGAGCAGTGCTGCACAACCACAATGCAACTTTCTCACGACCTCTAAGAGTGTGGGACCTGGCCATCTGGTGATGATGCAGGCGATTCATTAGAAGCTATCTGAGCACCTGGAGGCATGATACAGCGAGTGCGTCACAGAGACCCCACCGAGGTTTGGCAGCGCTGTGGGAAACATACGGGGGAGGTAAAGCTGGGGAGTCTTCTGATAAACCCGACTTAGGTCATGCTGTTGGTCTGGCTTCGAGTGAGGAGGTTTCTGGCAAGGGTAAAGCTGGATGGGCTATAAAAAAAAACAAATGTGCCACAAGTGTGGAAAAACACAAATGGCTTCGAAAGACTGACAGACATTACCATCCATCAAGATATAGTTTAACAGCAATTGTTGGGTAGCGGTAGGCAAGATCCACTGGAGGCCTTCTCCTGTGCCAATGACTGGAAATAATTTAGATGGAGAACAATTTAACATTGCTCAACCATGGAGTACCTTCCCACTGTGCTTCTTATTGTATGCCGAAGGACGGGCCTGAAGTTGCATAGACGGACTTTGTAATTGTGTACAAGGACATAGTAAGCCTATCCTTAAAAATAAATGATTTTAAATTTTAGTCTAAAAATTAATAAGAGGGATCCCAGAATTTATTTTTGAAAAGGAATTCCATAAGCTTTTAATATATACCCTTGGACACATGCAAAGAAAATGCAGGATTTGTGCTTCATGCTGCATGTTAGATGTCCCAGGATATGTATGCGAGTATGTGACATAAATCTGTAGATGTGTACATTATAATGTAGATCTCAAGATAAATGTAATGAGCACCAGGATGTGTGTCTCAGGTTGTTTTCAAGAGGCCTTAGGGAATGTGTATTCAGGTGCATACCAATGGTCTCAACATCCTAGTTGGAATTCAGGATGCAGGACTCAGGAACTTTACCCAAGGGCATTGGCTTACTTGTAGAGACCACAGAATGTTGGGTGTCCAATAGTTCTCCAGAAATAGGTGAATCCGTGTTCAGCAAAATTCTATGTTTGCGGGTTATTCATGTCTTCTTTGCTAGACTTAAAACCTTACAATGTGAAGCGGTTTACTCAACCAGTAATGCCGTCACACATTTGTGAGCCCTTGAAGAGCAAGAACATGAAAGCAGGTCATCTAAAGAGAGTCAGTGTGGTCGGTAACTTAACGTGTTCTGTTGTGCGCATGAGAGGTTGTGCCAGCCTGTGCATCATGGGACACTCAATATTCCAATATTCTTTGGCACCTACAACACCAGAGATAGCCAAGTTATGAAGACCACTCAATGAAAAGGCATCAATTTAAGTTGGGCTAAGGGAGTGGTGTGGAGGGTTGCAGAGTAAAGACTCACTTGAGGCTGGCGGGGCAATGGCTTCTATCCGAACAAGTGTAGCTGCTGGACAATACTATTCACGTAGACACACTGCGTATCCCCAAAGTGTTTGACCTAAAATTGTTTGGTAATTCCCCAAAATTGGGTGTGATACTTTGTCCGAATACATTTTGAAAATGGGGGAAAACTTTGGAATTCTATATCAGTTCTTTTGCAATTTATGAACTTAAAGTCTTGATTTCTTTTTCTTTTTTCACCGCTGACAGCTGACAGACTGAGGAGCGACTGCCATAACCATTCAACCTTACCTGGAAGCTGTCTCAGTGTTCCACTTGTTGATCCAACATTCTTCTTCCTTAAACTTTGATGAATGCATGATAGAGTTGGCGGGAGCGAAAAACACAGAATAGCATCCCTCTGCCTCTGTGGAATAAGTATAGTACAGTACAGTAAAGTAACAGTAGAGTATTTTCAGTCCACCAGACAAAACAGAAATTTGCCTGCTACTTTACTACCTTTACACTTAAAAAACATCACATTTTCGGATCTGTTGAAGTAATTTGGCACTCATGCAAGGGGGTGTTGCTTCCTCACCATATGGAAGTGCTGGCCCTACAATGAGTATTGTTTTAGTGGCAAGCCTGAACATATCAATATTGCTAACATTTGGGTGTACAAAGTATTTATTTTACATATTCAAGGCATAATTTATAAATCCTGTAGAGTTTATGTACTGTAAACCTTGTAGGGTCACATATTGTACCATGGCTGCAATTTCAATACAGTGTTAGACATTCTCATGTGTTTCTTAGGTCTTGGGTGTCTAATAATGGCATACACTACCAGTTATTCAGCAGCTTTTTTCATTTACTTCACAGTTTTCATACAGCAGGCATCATCAATTTTTTTTAACCTCATTACGAGTTGTGGTATTTCACCTGGAGCGATAACTCCCAGTGAAATTCTCCTTTTTGGGTTTCCAAGTCTCTTTGGATCTGTTATTATCGGGGCTGGTAACAGTGGGCCTATCTGTACTGCTGTATGGACAGGGGCTGTCAGCAGTATCACAGCCAGGCTCTCTCCCGACTCCTGGAGCATTATGGGGGAACAGACAATGTTCCCCTCAGACAGGCACAAGCCTGCCCTGCACCGGGTCTGAGCAGTTATTCAATCAATGAATCAATCAGGGTTTGTAAAGTGTGGCTACTCACCCGTGAGGGTCTCAAGGCACTAGAGAGTGGGGGGGAGGGGGGGTGCTAGTCCGTCTGCGCTTACATTCTGTGTAAAAAAAACTCATAATTGCTGGAATTTGGTGCAGGTTTACCAGCTGGAATCAGTCAAGCCCCCTTGCATGCCCAACCAAATCCCGCAATACATATAATGAGGCCTTAATGCCTCCTTATGAGTGCATGAGCAATCCAGATTTGGGCACAAATCCTTATTAGAATTACAAAGAATCCAGATTTACTGAACTCCTGATTTATTTTTCTCCTTGCAAATATTTGCATGGGAAACAGAGGGATGATAGAGACAGAAGTCGCAATCGTCCGGTAACACTGATATGGAAAATTACTACACCCTACGCTATCTATATTCCTCCAGGAGGGATTATCTTGCCGAAATCCCAGGGCACTCATAAATCGAACATTAGTTTGGAAAGTCTGTGATACTCATTGCAAAGATTCTGAAAAAGTTTCATGCCTCCTTCCTTCTTCATATTTGGCTCAATGGACGAGAAAGTGAGTCGCATCTTCAATAAGGTCCATGTTGCATTGCCTACAGAGGGTCCCTTCCTCTAGTTTTCTAGGTCTGGCTATGTCTTTTTCGAGTACATAACAGCTCATCTTGAATTCAACCACTATTTTTAGAGTTTCGTGTTTCTACAACTCAGTAGATATTCAGCCAGGTAGTAGCCACTGTTCAACGATCTATAGCAGGCTTCTCCAACGAGGAGCTCGTGAGCTACTGGTAGCTCTCCAGCTACTGTAAGAGGCTCTCCTGAGTGCATCCCAGCATACTAATTTAGAAGCTTTTCCTTGGCTGAATTAATATATGTATATCAAAACTGAAAGGTGCCTATAGAAGATGAAAATGTGTATATTTTCAGAATTCATAAGATGATGTTTGAAGAATAATGATTGCATTTCCAAAATATATTTAAAGCTGAGATTTGAGGGATGTATCATGCAGCGTTATTACTAATATTATGAAGTTGGTGCTAGGGTCATAGCTTCTATGACTGTCATTTATTACCCAGATAGAGGCATTCCACATTGACAAAGGTTTTTTTGCATTACTGCTGGCAACCGTGCCTGATGCACTGAGGTGATCAGTGCTGGCAATCTTGCCAATGGTTGCAACTAATGTAAACCTACCTGATGTGGTCACAATATTAGGGATGACTTTCATTGAACATAAGGAGCTCTTATTACTGTAAAGGTTGAAAACACCTAATCTATAGCATGTAACTGTTATCTGTATTGGTATTTATATGAAAGCTCAATCCTAGCTACGGTGCAATAGAGGGCTCTACTGTTTTGGGATTATAGGGTGATTTACAAGATTATTTGTAGGTATGGGGAGATTAGGAAACATGATCAGAATCACACAATTTTTAGCCAAGTGTCTGGCCAGGATGGGAACCAAGGTCCCGGTGGTCCTAAATTGGCAGCTTTCCCACTAAAATGCATCTTTTGAGGCCCTCTCGACGATGTGACATTGTTCACTTACTTTCACACTTGAGGAACATAAATAGGTTTTCTGTTTTATTAACCACTTACTTTTTGTGGGATATTTCTTTCACCCCATAGAGACTTTTAGACTGCAAGGTAAAATGCTCTGCTGTCAATTCTGCTGAAATCAGCCCATATATTTCTGAAATTGTTTTATCTAGTTGTGACTGGGGTCTTCCCAGTGTTGCATGCATTTTCAGGTGTTACCGGTTTACAGAACATCTATTATTGGAGTTGTGTTGGATTGAACAAGATCTTGATTTTGGAGGTCTTCAGCGGGGCTGGTGCTATGTTAACATAACTGAAGGCTAATGCCGTAGTGCACCAAATTACAAAAGGAATGAGCCAGATTGCGAACAAAATGATTAAATGGCCATGTTGAAAGGGAAGAGGAAGAACTGAATTAAGCAGTTAAAAAGTCTCAAGGATAGGGTCATACTACACAATTTGATTGTATCTGCTTTGATGACCATTGTAATGATATATGGGATGGAAATTATGCTCAGGCAGATTTAATTCATAGTATGGTCTAGGAGCTCATGCTTGAGTGTATTGCTTAGTGTTGTTGCTGTTTTTGTCTCATTGATAGACTGAGCTTCTTCTGTTCCCTTTTAGAGACCAGAGACCGCAGTTCCTTCCTAAGACGATTCTATGTTTTAAGTCTTCTTATGTAGGTGTGACAGGCCAGGTCTGGCCCAGTCAATGGAAGTCTACCAATCCCTGTGACAAGTATAGCTGCAGTTGTGTGCTGCAAGCTCACTGAATTGCCAAGTGCCTCCTCTGTAAGCTTTGACTTTCAGGGAATAGTGACGTTGGAACAGTCACGGCTTACCATTAGAAAGCAGTGAGGGGTGGAACGTCTTGTTCAGGTAGCACTCGTCTCACAAAATAATATAATGTCCAAGTGGTGCTATACTTTTAAGATAAAGATATCAGACTTACTTTTAAGATAATATGAGAAGTTGTATGGCACTAACAACATTTCTGAGAGAGTATCTTGTTACTTTGTAACACTGATATGCTCTGTGGATGGAGTTGCCATTATCTTGTTCTTATAGCCAAGCACAGTGTCTGCTTTGCAGTATTCTCAATTCACACATTTCAATACCTCATTACTCCTTCTGGCATACACGGCTTCTCTTCAAGGTTCCTGGGTCAGACTGGGAATCAAAAGCAGCCCAGTCAAAAATAATCTAACAGCCCTGCTACTTTTCCATCACTATGTCTTCCTTTCTTTCCATTAATCGTTATCCATATCCCTCCTTCTCTCTCTCTTCTGCCTCCCTGATCTGTTCCTCATTCCCTACTGAAGCCCCTGCTGCAGTCTTCTCTCAAACAGCTGGCGACAGTGACACTGACAACAGCAGCAGCAGACCTGTGCTTTCAAAAACCAGCATCCAGTCGCTCCAGCCCCCTGGGAAATACTCGATTGGATTAGGGCTTCCACCTGGCCGATTCTTTACCAGCATGACTAGTATTTTAATGCTCCAGCCGGTCCAAAATTAGGAAAATCACTTAAACACTGTGGGGCATATTTACAAGCCCCTTGCGCCACTTTTGCGCCGCCGTTGCGTCACTTCTGTGACGCAGCGGCGGCGTAAAGCCAGCGCCATGCTGCGGGGTATTTACAACGTGACGCATCTAGGGAGATGCGTCACGTTGTAAAGCCCTGCGCCACATGAAACCTGTGTCAGGTTTCATGTGGGCGTTCTGGCGCAGGGGGGAGCGTTCCGGCGCAGGAACGCCTCGGAAAAGTGGCTGAGTGAAATCTACAAGATTTCACTTAGTCACTTTTTCCGACCCCGCTGCGTCAAACCTTGCGCCTGCTTGAAGCAGGCGTAAGGCTTGACGCACCATGTTAGACATGGGCATGGTTGGCACAGTGCTGGAGCTGCGTCGCGCCCACGACACAACTCCAGCACTGCGCTAACGTTACGGCAGCAGATGCGACACGCATCTGCATTTCCTTGCGCCATGATGCGCCGCATTGTAAATGCGGCGCATCCGTGGTGGCGCAAGGATTGAGATGCGTGTCGCACGTTTCCTGGCGCATCCCTGCTGATTTGCAGGGATGCGCAAGGAAACGTAAATATGCCCCTGTAATTTTTAGGTTTCGCCTGCACAGCACTTGCGCTGTGCTTGAGAAATCTATTGTTTTTTTAATATAAACTTAAAAGGGACTTACATCCTGCCTCCTCTCTTTTTCTGCCTTCTTATTGGTTCCTGTGTGTGCCACTTACCTTTCCTCCATTTCACTTGGCTGTAGCATATTTTCCTGCATTTACCAATGCTTGTTCCTCATCTGCTTCTCTTATCAGTTTCCTGCTGCCGAAATACTGTTAACATCCGGTTTGGTGGAACTATATTTCCATAAAATTTTGCTTTTTACTATTGCAGCACATTTATATAACAATTTATCATCCGACTTGATTAAGTGATTAGCACAGAATCACAGGATTCTGCGCGTTGCCGAGACTTGAACCAGGAACCCCAACTCTCGAGTCAGCAGCTTTTGCTGCAGCGCCACATCCTCTACAGGGAGCTCTTTCCTTCTCCCGGAGGATGATTGATGATAACAGTTTTTTATTTATCACATAGGCGAAACCGATGCATTACCAATGCTTGTTCTCCTTATCAGTGCATACTTTAAACAGTGACTATAAGACGAAAACACTTTAAAATGTGCTGTAGAGGTGTCTTACTGATCCCTGACTGATAATTAACGCAAGCAAAGACAGAAAGGCCATGTTGAAAATGAATACAGATGATTTTCTATAAAGTTCTATTTAGATGTCATTTCCGGCCTTTGCAGAATCTGCAACATCAACATGAACGGTATTTCTATCTGGGAGAGGTGGAATCCCCATATTGGAAGAGGGGACAATCATCCCCTAGTAGCTTACCATGACTACCGAATAAGTGCAGGGCACGTCCGGCATTTTGACCGGAAGTTGCATGGGGAGGAACGACAGTCACAGTCCTGGGAATATAACATTGTCAGTGGTTAGAGCAGAGGTCTTCAAACTGTGGGGCGCGCCCCCCTGGGGGGGCGTGGATGGGTTCCCAGGGGGCGCAAATCACTCTGCAAATACATGTAAATGAAGATGGCCTGGAAGTGCGGCGTGTATTTGCTGCATTTCCAGGCTGTCTTCATTTATTCCGAGCCCTCGAAGTGAAAGTGAGAACTGAGGTGGGGGCGGGGGTCAGTGAGTGTGCTGGCAGGGTCAATATACAGATTACGATTATACTTCCAGATCAAAGAATATAAAGTGCTGTGCACAGAAAATCACTTTCTGATAAACTAGGCAGCAAATCGGAAAATTTATGATTTCCTGCTCGAGGTGTTGTGTATTTTGCAGTCTAGCAAACTGAGGAGAAAATACATATCGTAGAAACGTTCTGTTCAATGTAGTTACATACTCTGGGAAAGCTGTACTTTTCTTTCAACTAGAGGCGAGCCAGAGCCGAGGGTCTGGCTCGCATCCTAGAGCCTGTGCAGGTGCCAAGCACTGAAAATATTTGCTAAGTAAATCATACAACAAACATCAAGTAAAATATGATAAGGCCTCCTCAAAATTCCTAAAAGTGTATTTCTTTAACCTGTCGAAGCTTTGACATTAATAAGGCACACTATATTCCGCAGTGAAAAGTACTTATTAAAAGTGATAGTTTTGTAAAACTGGTCGTCTGAACTCACATTTAAAAGTGCTCTCCTACGCGATAATGAAGAAAACAGTTTTGGTGAAATAAAATATTTGCCTAAGATCACACAATTTAATAAGCGAGGAGCCCGCGATTTATCCAGGTTTTCTGGTTAAATTTTTGCAAATCAGCGGAAAATGCATATCTATTTGCCTTTCCTTATGTTAAGGGTTTGTTTTTACCTCTTACTTCATTTTTCTGCAGTTTTTAAATACAGCGTGAACTCGACCAGAGATGGCCGAGCGCTTAACATGAGCACCAGTTACATTACACAAGGTTACATGATTGTTTATAGGCACAGGGAGATTAAGTGATTTGCCCAGAATCACAGGGTGTTGAGCCGACGCCGAGACTCGCACCTGGATCCCCACTTCCGCATTATGCAGCTCTGTCCCTAATGCCAGATCCTGGGTAAAGGGAGGGAGGCAGGTAGAAGCCACATGAAAGCCATGCTTCTTATGGGCTCGAGGTTCCAATAGGACCTCGAGCTGAGCCAGAGCCCGGATTCAGACTCGAGCCTTCAGTGGCTTGCCCATCTATACTTTCAACTCGACAAACTTGTGGGATTTGTGATGCCATAGAAGAGCACACTGTTCAAGTCAATTAAATATTCTTCTGCTTTTTGATGCACTTAGTGGGCACAATTCGCAACTTTTATGCATCTATGCCCAACCTAGCTGCAAAAAAATAAATATCTGTTAAGTCCAAGTCTTTGCTTCACATATTGAGAATGCGCTGACAACAGGGCAACCATGAAAGATGTTTCTAATTTCAGACTTTTTGCGTTCTGAATTGACCTAGCGCTTTGTGGCCCTCTGCAAATAACACTAAACATCTTTTCTGGGAAACAGCACATACAACCATCTTTTCTACATACGGCATCCATTTTTAATTGGACATGAGTTGCATTTTTCAACATCCCGTTAATTCGAACCTCGACGTCCACTTTCATGTGTATAATCCATCACCTCCCCAGGATCATTTTTCTGTAATCTCCCAAATAGTTCCTTTTATCACAACCCCCTTTACCTCTTGTCATCATGTTATTCTTCTAAGACCTATACCTCTTAAATCTGTCACACAAAGAACTCGTTGGAGACTGAAACATAAACATATTGAGGAGAATTAAGGAACTAGGGGGCATATTTACAATAAAGTGGCGAGCGACGTGTCGTTAAGCCAAGAAGGCTAACGACACGCTCCGTCACTTTAGAAACGCAGGGCTGCGCCATATTTACAAGAATATGGTGCAACCCTGCATTTCCCCCTGCGCTGGCGCTAAATTTAGCTGTCTAGCGCCTACGCAGGCACCCTTGCACCATAGTGCAAGGCTGTCTGCGTTGAGGGGGAAGATTGTTTGTCAGAGGTCTTCAAACTGTGGGGCGTGCCCTCTGGGGGCGTGGATGGGTTCCCAGGGGGCACAAATACCTCTGCAAATACATGTAAATGAAGATGGCCTGGAAGTACGGCGTGTATTTGCTGCATTTCCAGGCTTCATAAAGGGCCATTCATCAGCGCAGCAGGTACTGCTGCCAGGTGTGTAAGTGGCCACTGTTAGTTATCATTAATGAAGCAGATGCAGCAGGGCTGGGGCCCAGGGGTTTGAGGGGCCCACTGCTTCACAATTATGACTGTCTACCTTTAAAAAAGGGGCATGGGAGCTTATTTTCCTTTCTAGCATAATGACTGAGGGCACCCTTGCAGAAAAAAAGGGATACAACATGTGGGAGCTCTTTTTTTTTTTTAACAGGACAGATCTGTTTCAAGATTGGAGTGATGGTCAGGCATGATGGGGAAGAGTTAAAAGATGCAGAGGAGATAGCCTGCTACTCAGGACTGCAGTTATCATTAGTGCAGTAGGTATAATTGCATTGGGGTCCAAGAGTGTGAGGGGCTCAAAAACACCCCAATTATGGGGAGCGGTATTTTTGGGACAATACATGTTTTTGTTTGATTAATTTGCTGTTTTATAAATCTCATATATAGTGTGGTTCATGAACTATAGAAAAAGTACTCCTGAAATCATCTCATAAGCCCCGCCTCCTGCACGCAGCCATGTCCCTCCCGCTCTCCCAATCCTTGCCATAAAGTTTTGGAGGGGGGGCCCGACCTCAAAACATTTTGCTCAGGGGGGCTCAGAGCAAAAAAGTTTGAAGACCTCTGGGTTAGAGGGACATCTTCCTCTGGTGTTGGCAGTCACTTGCTGGGGAAGCACACAGCGGCAATGCTCGGATTATAGCTTGCCGCCCTCACTCCGACATCAAAAGTTGCTTCACATAAATTTAAAAAACATAACCGTATAATTTCAAGTACAGTTGTTCCTAAAATGCCTAAATCAATTAAATGAACAGTCACCTAAATAGGCTATCCGAATTTAAAACACCCTTTAATTCTGTGCTGCTAAATATAAATACATAAAATCTATTCAGTAAGGGTAAACCATGTTTATGGTCAACGAATACTCTCTTCAATTCAATCCAAATATAAGTAAGTCTTACTGGAGACTTCAACTGGGCCTGTAATTACAACTTTTTGGGCCCTGGGAAAAAGTAAGCTGAACTCAAACATCTATTTGGATTTTAGCTGTTGCTGTAATTATAAAAGCATTTAATTTGATATCAGAATTTATGTTCTCACAGGGCCATGCCTGGATTTAGTTCTAAACATTTTCTTTTTATGATATGCACTTCAAAAATATTGTGACCAATCATTTATGAATATTTTGGAAATCTAAGATGATATAATTCACTGTACAGTAAAATTATGCATAGATATCCAAAAATATTTAGCTTCCAATGCATTTGAAAAAGCATACTATTACTTTCTTTTCTATACTTCTTTCAGGGCAAAGGCACTTCCGGAGTCATGGTTTGGTCGTTGTGTATACAAAGGGGCCCATTTATCAAAAAATCATAAAGCGCAGCAAGTCACTTGCGCTGCATGATAGGGAAAGGGCAGGAATGCACTGTATTTAACATTATATGGGGCAGTCCTATTAACACTATACAGCGCATTCTTGTTTTTTCCTTGCACTGGCACACAATGTGCTCCCTAGCGCCAATGCAGACACCCTTGCACCATGGTGCAAGAGTGCCTGTATTGTATGCAGGATTGTTTTTGTGTAGGAAGGAGCGCCTTCCTGCACAAAAGCTATACTCTGAGGCATTTCCCTCTTTCTATGTGTGCTGCACTCTGCAGCGCACATAGAAAGTGAAAAAACACCTGAGGAGGCGTAACATTTTGACGCATTCCCAGGTCTACCAGTAAAGGTAAATCTGGGAATGCACCAAAATCCAATCCATGGGTGGATGCTTGGAAACACCCACGTTCCAGCCATAGAACGCCTCCCTGAGGCAGAGCAATGCAACACAGTGATTTACGCTGCGTTGCATTACTCTAGATTTATTATGCCGCGCAGGGCCAAGGTAGCCTTGCATGGCTTGACAGATCTTATTTAGTAGTTGCGTCGCCCTTGCGCCCCATTGCGTAGTGCAAGGGTGACGCACCTGCTTGATAAATCTGCCCCAAAGTTTTCAGGACCTACAAGAGAAGATGCCACAGTCTAACCAATGTGAACGAAACCCGGCTCACGGCGCATGCGCTGCCAGGTAGATGTTTGAATATCGGGACTCATTATGAAACCATGCATGTCAACAGACCAAATTCAGGTGCCAAAATTATTTTTTTTCAGCTGTCTCCTGCATAACATTGCCTCTGCTTCAGGAGATATCAATGGGGAAAACACATTCCCCTGATTCTGTTTAAAAAAAAACTCCCACTTTCCTGTTCTAAAATGTTGGCATGTATGTGAAAGTTGGAAAGTTATCCAATTTATAATTTGGAACAGATTATAACTGTCACCCTCGCGCCCTGAATTATTGAGAACAGCCTGTTCTTAGTGGCACCAGCGTCATTGTGCTGGATTAAAAGGGCGCAACACCACGTCTTGAGTAATTGCCAAACACTGGTTCCCTTACTCCTACCCCAATGACAGGTCTTCCTCGAACATACCATATGGTCAAATATAGGTTCCTTTGCCTCAGTCCAAGGGAGGGTTTTCCTGCAGCTGTAAGACACTGGTCAGGTCACTGTCCCGGATAGACCCACTAGGTCTCAATGGTCGAACTGAGTCAAAAATTGAATAAGGAGAGACTCTAACAGAATTGAAGGACATAGTATGCCAAGCCCTTGTAACAGATGAAGATTAAATTAGGTCATATATGGTTTCCTCAAAGCCTCCAGTAACCTACAAAAAGCATGATGCCAGACCTGTTTCAATGATTGGCCCTCATCATTCCAAACATAATGAGACAATCATAAAAATCATTTTTTTTGTCCAAATACATTAATGTTTCTTATTTGTTTCATTTTCATTCTTTTTGCTAAATGCAACAATTTCTCTTCACACTGTGGTGGATCACTATCTTGTTTATATCAAATGTTAGATTAAACTTTTTAGCAAGTAAAAAGTCATAAGTTTTGCAAAGAAATTGAAGTATTATGTAATTGTTCACAATGCATTCAAGCTGTGAAGGTGCTCGTTTTGTATTTTTAAATCGGATGAATAGGGGTGCGCATTGTTTATGTCTTCTTGCTGTAACTATAAAACCATTTCATATAGTATAACAGTTTGTGTTCACATTGGAACATGGCATCCTGTTGCTTATACGTTCTAAATACTTTCTTGTTGCAAAGAGCATATTAAAATATTATGATCCATCCTTCCTTTGTGAATATTCTGGAAAGGTAAGCTTATTTAATTCACTGTTAAGTAAACTTGTGCATGGTCATAAAACTATGGGGCATATTAGCAAGACTGGCGATAAAATTATCGCCGTTTTAGCGGCAGGAAACTGCCGCTAAAACGGCGATAATGGGCTTGCTAATATGCGTTATAGAATTCCAATAGAAGCCCAGGTTAGATGTGCAGGACATCTAACCTGGGCTTCTATTGGAATTCTATATCGCTATTAGCAAGCCCATTATCGCCGTTTTAGCGGCAGTTTCCTGCCGCTAAAACGGCGATAATTTTATCGCCAGTCTTGCTAATATGCCCCTATATTTTACTGTGAATTTATTAAACAAATAAAGCAAAATATTATTTTCTGTATGTCTTTCAGTGTAAAGTCTCTTCCAGGCTCACATTTATTAACTGAACTCTGCTCAGTCTGGGTCCTCAGATTAAATCTTCATTAGCCTCTCAGCTAAAAATTATCTCAAATGCTGAAGCAATGTTCCAGTGCACAATTTCTTGGGTGAAACCTTAACTTTCAACTTGTCTGGGAGGAGAGGGTCCTCTTAGAAGTTGTGATCACTTCTCATTTTTCTCCTTCAAAGGTGCTATCTCTCCCCTTCGTCAGGATTTCTCTGACACTGGCATTAAAAAAAAATGGGGCATATTAGCAAGACCCACGTTAAAATTATCGCCGTTTTAGCGGCAGGAAACTGCCGCTAAAACTGCGATAATGGGCTTGCTAATATGCGTTATAGAATTCCAATAGAAGCCCAGGTTAGATGTGCAGGACATCTAACCTGGGCTTCTATTGGAATTCCATAACGCATATTAGCAAGCCCATTATCGCCGTTTTAGCGGCAGTTTCCTGCCGCTAAAACGGCGATAATTTTAACGTGGGTCTTGCTAATATGCCCCTGTATTCTTACAGCAGTAAGAACCTTGGATTTTTTCCTTTGCCTTTTGAGGCCTGCTCATATGGACCTACTTGAGTCTTACTGGAAATAACTTTGCGACATTGGTGCATGTTTTAAGTATACATAGCACATCATATGATGCATTGTGACACACAATGCAAATAGCCTTTTGTTCAACATAAAGAGATTCCAAAAATATATATATGAGAACAGTTTCATAAATATGAAATAACATTGCATAACATGCACTAGCAATGGCTTTAATAATACACAAGTACAGCCATAAATAATGGATTCACTAGTTGTGTTGTCTTAGATTTACATTTACTCCTGCTACATGAACATTAGTGTAACAGCAGATAACATGTACAAGCAATCCAGAGGTACAGAAAAATGGGCCTCACACGAATATCAGTGTAGCTTCAGACAGAAGACACAATGCCAGGGTGCAGGCACATGGGTAGCATTGGTATGGCATCAGAGACGTGTGCAGCAATGCAGGATCATGCACATGGGCATCACACAGACATTGTTGTACTTGGAGATGAGGGCCACCTACAACAATACATGAAGTGCAGGCACACATGGCCTTGTTGATTACAGATTCCACAGATACAGTGATGAGGCTGAGGCACAAGACCCTCAAATTAATACTGGGATGTTTACAGTGGAGAAATCTTGGCTCACAACCTTCTGATATTATCAGGTTCAATCCCCCTCGAACAATTCTCTGTATTGCTGGTCTTAGGCACTGGCTGAATAAGGCAGGTGAGCAATGAATAAGCAAAGTGGGTCAGCTTTTAACTAGTACTAGGGTAGCTAGCTTCCAGCCAACTGATGACTCAAACCTTCAGGGAGTACCACTCATGATAAACTGCTTTTTCTGTCAAATATATATCGCTCCATAGTAACTATTGAGAGGGGAGCTGTCACTCTCAAATGTGGATAGTCATCTATGGGGTGTTGCCTCTAATCTATCAGATAATCTAAGATAAAACACCTATGTAGGATCAAGGGTGATGTTCAGTGGTGGCTACAGCCAATCTGACTTAGGGGGGCAGCGCAGGTAAAAAATAATAATAAATAAAAAACACACTTACCTTTCGCTGACGGCCGCCATGATCTTCTGCTCCCTCGCCGCACCTCGCTACTCCTCAGCAGCATGTCACTACAATCTCCGGGAGCACAGGATCCCAGACTCCCTACGCAATCCCAGCACTTCGCTCATGCAATTACTCCCAGAATGAGAGAGGCACTGGGATTGGGCGGAGCGGGCCAGTTTCACACTCCAGCAGGGACTGGGAGCCTGTGCCCCTGAGCACTGTTGATATCCCTGAGGAACAGCCTGGAGATGTCATAATGCGCATGTCGGTTTGGCCGTCCGTCCACCGACATGCGCACTTTCAGTGTCTAAAACCACTCCTCCCCCTGCTGCTCTAGCCGAGATATGGCCCTGCCCTGCCCCAGACTCGCAGACTGTAAGTGAAAAATAAAATGACTGTCTGCGGCCTTTCACCAGTGGGGCGACACTCCTCCGCCATAGTGGAGGAGCTGCCCCTGGTCATGTTGTCCTCAAGAACATATGAGGCAATGTGTTCCTGCAGAGTTTAGTTAGAAAGCAAATAAATCAGCATAGTCAATAAATATGATTCAAGACTCAAGAAGGCTTAAGACAAGTCAAGGTAGAAACCAAGAAGTTTTATTAAATAAATAAAGTGCAATACCCTCATGGGTGACAAGCAGCACTTTACAAATCCACCTTACAATCTACAAAAATAATAGTAAAGTCGCATGGCAAATCAATATAGGGAATTAACATAAGGCACAATCAAATGTAGCAAAGACTGTGACATGAAAAGTCTCAGAATAAAAATATTCAAAATCTTAAGCAAGAGATAGACTGACTGTGGTTACCCGGAAGCTGTTCGGCAGCTCATGGGAATAACACTGTTGAATGGCTAGTTGGCATTGTTTATGGTCAGAACTACAACAGTATCTGATAAACCTTCTTGACAACTGCTTTTGCTTTGGCTCATCCTGCAGTTGTTCAAGAATTTCACCTCTATAGCACAATACGAATGCTCCCGGCTGTCCCTCTTAATCATGGCCTCAGTTTAGAAAACCAACAAAATGGAACTGGAAACCTATTCCTTTATTCCTAGCTGACGTATTCAGGTGACCGGCATTCTTTAAACACTCAAATGTTTTCAACTACACGCTTTGGATCCCCAGGGCACTCAGTCTAGAGCATCAAGGGGGTGCCAAGAGGCAGCGGATGGGACAGGCTGTAGCTTGCCTTGCGGCGGACCGCCAGCTCGATCCCAAGATCCAACTACGAGCTTTTTAACTGCAGCAACTTTAATATACGCTATTGGAGCTGGAATTACTGCAGCTGCTGGCAGCAGACTTGCTCTCCAATGGAACCTTGTGAAAGGGTTTAAAGTGAACTAATTCCAATTAGAGGGCCTCGAAAGAGTCCCGTATTATTTTTCATCATTACCTCTTCGAGTTGGGAGTGGGTAATTTGCACGCCTCTTGCCTTCCTTGGATGTAGTAGCCGTTTCTCTGGAACATCCTCCGGAATCCAACCCTAGTTCCCTATTACCCATGGTCACCATGGTAGGCACAGAAAGTATCATATAAAGTTGAAAGGGGAGACATCTGTATGTATCGTCGCCAAAATGGGGGCATGAGATCGGGCCAAGGTTATCTAGAGTCACCAAAGTGACGAGACGAGCCAGGATTGGTCCTGGTTTGATAAATGCATGCATCCTGGGAGGTCAGCGCTCATCAGCATGTATTAGCCAGTGACAGCTCCTCCTCTAAGGGGGAGGAGCGTCGCCCCACTGCTTTCAGCAGTGGAAATAAAATAAAAATGATAATAACTTGTTGTTATTATTATCATTTTATTTGTTCCTGTTGCAGCGTCTTTGCGGGGTGGGGCTGCTCAGCTTTCAAAGCAAGGGGGAGGAGTTGTGGGTACACTGTAAGTGCGCAATGACTGATTGGCTGGCCCTCTCGGGCCAGCCAAGCAGTCATGTGTACTTTGCATGTTCTCCACCCAGGATGCACTACAGCCTTGGTGGAGAACATGCCCTGGCTCCCATTCTCTGGCTGAGTGCTGAACAACGGCGCTCAGACCAATCACAATGCTGCATTGCAGCATTGTGATTGGTCAGGAGAGCCTGGATGTGCTTCCTGTTCCTTGCTGGGGGAGACGCGGGAAGAAGACGGAGTAGGAAGCGGTGATGACGGAGGAGGAACTGGCGAGGAGGTAAGATTTTTTTCTTCATCTTTTTTAAAACCCTCCCCCCGCCACCCCTGATCCGTGATGGCTGTGAGAAGTTGGCCTGGCATATGCTGTCCACTAATTATAGTGGGCACCTTGCACCAGTCCAAATCGACTCTTATGGTAGGTAGGTTAAAGACAACCTTATTGAAAGCTATCCTAGTGGTAGCCTTCAGGCTAAGTCTTGAAGGAATGTAAAGCAGCTTGTTTTACCAGTCTATAATCTCTTGAGTGACCAAATGAAAGAGCACCACACCAGGTATATATTCAAAATATATGTATTTATTACTAAACACACCCCTCTAGTCTCTTTATGAGGCTAGAGTTCGAAGTACATAGGTTATAAGATCTTAAATCACAGTAATAGCACAAATACACGTTTGGGCCCGAGGGGCGTACTCAAACCATATACCAATAAAGTGGTATGCGAACCACGACTGAACTAGACACTAGGCCTAGAGCCTCTAGAAGTGCTTGGACCACAAGGAACCACCCAAGGTAGTGACACAGGGGACCCACGGGAGACGCGTGCAGTGTAAATACACAACCGCGATACGCCGTTAACTTCTATGGAGAAAGTCGGGATCGGGAAAATAGAGGAAAGGGACACTTTAAAGAGGACTAGGACAAAACCCTTTGAGATCTAGGACTTTGAAGAGTCTCTACCCACGGGAGCACCGGAGTACTCGTGTTACCTCACCCAGGAAGCCGGGTGCATAGGTGCCTTTCGGGGTCGGGTTTCGTCGTCGGTTCTTATGGCGATCTGCTGCAAAGTGCTGCTGGCGACCAGGAGAAAAGTGTCCGGGTGGATCCAAGAGTGGATCGGAGTTCTGAAGAACCTGAAAGCAGAGGGGACAGAGTCTGGGTCACTAGGCAGTGACCAGGAAGGCGATGAGCGGATGCCCACCGATGTCGGGTGCTTCAGGTGCGTTGACGGTCATCTCGTTTCTGCAGCCACGAGGTCCAGGAGGCGTTGTCGGCGACCAGGAGCAGGATTCGGGCTGGTACACGATGTCTGTCGAGTGCTGCGGTGTCGGCGACTGGATTGGACCCAACAAGCCTTGGCAACGGCAAGTCTTGATGTAGCTGAAGATCGTCGATGGTGCAGACCAGCAAGGTCTGGGGAACTCACCCAGCGAGGGTAAGTCAGGGCAGGCCTGGAGCAACCAGGGGAGCCCTTTGGTTTCTTTAGAAAGTCTTCTGGGGACCCACGAGCCGGCTGGCAAGGGATTGCAAAGACACCTCGGGCGGAATCACTCAACAGGGGCCCACGGTCACTCGGGACGGTGTAGGCCTCTGATCTTCGGAGGGATTCCTGCTGGAGGTTGGGACCACACGTGTTCCAAAGCAGAGGTTCGTAGAACGTTGTGAAGGGGTTGCACTTGACAATAGTGCACGGTACCCAGGGGTCGCGGTTCCTCATCACTCGTGGGGTCCACTTGCCTCAGCTTCGCTGGGGACTCACGATGGCCTTGGAGAAGTCAGGAAATCCACTTCTTGGGCTGCAGGGACTTCGGACTCCGGCGGGAGCGGCGTAGTTTGCGACCGTCGTTATCGTTTTTGGTGCCTGCCAAGCAGGGGAGTCACTCCTTGACCCCAAGGGAGATTCTTCAGTCCTCTAATCGTGATGTAGAGCGTCGAAGGTCCAGGATTCAGTTTCAAAGTTTAGTCCAGGGATCTCTTCTTGCTGTGGCAAGGGTTCCCCATTTTAACTAGTAAAACAGGGAGGGACTAACTCTATGACCCCACCTATGGGAGGGTCAAGGGAGGGGGTGGCTACACCCACTTCCCTTTGTCCAGTTTCGCGCCAGAGCAGGGGCAGGTAGCCCCTGAGCTGGTTTGAACTGGCATATGCACAGAGGAGCCTTTTGCTCCCCCAGTGCAGGACTTCAAAGCACTCTAAGAGTGCACCCACCCAGCCCCAATACACATTATCCTGTCTGGGGAGGTGGTCACACCTCCCTGCAACAGGAAACCTATTGTCCAGGCCTCCCCTGCCGGAGTTTCGTCCAGCAGCAGGAGGCCAGACTTGTGTCTGTGGCAGCAGCATCCATTTTGTGATGCCAGGGCTTCAGAAAGAAGTTACCGGGTAAGCCAGAGTTAACATGTCTTTCCCTCTAGAAGGGTGGAATGCTACCCCCGCCGCCAGGATTGGTGGGGGGTAGTATTCCAAGATGTTTGACACCAAACACGACATGTTTAGGTGCAGCCATTCCAAAGTTAGCATTTTACCGCGAGGATATAATGCGCTTAAGAGTATATGGTCAGGCTGCACTACAAACAGCATCAGAGATGGTCTCCGAACGCTGCAGAGGGGCCCTGCTCATGCAGGGGCACCCTCTCACATAGGAACCATGCACTCTGCCTTTAGGATTGATAAGGCCTGCCTTAGGAGTGACTTATAGGTTTCTAGGTGTGTATGTATTTCGTGATATAGGTAACCTATATCACAGTAAGGGGTGCATGCACCACCTTACCCAGGCTGCAGTAGCAGACCTGTGGTGTCAGTTTGGATGGCCTTCCAGGGGTGGCATAATACATGCTGCAGCCCCTGGCAGGCCTCTGAGGTACCTATGCCCTTGGTACATAGTATACCATATACTAGGGACTTATAAGGGCACTCCAGATCCCAATCAGAGATGTGCCTAAGGCACATGGAATCCATTTTACAGAGAAAGCAGATAGACTGGGGCCCTGAATAGCAGGATCCCAGTCCAACTAAGTCATAAACCAGCAAAACACCATAAAAAAAGTGGGGGCAACCATATAGTCAGATTCCACCTTCCTACATAACCCCCCCAAACGAAAGGAGATAAGGCTAACCTTGGCCAGTTGAGCCTATATTGACTAAGTGGCCATATAAGGAAGCACCTGCACTAGCATAGTTGCCCCCTATGTTATGGTCCACTAAGCAATCCCTCACCCTAAGGGTATGAGAGGGTCTCCACCATGGGGAATCACTACCTCTGGTGTGCTTAGGTAAAGTACAAGGCTGGTGAGGTGTCTGAGTAGGGAAGTGAGGCCCTAGGAATGTTGGCCTCAGTTTCCTCAGATCACTGGTCACCATGTATGCCTGTCTTTCCATGACTGAGTTGCACTTTGCTCTAAGGGTCAACCTTTGGCTGCCTACAGCTGGGGGTTGGGTCCCTTTGGATGGAACACTGGAGGGACATGGCAGGTTTGGAACCTTCTGGTCCCAGGTTTGCCCTTGCCTACCAGAGTCCTTCTGGGGGAGGTCCCTACATAAAGGTATGGGGGATCCCTCAGTGTGTAGAGGAATTTTCACCTGGCTAGGGCTACTAGACTGGCTGCCCCTAATCTGCTGATGGGGGCTTCCTCTGGACAGGGGGCCCGGGGGTCCACTGACCTCCCTGACCTCTGCAGCCCTGGGCTGACTGAGGCAGGGTAGAGAGGGGCAGGTTACCTGCTCCAGACTGGGTACCACCGTGGAAGGGTCCTCTGCCATCAGGGGTGTGGCCAGGCCAGGCCTGACTACCTCTATGGCAGTTCCTTCACTAGGGGTAGGGTCAGTTCCCTGAGGAGGCTGACCCTTACCTACTGTCTGGGGGAAGAAGACTTTTCTTCAACCCTTTTGCTCTCTTTGGGGGAGAGTGGGCCATTCTTTCAGGCTCCATCTCTCCAAAGTCTTGGGCTGGGGCTGTGGCCATCACAGCCCCACTAACCTTTGCAGGGACGCCCAACATCCTAAGATGGGTTTGGTGTTCAACTTCAGCCCAGGCTGAAATTTCCAAATCATTGCCCATCAGGCAATCTACAGGTAGGGTTGGGGACACTGCCACTCTTTTGGGCCTGTGACCCCTCCCAGCTGAGATTGACTATGGCCATGGGGTGATCTGTTCTGACACCATCAATGTTGGTCACCTGGTATTTAAACTCAGGTAAAAGCTGGTGAGGGGGACTAGTTTCCCTGCCACCATGGTGACACTAGCCCCTGTGTCCCTAAATGCCACAGCTTTCTGACCATTAATCATTGGCTCCAGTCTGTACCTGCCCAATGCTATGGGACCCATGGTAAAGGTGGCAAATCCTATACCACCATCAGAGTCAGAGGAGTCTGTTGAGGGGTCCCTGTCTAAACTAGGGCCCACCTCTGTTCCTCTTGCAAAAGCACCCAACTTTTTGGGTGCACTACTCCCAACTGGAGGATTACTACTGGTAGTACCAGGAGGGGTGGTAGTAGTTGTGGGAGGAACATTTTCTTTATTGCCAATCCTGGGGCAACTGGGATCAGTTTTCCAGTGCCCAGGCTTTTTACAGACATGGCAATATGGTTTCTTTTCAGGAGAGGAAGGAGTTTGGGACCCACCCCCAGAAGAGGAATTTTGGGGCCCTGTAGGGGACTTATCGTTAGATTTATCCCCACCTTTCTCTTGGGACTTAGTAGAATCTTTCTTCTGGTCACCACCCTGATTTCTAGTTTTTACTCTGGTTCTGACCCATTTGTCTGCCTTCTTTCCCAATTCTTGGGGAGAGGTCAGATCAGAGTCCACCAGATACTGGTGCAAAAGCTGGTTTTGACAATTATTAAGGATCTGCTCCTCGTAATCAAATTGTACAATCCTAAAAAGTCATGCACTTTGTTGCCATGTATCCAACCTTCCAGAGCCTTTGTAGCACAATCTACAAAATCAACCCAGTCTTGAGTCTGAGCTTTTTGGGTGTCTCTGAACTTCAACCTATACTGTTCAGTGGTTAGGCCAAACCCATCTATCAGAGCACTCTTCAAGACTGTGTAATTGTCAGCATCCTCTTCTCTTACAGTGAGGAGCTTGTCTCTACCTTTGTCTGCAAAGGAGAGCCACAAGATTGCTGCCCACTGCCTCTGGGGGACCTTCTGAACTTTACAGGCCCTCTCCAGTGCAGTTATCCATTTGTGGATGTCATCCCCACTCTGGTAGGGAGGGACAATCTTGTTTAGGTTTCTATGGTCATAAGACCTGTCCCTATCTCTAGGGATATTGTTGCCACCATGGGACTCTAGTCCCAACTTTCTCTCTCTCTAAGGAGATCTAGGGATTCTCTATCTAAAGCCAATTGCTTCTTCCTGATCTCTAGTTGAGTTTCCTCATACTGGACCAGTCTCTTTCTTCTCTCATGAGAGGATTCCCTCCTGTGAGAAGAAACAGAGCTCCCTATTGAGGTGCCAGAGTGGTTAGACTCCTGAGAAGGAGACCTAGACTTTCTGAGCACACTCATAATCCTTCCTGGGGGACAAAGGTGTGGTTCTCTAGATCCTCATCTTCATCTTCCCCAGAAGGGATTGGGTTTTCCAGGTCAGGGTCATTGTCACCCTCCTGGTCAGTTTCAGAGGGGGCTGGGGGTAGTAGTACCCCTGGCCCCTTCCTCATCTGCTGGCCCACCCTCTGCTCCTACCCCTTCAGTCTCTGAGGACTTACTAAGATCATAAGCCACCAACAACTCCTGGAGGTGTTGGGTGGTGGGACTTTGGCCTGTCCTTAATTTCCTCACGTTACACAAAGCTCTCAGTTCCAAGAATGGGAGTGTGTCATACTTGGAGGGGGAAGCTCAATGGCTTCCTGCAGGGCATCTTTGGATCCTGCTTTTAAAGACATTACTAGTGTGGTGTGGTGTATGCACTACCTACTCTAGTGTGGCCTACTAAACTCTCTTGAGTTGTAGAAAGGGTTGTGCTATCCCTTAACACACAACTCTAAGTTCAGTAGAACTTACTGATATTCTAAGCTTAAATTATATGTACCTTAGGTACCTTTAGTGGTTTTCAGTTGATCAATTCAATTGAGATTATCTGGTAAAACAATAGCAAGCTGGAATCCCACACGCTGCACACCAATGTGAGAAGTTGGCCTGGCATATGCTGTCCACTAATTATAGTGGGCACCTTGCACCAGTCCAAATCGACTCTTATGGTAGGTAGGTTAAAGACAACCTTATTGAAAGCTATCCTAGTGGTAGCTATGGAGAGCAGCCTTCAGGCTAAGTCTTGAAGGAATGTAAAGCAGCTTGTTTTACCAGTCTATAATCTCTTGAGTGACCAAATGAAAGAGCACCACACCAGGTATATATTCAAAATATATGTATTTATTACTAAACACACCCCTCTAGTCTCTTTATGAGGCTAGAGTTCGAAGTACATAGGTTATAAGATCTTAAATCACAGTAATAGCACAAATACACGTTTGGGCCCGAGGGGCGTACCAAACCATATACCAATAAAGTGGTATGCGAACCACGACTGAACTAGACACTAGGCCTAGAGCCTCTAGAAGTGCTTGGACCACAAGGAACCACCCAAGGTAGTGACACAGGGGACCCACGGGAGACGCGTGCAGTGTAAATACACAACCGCGATACGCCGTTAACTTCTATGGAGAAAGTCGGGATCGGGAAAATAGAGGAAAGGGACACTTTAAAGAAGACTAGGACAAAACCCTTTGAGATCTAGGACTTTGAAGAGTCTCTACCCACGGGAGCACCGGAGTACTCGTGTTACCTCACCCAGGGAAGCCGGGTGCATAGGTGCCTTTCGGGGTCGGGTTTCGTCGTCGGTTCTTATGGCGATCTGCTGAAAAGTGCTGCTGGCGACCAGGAGAAAAGTGTCCGGGTGGATCCAAGAGTGGATCGGAGTTCTGAAGAACCTGAAAGCAGAGGGGACAGAGTCTGGGTCACTAGCCAGTGACCAGGAAGGCGATGAGCGGATGCCCACCGATGTCGGGTGCTTCAGGTGCGTTGACAGTCATCTCGTTTCTGCAGCCACGAGGTCCAGGAGGCGTTGTCGGCAACCAGGAGCAGGATTCGGCTGGTACACGATGTCTGTCGAGTGCTGCGGTGTCGGCGACCGGATTGGACCCAACAAGCCTTGGCAACGGCAAGTCTCGATGTAGCTGAAGATCGTCAATGGTGCAGACCAGCAAGGTCTGGGGAACTCACCCAGCGAGGGTAAGTCAGGGCAGGCCTGGAGCAACCAGGGGAGTCCTTTGGTTTCTTTAGAAAGTCTTCTGGGGACCCACGAGCCGGCTGGCAAGGGATCACAAAGACACCTCGGGCGGAATCACTCAACAGGGGCCCACGGTCACTCGGGACGGTGTAGGCCTCTGATCTTCGGAAGGATTCTTGCTGGAGGTTGGGACCACACGTGTTCCAAAGCACAGGTTCG
This sequence comes from Calotriton arnoldi, assembly GCA_963921515.1. Taxonomy (NCBI): domain Eukaryota; kingdom Metazoa; phylum Chordata; class Amphibia; order Caudata; family Salamandridae; genus Calotriton; species Calotriton arnoldi. The sequence goes on from CAWUFW010011747.1 coordinate 171,048, forward strand.
TAGAACGTTGTGAAGGGGTTGCACTCGACAATAGTGCACGGTACCCAGGGGTCGCGGTTCCTCGTCACTCGTGGGGTCCACTTGCCTCAGCTTCACTGGGGACTCACGATGGCCTTGGAGAAGTCAGCAAATCCACTTCTTGGGCTGCAGGGACTTCGGACTCCGGCGGGAGCGGCGTAGTTTGTGACCGTCGTTATCGTTTTTGGTGCCTGCCAAGCAGGGGAGTCACTCCTTGACCCCAAGGGAGATTCTTCAGTCCTCTAATCGTGATGTAGAGCGTCGAAGGTCCAGGATTCAGTTTCAAAGTTTAGTCCAGGGATATCTTGCTGTGGCAAGGGTTCCCCATTTTAACTAGTAAAACAGGGAGGGACTAACTCTATGACCCCACCTATGGGAGGGTCAAGGGAGGGGTGGCTACACCCACTTCCCTTTGTCCAGTTTCGCGCCAGAGCTGGGGCAGGTAGCCCCTGAGCTGGTTTGAACTGGCATATGCACAGAGGAGCCTTTTGCTCCCCCAGTGCAGGACTTCAAAGCACTCTAAGAGTGCACCCACCCAGCCCCAATACACATTATCCTGTCTGGGGAGGTGGTCACACCTCCCTGCAACAGGAAACCTATTGTCCAGGCCTCCCCTGCCGGAGTTTCGTCCAGCAGCAGGAGGCCAGACTTGTGTCTGTGGCAGCAGCATCCATTTTGTGATGCCAGGGCTTCAGAAAGAAGTTACCGGGTAAGCCAGAGTTAACATGTCTTTCCCTCTAGAAGGGTGGAATGCTACCCCCGCCGCCAGGATTGGCGGGGGTAGTATTCCAAGATGTTTGACACCAAACACGACATGTTTAGGTGCAGCCATTCCAAAGTTAGCATTTTACCGCGAGGATATAATGCGCTTAAGAGTATATGGTCAGGCTGCACTACAAACAGCATCAGAGATGGTCTCCGAACGCTGCAGAGGGGCCCTGCTCATGCAGGGGCACCCTCTCACATAGGAACCATGCACTCTGCCTTTAGGATTGATAAGGCCTGCCTTAGGAGTGACTTATAGGTTTCTAGGTGTGTATGTATTTCGTGATATAGGTAACCTATATCACAGTAAGGGGTGCATGCACCACCTTACCCAGGCTGCAGTAGCAGACCTGTGGTGTCAGTTTGGATGGCCTTCCAGGGGTGGCATAATACATGCTGCAGCCCCTGGCAGGCCTCTGAGGTACCTATGCCCTTGGTACATAGTATACCATATACTAGGGACTTATAAGGGCACTCCAGATCCCAATCAGAGATGTGCCTAAGGCACATGGAATCCATTTTACAGAGAAAGCAGATAGACTGGGGCCCTGAATAGCAGGATCCCAGTCCAACTAAGTCATAAACCAGCAAAACACCATAAAAAAGTGGGGGCAACCATATAGTCAGATTCCACCTTCCTACAATGGCCGCCACTGGTATTAGCTCTATAATTACCACACTTATCCAAGTAACAGATGGAGCAATCAAAGGAACTATAACTAATTTAATGAGCCAGTTTCACTGTACCAGCCGTGTTTACTTTCACTTGCGTTGCTTAATCTTTGAGACAAGCATATGCTACTGGCAGGATCAGTTAGCCGCACCTGCTGAACAGGAGGGTGAGCCGCGTGTCTGTCCTGGATCGATCTTCACACCCCTGGAAGCCTGCTTTGGAAGCCCCTGGTTGCCTGCAGAAGGCTGGGGGTACAGGACAGTCAGACGGGCACTGGCGGGCCCAGCCTGGTCTATGACAATAGAAGAGAGAGGTGTGCCAAGGCACAGACTGAACAAGAGACGGGGGCTGTGCCCCAGCCTGGGCAGCTAGGGTCCCCCCACAGTCATTCCAAGCTACTGTGGAAATGAGCTGGGTGAAGGAGGGCAACAGACAGACATGCGGGCCTGGTCCGCCAAGATGCATCCAGGACTAGGGCCACCCAACCCCATTCACCCTGGTCAGATGACTTCATAAGCTGCCAGGCTGCTTGGCCTTCACTCTGCTGAGTGTCCTCCACAAAAAGCAGGGCCTCGAGTCAGATAGTTCTGGCGGTGTGAAAGCTCTTTGCTTGAAGCAACAGCTAAGGCTCCCTTTTCCAGCAAAACTGGTTGAGAAAGTTATGAACTCTCAATTGGCAGCTTTTCTGGAAGACAACGCTCTTCTTGATGACACACAGTACGGCTTCAGTAAGGGTTTTAGTACGAAGTCAGCCTTGACGGTGGCCACAGAAGAGATCAGAGCCACAGTGAACATGGGGTGGGGGGGCAATGACACCCTTGTCCTATTATACCTCTCTGCAGCATTTTACATGGTCAATCATGCCCTTTTGATTGACCGATTACAGAACCTGGGAATTCAGAGACAGCCATTAACCTTCTGAGATCATTTTTGACACAACGCATTCATTAGGTCTCCTTTGAAGATTTCACCTCTGAACCCTTTACGTTGCCCTGTGGAGTCCCTCGAACAAATGCCCCAATATGAGTAAAATCTTCAACAGCTGCATGAGTGCAGTAGTCTCTGGATGAACCAAAATTACCTAAAACTCAACTCCTCTAAAACAGAAGTCATCTTGTTTGATAATAATTCGACCTTTTGGTCCCCTAAATGGTGGCCTGAGGAACTGGTCCCCTTCCAAACCTAGTTCAGAAGGCTAAAAACCTTGGAGCAATGCTTGATGACTGTCTGACATACAAAGAGCTGGTAAACAAAGTTGCCTCCAGCGCCCTTTTAGCTCTTCGGATGATAAAGTAAATTGGGCAATTTCTCCCCATTGACATGCTTAAAACCGTTGTTGTTGCAGTAGTGCTATCCAGGATAGACAATTGCAATGGATTCTACCACAATTTGCCCCAAAAATTGCTGAACAAATTGTAGATTCTGCAAAATGCAACAGCACGAATGTTGATGAAGGTTCCTAGATTTGTGTCAGCCTCTTCAGATATTCATAGTTTACATTGGCTGCTGGTCAGAAAAAGGATCATCTTTAAGGGACTCTGCACAGCCTAAAAGGCACTGCATGGCCTAGGCCCAGGGTATCTCAAAGACAAATTCAGATGGTTTTTACCGGGCAGGTCACTATGTTCTAGTTTTGCTAAAGATCTGACAATCCCCAAGTACAGACTGACCACCTGTGGTGGTAGGAGTATCATCCTTTGCAAAGCTCAAAACTGGAATTGCCTGTCCTTGGAATAAAAAATGGCCAACTCCCTTATTAGGTTTAGGAGGCTTTAAAAACCTGGCTGTTTAGGCAAGACTAGTATTTCTGATCTTTTGTTTCTCTGTCACATGTCTGGTGCAGAGCCAAGACGCACATGGGCAATTGTTTGCGCTTTATAAAAATATAATTCAATCAAATCAACTTGTCAACCTATACTCCAAGAAGCCTAATATATAACTAATATATAGATTTATTACACAATTCACATAACTATTAATCAATTTAATTATACAATAATAATTATTATTGTTTAAATATCAATTAACTTCCCATACTATCCCCCTACAAAACTAACAACCCGCAACCAAAATATAACTAAAATATTCAGTATTACATTATGTGCATAATTAATAATCACTCCAATAATTAATAATATATTAATAATTAATTAAAAATTACTTAATCAACTTCCCACCCTATAACCCTAAACATCTAGCAACCCACATCTAAAATGTAACTAAACAAAATGAGTATTACATAATTTACATAATTAATAATCAATTAAATAATAATAAATTAAAAATTAATTGTTAATTAATTATTACCTAATTAACCTCCCACCCTATACCATCACAAGCATAGCAAACCACACTTAAAATATAATTAATTAAATCAGTATTACATAATATATAATTAATATCAATCACATGCATACTTAAAAATTAATAATGAAATATTACTTAATTAACTTCCCACCCTATCCCTTACAAAGCTAAAAACCTGCTACAACACTATATATTAATATTAACAATTAACTAAAAATTCTAAATCACTTAAAATTGCAAACTATGGGGCCCATTACGATGGCGGGCGGACAAAGTACGCCCATCACCGTAACGGTAAACGGGACCGACCACCTGAGGTGCGGCGGTCCCGCTGTGCCCATTAGGATGCGACCGCCACCGTGGCGGTCGCATCCCGCATTGTTTACATTGCGGCGGGCGGTGGTGTCAGCAGCACCCACTGCAATGTAAAAAATGCATGCAGTGCATTGGCATGCACAACGTGACAGGCACCGCGCGGTGCCTGCCACCTTGTGCATGCCAATGTAGGGGGGTACCATAGGTACCCCCCAAGTGCAGCCACCCACCCCCCCGACCCCCCGGGGGCCCGCAACGGGCCCCCAAAGCAATTCCTGCATGCCTTTTCATGGCAGCGATGCCGCCATGGAAAGGCCTTCACCGCCAGGCATCCTAATATGGATGGCGGTGTCTTCAAGACACCGCCACCATATTAGGCCCGAATTCCGCCCGGCAGGCAATCGGAACGATTGCCTGCCTGCGGAAATGCGGCGGACGGTCTTTCCGTCCGCCGCTGTCCCCCCCACCATTGTAATATGGCGGGGGGTAAATGGAGGGCGGGCGGGGAAAGATGTCGGGCGGATCACCATCATAATGACCCCCTATGTTTAAAAAAATTAATAACAATTATACAAACAATAATAACACAAAATTAAGACATGAGCGAAAAAACATCTTATTAAAAAACAATATTCTTTCAAGCTATATTATTGAAAATTATAATAGCAACAACGATATTTTTAATAACGATATTACCTGAAAAAAACAATATTCTTGACGATGATATTTCTGCATCACAGTATTTTTGTATCATGTTTCAAATGATTTTTATAGGGTTTTTCAATAAATCGTTAACTGTTTTACGCTGTTACTTTGTTCAAAATGAAGCATCACTCCACAATAAACATATAGTAATACTTGTTATACAAATGCAACGCAAGTATACTACAAATGGTAAATATGCTGTATTCTCAAGCTTTCAGTATCCCATATATTTTAGACACCAGGTTTATAATGATAAGGAATTACCACTTGGAAAGGGGAAACAAAGAGGAGTGCACAAGCATCTAACAAAAAATAATAGGCAGGTGAACAGATGAGAGGGATTACCGGGCAGGGAGCGAATCCAAATACATATTAAGCTTTAACACATACTGAGTTTCTTAACACCCACCAGAAAGAACAATGGTCAGGATACGGGAGAAGTCCCGGCACGTCAAGAGTGTCACCCATCGGGATGAGTAATGGTCTTCACATACTATATTTGTCACCCATCTCCATAAATAAAACCCACTTGGAAGATCAATGAATTGAAACAATGGAGTATAAAAGTAACTTTACCAGGTCAAAGAGATGAATCTATGGTGTAAAAGAGTGATTTTGCCAGAGGAGCCCCTAGGATGCAGTAGATACCTGTGGCTCCACAGCCGTGAGTTCTTTGAACTGCATTAACATTGTGTCCCATGCTGCTACAATAGGTCGTTTCTGAATTCCATGGGCCTCCTCCCAGTGCAATGCAGTAATCTCTGCATCACCCCAGTGGTGCAGAACCTTACACCACTTGACGAAACTCGGCACCCGTTGTGCCTGCCAATGTATGGTGCGTATGCGCTTACACAAAAGAAGGGCCACATTCAGAAAACATGCTCTCACCTTATGACTCTTTCTCCTGGGAAATATGCCCAATGCCGTACCTTCCCAAGATGCAATTGTTGTGAGCTCTGTAATACTAGCCAGCGCAGTGTGTATAGAATGCCGGTATCCAGATATTCCAGGACAAGACCAAAGCATGTGCTGTAAATCTGCAGAGTGCACTTGACATCTGGGGCAAGAGAGGTTGGCCGTTGCATACATGTGGTTCAACCTCAAGGAAGTAAGGCATGCCCTATGAAGTGTCATATACTGGATATTTTTAAATCTTGCATTTCAGGATAATATGAGGAGATTCAAGTGCCTGTATCCATTCTGAGTAATGCAAGGACTGCCCTAAATCTTCCTCCTATGCGAGCCAGAGCAAGCTTGTGAAACCTCGCTATGTTCCCTAATCGCCTAATAAAACCAAGTAACGGTATTTTGTATCTTGTTAATTTATTATCTGATATTCCTGTGCTCCGATAGAAAAAACTCGATACTTTGTGCAAATGCGCATATGATGTATACCTGAGTGAATGGTTTGGGACACATTTTGAAACCGGTCCCAGGATGCTTGTTTCTGGTCCAGGGAGGACCTGGCTTGGCAGTTCGGGCCAGACTGTTCCCATGATGCACAGGGTCAGATCTTTTGACTAGGGGTGAATGCTTGATTTGCTTTGCATTCCGTCCAACATCTGTGTGTCTTTTACATAATTATCATTGCGGAAAAGTTCCCAAGCGAGTATCAGAATCGCAGCTGATTTCTTCTCTCTCTCTCTTTTAGGCACATTGTTGCCCAGACGATAATATTTATTGAACTCATAGAACACCAGTGATGGAGAGAACTTGATCACATCAATCGAGCACAGGAACCTTATGATCTCCAGGACCTGGAGAAATTTCATAACATGCGTTTTGATCAAGCACATACTCTTAAAGGTCTACTGCTATGAGGAATGTATTTCCTGAAACAAAAGATCCTCCACAAGAGGGTATTTGAATTGGTATGTAAAGGTCACCATGGAGTTCTCGTCACAAAAAGAGTGCTGCACCAGAGTGTATGGTTTCCTTTCCTGGATCAAATGGTCAAGAAGATGCTGGGTGACTGCCATGTATGCCAAAGAGTTGGGAAAGAGGGGCCTCCACAGCCTCTCTACATGTTGGGGCTGATTCACAGAACTAATCTGAGATAAAATCCTAAATTTACTAATTTTGGTATTCACAGAAGGCATTTAGTAGTAGTAAAGTTAGGACTCCTAACTTTACTACTACTAATCTGAGATAAAATCCTAAACTTACTACTTTTGGTATTCACAGAAGGCATTTAGTAGTAGTAAAGTTAGGACTCCTAACTTTACTACTACTAAATGCCTTTTGTGAATACCGAAAGTCATAAAGTTAGGATTTTGTCTCAGTTTAGTAGTAGTAAAGTTAGGAGTCCTAACTTTACTACAATTAAATGCCTTCTGTGAATACCAAAAGTAGTAAGTTTAGGATTTTGGGCCATATGTAGGTAATTTCTATTTACCGATTCCTAAATACCGAATTTTACCGATTCGGTATTTAAGAATCGGTAAATAGAATGTAGGTAAACATTCGGTAAATATTACCGATTCAGTAATATTCGGTATTACCGATTCGGTATTTACCGAATCGGTAATAAGGAATACCTTCCCATTCATTCCTATGGGCCTGGAGGCCCATAGGAATGAATGGGAAGCCATTCACTATTACCGATTCGGTAAATACCGAATCGGTAATAAGGGGAGAATATTCAAGGGTGGCAGGGTGTCAAATTGACACCCTGTTGCACCCCTGAATCGTGCATGTGTGCACATGTGGCGCACATGCATGCCCTAAGGGCATGTATGTCTGCCACATGGCACTTTTAAAAAGCACAAAATTGCTTTTTAAAAGGTATTCAGTATTTACCACCAACCTGTAGTTGGTGGTAAATAACGAATCCTTAAACCAAAAATGCACTCACTTGAGTGCTCCCTACATAGGATTTAAGGAATCGGTAATTTACCGATTCCTTAAATTAACGAATCGGTAAATTACCGATTCCTTAAATCCGGCCTCCTACATCTCAATTGCCTAAATACCGGTCGGTAACGGGAGATTTACCGAATTTCGGCCGTTACCGACCGGTATTTAGCTACCTACATATGGCGCTTTATGTCAGATTAGTTCTGTGAATCAGCCCCGTTGTCTTTACCAGAAGCGTCTGGGACAGAGTGGTGCATTGACCTTGATGGGCCCACTGCATCTGGCCAGCATCAATTGGAAGCAATGGAAGAATACTAAAGATTTCCTTAGGTAGTGCTGGTACTAGAAATTTCCGAATTTTGCATTATGAAAAATGCGCACAATTCTGTGAATATTTGCGCAATCTTTTCAGTGGGGAATTAAATCATGCAAGAAATGTCTTGTGCAAGACTGATTCAAGCAGAAAATGTCTTGCAGGAGACTTTCTCTTCTCAAGTGATTCCCCTTCCTAGTATCTTGTGAGACTTTGGAATACAAAGTATGCCCTCTCTAGGAGTTACCACTTGAGCTGAAAACACAATTTGGAAACAGTGAGTGTGCAACCAACACTCCTTAGTTCCAATCTGTGCTTTCTGCAGCTCATGGACTATATAGTGTTTGTTAAGTGTATTACACTAGACTCTATTTTTTAACAATATCCCCACAGATATTCTGTGGCTTTTGTCTTCTGTGTTTTCTAACAATATTAGCCATAGTCAGTGTTGTATGTGCTTCTTTTTCATGTGCATATGTTATGTTTTTAACAGCAAAATAAACTACTTAGCCCGGCTGCTATTTTTAACGAGGATTGTGGCTAGAAGGTTTTCTTTTCACTGCTATGCAGAGTGTCGTTGTAAAGAGTTTTGCTGCCTTGTGACATTTGTATTTGGGTTAGTTTATGTAAACTTTGCGATGATTTAGTGTGTAAGTGGTCTGGCTCCTTTTGAAGAAAAGCACAGTTGGATGTGGTCAGATAGGAGCCTTTGAGGTCCAAATGCAAATGCTTTGATCTTGTGTGTTTGGATGTAAATATTAATGGAGTTAATCATGTTCCTGCCAAGTGGAGTGTTAAATGTAAACCTCCCTAATGAGTCCCCTCTTGTTCTGTCGGTAAGAATAGATAGTCCCAATGATGTGTACGTATTTATACATTTTTTGCTATGACTGTTGATTTTGTGATGCAGCTCTTGTCTGTTTTTTGTCAGAAGTTGAGCAGATGATGCCGTTTTCTTCTTTCTTCTTTAGTTCTTCTGATAACCTTTATTTTCTAGTGGTGCATTGCATTTCCATCTTTATCAGTATATCAATCATTAATAAGTATGATATTTATGCTATAATATAGTACATAATATATAGTATAATATAGGTGGTATAATATGGGGCTCAATTTAGAGTTTGGTGGACGGGGTGCTCTGTTGCCATGCCAAAATTTACTCTGAGGCATAAACCTTTTTCCGAGGGCTTGTGGGAGCATGGATATTTGCAGATAATCTGTCTATCATCCACCCTATTTAGAATGGGAGGAAGAAAGAATTTTTTCACCGTTTGCCAGCAAAATCCTGGCAGTGAGGGACAGTAAAAATATAATAATGACGCACACACCATGGTAGAAAACTTCCATAGTGTTAGGGCCACAAGTTTTTATTTTTTCTGAAACTAAACTCCACATTTGGGAGTTTCCTTTTGAAAAAGTAAAAACTTAAAAAAAATTGGTGTAAGTATCCATCACCAATGGTGGATGTACATCAAACTTTTAAATAGCTTTCTATGAACTCCCATGATGGGGATTCATACAAACCCATAGAGTTCATCGCTGTGCGGAGCCATCTAGACCTTGCAACAAGATGGACCATCACATTAACTTGGGATTCTCAACCTGCATTGCCAACACCACTTCAGTAGTTTGTGATCTGTGGTTTGTGGTCTGTCTATACCACAGATACAGTCGGAGACTTCTAAAAGCCCACACTAAGGCAAAGCATTCCTTCTCAATAGCAGCCCAGCTCTGTACTCTGGGATGTAACCTAGGACTGCTAAATTCCACCAGATGCCTCAACACTAATCACTGAGTTGAGCCAGCACTGCTCCAACTCCCTCATCTGAGGCATCCATTTGTACCAGAAACTGTAGTCAAGGTACTTCAGTACAGGTGCATAACATAGTGCTCCCTCAGGTCCTCAAAAGCTTCTTGACACTCTTCATTCCATATCACCTTCATGGGCTACTTCTTTGAAGTCAAAACTGTCATTTGGCTACTATGGCCTAATAGTTGACCACAAAGTTCTTACAATGTCTGGTGAATCCTAAGAAGGCTATTGCCTGTGTGCCGGTGTTGGCCACCTCCCACTCCAACACAGACAGAATCTTGGTATGAAATGGGTGAATATTCCCATTCCCACCTAATTCCTAAGGTCGACTACTACTGTGGACCTGTCCACCTCTCATTTGGTTGCCCTGATGGTCAGTTTCGCCCCCTGTATCCTGACCAACACCTGTTATTTGTGTTTCAGGTGGTCCTTCCATGAATGGCTAAACACTGGTATGTCATCCAGATGGGCCACACACAGCTCTTCTAGCCATTAGAGAACATGGTTTGGCAGGTGTTTGAAAGGGACAGGAGCATTCTTCATCCCAAAGCGCATCACCCCAAACTGGTTTAGTAACTCTAGCATTGGGAATAAAGTCTGTTCCATGGCATTGGGTGCTAAAGTAGTCTACCAGTAAACACTGGTTAAATCAAAGATGCTCAGGTAGTGAGCATCACCCAGCCGGTTCACATGCTTACCAACTTTGGGGATCAGGTGTGCATCTGTCTTGGCGCAAGTATGTGGATCCTTGCTTGGGCAGCAACACCTCTGGCCTAACCCAAGGCATATGGGAAGGCTCAATCACACGCAAGTCCAACTTATTAGCAACCTCTGCCTTGTTGCACTCCTGGATTCAGTCCAACATCATATAACCTTGCTCTTCACTGGCAAGCTACCCCTTGTATCTGTGTCATGCACACAGACAGGTGTCAGCCCTTGTTTCAGTGAAAAAGATGGGGACATTTTCCCAGTAACTCTCTACACTCTCTTTGCCTTTCAGGCATTAGTTCAGGAGCAAGTTGTAACCTATCCACAGACCATACTTTTCATTACTGTGAAATAGGTCAGGAAGCGATTTCCTGTCTTCCTCAACCTCCTCTGCCATTGCCAGGATGTTCATTATGAAATCTCTCTAGAAGTATGGCTCATGCTGGTTCACATGGAACACCTTCTTTGGCTCCCTTGAGCACCTATGTTGACCGAGTAGTTTACTTCAGAAACATTATGCACCAACTTGCATGACCCATGCCACTTAAATCTCCAAAGCTCTTGGGCAAATGGACTTCAGCACTAAACCTTCCTAAAACTTCTGGTACCCAGACAGCGCTGCTTGCTGATCATAACACTAATTGATCAGGTCTTGGCTTGCCTGAAGGTGTGCCTTGGTCAGACTCAGTTGCACCTTCCTGACACCAATCACACAGTACACCACATCTTTTGGGGGTGACTATGAAGTTCTTACACACCCTTTTCTGACTAAGGTGAGTGGACCACACACTGGGTGCCCAACCCAAAGTTTGAAGAGAATGTGGAATTTCTCTTTAGGTTAACGAGAGGCATGTCACATGATCCCACTTTCTTCAGAGGTTCTCCAACAGAGTTCCCATCAGGTTAGAAAGGGCCTTGCGAACCCTTTCCACTAATTGATTGATCTGTGGGTGGTGTGCTGTGAAGAAGTGGTAGGTCACACCGGCTTGCACCTATATCTATCTCATATAAGAGAAGATACATTTTGCTAACCAGTCAGAAATCATTGTCTTATGAAATCCAAAATCTGAAAAGATACCAAGGAGGGCTCGAGCAACTACAATAGCAATCGTGTATCACCTCTGGATACATTATGACATGATCACCCACAACCAAAATATAGTTGTTGCCTGATACTGAAAGAGACTCAAATGAGCCAACAATGTCAACATTCTCCTGTTTGCATTAAAAAAAACCACCTACTGGCAATGGCACTAATGGTGCCTTGGTCTTACCTCCTAACTTACTATTCCATTGGCAAATAGGGCAGGTTCTACAGAACCTCTCTGTGCACCCCTGGCCAGTAGAATAAAGAGTCCCACCTATCCTGGGTCTCTTTTATGATGGATTGTCCTACTCCAGCACACTGTGGGTCTCTGACGACAAGGAGTTCCTGTGTACTAGTGGAATCATGAGCCTCTTACTGGCGTCTGACTCAGGATTAGCGAACTCACTATAAAGCAATCCATCCTTCTAGCCAATCCAATCACTCCAATGCTAACCTGATCCTGGGCTTCTTTCCAATGTCCCACAAGTGGATGGCACTTAATGGAATTCCTCCCTGGTGGGGACAACAGCAGCCCTGCGGCTCTGATAGTGACCCATACTCCAACGTCTGGTCTGTTTCAGGTGCCTCATCCTCATCTTCCTCTGAAGCCATGGCAATGGATTTCTTACAGTCTGCCCTGATCTGGGTGCTGCCTTTCTAAGGTCCTTGGGAATCTGAGATTGTCGCAGTTTTTCCTTAGACTTAAACTATGTAGGTTTCCGTTCCTAGCATAAACCAGTGAAATCAAATCACTACCCAAGGGACATCCAGCACCTATCTTTTCTCTCATGCATACATCAACCATGGTCACCTTGCCATTGATTTCTACTTCAATTCGGACTACTTCAACTTGGGCAGCCAGGTAGTACATGTCATTCCCACTGGCTACCAAGCCTATGCAATTGGCAGGAGGGAGAATCTTGTTGGGTTTGAGATACTTCCTCTCAACCATAGTCTGGTAAATACATGTATCTCTTTTTGCAGAAACTTCCTCCCATTAATTCTAGTTTCCAGCACAACCCCCATGGTATTTGGATATATGTGGTTAAAAGCATATACGCCCCTCTCTCAAATCTCTATTTTTCTCGGTTGAGCACCTTGGGCCCTCTCGGGTACACCCATCCATAATAAACACACTTGCTGTAATCAGTACAGGAAGAACAGGGTCTTTCACCTGACAATCCAATTTATAGTGTACATCCATCCTAGTAACACCCATATCAGTAATCACTTTGGGCATGGAAAAACCTTCCTGTCCTCCCTTCTCCTTGTGTTGTTCCTTACTTAGAATTATTTTGCCTGTGTACTCCTGTGGACTCTTGGAATGTGACCTTGCCATTAACCTCCAGTTTACAGTCAGTCTTTTGAGACTTCCTATGCCCCTTTGGCTTGGAGCAATGGTGCTTCAATCTTTTTTAACCTTGTTTTAAGCACTTGTCATTCAACACTGCAAGCTTTTTTGGATACTTTTCTGTCAAGTTAGACAGGTCCTTCCTTTGTGGTTTTAGAAGATTCCTCCTTGAGTCACTCTGCCACCATTAACTGGTTAAGGGCATGAAAATCCTTGACCTCAATCCCTTTTATCCATGTGTTCCAATAAAGCAACATACAATTAATGGAAGTTTCAAATGGACAAACAGTTGCTCTGTTGCTTTATCTGAACCTCTGAAGGTACTAAACTGGCTTCAGTCCAAACTACCTGGTCAGAGCTGCCTTAATTCTCTGATAGTTCAAATGCTTAGATACAGGCATTTCCCCAAAGACTGCAATTCCAAGACACTGGCAAGCAACTCTTTAAAGTGACTGACTTAGATACATCTTTCCAAGCCTGCAGTCTACACACATTCTCAAAACTCGCAAACCATTCCAACATATCCTGGCCTGTGCACAAATGCTTTTGAAACCTTGGGAGGCCCTGCTGCAAAGTGGGAGGTAGAACTGCCTTTTCCTAAGGCAGCTGTCTTTGCTGCCATTCTAAGTTTTTTTCTTTTCGAAGACTATCCTCTCTCCAGTTCACTCACTCTCTTTTCCTGCCTTTCTATTCTCATATCCCTCTCCTCTCACTTCCTTTTTCTTTGTTCTGGGCAGAATGTCTCGGGGAAACCATGGAAAGCAAATGTGGAGACACATAGAGGTTTTGCCTAGACACACTGCATGTGTCACCACATGTGCTTTCCATGGCTTCCCCGAGATATCCCGCTCTATATTAAAGGAACTATTTACACTAACTCAAGGAGTCATTCCCTTGAGTACGTTGAGTCTGACTAAGACACTGAACATTAGTTTGTTCTCCAAAAGCTAAAGCTCAGGAAGGCAGTTTGACAGGGAGAAGTTGAGAACATGTTCTCAAGGAACAAGAGGAAAAGAGATGGAAGATACAGGTGGAAAGGACCCAAAAACAAAGGACCTGCCGCACCACTAGATTTGTAATAACCATTGAACAGGTAAAGTGGGGTTTAGCCTGAAAAGCCAGGGGACCCCCAAACAGTATGGATTGTGCCTGGCTTTGCCCTGCAGGGTAGTCCTATTTCTCTGGGTGTTCCTCAAGCCGGGATCAGGATCGACTTCTGCTCATTAACAATGTCACCTCTTTCAGGCCCTGGCACTCTACTTCCATCTCTCAGCGGGCAGGCATGGTTTTAGGTACATCGCAGACCATCAGCTCCTCCAGCAGAAAGAGCAGACTACAAATGATGTCCCCTCAAATGCGGAAGGCTGTCTATCATGCAAACACCAGCCCTAGTCACATAGGAGTCATTCGAGAACTCTGGGGAGCACTCCCTTCCTTGTTCACAGAGATCTTGGATCTGGAACCAAGTGAGGTGATTTGGATCCCCCATTTATACACATTTTCCAGAACGGGGATCTGGATCCACTGTTTATGTTTTCAATACAGGATTGTGATGGTTCTCTTACAATAGTCATTTTTAGGTCTCACCTGGCATTAGCAGCGCGCATGCGCTACTCTCGCCATGCGAGGGCCTTTGGAATCGATACGGTTTCAGAAGGGTGCTTTAAGCCACGCCCTTCTTTCCAATTGGTTTGCGTCATCGTTTATGTTAAACGACGGCGCGTGATTGACAATTGGGCTTTTTGGTTACTGCCTTGTCCGATTTTAGGACGGCCCATTTCGACTGGCCAACGCCATCTTTGTTTGGCGTGACGTAGGAGGGTGTGCTGGTAGCTTGTTTACTGTCTCCTCTTTGGAAATCCTACCCGCTCCTCCCTTCCCTTCCCCCATCCCAAACTAAACTTCCCAAAGTTGCGCTCTTCATTTTTTCATGGACTTCCAGAGGCGAAGGGTAAAATTAGCCGCGCCGTAACTTTAATTGTTTCATCATTCATTCGCCGCATCTTTCACAATTTACTTCCGTCTTCTGTTTTTTTACCTAAGGGCAAAGTTAGCCGCGCCGTAAGTTTAATTGTTTCATCATTCATTCGCCGCATCTTTCACAATTTTCTTCCGTCTTCTGTTTTTTTACCGGCAGTTTTCAGCTTTGCCTCTTCTCTCACCCTTTCGCTATCTCCCCGCCCTCCCACCTTCAGCCTCTTCCTCTGCAGTCTCCGCTGGACCCGCCCTCCCTCGCCATTGGTATGCACAGCGCACTCTCCCCCCCTCCCTCCTCCTCGCAGCGCTACACGAAGGTCGGCACCCCGGCTTGGGGCACACATCAGCCTCGTCCTATTCCAACACACAGCGGGTCCGCACAGGCGCCGAGACTCTGGTGCAGGGGCCCGGGGTGTCGTGGTTGCACCCCGACGGGGTAGGGGTGCAGATCGACACCATCACGCCGGAGATCAGGGCGCTATACAACTTTGCTCATGCTGCACCTGTATGATGGAAGCTTGCACTACTGCCTGCTTGTGTGCTTCGGTGATGTCTGCACAGCTCCAGCCCTTGCTGTATCGGGTGTGAAGCTTCAAGTGCTGATGCATTGCCTCTACCTGCACAGTGAGAGAGAACTGAGCTGTGCGCTTTGCTTTTTTGGGGAGTGGGGAGGAGGAGGGGTGCGCGCCGGCATTGGAAGATTGCTCTCCTCCTTATCCTGCAGCGTCTCTGTGTTAGAGAACCTTGCATTGTTATCATACATTTGCACATGTTCTGAATGTTATTGAAGCTGGCACTGTTTCCTCCGCTGTTCTTGGTGGGTGCTTCTACTGCTGATGTTTGCTCTGTACTGGTGTGGTGGGTGCTTGTACTGCTGATGATTACTCTGTACTGGTGTACAGGTTCTGTGTGTACTAATTTAGCACTTGTTAGCATCAGTGCTCCAGAGTACTTTGTTTTCTATGTTTACCCACGCTACCCCAGTTTCCGAGAGCAAGGGAAGCTTGTCTGGTTGTCTATGTGTGGTACATCTGTGTGGGAGAGTCTTGCATTGTTGCTCAACATGCTGCCCCTGTTCTTTCTGGAAGCTAGGCTGCACTGCCTCTGTCAGTTTTTAAGGGAAGCCTGCACTGTTGTTACCTGTGTTATACATACTCGTCATGTGCGGGAGGCTTGCCCTCCTGTGTTGTATCGGTTCTAAGTTTGGGAGGAATGCACACAGTGCTGCACGTGATGTCATCTGTTCGCTGCTTCCGTAGTTCCAGTTCCATGTATAAGACAAGCAGCACCCACTACTGTGTAAGCTGAGTGCATAATCTGTCAGAGGGAAGCTTGCACAGCCACTCGTTTTGCTGTATCTATTCTGGGTTAAAGGAAGCATGCAGTGCCTTTATTTAACTTATATATACGAGGAACTCTTTCCCTCTTTTACATGATGTGTGTTTCAGGGCAGCGTGATATTCTGCTGCCTGTTCTATACCTGTTTTCTAAGCCAGTGAAGCTTGCACTGTGCTTGAGTAAGCTTGAACTGCTGCAGCCGGTGCTGTACCTGCCTGGGTATCTAGATAGTCTGTGGGAGGGAAGGCTGCACTACAGCAGCCCAGTCAGCCTATTTTGTGCATAAGGGAGACTTGCCTACTGCTGCACCTCTCGTTTGCTGAGGAAAAACTATAGTGCTGTAGCCCTTGCAGTACCATTTATATGTGTAGAAAAATAATAGCCAGGGCTCTCGTCAGGAGTCCACTGCAGCTTCCACCCCACATTGCCCAGCCATGCTCACTGTGACTTACTTCCAATAAACAGTAGATGTTAAAGCGAGTAGAGCTTTAAGGGGGTATTGATATTACTCTGTGGTAAAGCCGGCAGAGAGTTTTTTTTTTACTAAGCAATGGTTTTAGCGTTGGTTACCCCACCTTGCGTGTAGAAGATTTGCTCTCACAGAATCCATATAAGGCATTCTTTACAAGGGACTCTATATTGTTTTGGCATCTGTAATTTTGTACATATGTTATTTTAAGGCAGATGGTTGCCTGTGCGAAAGCTTTACACAATACAGTAAGCCTGAGTTCGTTATGGTGACAACACACCAGTGATAAAGGCTGCAGGCCCTCTTGGTTCAGGGGAAACATTAGATCACATGCCATAGATCTATTCTATTATAAAAAAAACAACAAAGGCTGTACACCTAACTTTTCGTATAAAAACATGTTAAAGTCGATAGTCTTTTAATAGCTAATTATCGTTACACCATGTTAGAGCATGTAGATGGGTATTTTATTACAGGGAAGCAAATAATTACCTTCGTAAGCAAGGGGTTTGATGTTAATTAACTCTTTTTCAAACCCTTAGGGTATAAAATTTTAACTAAGGTAATCCTTGCTAGATCCTCTTATAAAAACCTGACAGGTTTAGTTATCTGCCAGGCTTGCATATTAAAACAAGCATTTGCAATGCAATAGGTTTCGCATTTATGCGAGTTAAAGCTTTTGGCATTGTAAATAACAATGCCTTTTATTTAGGTTTTAAAAACAAAAACAAAAAAAAACGCATTGTTATTTGCAATGTCAATAGCTCAAACTCGCGTAAATGCGAGACCTATTGCATTGCAAATGCTTGTTTTCTTTCTGCTCCTCAAACACTGCCTTTAGGCAAGTTGATTGCTCTTATAGCAGGTAGCAAAGTGCAAGCTCCCAGCAGGTTAATCCAAACTAAGAGCACTGCACTTGTCTGTCATCAGCCTTTATGAAGCAGTAATCAGGGAGAGACAAAAGGGCAGGCCCTAACTAGAAACATCCTTAGTTAGAGCAACAGAAACTGCTGTCCCACTTCTTACCCTACCATCTACCAAGAGGCAGTGCTCAGGAAAAACTAATCAGCAGCCATTTAATAACAAGGTGCTCATTGAATTTGTAAAGGTGGCCCTGTATCCATCCTCCTCACTACAGTGGCTGGATCTGCACACTCCAGCCACAGGAATTCATGCAATACACTTCCACTGTCTGGGGACCTATGTCCATCCATCCTCCAGCTTGTGCCCTGCTACTGCAGGGGCATTTAAAATGGATCCCACTGCTTGTTGTACTCTGATACACAGAGTCGTGCAAGCACTCAACGCGCACATGGAATGTCAACGTAAGGTTCTGGGATTCATACAACAGCAGTGCTGTACACAAGAAGAACCAGAAGGCTCACCTCTCTGCTACACAGAATAAAGTTCTGGCCATTCTACTGATTCACAAAGTATGGCATGCTTCCGCCACCACTTTATGTGAGGCACCCAGGGATTTGGAAGCACTTTATAGCCCACTATGAGGACACACATGTTTATCCCTGAGACTAGAGAACGGGTTCTTGACCTTGTATTACCAGGGGCAGGCCTCGGCCTCTGAGCACACGCTAGATTAGCATGACACCAGGCCAAAGAAAAAGTCAGGATACCATTTAAACGTGCAGTTGGGCACCCAGAACAGGGGTACACATGTTTACTATATGCCTGGGGCATTCCCATCCCAACAGGTAGGCAGAGTTGGAAACCTGTAATCGAGGCAGAGAATTATAAATGCGATTTGTTCCTTCGCGAGAAGCTGGTGGAGATCTATCAGCATAAGGATGATTGAACTGCTGTTATTTTATGCTACCCATAAACCTAAACTTAATATTCATTGATTCTGTGCCTGGCTACCCTAGAGGGTATCAGGATAGCAGGCCATGAGGTTCTTAAGGGTTCCAAGCACTAAACCCACGTGCATAGTTGTCGTGGCTGTAAAAATGACTTTGATGAACAGTTGTTCGGCAGAACTATCTCAAACCAGACCACTAGCTCTTTGGCTGTTGTCGAGAATGATTGATCCTACTAGCTAGTAGTAGCAGCCACTTATGGAATTTAGTGTTATGCAATTTAAAGGAAAATAGAATTTGTTGAGTTTTTTGCAAGTTACTGAGCACTTCTTATAGTAAAAGATTTTCTATATCACCTGTTATCACTTAGAACATTTGTATACCTTTACAAGGCATACAAAAGAGCATGATAAGGAGTTTAAGAAGGTGGGGCAGCAGGGCCTTGAATATCCATTTCTAGGTCACACATCACTTTCAAGATGCAGAGATCTGGTCTTGGGGAGCAAACATTAAAACAAATCTGTGGTTCATTAATTTACGGTGGCACGAGTGGAAAAAGCCCCTGAGGAGATCAGTGAGGTGCAGCATACAAAAACTGAACTGGAGTGGAGAATGGGGAGGCTTGAATGGTGCAAGCTAAACGTGGGGCTGATGCTTCCATAAAGCAATTTAATGCATCATCCACTTGATGGCGGCAAGTGACATGAAAAGGCTTGAAAAGTGCACCAGGGAGTGCTCCTGTAGCAAAATGCTATTTTACTGGAGTGTCTATAAACCTTGCACTGTTCCTGCTATGATGGACTGATTCTTTGAAACAGCCCAGCTGCATCCGTTCCTGTCAGTTACTGAAATATCTTGCTGTTTGCAGGATGTTCATTATCAGCTGTGAAGTCTCTCAGGAATGTCGACTTTTCAGGAGGATCTTTCTGTGCCCCCGTGTCTCCCACAGGACGAGAGGCAGTGCCAGGCGCTACTCAGAAAAAGCCTGTGCCCTGCAATGAATAGGAAACTTGTTTTCTGACCACAGGCGAGACTAAAATACCCTTTGAGTAAATATTTATTTTAAACTCCTAATAAATTGAGGGAGATTACTGAGTAATATTCAGATATTTAGCGATGGAAAGTTATAAATAGATAACATTTACACAAAGCTTAGCACAGATAGCAACCAGACGTTTGCTGTATGCGGGGGAGGTGGGTGGAATTGTGCAGGGGAGTGTTGAAGACACATTTCCCGCCCTATCATCATGTCTAGGCCAAGCCCATTGGCGTGGATCAGAACAGTAAAGCCAGCATTAAAAGGAACAGTTATATCTTTCTGAGCGGTGCTTTAATAACACCAGGCTACCCACTGTAGAGTCGGGCTGGACACGTTCTAGTGTCTCAGCAGGCACTTTTATTGCCAGCCAATCCCTTTAGGGCTGGGCACACATACATCCCATACCCATCCATCACAGACGTCACGAGTGACGTGACCCTGCCAGTAAAAGGGCCCGGGTGCACGTGCTTGTGGCCAGTTAACGAACCATACACCCGGTGTCTGTGGCATTCATTTAGTAGCATGTGGGCCCAGGGCCACCAACACTACACACACCAGGGCTTGTAGTGTTAGCCATTGGCGTAACAAAACCTCAGGGGGCCCCTGCAGGGAAGGGTGAGGGGGGGCCCCATTACCCATTCCCTAACCGCCTTGCTGCTTCTGAGTATTTTGTCTGCAGTTGGCCAGCCCAAGGGGGCCCCCTTTGAGGTGAAGGGTGTGGGGGCCCCCGCACCGTGGGGGCTGCGGGGGCCTAGGTTACGCTCCTGGTGTTAGCCCTGAAAGAAGGTGGCACCTACACATAGATACATTAATAAAAAATGCTATCTCTTTAAAGCAATATGGCCTCCTTTCTGGCTAGAGCTTTAGTGGTTACCTTTGCTAAACATTTAGGCGTTCTCAAATAGAGAAGCACCGTAGTTGTTGGCTGGTCCATCTTACCCTATGTAGCTTCTGGAGTGACTGCCTACACAACAATGTATTCATTTGGATGTAGTGTTCATGGTATTTGGGCAATAGGGATCACTGCAGTGGATGACGGACTTTGGAGTGGGAAGTCATTGGTGTAGGGTTGCCGTGACACGCTGCTCTTCATTTTAACCATTTCGGAAGACCCAGTATATTTTATGGTACAAGGTGGCACGAGTCAATTGGCCAATGCTCTACATGATTTTTGCATGTTGCCCAGGGACAAAATACGAGACTCTGTTAGGGTTTTTGGGGAATCACCCAAAGCGGTAGTGAATTTAGAGAGCCTGGCTACTGTCCCCCATGAGCAGGGTATGACACTACTAATGGGACGAGACAGTTAACTCTAGTAGTGTGGTGCAGGCCTTTCTATCTGAAATCCACTATCAGTCCCACCGGCTCTCATTGGTAATTTAATGTAGTAGGTCATAAGTCGACCACCTCATTCTTTCTGAGAATGGTCTTCATGTGTGTGTGAGTCCATGCATACGTGTGAGGTGTGACAGTGATGTTGAGGTGTTCTCTTCCATGTATGATGCTCATAAGGGCGTTGGTTGCACCATAGAGTTAGTGAAAGAGATAGCTGTGTCCCCCTTTCCTGAATGCTCCTCTCGCTGCTCCTTATATCCCACTTGCTTATGAAATTTAAAGTAAAACCATGTGCTCTGTCCGGCTTTAAGTATGCATTCCTATGAGTACTTGATAGAGAGCACCAGTAAGACAAAGACTTTGGCCATGTACATTGGCCAAATTGTGTACACTTCATAGAGTAAACTGGGCTAATGCCCTAACCTGAATTCTGTACTTTGTGGGGAAAGCAGAGACTGTGAACCTGGAATGCTCAGGGTAACTTCCATACTCAAGGAAGCTTCCAAGATGGAAATTTCACACCAAATCATTTCCCTGGAAATGTGACTATCTGAAAGAGAAATGCACACCGAATGATTGGTTCCCCTTAAAAGTGTGGGATGAAATTTGAACTCGATTGGACAACAGGAAATGAATGCAAATTGCTCCCAGGATGGAAATAAACCGGCCTATCTCCCCTACCAAGTGCTGACCTCTTCAGTCATTGAAGCTCTGCACATGCGTGTGGAGAAAGGTTCAGACTAAGGATATGACCCATGGCGTTCTTTCTGTAAGGGGTTGGGCGCAATTCTCTAGAAAAGATCCAAGCTGCTGAGCCTTGCTGAAAAGAAGGTAGACTGCCTTGTGCACTTAGAACCTGCCTTGCACCACTACACCATAAGGCCCTGTGTGTCAGTGATGACATGAAGTGCATAGAGCTGCTAAGTTCAGCTGAGGCTTGAGATATCTTTCCGCAGACCAGCCTGACCGAGGTTGTACTTTCGAACAGTCCACTGGACAAGCACTGTAGGAGGCAGATGTGTCCCAGTGAGCTGCAGCAAGAGAGGCAATCAATCAATCAATCAATCAGGGAATTGTGTAGTGTGCTACTCACCCATGAGGGTCTCAAGGCGCTGGGCGGGTGGGGGGGTGGGGTTGCAGCTCCGAGTCAGGTAACCCCTCGCTACTGTTTGACTAAATAAATTCCATGTTGTCGAGCTCACATGTGGAGCCCACATGAGGTCCAGCTAGTGGCACTCCCTATGGTGATGAGGTTACCAACAAGATTCTGACACCAACAGGCACAAGGCCGGCATGTGATCCTATGAGAGGCACCCTGTAGTGTTGCTCATCGCCGTTATGCGCCTTCGAGTCCCTAAAGACATGGGGCCACATGTCACCCTGCAAGTGGTAGACCATGTGGTGGCCCATCATCCCACGAGCTTCTTGTGACATTACTCAAACTTACCTGAGAGCACGCATCCACAAAGCCATGGCCACAAGACAAACAGAAGACACTGTCTCCCCTACAGGCACACCACTGCCATTGAGACCAGCACAACTCTCCATCTACAGCGACTCTCTGCGACCACGACCATGTGTTTCACAAATGCCTGCATGCCCAGATGGGCAGACACTACTAGGCCTGCCCACCTCCACTGAAAGGCTATGTGATGATGTGTGTGATTCTCTGGCCTCTACAGACCATGTGGACCCTGAACACCATGGAGATTCTGAGGTCTCCCCTGGAAGCCCTGAACCCACGTAAGAGACGACAAACAATAACGCATACACACCAATGCGCGTAGAGCTATCAGACTGTGCGTTTGGTTGAATCCTAGGTTATGTTTCTATATTTGATACCCTGATTTCCTGCATCTTTCCTCTCCCCACTTTACATAGAAGGTGGTTAAAATTAATTTACTGCGAGCCTTCCAAGAGAATCACGGTCATAGAATTTGTTATAGTTATCATACAAGTGTAGGTAATATAATAAGCCTTATCCCTTTTGTATAAAAGAATATCCTTACTCGAACAATAAATTATAAATGATACTTGAGCTGCCTGAACTAGACATAGGGCCTGATTTAGATCTTGGCGGATGAGTTACTCCGTCACAGCAGTGATGGATATCCCATCTGCCAAAATATAAATCCCATTTTATGCTATGGGATTTATATTTCAGCAGAGGGATACACATCACCGTTGTGATGGAGCAACATGCCCGCTAATATCTAAATCAGGCCCATAGTATGCTCGCTCCATCCTCCAGAGTAAGCCATGACTGCTCTACCACACTTCCTCATGAAAGTCAAAGGCTGAAAAGGGAGATGATAACAGCCCTTGAGTCTTGCAGGACCTAGAGAACGTTCATAACAGAGGCAATCTGCCTCTTCAGAGGCATTTTAAGACATGAGCAAAGTGGGCATTTGCCCAAGGCTCGCACCTTCCAAGGGGCCTCCTGGAAAGGTGAACTTTCTCTATAGTTCACTTCTGTCTATTACTGTGTCTCAACCTTTTACATAGAACTCATTATTGTTTGGCATCATGGGACCTGAATTAGAAGAAAATGGGTAATAAAATATAGTTGCCCTGAACAGAAGCCCCCACAATGTTTCTTGCCATGGGCCTCCAAAATCCTTAAGATGATATAGTCTTTCTTCCTGATTAAAGATGCTTAGGGGCATATTTACAAGCCCCTATCGCCACCACAACGTCACTTTTAGTGATGTTGTGATGTATCTCCAGATAGGAGCTTCGCCTTATTTACAAGGCAGTGTTAAGCCACTTAATGTGGCTTAACGCTGCCTTGTAAATAAGGCACCCTTTCACATTACACTTAGCATGAAAAGGGCGGGCAATGGGTATTGTGGTGGGCTTTCCACAGCAACACCCATTGATTTTGACGCTGCCCCCTATTTACAAGAGCAGTGTAAAAAGGAGGCAGTGCCAAAATTAAGACCAGGGAAAACCTGGTCTTAAACAGGCGAAACAAGGAGAAATGCTTTATT
Source organism: Calotriton arnoldi (assembly GCA_963921515.1). Classification (NCBI taxonomy): domain Eukaryota; kingdom Metazoa; phylum Chordata; class Amphibia; order Caudata; family Salamandridae; genus Calotriton; species Calotriton arnoldi. The sequence continues at coordinate 194,918 of CAWUFW010011747.1, forward strand.
TCTCCTTGTTTTTGCTGTTTCCATGTGTGCTGCCTTGGGCAGCACGCATAGAAACAGCAAAACACCAATGATTGTTTATGTGCAGGAAGGTCCCCCTTCCTGCACATAAACAATAATTTTAATAAAATGCTGTTTTGCAACTTCTATGTGTGCTGCATTAAGCAGCACACATAGAAGTTACAAAACGGCATTTCAAGATTGTTTATGTGCAGGAAGGGGGACCTTCCTGCACATAAACAATCTTCCCCTCAACACAGGCACCCTTGCACTATGGTGCAAGGGTGCCTGCGTTGGCACTGGGCAGCTAAATTTAGCACCAGCGCAGGGGGAAACGCAGGGCAGCACCATATTCTAGTAAATAGTGTGCAGCCCTGCATTTCTAAAGTGACGAAGCGAGTTGTTAGCCTTCTTTGCTTAACGACACGCTTTGCCACTTTCTTGTAAATATGCTCCTTAGTTTCTTTGTCCTGGGCAAGACCTTACTAGTTGGTTGCATCGACTGCTTCCTTGTATCTACCTGGAGGATGGGTTTGCATATGCTTTTGTATCATTCTGTAGGTATACAAGCATTTTTTGTACTGCACGTTGTAGTCCTGCTTTCTTTTGTGGTTTTCTTGAATATCGCCTTTGAACTTTTGGACATGTCCTGATGTGCTGCAATACCAATTTAGTAATCTCTTTAATAATCACTGCGGAAATGGCCATGATTATTACATGTAATGTATGCAAAGTGTGACATATCTGTGAGTAGAAAACATTGACTGGATTGTGTGTGCATCTTTCAATGAGAGAAAGAGCATAGGACAATCAGGGGTGTCCATTTAATGCATCACAATGGGAAACATCCATTACAACGCAGTCATTACATCGCACTGCTTTTACAACGCAACTGTTACAACGCAACTGCCTTTACATCGCATGCCATTACAACGCATGCCATTACAACACATGTCACTACAGCTCATGCTATTACAATGCATACCATTACAACGCATGCCATTACAACACATTATATGGTAAGAAATGGAGATTTTTTTGTTTTAGGATGGGTATGGGTTTTGGGGTAGATGGGAATAGTAATTATTACCCCTACACTATCCAACACTTTCCCTACTGTTGCACTCACTGGAGTGGGAATAGTAATGTTTACCCACACACTATCCAACACTTACCCTACTGTTGCGCTCACTGGAGTGGGAATAGTAATTTTTACCCCTACAGTATCCAATACTTACCCTACTGTTGCCCTAAAAGTATTAGGCATTGTAATGGTATGCGTTGTAATGGTATGCTTTGTAATGGAATGCGTTGTAATGGTAGTTTTTAAAAATGCGTTGTAATGGCATGCGTTGTAAAATCATGCGATGTAATGGTAGTTGCGATGTAAAAACCGCTTTGTAAAAGCATGCGTTGTAATTGTTTGCGTTGTAACATCATATATTCATCACAACTGCCTTAGCCCAGGTGTTCCGGAGTGTGGGAATGTAATTCATGGGTAGGGAAAGGGAGCACAACACTGAAGAAAGCTGGCCATACTGTGGAGCTCCTGCACCCCCAGCCTTTTGCATGCATGTATTCTTAGAGGCAGGTGAACCACTGAAAACTCAAACCAGATGTCTTGCTCTGCTCAGCCCTGGGTCCTCTTCGACTCGAGATTCTGAGCTGACCTTTCCTGTGCCCTCTGACCAGCGGCTACACTCTTTGTATGAAAAACACCCTTAGGCAGTCTATGTTTCACTCTATAATTAATGTTAAGTATACATAAATATGAAGGCCAAGCAACACAAAATTATAGAAAAGGAAGAAAAACTTTTTAATGATCAAATATAGAATTAAATGCAAAAGATAAATAAAATAAATATGAGGACACTCTACTATCCTATGAGTAATCTAAGGCAAAGTATCCATCATCAATTTATGGTCTAGTCATCAATGCATAGCCAATGTCAAAAAAGGTTGTTACAATTGTATACAAAACAGTAACAATATTAGTAGCTTAGATCATAGTCAATTCTTGGTAGGATCAAGTCTATGCGCGTTTCGGCGGCCCATGCACCTTCATCAGGAAAGCAACAGATGGACCCATGTGAAACCATTGGGAAAGAAACAATCAATCAATCAATCAGGGATTTGTGAAGCGCACTACTTACCCGTGAGGGTCTCAAGGCGCTGGGGGGAGGGGGGTTTTGAGCAGCTCCGTCTCAAACAAAAGCTAACAAGTTGTATAAGTTGGCATCAGGTGCTTACATAAACTGTACTTGAAGGAGCATGCTCCCAGGAGAAAAATAATTGATCGTAACAGGATTTTGAGACCAATTGTTCAATCTTGTTTAGGTGTACACCACATGGATAAGTTGCATGATTGGTAGCAGTCATAGGACGAAGTTCAATCTGATAAATATCGCAGGGATTCCCAAGTCGATGTAGCAACTTTGATGAATCCTTGAGGTTGATGATTGGAATTACAGCAAAAGATTCAGCTGTAAAATTCAGCCAATGATGGCAGACGGATGACGATAAAAGATGGTGTCACTGCGGGAGGGAGTTCTTTGTACCGTCTAGCAGCCATCACACTCTCACCTCATTCTCAAAGCCACACCTTCTCCCCTCTCCCAGAAGCAGAAGAGGTTGTGCTGGTGAGTACTGACCCGCTACCTTTTTGATGACATTATTGATTACTGCCTGTAGAGAGGTGTTCAGATGTGCTAATCTTGAAGACACTGGAGCAGTGCTAAATTGGAGCCGGTGGTTTCCAGTGTTCAGCACTGGCACTTAATTGTCAGCACCGGCTCTAGTGATAGTCCAACCACATGGTGGCACTGTCTGTTCAATTCTGAGATGAGCACAGCAACTATGTTTACTTAGTCAAATCAAAGTGAAAATGAATAATACCAGCCGGCTGCCATTATTATAGGTTGTGTGGCATTTACTAGTCTTAATTGTCACACTTAGTGAGAGTGCGATGGTTAGGTATTAAGTTGTTACTGTCATTGGCCGCGCTGGCATGGGCAATGCGTGGTGCAGGCTAAAGTGGTCTTCTGAGAAGGGTCCCGGCACTTGAAGTTTAAAAAAATTAAGCACTGCACTGGAATGCTGTGAAAGTGCTAAGAGAGAGAGAAAAATTACTCTAGTGATTTTTCAAATAGTATGTTGTGTAATTTGACAGTCTGGTAAATCTCTAGCATTACCTCCATCAGCAGGCACTTTGACAACACTTTACAGAGTTGTTAAGATCGACCCATCTGAACTGCCAGCTGTCATCCTCTAGAAAGTAAAAACAAATTCAGAAAATAGGATTCAGTCACGTAGGTGAGCTCTGAGGGAAAGTATGTGTGCAGCACAGTTCTGCATTTCAGTTTTGTCTTAGTGAAGACTTATGACCCTTTTGTTTTTTCCATAAGTGTAATTGCATTGTCTGAACATACATCTTTCCTATCTCATCATTTTCCACTGGGGATACATTTACTCTACGCCTGCATTTTTATGGGATATCTCCATTCAGAAAGTGTTGCTAAAAGAGAGAATATCAATAATTTTTCAAATATGCGTAAAAATAAAAGCTTTTTAGGCGATAAACTTAGGGGGAGTTGTTAGTTGATAACTCTTTTTGGTTCTGAGATTGGACGTTAATGGTTTGACTACTTTTGTACATTTTATAATGTTTGGATAGGTTGCTTTTTATTAACTATCTAGGAAACAAATTTTACTTTGTTCATATTTTCCCCACTATGAAGTATTAAAGATGAATGATCAAATGTGCTTGAATTCATTGATAATTGTCAATATATAATGTTACAAATGATGTGTGGTGTTTCAATGGATATGTTCTTAACAGCAAAGGATCACCATTGCTGTTTTAATACTTTGTTTTAATATATGTGTCAAATGATGTTTTATGTGGGTTGTGGGAGCCATTGTATGTTTTTTTCTTTTCGAAGACTATCCTCTCTCCAGTTCACTCACTCTCTTTTCCTGCCTTTCTATTCTCATATCCCTCTCCTCTCACTTCCTTTTTCTTTGTTCTGGGCAGAATGTCTCGGGAAACCATGGAAAGCAAATGTGGAGACACATAGAGGTTTTGCCTAGACACACTGCATGTGTCACCACATGTGCTTTCCATGGCTTCCCGAGATATCCCGCTCTATATTAAAGGAACTATTTACACTAACTCAAGGAGTCATTCCCTTGAGTACGTTGAGTCTGACTAAGACACTGAACATTAGTTTGTTCTCCAAAAAGCTAAAGCTCAGGAAGGCAGTTTGACAGGGAGAAGTTGAGAACATGTTCTCAAGGAACAAGAGGAAAAGAGATGGAAGATACAGGTGGAAAGGACCCAAAAACAAAGGACCTGCCGCACCACTAGATTTGTAATAACCATTGAACAGGTAAAGTGGGGTTTAGCCTGAAAAGCCAGGGGACCCCCAAACAGTATGGATTGTGCCTGGCTTTGCCCTGCAGGGTAGTCCTATTTCTCTGGGTGTTCCTCAAGCCGGGATCAGGATCGACTTCTGCTCATTAACAATGTCACCTCTTTCAGGCCCTGGCACTCTACTTCCATCTCTCAGCGGGCAGGCATGGTTTTAGGTACATCGCAGACCATCAGCTCCTCCAGCAGAAAGAGCAGACTACAAATGATGTCCCCTCAAATGCGGAAGGCTGTCTATCATGCAAACACCAGCCCTAGTCACATAGGAGTCATTCGAGAACTCTGGGGAGCACTCCCTTCCTTGTTCACAGAGATCTTGGATCTGGAACCAAGTGAGGTGATTTGGATCCCCCATTTATACACATTTTCCAGAACGGGGATCTGGATCCACTGTTTATGTTTTCAATACAGGATTGTGATGGTTCTCTTACAATAGTCATTTTTAGGTCTCACCTGGCATTAGCAGCGCGCATGCGCTACTCTCGCCATGCGAGGGCCTTTGGAATCGATACGGTTTCAGAAGGGTGCTTTAAGCCACGCCCTTCTTTCCAATTGGTTTGCGTCATCGTTTATGTTAAACGACGGCGCGTGATTGACAATTGGGCTTTTTGGTTACTGCCTTGTCCGATTTTAGGACGGCCCATTTCGACTGGCCAACGCCATCTTTGTTTGGCGTGACGTAGGAGGGTGTGCTGGTAGCTTGTTTACTGTCTCCTCTTTGGAAATCCTACCCGCTCCTCCCTTCCCTTCCCCCATCCCAAACTAAACTTCCCAAAGTTGCGCTCTTCATTTTTTCATGGACTTCCAGAGGCGAAGGGTAAAATTAGCCGCGCCGTAACTTTAATTGTTTCATCATTCATTCGCCGCATCTTTCACAATTTACTTCCGTCTTCTGTTTTTTTACCTAAGGGCAAAGTTAGCCGCGCCGTAAGTTTAATTGTTTCATCATTCATTCGCCGCATCTTTCACAATTTTCTTCCGTCTTCTGTTTTTTTACCGGCAGTTTTCAGCTTTGCCTCTTCTCTCACCCTTTCGCTATCTCCCCGCCCTCCCACCTTCAGCCTCTTCCTCTGCAGTCTCCGCTGGACCCGCCCTCCCTCGCCATTGGTATGCACAGCGCACTCTCCCCCTCCCTCCTCCTCGCAGCGCTACACGAAGGTCGGCACTCCGGCTTGGGGCACACATCAGCCTCGTCCTATTCCAACACACAGCGGGTCCGCACAGGCGCCGAGACTCTGGTGCAGGGGCCCGGGGTGTCGTGGTTGCACCCCGACGGGGTAGGGGTGCAGATCGACACCATCACGCCGGAGATCAGGGCGCTATACAACTTTGCTCATGCTGCACCTGTATGATGGAAGCTTGCACTACTGCCTGCTTGTGTGCTTCGGTGATGTCTGCACAGCTCCAGCCCTTGCTGTATCGGGTGTGAAGCTTCAAGTGCTGATGCATTGCCTCTACCTGCACAGTGAGAGAGAACTGAGCTGTGCGCTTTGCTTTTTTTGGGGAGTGGGGGAGGAGGAGGGGTGCGCGCCGGCATTGGAAGATTGCTCTCCTCCTTATCCTGCAGCGTCTCTGTGTTAGAGAACCTTGCATTGTTATCATACATTTGCACATGTTCTGAATGTTATTGAAGCTGGCACTGTTTCCTCCGCTGTTCTTGGTGGGTGCTTCTACTGCTGATGTTTGCTCTGTACTGGTGTGGTGGGTGCTTGTACTGCTGATGATTACTCTGTACTGGTGTACAGGTTCTGTGTGTACTAATTTAGCACTTGTTAGCATCAGTGCTCCAGAGTACTTTGTTTTCTATGTTTACCCACGCTACCCCAGTTTCCGAGAGCAAGGGAAGCTTGTCTGGTTGTCTATGTGTGGTACATCTGTGTGGGAGAGTCTTGCATTGTTGCTCAACATGCTGCCCCTGTTCTTTCTGGAAGCTAGGCTGCACTGCCTCTGTCAGTTTTTAAGGGAAGCCTGCACTGTTGTTACCTGTGTTATACATACTCGTCATGTGCGGGAGGCTTGCCCTCCTGTGTTGTATCGGTTCTAAGTTTGGGAGGAATGCACACAGTGCTGCACGTGATGTCATCTGTTCGCTGCTTCCGTAGTTCCAGTTCCATGTATAAGACAAGCAGCACCCACTACTGTGTAAGCTGAGTGCATAATCTGTCAGAGGGAAGCTTGCACAGCCACTGCTTTGCTGTATCTATTCTGGGTTAAAGGAAGCATGCAGTGCCTTTATTTAACTTATATATACGAGGAACTCTTTCCTCTTTTACATGATGTGTGTTTCAGGGCAGCGTGATATTCTGCTGCCTGTTCTATACCTGTTTTCTAAGCCAGTGAAGCTTGCACTGTGCTTGAGTAAGCTTGAACTGCTGCAGCCGGTGCTGTACCTGCCTGGGTATCTAGATAGTCTGTGGGAGGGAAGGCTGCACTACAGCAGCCCAGTCAGCCTATTTTGTGCATAAGGAGACTTGCCTACTGCTGCACCTCTCGTTTGCTGAGGAAAAACTATAGTGCTGTAGCCCTTGCAGTACCATTTATATGTGTAGAAAAATAATAGCCAGGGCTCTCGTCAGGAGTCCACTGCAGCTTCCACCCCACATTGCCCAGCCATGCTCACTGTGACTTACTTCCAATAAACAGTAGATGTTAAAGCGAGTAGAGCTTTAAGGGGGTATTGATATTACTCTGTGGTAAAGCCGGCAGAGAATTTTTTTTTTTACTAAGCAATGGTTTTAGCGTTGGTTACCCCACCTTGCGTGTAGAAGATTTGCTCTCACAGAATCCATATAAGGCATTCTTTACAAGGGACTCTATATTGTTTTGGCATCTGTAATTTTGTACATATGTTATTTTAAGGCAGATGGTTGCCTGTGCGAAAGCTTTACACAATACAGTAAGCCTGAGTTCGTTATGGTGACAACACACCAGTGATAAAGGCTGCAGGCCCTCTTGGTTCAGGGGAAACATTAGATCACATGCCATAGATCTATTCTATTATAAAAAAAAACAACAAAGGCTGTACACCTAACTTTTCGTATAAAAACATGTTAAAGTCGATAGTCTTTTAATAGCTAATTATCGTTACACCATGTTAGAGCATGTAGATGGGTATTTTATTACAGGGAAGCAAATAATTACCTTCGTAAGCAAGGGGTTTGATGTTAATTAACTCTTTTTCAAACCCTTAGGGTATAAAATTTTAACTAAGGTAATCCTTGCTAGATCCTCTTATAAAAACCTGACAGGTTTAGTTATCTGCCAGGCTTGCATATTAAAACAAGCATTTGCAATGCAATAGGTTTCGCATTTATGCGAGTTAAAGCTATTGGCATTGTAAATAACAATGCCTTTTATTTAGGTTTTAAAAACAAAAACAAAAAAAACCGCATTGTTATTTGCAATGTCAATAGCTCAAACTCGCGTAAATGCGAGACCTATTGCATTGCAAATGCTTGTTTTCTTTCTGCTCCTCAAACACTGCCTTTAGGCAAGTTGATTGCTCTTATAGCAGGTAGCAAAGTGCAAGCTCCCAGCAGGTTAATCCAAACTAAGAGCACTGCACTTGTCTGTCATCAGCCTTTATGAAGCAGTAATCAGGGAGAGACAAAAGGGCAGGCCCTAACTAGAAACATCCTTAGTTAGAGCAACAGAAACTGCTGTCCCACTTCTTACCCTACCATCTACCAAGAGGCAGTGCTCAGGAAAAACTAATCAGCAGCCATTTAATAACAAGGTGCTCATTGAATTTGTAAAGGTGGCCCTGTATCCATCCTCCTCACTACAGTGGCTGGATCTGCACACTCCAGCCACAGGAATTCATGCAATACACTTCCACTGTCTGGGGACCTATGTCCATCCATCCTCCAGCTTGTGCCCTGCTAATGCAGGGGCATTTAAAATGGATCCCACTGCTTGTTGTACTCTGATACACAGAGTCGTGCAAGCACTCAACGCGCACATGGAATGTCAACGTAAGGTTCTGGGATTCATACAACAGCAGTGCTGTACACAAGAAGAACCAGAAGGCTCACCTCTCTGCTACACAGAATAAAGTTCTGGCCATTCTACTGATTCACAAAGTATGGCATGCTTCCGCCACCACTTTATGTGAGGCACCCAGGGATTTGGAAGCACTTTATAGCCCACTATGAGGACACACATCTTTATCCCTGAGACTAGAGAACGGGTTCTTGACCTTGTATTACCAGGGGCAGGCCTCGGCCTCTGAGCACACGCTAGATTAGCATGACACCAGGCCAAAGAAAAAGTCAGGATACCATTTAAACGTGCAGTTGGGCACCCAGGACAGGGGTACACATGTTTACTATATGCCTGGGGCATTCCCATCCCAACAGGTAGGCAGAGTTGGAAACCTGTAATCGAGGCAGAGAATTATAAATGCGATTTGTTCCTTCGCGAGAAGCTGGTGGAGATCTATCAGCATAAGGATGATTGAACTGCTGTTATTTTATGCTACCCATAAACCTAAACTTAATATTCATTGATTCTGTGCCTGGCTACCCTAGAGGGTATCAGGATAGCAGGCCATGAGGTTCTTAAGGGTTCCAAGCACTAAACCCACGTGCATAGTTGTCGTGGCTGTAAAAATGACTTTGATGAACAGTTGTTCGGCAGAACTATCTCAAACCAGACCACTAGCTCTTTGGCTGTTGTCGAGAATGATTGATCCTACTAGCTAGTAGTAGCAGCCACTTATGGAATTTAGTGTTATGCAATTTAAAGGAAAATAGAATTTGTTGAGTTTTTTGCAAGTTACTGAGCACTTCTTATAGTAAAAGATTTTCTATATCACCTGTTATCACTTAGAACATTTGTATACCTTTACAAGGCATACAAAAGAGCATGATAAGGAGTTTAAGAAGGTGGGGCAGCAGGGCCTTGAATATCCATTTCTAGGTCACACATCACTTTCAAGATGCAGAGATCTGGTCTTGGGGAGCAAACATTAAAACAAATCTGTGGTTCATTAATTTACGGTGGCACGAGTGGAAAAAGCCCCTGAGGAGATCAGTGAGGTGCAGCATACAAAAACTGAACTGGAGCGGAGAATGGGGAGGCTTGAATGGTGCAAGCTAAACGTGGGGCTGATGCTTCCATAAAGCAATTTAATGCATCATCCACTTGATGGCGGCAAGTGACATGAAAAGGCTTGAAAAGTGCACCAGGGAGTGCTCCTGTAGCAAAATGCTATTTTACTGGAGTGTCTATAAACCTTGCACTGTTCCTGCTAAGATGGACTGATTCTTTGAAACAGCCCAGCTGCATCCGTTCCTGTCAGTTACTGAAATATCTTGCTGTTTGCAGGATGTTCATTATCAGCTGTGAAGTCTCACAGGAATGTCGACTTTTCAGGAGGATCTTTCTGTGCCCCCGTGTCTCCCACAGGACGAGAGGCAGTGCCAGGCGCTACTCAGAAAAAGCCTGTGCCCTGCAATGAATAGGAAACTTGTTTTCTGACCACAGGCGAGACTAAAATACCCTTTGAGTAAATATTTATTTTAAACTCCTAATAAATTGAGGGAGATTACTGAGTAATATTCAGATATTTAGCGATGGAAAGTTATAAATAGATAACATTTACACAAAGCTTAGCACAGATAGCAACCAGACGTTTGCTGTATGCGGGGGAGGTGGGTGGAATTGTGCAGGGGAGTGTTGAAGACACATTTCCCGCCCTATCATCATGTCTAGGCCAAGCCCATTGACGTGGATCAGAACAGTAAAGCCAGCATTAAAAGGAACAGTTATATCTTTCTGAGCGGTGCTTTAATAACACCAGGCTACCCACTGTAGAGTCGGGCTGGACACGTTCTAGTGTCTCAGCAGGCACTTGTATTGCCAGCCAATCCCTTTAGGGCTGGGCACACATACATCCCATACCCATCCATCACAGGCGTCACGAGTGACGTGACCCTGCCAGTAAAAGGGCCCGGGTGCACGTGCTTGTGGCCAGTTAACGAACCATACACCCGGTGTCTGTGGCATTCATTTAGTAGCATGTGGGCCCAGGGCCACCAACACTACACACACCAGGGCTTGTAGTGTTAGCCATTGGCGTAACAAAACCTCAGGGGGGCCCCTGCAGGGAAGGGTGAGGGGGGCCCCATTACCCATTCCCTAACCGCCTTGCTGCTTCTGAGTATTTTGTCTGCAGTTGGCCAGCCCAAGGGGGCCCCCTTTGAGGTGAAGGGTGTGGGGGCCCCCGCACCGTGGGGGCTGCGGGGGCCTAGGTTACGCTCCTGGTGTTAGCCCTGAAAGAAGGTGGCACCTACACATAGACACATTAATAAAAATGCTATCTCTTTAAAGCAATATGGCCTCCTTTCTGGCTAGAGCTTTAGTGGTTACCTTTGCTAAACATTTAGGCGTTCTCAAATAGAGAAGCACCGTAGTTGTTGGCTGGTCCATCTTACCCTATGTAGCTTCTGGAGTGACTGCCTACACAACAATGTATTCATTTGGATGTAGTGTTCATGGTATTTGGGCAATAGGGATCACTGCAGTGGATGACGGACTTTGGAGTGGGAAGTCATTGGTGTAGGGTTGCCGTGACACGCTGCTCTTCATTTTAACCATTTCGGAAGACCCAGTATATTTTATGGTACAAGGTGGCACGAGTCAATTGGCCAATGCTCTACATGATTTTTGCATGTTGCCCAGGGACAAAATACGAGACTCTGTTAGGGTTTTTGGGGAATCACCCAAAGCGGTAGTGAATTTAGAGAGCCTGGCTACTGTCCCCCATGAGCAGGGTATGACACTACTAATGGGACGAGACAGTTAACTCTAGTAGTGTGGTGCAGGCCTTTCTATCTGAAATCCACTATCAGTCCCACCGGCTCTCATTGGTAATTTAATGTAGTAGGTCATAAGCTCGACTCACCTCATTCTTTCTGAGAATGGTCTTCATGTGTGTGTGAGTCCATGCATACGTGTGAGGTGTGACAGTGATGTTGAGGTGTTCTCTTCCATGTATGATGCTCATAAGGGCGTTGGATGCACCATAGAGTTAGTGAAAGAGATAGCTGTGTCCCCCTTTCCTGAATGCTCCTCTCGCTGCTCCTTATATCCCACTTGCTTATGAAATTTAAAGTAAAACCATGTGCTCTGTCCGGCTTTAAGTATGCATTCCTATGAGTACTTGATAGAGAGCACCAGTAAGACAAAGACTTTGGCCATGTACATTGGCCAAATTGTGTACACTTCATAGAGTAAACTGGGCTAATGCCCTAACCTGAATTCTGTACTTTGTGGGGAAAGCAGAGACTGTGAACCTGGAATGCTCAGGGTAACTTCCATACTCAAGGAAGCTTCCAAGATGGAAATTTCACACCAAATCATTTCCCTGGAAATGTGACTATCTGAAAGAGAAATGCACACCGAATGATTGGTTCCCCTTAAAAGTGTGGGATGAAATTTGAACTCGATTGGACAACAGGAAATGAATGCAAATTGCTCCCAGGATGGAAATAAACCGGCCTATCTCCCCTACCAAGTGCTGACCTCTTCAGTCATTGAAGCTCTGCACATGCGTGTGGAGAAAGGTTCAGACTAAGGATATGACCCATGGCGTTCTTTCTGTAAGGGGTTGGGCGCAATTCTCTAGAAAAGATCCAAGCTGCTGAGCCTTGCTGAAAAGAAGGTAGACTGCCTTGTGCACTTAGAACCTGCCTTGCACCACTACACCATAAGGCCCTGTGTGTCAGTGATGACATGAAGTGCATAGAGCTGCTAAGTTCAGCTGAGGCTTGAGATATCTTTCCGCAGACCAGCCTGACCGAGGTTGTACTTTCGAACAGTCCACTGGACAAGCACTGTAGGAGGCAGATGTGTCCCAGTGAGCTGCAGCAAGAGAGGCAATCAATCAATCAATCAATCAGGGAATTGTGTAGTGTGCTACTCACCCATGAGGGTCTCAAGGCGCTGGGCGGGTGGGGGTGGGGTTGCAGCTCCGAGTCAGGTAACCCTCGCTACTGTTTGACTAAATAAATTCCATGTTGTCGAGCTCACATGTGGAGCCCACATGAGGTCCAGCTAGTGGCACTCCCTATGGTGATGAGGTTACCAACAAGATTCTGACACCAACAGGCACAAGGCCGGCATGTGATCCTATGAGAGGCACCCTGTAGTGTTGCTCATCGCCGTTATGCGCCTTCGAGTCCCTAAAGACATGGGGCCACATGTCACCCTGCAAGTGGTAGACCATGTGGTGGCCCATCATCCCACGAGCTTCTTGTGACATTACTCAAACTTACCTGAGAGCACGCATCCACAAAGCCATGGCCACAAGACAAACAGAAGACACTGTCTCCCCTACAGGCACACCACTGCCATTGAGACCAGCACAACTCTCCATCTACAGCGACTCTCTGCGACCACGACCATGTGTTTCACAAATGCCTGCATGCCCAGATGGGCAGACACTACTAGGCCTGCCCACCTCCACTGAAAGGCTATGTGATGATGTGTGTGATTCTCTGGCCTCTACAGACCATGTGGACCCTGAACACCATGGAGATTCTGAGGTCTCCCCTGGAAGCCCTGAACCCACGTAAGAGACGACAAACAATAACGCATACACACCAATGCGCGTAGAGCTATCAGACTGTGCGTTTGGTTGAATCCTAGGTTATGTTTCTATATTTGATACCCTGATTTCCTGCATCTTTCCTCTCCCCACTTTACATAGAAGGTGGTTAAAATTAATTTACTGCGAGCCTTCCAAGAGAATCACGGTCATAGAATTTGTTATAGTTATCATACAAGTGTAGGTAATATAATAAGCCTTATCCCTTTTGTATAAAAGAATATCCTTACTCGAACAATAAATTATAAATGATACTTGAGCTGCCTGAACTAGACATAGGGCCTGATTTAGATCTTGGCGGATGAGTTACTCCGTCACAGCAGTGATGGATATCCCATCTGCCAAAATATAAATCCCATTTTATGCTATGGGATTTATATTTCAGCAGAGGGATACACATCACCGTTGTGATGGAGCAACATGCCCGCTAATATCTAAATCAGGCCCATAGTATGCTCGCTCCATCCTCCAGAGTAAGCCATGACTGCTCTACCACACTTCCTCATGAAAGTCAAAGGCTGAAAAGGTAGATGATAACAGCCCTTGAGTCTTGCAGGACCTAGAGAACGTTCATAACAGAGGCAATCTGCCTCTTCAGAGGCATTTTAAGACATGAGCAAAGTGGGCATTTGCCCAAGGCTCGCACCTTCCAAGGGGCCTCCTGGAAAGGTGAACTTTCTCTATAGTTCACTTCTGTCTATTACTGTGTCTCAACCTTTTACATAGAACTCATTATTGTTTGGCATCATGGGACCTGAATTAGAAGAAAATGGGTAATAAAATATAGTTGCCCTGAACAGAAGCCCCCACAATGTTTCTTGCCATGGGCCTCCAAAATCCTTAAGATGATATAGTCTTTCTTCCTGATTAAAGATGCTTAGGGGCATATTTACAAGCCCCTATCGCCACCACAACGTCACTTTTAGTGATGTTGTGATGTATCTCCAGATAGGAGCTTCGCTTATTTACAAGGCAGTGTTAAGCCACTTAATGTGGCTTAACGCTGCCTTGTAAATAAGGCACCCTTTCACATTACACTTAGCATGAAAAGGGCGGGCAATGGGTATTGTGGTGGGCTTTCCACAGCAACACCCATTGATTTTGACGCTGCCCCCTATTTACAAGAGCAGTGTAAAAGGAGGCAGTGCCAAAATTAAGACCAGGGAAAACCTGGTCTTAAACAGGCGAAACAAGGAGAAATGCTTTATTTCTCCTTGTTTTTGCTGTTTCCATGTGTGCTGCCTTGGGCAGCACGCATAGAAACAGCAAAACACCAATGATTGTTTATGTGCAGGAAGGTCCCCCTTCCTGCACATAAACAATAATTTTAATAAAATGCTGTTTTGCACTTCTATGTGTGCTGCATTAAGCAGCACACATAGAAGTTACAAAACGGCATTTCAAGATTGTTTATGTGCAGGAAGGGGGACCTTCCTGCACATAAACAATCTTCCTCAACACAGGCACCCTTGCACTATGGTGCAAGGGTGCCTGCGTTGGCACTGGGCAGCTAAATTTAGCACCAGCGCAGGGGGAAACGCAGGGCAGCACCATATTCTAGTAAATATTGTGCAGCCCTGCATTTCTAAAGTGACGAAGCGAGTTGTTAGCCTTCTTTGCTTAACGACACGCTTTGCCACTTTCTTGTAAATATGCTCCTTAGTTTCTTTGTCCTGGGCAAGACCTTACTAGTTGGTTGCATCGACTGCTTCCTTGTATCTACCTGGAGGATGGGTTTGCATATGCTTTTGTATCATTCTGTAGGTATACAAGCATTTTTTTGTACTGCACGTTGTAGTCCTGCTTTCTTTTGTGGTTTTCTTGAATATCGCCTTTGAACTTTTGGACATGTCCTGATGTGCTGCAATACCAATTTAGTAATCTCTTTAATAATCACTGCGGAAATGGCCATGATTATTACATGTAATGTATGCAAAGTGTGACATATCTGTGAGTAGAAAACATTGACTGGATTGTGTGTGCATCTTTCAATGAGAGAAAGAGCATAGGACAATCAGGGGTGTCCATTTAATGCATCACAATGGGAAACATCCATTACAACGCAGTCATTACATCGCACTGCTTTTACAACGCAACTGTTACAACGCAACTGCCTTTACATCGCATGCCATTACAACGCATGCCATTACAACACATGTCACTACAGCGCATGCTATTACAATGCATACCATTACAACGCATGCCATTACAACGCATTATATGGTAAGAAATGGAGATTTTTTAGTTTTAGGATGGGTATGGGTTTTGGGGTAGATGGGAATAGTAATTATTACCCCTACACTATCCAACACTTTTCCTACTGTTGCACTCACTGGAGTGGGAATAGTAATGTTTACCCACACACTATCCAACACTTACCCTACTGTTGCGCTCACTGGAGTGGGAATAGTAATTTTTACCCCTACAGTATCCAATACTTACCCTACTGTTGCCCTAAAAGTATTAGGCATTGTAATGGTATGCGTTGTAATGGTATGCTTTGTAATGGAATGCGTTGTAATGGTAGTTTTTAAAAATGCGTTGTAATGGCATGCGTTGTAAAATCATGCGATGTAATGGTAGTTGCGATGTAAAAACCGCTTTGTAAAAGCATGCGTTGTAATTGTTTGCGTTGTAACATCATATATTCATCACAACTGCCTTAGCCCAGGTGTTCCGGAGTGTGGGAATGTAATTCATGGGTAGGGAAAGGGAGCACAACACTGAAGAAAGCTGGCCATACTGTGGAGCTCCTGCACCCCCAGCCTTTTGCATGCATGTATTCTTAGAGGCAGGTGAACCACTGAAAACTCAAACCAGATGTCTTGCTCTGCTCAGCCCTGGGTCCTCTTCGACTCGAGATTCTGAGCTGACCTTTCCTGTGCCCTCTGACCAGCGGCCACACTCTTTGTATGAAAAACACCCTTAGGCAGTCTATGTTTCACTCTATAATTAATGTTAAGTATACATAAATATGAAGGCCAAGCAACACAAAATTATAGAAAGGAAGAAAAACTTTTTAATGATCAAATATAGAATTAAATGCAAAAGATAAATAAAATAAATATGAGGACACTCTACTATCCTATGAGTAATCTAAGGCAAAGTATCCATCATCAATTTATGGTCTAGTCATCAATGCATAGCCAATGTCAAAAAAGGTTGTTACAATTGTATACAAAACAGTAACAATATTAGTAGCTTAGATCATAGTCAATTCTTGGTAGGATCAAGTCTATGCGCGCTTCGCGGCCCATGCACCTTCATCAGGAAAGCAACAGATGGACCCATGTGAAACCATTGGGAAAGAAACAATCAATCAATCAATCAGGGATTTGTGAAGCGCACTACTTACCCGTGAGGGTCTCAAGGCGCTGGGGGAGGGGGTTTTGAGCAGCTCCGTCTCAAACAAAAGCTAACAAGTTGTATAAGTTGGCATCAGGTGCTTACATAAACTGTACTTGAAGGAGCATGCTCCCAGGAGAAAAATAATTGATCGTAACAGGATTTTGAGACCAATTGTTCAATCTTGTTTAGGTGTACACCACATGGATAAGTTGCATGATTGGTAGCAGTCATAGGACGAAGTTCAATCTGATAAATATCGCAGGGATTCCCAAGTCGATGTAGCAACTTTGATGAATCCTTGAGGTTGATGATTGGAATTACAGCAAAAGATTCAGCTGTAAAATTCAGCCAATGATGGCAGACGGATGACGATAAAAGATGGTGTCACTGCGGGAGGGAGTTCTTTGTACCGTCTAGCAGCCATCACACTCTCACCTCATTCTCAAAGCCACACCTTCTCCCCTCTCCCAGAAGCAGAAGAGGTTGTGCTGGTGAGTACTGACCCGCTACCTTTTTGATGACATTATTGATTACTGCCTGTAGAGAGGTGTTCAGATGTGCTAATCTTGAAGACACTGGAGCAGTGCTAAATTGGAGCCGGTGGTTTCCAGTGTTCAGCACTGGCACTTAATTGTCAGCACCGGCTCTAGTGATAGTCCAACCACATGGTGGCACTGTCTGTTCAATTCTGAGATGAGCACAGCAACTATGTTTACTTAGTCAAATCAAAGTGAAAATGAATAATACCAGCCGGCTGCCATTATTATAGGTTGTGTGGCATTTACTAGTCTTAATTGTCACACTTAGTGAGAGTGCGATGGTTAGGTATTAAGTTGTTACTGTCATTGGCCGCGCTGGCATGGGCAATGCGTGGTGCAGGCTAAAGTGGTCTTCTGAGAAGGGTCCCGGCACTTGAAGTTTAAAAAAATTAAGCACTGCACTGGAATGCTGTGAAAGTGCTAAGAGAGAGAGAAAAATTACTCTAGTGATTTTTCAAATAGTATGTTGTGTAATTTGACAGTCTGGTAAATCTCTAGCATTACCTCCATCAGCAGGCACTTTGACAACACTTTACAGAGTTGTTAAGATCGACCCATCTGAACTGCCAGCTGTCATCCTCTAGAAAGTAAAAACAAATTCAGAAAATAGGATTCAGTCACGTAGGTGAGCTCTGAGGGAAAGTATGTGTGCAGCACAGTTCTGCATTTCAGTTTTGTCTTAGTGAAGACTTATGACCCTTTTGTTTTTTCCATAAGTGTAATTGCATTGTCTGAACATACATCTTTCCTATCTCATCATTTTCCACTGGGGATACATTTACTCTACGCCTGCATTTTTATGGGATATCTCCATTCAGAAAGTGTTGCTAAAAGAGAGAATATCAATAATTTTTCAAATATGCGTAAAAATAAAAGCTTTTTAGGCGATAAACTTAGGGGAGTTGTTAGTTGATAACTCTTTTTGGTTCTGAGATTGACGTTAATGGTTTGACTACTTTTGTACATTTTATAATGTTTGGATAGGTTGCTTTTTATTAACTATCTAGGAAACAAATTTTACTTTGTTCATATTTTCCCCACTATGAAGTATTAAAGATGAATGATCAAATGTGCTTGAATTCATTGATAATTGTCAATATATAATGTTACAAATGATGTGTGGTGTTTCAATGGATATGTTCTTAACAGCAAAGGATCACCATTGCTGTTTTAATACTTTGTTTTAATATATGTGTCAAATGATGTTTTATGTGGGTTGTGGGAGCCATTGTATGTTTTTATTGTACATTTTTATTTGCACATGCTGGCTTTTTATATGAATTTCGATGTTGTGTGTATGTATATAAATATGTGTATTATTTGTTTACAGTGATGATGAAGTCTCTGTTAGGGACGAAATGCGTTGGCTGGGCTGCTGCTGGATTTTGTAAAGAATAAAGAATAAGTTTGCTTTGAAATATCTTGCCTTGACTCCTGCACTATATTGAAATCTAGGAGAAGAATGTCAGTGCTTCAAGCCAAATTTGGAATAACACTTACTTGGCTTTCCAAGCAATTTTTGTGCATTGGCTGGACCTGAAGGAAGAAGTTGCATGATTGGAATAAAAATTTGGACTGACGTTGTATTGAGTTACTTTAAATTTAGATTACAGGTGTTGAGGGACTTGGGATTCTTCTGAAATTGGTTTCTTTGTTAAGTTTGGGGGTGCTGCTGATATCAACTTAAAAACAGAGTGTCCTGCATTATCTTATATTTGTATTTCTTGTGTCAGCTTGATTAGATTGCTTCTCAAAGGTTTAAACACAAAGTGCTAACTTTTGATACTAAAATGGGAAAAACAAGGACAAACCCATTAAGTAACTGAACTGCACAGTGTGTAATCAGGAAACCTGAATTCAATCCTGGCCTCTCCACTTGGTCACATTCTGTTAACCTAGGCAATTGCTTTACTTCACTTTGTCTAGTGACGGTTCCAGTGCTATGGTAGAGGAGCGTCGCCACCCCCCACCAGAAGCTTAAAAAAAGAAAACGATAATAGACCCAGGTTTATGATTGTTTTATTTTGTTTCCCATCTGAGTCTTGGGGGCAGGGCCAGGGGGATGACAGGCACCGACCGGGAGTGGTATGCACTGCTATCAGTGCGCATGTTGGTTTGGTGGGCCATCTCAGGCTGGCCAAAACGACATGCGCACTAAAGCTGTCTGCAACCCAAGCTGCATTGCCGGGTTGGAGACAGCAAGGCCAGGCTCCCAGTTTCCCCGGAAGCGCAAATCGAGGGAGCTCAGGCCAATACTGAAGCTGCTCTCATGCGAGAGAGCTGCTTCAGGATTGGCCGCAGGGGAGTCTGGGAGCCTGAGCTTGCAGTGGAGCCACGAGAGGAGCAGAAGACTGGTGATGCGGCAGGCGGCAGGCAAGTTCTTTTTTTTCTCCTTTTTAGGTCGAGCCTAGCGCTGCGAGCATGCGCTGCTCTATGGGGAGGCCTCTTGGAATCACTCCAGACTTTCTCGAAACTTGTCCGTGTGGTTTTTCAACTTCCACACATTCTATTGGCCTTTGCGTGTGGCTTTCAAAAATGAAAGCACGCAATTGGCCAAAGCCGGGTGCATGTCCCACCTTTTCTGTAAATGTTCACTCCCACGGCATCCAGCTGTCGGGAGTGAGCAGCGGCGCGCAGGGTGCCAGCTGCATTCCTCGTCGTGGATCATTAAACACAGCGCGGTCGCTTTCAGTTTAGCGGTCGTGCTTGTTTTTTTCACTCCCCACCTCACTCCCACGGCATCCAGCTGTCGGGAGCGAGCAGCGGCCCGCAGGGTGCCAGCTGCTTTCCTCGTTGTGGATCATTAAACACAGCGCGGTCGCTTTCAGTTTAGCGACCACGCTTGTTTTTTCACTCCCCACCTCTCCTCTCTGACCATGCCTCCCTCCTCTCCTTCCGCCCCCGCAGCCTCTCGACCTTCTCTAGCAGTTTCACATCCGTATTCTCTTACTTCCACCTCTTTTCTCGGTTTGATTTCCCTTTACATCTTCAATTAATGCTCCCATACGCCTTACCCTCACCCTCATTCCCCCTGCCCACTCATGTTAACTCATTGTTTACTTCCGCTCACAAATTCCTACCTCGGCTCTGCCTTGCCCCCCCTTGGCTTCCCTCTATCCCCCTAAGTTCTCTCTCACCCCCACAGCCGTAGATGCTTTACTCGCCCACTTCACAACCCCTAACTTCCTCCCACGTCGCTTCTACGAAACCACTCTGCACTACCCTTTACCCCTCACCCTGAAAATGTATTCTAACTCCCTTCCACACATTCCCTCCCACACTCCCTTTCGCTGCCCTCCCGTACTCATTTGCCCCCGACACTCCAATTCTTTGCTTGAGTTCTATCTTGCCTCCACAACCCTCACTGGGTCCACATCTCACTTTCACGCCCCTCCCCTCGTGCATTTACCCCCTCCTTTTACTACCCGCCCCATCCTCACCGCCCTACTTCGCCTCCGTCATTCCTCATCTCCTCCTTTACCACCTCCCCACATCCTTCATAGCCACGCCCATTCCTTCACTCACCTTCACCCTCTTTACTCTCCATTCCCTGTTCCTCCAGCCATCAAACACCCCTTCTTGCCCTCGATCATCCCCAGCTCTCTTCCACTAAGATCCACTCATCCCTTTCTCCCCCATCATACTAACTTACTCCACGCCCACTCATTCCTTCACCCATTCTGTGTCCTCGGTGTTGTACTTGTAGCACGTGCTCCTCGTTTACCTTGTATTGTGTGCTTAACTCTGTGTACTCTCTTCTACTGGTACTTGATTTACGTGTACTCGGAATTTTCTATGTCTTTTCACCGAATTTCGTTGCGCGCACTGCATCGCATTTGGCGATGCAGCGCTCACAACGAAATTCGTTTTATTTATTTAAATGTTTACTTACCTGTATTCGGCCGTAATCCGTGGTTTACTACCCCCCACCCTGCCCCTCCCCCACCCCACATCACCGCCCGGCCGGCACTCCTACCATGGACCGCTACTGGGTCTCGGTGCTGTACATCTACCGCCCTCTTACCTGTGTTTTACATGCACCCTTTCTACCCCGCACTTTGCGTACACTAAGCTCTAAGTATGTATTGCCACAACAGGGCCCTACTGTGAACTCTGCTGTGCATATATTTTACAACATATTGCCATGTGCTCCATGTGTGGTGTATATTCTGTGTTCTACACTTACTCTGCGCTATACACACATGCACTGTGCTCAACTTACACCATGTTTCCCGGGTTTTACATGTATTTGTGCTCACTGCAGGGGACTGTGTTCGACCTCCTGGTCACAGGTCCAAATCCGGGCAAATTCACTCAGCCTTTCATCCTTTCTGAGGTCGAGAAAATGAGTACTATTGAGTTGGGTAACCAATAGACGTTTGTTATTCAGCATCAATATGCCCCTTTGCGGGTGAAAGTGTGCTTTACAAATACACGTTATGTTACTATGATGAACTGCCCCACCTAACAATAAAAACTATAACAAAAAGCATTAGAACAGGCAGGGAAAAATTGACAGCATTGCATAAACAAAAAAACTAGAACACATTTTTGGTGTTAATTCTGGTTTTTATTAGTGTACTTTCAGTTGTATATAATGTTTTCTAGGTTATATATAAGGTGACAAAAATGGTTATAACACTTTTTTATTATAACTTATAACTTTTAAACATGCTGCACAACATTCACAATGCTCTACAACACATATTAAAAACGTTAACAAAGCCAATAGCTCTGTCTAAACACTTATAAGGCCCCAAAGGCGAGACCTATTGGTTATGCCAATGCTTGTTTTCGTTGTCATCGTCATTTTCTCGTTTTGCATTTGGCATGGCGACATTACAGAACAAACTGGCCAGCAGCAGCAAAACAGTGATCAACATACAATAAGCAATTTAGTGCAACTACTTAGAGCTACTGAATGGCAAACGTACTCTGTGAAAGCAAATCACATGGCTCACAAGTCAGCTGGTGATTGAAAACAGTAGGTCCATGGAATGCATGACAGTATTTCAAATGCGTTTAGCACCCATGCCTTGTGAACGCCGTCATTAGAACGAACGCGTCTTTAGCACGCCTTCGTTCAGCACGCAAGTCGTTAGAACGGCTTGCCTTAAGGGGACGCTGGATTGTGGAATAATTTCATTTATTATTCCAACTCCAGTTTGGGCAACATTAGGGAAGGTGTTGAACTTTAAATCCAATACCCTTCCACCAATGCGCCCCCCTAGGAGTCCTAACTTTACTACTCCTAAACTGAGAAAAATCCTAACTTTAAGACTTTCGGTATTCACAGAAGGCATTTAGGAGTCCTACAGTTAGGACTACTAACTTTACTACTCCTAAACTGAGAAAAATCCTAACTTTAAGACTTTCGGTATTCACAGAAGGCATTTAGAAGTCCTAAAGTTAGGACTACTAACTTCTGTGAATACCGAAATGAGTAAGTGCCTTCTGTGAATACCAAAATGAGTAAGTGTATTCTGTGAATACCAAAAAGTACTAACTTTACGTTTTGACGTAAGTTAGTTCTGTGAATCAGGCCCTTCCTGTAAACAAGGTTATTTTTGTTCATTTCCACTGCGAATTTCTAATTTTTTAGAATTAAATCAGTTTTTATTAGCAGAGCGCATAGTGAAAACAATACACAGCATACTGCCTACAACCCCATTGGGCCGGCTGCAATAAGGGTTACCAATGAAGATGAAAAAAATAACCATTGTAAACGCTTATGCAGCATGCCTCCTACAACCCATCATGGGCCACCCGCATCAACAGAGTAGCTGGGGGGGGCTGGCTCCAACCCACCTTCATGCAATAAAGGAGAAGAACATTCGACATTGCGTAACGTCCTCAGAATGTATTCCTCGAAAAAAAGGTCAATTGCTAGGCCGGCCAAGCCGCCATTTCCAAACTGAAGAACAACAACAAAACCCAAGAGCAAACAAAAAAGGAAAAGAGAAAAAAAAAACAGCCTCCCCACCCTATCCCTCTCCGAACGAGCCAAGAATAAAAAAAGGGGATACCTCCTAGAAAAAAACCACAAAGGGGGCAAGGTTATCAAGACCCGAACCCAGAGTCACTGACATCATTCTCCTCCTGGGGGTCCGGGATCAATTTCAAGATGCGCAGATAAATAGGACAGGTCAGTTTTCGAAACTCACAGGAGAGAATAGATATAAAAAGGGCCCAAATCTTCGTATAGAGGGATTTATCCGCCAATGTGGCCATCGACAATCGTTCCATGCCAAGAAGAGACCACAACTGGTGAAGCCACTGTGTATGATCCGGGATTCTATCAGTTTTCCAGCAGGATAAGAGCACCCGATGGGCGGCATTTAGTGCCAGGGCCATCTGCCTTCCTTTTATTGAACGAAGAGGGAAAGTTAATGCATTGGGCAGACCCAGTATCATGTAAGCAGGGAACCTAGGAATGGTAGTGTCGAAGGTCTTGTCAATTTCGTCTAAAATTCTATCCCAATATCTAGTAAGTTTTGGGCAATTCAATAAGAGATGGAGTACCGTGCCAGGATTACTGCAACCCCGCCAGCACAGCCCATCACACTGATGGTTCCACTTCATTATTCGGGAGGGGGTATAATACCAATATGAAGTAATTTTGTACAATGTTTCAGTGTGTCCCATGGTGTGTGCCGCGTGGTGTGTCCTATAAAAAATGTCCTCCCATTCCTTATCCAAAAGTGTTCGGCCTATTTACACCTCCCACTGCTTTTGACCTGTATATCTGTCCTTGCACAAGTTCTGGGATAGAAACGAGTAAATTTCAGAGATGAGCTTTTTTATCATCTTTCTTAAGGAATAACCACTTTTCAAATGGAGACATTGGTCTGCTCACTTGGGGGCATACGGACGCGCCCAACACCCAATGCATCATTTGTGAGTGAAGAAATCGGTCTGAGTCAGATAAGTCATAGTCTATCGCAAGTTGTGTGAATGGAATAGGGCCATTGTGGTCAAAGAGACAGCCCAGCCGTTTACAACCTCCTTCTGACCAGCGGCCATCCACTCCCTTAGCCATGCCAGGGGGGAAATCCGGATTAAAAAATAAGGGGGTCAGAGGCGAGGGGAATGTAGTGAGGCTCGCGGACGAGGTCACCCTATCCCAGACCTGAAAGGTCAGCCGCGTTACCGGTGAAGAGTAGAGCCCCCAAGCCTGGAAAGACCTAGGCATCCATACCTCCTTCCAAATATGGCGACCAACAACCATAATTTCTAATTTTTTGCACACTGATCAATAAACCTCAGATGAAAGGTGTATTAGGACCATCTTAAGAAAGAAGTTTGTGATTTTAACTATGTTAGCTTCATGCATATTTAAATATGACCCAAACAACTCCAAAAGAGAAAAAACTTTTAAGGTTAAATATCAATTTGCCTTTCTCAGTATTAAGTGCAGATTTCACTGTATCTTATGGAAGCCTGATGAGTGTTTTGAGTTTGCATTCTGTAAAAGAAGATACTACCATATATCAACTCTAGAGTTAGTTTAGTATCATTAAAAGAGTTATTTAATTCAAAAAGAGATCACACATTTAAAATCCCGAACAAAACTCAATTTAAATATCACTAGCTGGGATTTCTACCATTATTCCTTTAACGGGGAGGGTAGAGTAACTAGAAGAGGCCAACTTCACTGAAGTTCTAGTATAGCACTTACCTGAGGTAAAGTCCTCCAAACACACATGCTCTTTATGGGGACAGATCACCTTCATCCAAATGAGAGACGTACTATGTAGGGTTAGGAGAGCCGGACCCATGCCAGATTTATGGGATAGCCACATAAAATAAATGTTCAAATAATTAAACTAAAAGGAACTAAATTACATAGCCAGGTACCGTGTTATCCTGAAAATCTGGCATGGATCTGGCCCTCCTCGACCTACGTAAAACACCCTTGGCCTAAATACCAAGGCTAAAGGGAGACAGGAACTGCTGCCACTCTCCGGCACGCAGTGACCCCAGCACTAGCACACTGAGGACGCCTCTTGATTCAGGAAACGATGGGACAACTTGTTAATCAACTTCACACCAGTAATGCTTCCTCAGTCTCATGAAGATACTTCCTGGCAGCTGCAGTGCTTCAAGATGGCTAGGCACCTGCTTCTTCTTCCTGCTTCACGGCTGACCTTGGAGGTGCCCCACCAGGCCCACAAATAATTTCAGAGCACATAGGCTACCATATTGGTGAAATCCTCTGTTCTCTCTGGGAGTGAGTAACCACTCCTCTGGTTATGTTACCGGTAACTTGTTTTAGCACTTGTGCTGTCCAAAATTTGCCTCAATGCACCGAGAGCCAATATTCTCAGGGAAGGATCTAGAGTGGTGCAACCCGGAGAAGAAGGAGATATCCATATTACTTTTAAAGGTTTTCAGTATTGTGGGATTAGCTGTGGTGTTGAGGTAGAATGTATCAGAAATGTCACCGGATGGGAGTTACAGTTACTGTAGGAGATGAAGTTAGAAGGTGATGAGGCCTATACTTTCTATTAAATCCTCCAAAACTCCACGCTTTTCTCCAGGGTGCCAATGATCTTGACCCACTACTGCACACCCTCCCACCATGCCATTACACAGGCAAGGGTGTTTCCCAGGCCCCCTGGAACTAGAAGAAGATTGTGAGGGAGCAATGAAAGAAGGAGTGTGCTATTGGAAGGGAGATTGTGAGGTCCAGAGAAGAGGATGGGCCCTATTGCCTGGAGTGTGAGATCCAGAGAAGAGGATGAGCCCTATTGCCTAGAGTGTGATGTCCAGAGAAGAGGATGAGCCCTATTGCCTAGAGTGTGAGATCCAGAGAAGAGGATGGGCCCTATTGGCTGGAGTGTGAGGTCCAGAGAAGAGGATGGGCCCTATTGCCTGGAGTGTGAGGTCCAGAGAAGAGGATGAGCCCTATTGCCTGGAGTGTGAGCTCCAGAGAAGAGGATGAGCCCTTTTGCCTGGAGTGTGAGCTCCAGAGAAGAGGATGAGCCCTACTGCCTGGAGTGTGAGCTCCAGAGAAGAGGATGAGCCCTATTGCCTGGAGCGTGAGGTCTAGAGAAGAGGATGAGCCCTATTGGCTGGAGTGTGAGGTCCAGAGAAGAGGATGGGCCCTATTGCCTGGAGTGTGAGGTCCAGAGAAGAGGATGAGCCCTATTGCCTGGAGTGTGAGCTCCAGAGAAGAGGATGAGCCCTATTGCCTGGAGTGTGAGCTCCAGAGAGGATGAGCCCTATTGCCTAGAGTGTGAGATCAATCAATCAATCAGAGGTTTCTAGAGCGCTAGCTACTCACCCGGAAATGGGTCTCAAGGCGCTGGGGGTGGGGGGGGGCAAGGGAGGGGGGGTGTCTGCAAATTCTGGAGGATTACTGAGTTACATCGAAGAGCCAGGTCTTGAGATTCTTTAGGAATTTGGGGAGCGATGCAGTCTGTCGGAGGTGTAGAGGGAGGGAGTTCCAAGCCTTTGCCGCGAGGAGGGAGAAGGAGCGCCCTCCTGTTCTGCTTTTCTTGATCCGAGGTACTGCTGCGAGGGAGAGCTGGGCCGAGCGGAGAGAGCACTGGGGAGCGTGGAACACGAGGCGGTGGTTCAGGTTGGCAGGTCCGGTGTTGTGGAGGGCCTTGTGTGCGTGGGTGACAAGTTTAAAGGTGATTCTCTCCTCGACGGGGAGCCAGTGTAGGGTCCATAGGTGCTGGCTGATGTGGCAGTGGCGTGGTAGGTTGAGGACTAGTCTGGCGGCGGTGTTCTGGACGTTCTGGAGTTTGCGGGTGAGGTTCTTGCTGATCCCAGCGTAGAGTGTGTTGCTGTAGTCAAGTCTGCTGCTGAGGAGATTGAGAAGAGGATGGGCCCTATTGCCTGGAGTGTGCCAGTGAGGTTAGCGGAAGGTTGCCCTGAGGCCAATGAGGGGATGTTTTCTGATGGGGAGGAGAAAGCAAGAGAAAGTAAAGCTAATAATTTTCTGTTTGGTGAATACTTTAGTATTAAAGACGATGGAGCCGAGGTTGTCAAATTGTAACCTTTGTCTTCCTGGCATCAAAGGCAACTTTTTTGTCACCTTACCATGCTGCTGCCACTGTAGCGCTTTTATTTCAAAGCCTAAGCCGACATTTCTCTCAAATTAATTCTTAGTTTTTCCTGCAGTTGCTGGAAACCGATGTAAAATCCTTAACTTCCTGGAGACTATTAAGTTTGCAATGTGCTTGCAAGATATTATCAAAATTAATAAGACCTACAGGAAAACCTGTGAAGCCAGCTGGATCATTGCCCAGCTCCCCAGCACCCAATGGGAAATTCAAGACAGGGAGGGGATTTTGGAAAAGAAATGAGTTTGCATCTTTGAGGGCTAGTGGCCCTTGAGGATAAACCACTTTGTTAGGTTCTGCGTTTCTCAGCCACATCCCTATCACCGAGAGCCACTGTCACTACGTCACAGGGTAAATTCAGCACAGACGCGGGAAACACGTATCGCCATCTGGCGCAAGTCCCTATGTCAAAGATAGCCACATACCACAGAAAGAAAACAGAAGGCGGGAACTCGGTTGACTGTGTCTGTATGTGGCAGCTCCTTTCATCAATAAAATATGTAATTACGCTGCCACAGTCCCTACGTCAGAAGTCTAGTCTGGACCCTACTGTATTCAGAGGGTCACACCCAGACTATGGGAAGCAGCTTTCACCATAAGCTAATATCAGAGTCTAGCTATAGAACAGTGCATCACTGTTAAGGAGGATGTATTTCAATCACAAATACATATATGTATGGGATTTATATTTAAGTATGGAATTTTTGAAGTGCAGTATTAGCTACAAAGCAGAGGAGCATTGTACAAAAAAGGGGTGGTGGCGTTACAGACAGCCATAACAGGAGAATGGGATACATGAAAGAAGGGTAAGCAAGAGAGCGTTATATAGGGTGAACTAGGCCCAAATGGATCTAAGCGCTTTACGGGAGCACCAGATTATATTATAAAAGGTCATCATTTTGACATTTTGTAGGCATGAAGAGATTAAGGGGCTCATTTACAAGACTCTCGCGCCGTAGTTGCGTCACTTTTTTGATGCAACAGCAGCGCTTCATTTGCTCCATATTTACATGGATGAAGATGTGTCACTTTTTTCATGTTACGTTGGTTTTTCCTGCGTCGGAATCGGCTGTGCTGCGTTCGTTTTTAATTTATGCAAGGTAGGTGTTCTGACAGAAAAGCCTCCTGTAAAACTGGCGCAGTGGTATTTACCACGAGGCAGATTTACAAGGACTGGCGCATCTCTGCATATTAGCAGGAATGCGGCACTAAAGGTGCGACACGCAAGAATGCCCTTGCGCCACCATGGATGCATCGCATTTACAATGCGGCGCACCATGGCGCAAGGATAGACAGATGCGTGTTGCATCTGTCGGCGTAAAGGTGACGCAGTGCTGGAGTCGTGTCGCAAGCGCGACGCAACTCCAGCACTGCTCTTGGGCAGCCTATACTTAACGTGCTGCGTCACTCCTTACGCCTTCTTCAAGCAGGCGTAAAGTTTTGACGCAGCAGCGTCGTAAAAGTGACTCAGTGAAATCTTGTAGATTTCACTGCGTCACTTTTACGAGGCTTTCTTGCGACGGAACGCCCACCCTGCATACATTATACCTGACGCAGGTATGATGTGGCGCAGGGCTTTACAACGTGACGCATCTCCCTAGATGCGTCACGTTGTAAATATGTCGCAACGTGGGGCATTGTTTACGACGCCGCTGCGTCACAGAAGTGACGCAACGGCGGCGCAAATGTGTCGCAAGGGGCTTGTAAATCTGCCCCCACTTTTTCAGTTTCTGGTGCATCGGGCCGCTGCGCTGCGAATGCGTAACAATCCCTACCCTTTCTAAACCCAGGCGTAGGAATGACGCATTGGCTGTGGCCAAGGGACCACGCCAGCTGTAGTGACTTGACTGCAATCTATACTAAAGTCACAAGGTAAGTTGGCCACAGAAGGTAGGTATGTGCACGTAATGCCACATTTTGTGACATTACGTGCTGATGTCACACATACAAGTGGGCACTATGCCCACTTGTATGCGTCACATCCAGGACCAATATGTTACAGCGCACGCGCTAACACATTGATCCCCGTACAGTAGGCTACTTGCGGCAGATAAACTGACTCAGCCTCACTTTTTTGACGCATTGATGTTGCATCAGTTTCCTTGTGCCATGGAGCGCCGTATGGTAAATACAGCACATCCATGGTGTTGTAAGCTATTTTGCCGCAGGTGCAAGTAAACGGATGCATCGCTGCTTTAGCGCAGCGATGCGTCAGTCTCTTGTGAATGAGCCCCTAAGTGCCTGGCCTAGAATCATAGGATGTCGAGTCGATCCCGGGACTCGAACCTTTAGTTCCCCCACTTCCAAAGTCGGCAGCTTCGTCCATTAGGCCACATCTCTCAGAGAGGTCGAATGAGGAAAGGTAGGGCTTGTTTTGAGACAGGCTATGACAGCAGCCCATATACCACCACATGGGCATATGCTTGGGCCCCATTTACGCAAGTTACACTTTCATGTGCAATCTCAACATGAGGCAGATTGTTTTGCTTTTTACTCATTATGGGAAAACCCACCGGCACAACACATTAAAGGCCGCACATCATCAGAGCCAGCAGCAGAGCCCCAGCAGGGGGCTGTGTGCCCAGCTGCCCCACAACCACATCACAGGGCCCAGAGGCATATAAAGAATTTACTCAGGCAACTTTTACAAGGGAAGTCATGAAAATGTATCTTATCAAAGGGAAGGCCGGGGCTAAAACGACTTTCAATGAGCCCCCTGTCCACGCTTAGGTCTCATGCTGCTTTCATAGACTTTCCCACCGCGAGGGATGCTGGTGTTTGTATCCTGTCGCCAAGGCAACCAGCAGTTTACAGGTGTCGCTACCTCCAGCAGCTGCTACTGTTGAATTAGATTTACTTAGCTACGGGGTTGTTGAGGCTCAATGGAGCCGTTCTTTCCAGAATGCGTGGATTGCTGTGGGGCTGGCATGACCCACACTTTCCAACTTAACGTCAAGTCGAAATAAATTTATTGCGGAACTGCCCCTAAAACGTTGGATAACAGAAAAATGTACATTACATTAAGATTCGAAAGCATTCTGCACTATCTTCTATAATTACATAGGTGTAATTACTCTCTACTGCGGTCTGTGCCTTCTGCTGAGTGTTGTTAACTTCTGGCCACAGTCTATATTTCCTAGCCCAAGACTGTAATCAGAGAAAAGGGCAACTAAAAGCCATTAACGCCCAGTAGAATGTGTGGAATAAGGCTCAAAACACTTGTTCAGCCCACTCAATTTCCCCCCAATATGCAAGACACAAACCAACCTAACCCCTCAGCTTCAAGTCGCTAATTAAGCCTGCCACTGAACTGAGAATGTGGGCAAGAGAGGGCAGTTAATGCCAACACTCCACGAAATCTGTTTGTTTCTATAAGGAAATGTTATCATTCAAATTCAATAGAAGATGCTAACAAATCAAATTTACTTAAATATGGCATCACATGTATGTATCTCATGCAGCCTACACCACTGCGAGGCCTTAATATTGGCATGCGTGCACTATAGAAGTGTCCATAACTTAATATATTACACAGATTTCCCCCCAAAATGGGAGTGGATTTTGAATGTACTCAGTTGAGGGCCTGCAGTCCTAGACCAGTGGCTCTTGACCTTTTGACTTATGTGGACACCCACTTAATCATTACTAGAATCCTGGGACTCCCGCTTAGTGCTTTAAATGGGAAAAAGTAAGTGCAGGTACTCACCCAAATAAGCTTTGGAGTTTGGGTCGGGCTAGGCGGTGGGGTTAAGTGTAAGCAGATAATGGGCTTGAGATCGAAGGTTGGTAAATTGAGTACCATCAATACAGGGTAACAGTAACATCTGTTAGTTACAGTGCTTAGAAGAGGATGAAAAGTGAATTTAATTTCATTAGAGGTGACTATGTTCATTACATTATGTAAAAGTATACATGATAATGTGTCCAATTATAAATTAACTTTTGATGAAGGATAGCAGCGATAGTCTCACCTTTGTCACTCTCATCTCGTGCTCTTGCGTTACTCTTTTCCTCTTCGGCAGTCTCTCGCATTTCCATTATTAGCTTTCTGCTTACCATGTGTCTCTTTCCTTTTTGTCTTTCACCCTGGTCATGTATCCACTGGTTTGTCCCTTATCTTTCACTTTTCCTGCCCCTCCCCTGTCCTGTCGCATCTTCCTTCCATAAATGTCTCTCCTTTTTCTCGCTCTGTTCTCTCCATGTCTCATCACTTCCCCTCCCAGGTTCTCCTATCTCTCTCTCTCATACCTCTGTAACCTGGATTGATCTCCCCTGTCTCCTACTGTTCAATGCCCATATTACTACCTCTTGCAGTCGCTCTTTCTCTCCCAGCCCTGCCTTTCCCTCTCCTCTGTCTCTCCTTGGCTCAGTGTCTGATCAAGGCCTCTTGAACAAATGGGGATGAGATGGCACTCATTCCCTATCTCCCTCATCCATCCTGCTCTCTAAAATACAATTCACTTGTTGCATGAAGCACTGGCCTGAATGATAAAGCAATGGAATAATAGGGTGGGATTTACCCAGAGGCCCATCGCTCACCAGCAAGACAGAGGGGCTTATTTACAAGGCCCTTGCGCCACTTTTGCGTCATTTTTAACATGGGAAAAGTGACGCAAAAGTGGCGCACAGGGCTTGTAAATCTGCCTCAGAGTTTGCACACACTGACTACAATAGAGTAACAACAGATAGCATATGAGTAAGTGCCGGCCATGTCCAGAGCGGTGCGATACCAAAGGGGATGATGGACGGAGCGCTAGAGCAAATCAAACACTCACCCCCAGTCAACTGATCTGGGTTTAATCCATCATCATTCTTTAGCTCACTCCACCACCCCAGTTCAGACATGGCCATATGCAAATCAGTCTGACCCTGTGCCTCATGGGAACACTCCAGCCTGAACTGCCAAGCCATGTCTTCCCTGGACCAGAAACAAGCATCCTGGGACCGGTTTCGGGTTCAAAACCCTCATCAGCCAGGCTATCTTGAATCCAGTGGCAAAGTGAGCAAGGGACCCACGTCTGGGCATACCCTGCCAACTTAGGGCGAACAAAGCGATACCAAAGGGGATGATGGACGGAGCGCTAGAGCAAATCAAACACTCACCCCCAGTCAACTGATCTGGGTTTAATCCATCATCATTCTTTAGCTCACTCCACCACCCCAGTTCAGACATGGCCATATGCAAATCAGTCTGACCCTGTGCCTCATGGGAACAGTCCAGCCCGAACTGCCAAGCCATGTCTTCCCTGGACCAGAAACAAGCATCCTGGGACCGGTTTCGGGTTCAAAACCCTCATCAGCCAGGCTATCTTGAATCCAGTGGCAAAGTGAGCAAGGGACCCACGTCTGGGCATACCCTGCCAACTTAGGGCGAACAAAGCGATACCAAAGGGGATGATGGACGGAGCGCTAGAGCAAATCAAACACTCACCCCCAGTCAACTGATCTGGGTTTAATCCATCATCATTCTTTAGCTCACTCCACCACCCCAGTTCAGACATGCCCATATGCAAATCAGTCTGACCCTGTGCCTCATGGGAACAGTCCAGCCCGAACTGCCAAGCCATGTCTTCCCTGGACCAGAAACAAGCATCCTGGGACCGGTTTCGGGTTCAAAACCCTCATCAGCCAGGCTATCTTGAATCCAGTGGCAAAGTGAGCAAGGGGCCCACGTCTGGGCATACCCTGCCAACTTAGGGCGAACAAAGCGATACCAAAGGGGATGATGGACGGAGCGCTAGAGCAAATCAAACACTCACCCCCAGTCAACTGATCGGGGTTTAATCCATCCTCATTCTTTAGCTCACTCCACCACCCCAGTTCAGACATGGCCATATGCAAATCAGTCTGACCCTGTGCCTCATGGGAACAGTCCAGCCCGAACTGCCAAGCCATGTCTTCCCTGGACCAGAAACAAGCATCCTGGGACCGGTTTCGGGTTAAAAACCCTAATCAGCCAGGCTATCTTGAATCCAGTGGCAAAGTGAGCAAGGGACCCACGTCTGGGCATACCCTGCCAACTTAGGGCGAACAAAGCGATACCAAAGGGGATGATGGACGGAGCGCTAGAGCAAATCAAACACTCACCCCCAGTCAACTGATCTGGGTTTAATCCATCATCATTCTTTAGCTCACTCCACCACCCCAGTTCAGACATGGCCATATGCAAATCAGTCTGACCCTGTGCCTCATGGGAACAGTCCAGCCCGAACTGCCAAGCCATGTCTTCCCTGGACCAGAAACAAGCATCCTGGGGACCGGTTTCGGGTTCAAAACCCTCATCAGCCAGGCTATCTTGAATCCAGTGGCAAAGTGAGCAAGGGACGCACGTCTGGGCATACCCTGCCAACTTAGGGCGAACAAAGCGATACCAAAGGGGATGATGGACGGAGCGCTAGAGCAAATCAAACACTCACCCCCAGTCAACTGATCTGGGTTTAATCCATCATCATTCTTTAGCTCACTCCACCACCCCAGTTCAGACATGGCCATATGCAAATCAGTCTGACCCTGTGCCTCATGGGAACAGTCCAGCCCGAACTGCCAAGCCATGTCTTCCCTGGACCAGAAACAAGCATCCTGGGACCGGTTTCGGGTTCAAAACCCTCATCAGCCAGGCTATCTTGAATCCAGTGGCAAAGTGAGCAAGGGACCCACGTCTGGGCATACCCCTGCCAACTTAGGGCGAACAAAGCGATACCAAAGGGGATGATGGACGGAGCGCTAGAGCAAATCAAACACTCACCCCCAGTCAACTGATCTGGGTTTAATCCATCATCATTCTTTAGCTCACTCCACCACCCCAGTTCAGACATGGCCATATGCAAATCAGTCTGACCCTGTGCCTCATGGGAACAGTCCAGCCCGAACTGCCAAGCCATGTCTTCCCTGGACCAGAAACAAGCATCCTGGGACCGGTTTCGGGTTCAAAACTTTGTTCGCTTTGTTCGCCCTAAGTTGGCAGGGTATGCCCAGACGTGGGTCCCTTGCTCACTTTGCCACTGGATTCAAGCTAGCCTGGCTGATGACGGCTGAATAGCCAGAAACCGGTCCCAGGATGCTTGTTTCCGGTCCAGGGAAGACATGGCTTGGCAGTTCGGGCTGGACTGTTCCCATGAGGCACAGGGTCAGACTGATTTGCATATGGCCATGTCTGAACTGGGGTGGTGGAGTGAGCTAAAGAATGATGATGGATTAAACCCAGATCA
Organism: Calotriton arnoldi; assembly: GCA_963921515.1. Taxonomy (NCBI): domain Eukaryota; kingdom Metazoa; phylum Chordata; class Amphibia; order Caudata; family Salamandridae; genus Calotriton; species Calotriton arnoldi. The sequence continues at coordinate 229,123 of CAWUFW010011747.1, forward strand.
GTTGACTGGGGTGAGTGTTTGATTAGCTCAAGCGCTCCGTCCATCATCCCCTTTGGTATCGCTATGTCCAGAGCGGTGGCAGACCTTTATTTCAAAAAGCACAATGCTAGCTGCAGGCAAAGACAGGCTTGGGGTTACAAAGGGCCATTCGAAAGTTTTCTTCCATGGGGCAACTCTTATCTGGCCACATGGCTGCATGCACCTGTACCCTCCAGTCCCAAACGTCGCCTCACTTTCCTCTGGTTCAGCAGCTTTCTTTCTAGATGCTTTGCTTCCATCTTTAAAGGTTTAATGTTCATTCAAATATCTAAAGGCATCTCCTGCACCACTGAATCATGATTTGTACTGTGACAGCCATTCCCCATGATAAAAGTGACAGTGGACACCCACCGCCAACCAACTCGCCTGGTCTGCCTTCTCCTGACCAGCCCCTCAGCTCTCTTACCTCTCTAGCTTGTTGTCTGCCGAATGCTGATGCAGGGCTTGCAGAGCTGAGCTTGCAGGCTGCTTGGTGCACTTGCAGCATTTTGATATGGGTGGGCACTGGACACACAAAATCACATCAAGCATGCAAGCACACACAATACTGGTACACTCAGGCACTCATGCACAGCATTCACTCCATTTGATACTTTTTACGAACAAATACAATTCGGCATGTAGAGAACACTCACATGAGCCCCTTTGAGCTACACGCTGCATCCACAGTCTTCGGTCACATCCTTCTCAAGTCGGCCTAGTCCCAAGACTGTGAATTCATCACTTCACCAGGATCCACTAAGTGGCACGAGAGGCATAGTGTGGTCGATTGTTCAGGGTGTATCTAGACGCTGTCCTGTTAATCACAGCATGATGCCGGCCCTCTCAACCTCCTGCAGGATGGGAGAATTATAATGAGTGTCTTCATCAGCAACTCTGTGTGCTTACAAGCTCCTCAGAAGCAGAGTGGCTCATGTCCTGCCCTGGTAGAGATACCTAACCTGAGCCTGTCATCCATTAGGGTACTGGTACTCTCTCTTGCTCAAGGTAAGTTCTGGTACTAATGGCTTGAAAATTCGGAAGTTTCAGTCCTGAGTACTAGTGAGTACCGGCCTATTTAAACCACTGCTTCCACTGAATCATTATCAGAATTCCAGGGACCACCTCTAAGTAATTTCTGGAGGCTGGGCACCCCAACCTAAGCATTTTCCATAATTTGAACTTCAAAACAATACAGAAAAATACAGAAACAACCTTTCATCAAACAAACATACAAATATGAAATATTTTATTTAATTCACAAACAAATATACAAAAAAATCTAAATTTCAATGGGAAGGCTGGAGCTTTTCTAAATTCAATTGAGGTCATTCGTTGACCATACAATATTCTGTTTGATGCACTTGCACTGCTCCCATGGATCAATCTGAGGATATTAACTTTAATTTTTAGCCTCCAGTTTCATATTCCTTCAAATATACAGCATGTTTTAAAATGTTCAAATCTACATTTTACTTCTTTATTTATGTACACTTTATAATTTATTGAATTTTACTAAGCAGTTACAGACATGGACATCGATTCACCAAAATCCCAGGGGTAGCGGATGTCACATAACATTTTACTCTGATGACACCATAGAAATGGACATCACTGGAGCTAAAAATCATGCAATAATTGCAAGGCTGATAAGAAGTTAAGTACTGTCTTTATGATCTCCCTCTTACCTGCTTCTCTCTCATCCAGCTGTTTCCTTCTATTTCATCTGCATCTATATCAAAACACCCACGTCTTCCCCTTAGATCTCTCTCAACTTGTTCCATTTCTGTTTCTGCTCTCTCCTCTCTTGCAGCTCTGTCATCTACATCTCATCTGTCAATCCTCCCTACCTCTCTAAGCGATTTGTATAAAAGCGGCTGTCTCTTTATCAGCCCTCACTTTCTCACCTGTTTCCCTCTCCTATCTCCCTCTCTCTAAGGTATTACACCAGTTTCTCTTTTCCCCTACACCTATCTGATACTATCTCTCTTAACAAAGACCTGTCACCTTTCACCCCCTCTCCTAATCATCTTTTTCAACTGTCTCTCTCACCTGACTGAATGGACCGAGGCCATGAGGCCTGTGAGGCAGCTGATGCTGTGTGCACGGGCAAATGAACAGATAATATGCTGCCCTCCTACCTAAAAGAGTTTTGATTTATTGTTGAGTTTTGTGGGCAGTTGAATCTCTAGGAGTAGGCACAAGGCATGTAAGAATTTTGGGTTTTTGACCAGTGCAGTTTGAAAGGATCACTACTTCAATTGTTTTGAATATCTGCTGCTGTGTACATGGGCTCCTGGTGAGTGCAGTGGCCTGGAGAAGAGACTGTCCCGAATGCCGCAGGCGTCACTTACTGCCCCCCCTGGTGAGAAGGGGCGATCTTGAGCCGGTGCGCTGGACGGCTAGCATGGGGTCTGAACCGTGAAGCAGTTTGAGCATCCAGGAGGAGGCGGCCAACACCGCTCTTGGTTGATAGGCCTGAGAACGAAAGGCCACCGAACTAAGCAGGCCTAGCAGAAAAGCTAGATCAGTGGGGGCGACCTGGGATGCCACGCTGCAGTGGGTAAGAGGCAGTCTGTATGGAACCCCAGTCGCGCACCTCCCTGTATGCATGGGGGTGAACGGAGGTGGGCCTCCCCAGACGGTGTCCCCATCCACCTACATGAGTTCTGAAGGAGTGAGGGGTGATTCTCTAGTTTGTGGTCTGGCCTACTGGAGTGCGGTCATGGAAAGAGAGGTGTACATTGCACAGGGGGTGTGGATGAGGTGCCGTGGCAATGACCAAGCCCCACAGGACCCCCCTAGGAAGCGCCCAAATCGGATCAGTGGTGAGTGTGACCGCCAAAAAGGAAGGTGGTCTGCTCCCTGGGGGTGGCCCCTACCCTGGAGCACTCTGGGACTCCTCCTGCGCCCCTCGCAGACCAGCTTCATTCATGTAATGACTTGAGGGGCGAGGCGGGTCCAACAGGAACAGACATGGCGACAAATACCAGCGATCCAGGCTGAACTTTTTCCTAAAGTGGACCTTCTCCCATCAAGGGAGGGACTGCTAGAGGATGCTGACGACTGCCTACCCATTGCAGTGGCCCCATTTGAACCTGGCCCGAGTTATTGGGTGCTGCCGGACTGCTCGTGCCCTGCCCCCCTCCGGGACCGGTAGGTGACATCTTATTGACCTGGGGAGTGAGGTGGGTCCAGATCCTGATGCAGATGTGTACTCAACTAGTCCATAGGGGTCTCTGTATCACTCTGGCCCCTTTGCCACTTCAGAGGGGTGGGGCCCTGTGTTGCCTGGACTGCTTGTGCCACCCTGGTGAGCAGTCCTGGAAGCAAGTCCAGGGGAAAGGCGTGTCCATGTGAATTGGAGACCAGTGGCTGGGATTGGCGGAGTGAATGTGTTTTGTCCCCTCCCTTGTTTATGTTGGCCCTTGAGATCCACTGGGAATGACTGGACTGGGGACAACACCCTTATCCAACATGGAGCAGCGGGGAGGGGAGAACGCTCGCCCTGTGGGGCACCTGGATGCAGGTTGCCATGGCCTGGACTGTACAGCCCCGTTTCAGATTGGAAGAGGGATGGTTCCTACAGACGTCAATCTGGACAAAATCCTGGTAGCAATTGCTGACACGAGGCAAGATCTGGGAGGCAGGTTGCAGTGGATCTTGGACTGCAGCACGATGATCAGAGGAAGCTTGCTGCGCGTGTCATGCAGGTCAAGGGCACACTTAGCACGCTTCAACCTATGATGTCAGAGCTTGAAGTTAAGGTCAAGACCCTTGCAGCTAAGGCACATGAGCTGGAGGCCAGAGCGGAGGACTCAGAGGAAAGGTCACGAGACAACAATATATGTATCGTTGGCTTTCCGGAAGGCGTGGAAGGATAGGACCCGGTGGCGTCCTTTGAAGCATGGTAGGTGTAGACAGTGTCACCCATGGAACTATCCCCTCACTACCTGGTCGAGTGGGCGCATCGGGTGCTGGCAAGGAGACCGCATCCGGGTGCCCCGCCGAGGTCGATCATGGCCAGATTAATGAACTACAGAGAAATGGAGACCATACTGCAGGCTGCATGCACAAAGGGCCCTCTTGCTCATAATGCCCATATATTATTATTCCTAGATTACACCTTAGCTGTTCAAAACAGTAAAGCTTCATTCCTGGGTGTGAAGAAGAGGTTGCGGTCGTCTGGCCTCACTTATTCATTGTTGTTCCCAGCTAAGTTCAAGGTGATGGTGAATTACTCCATCTATTTCTTCCCTGAACCTGCAGACCATTGGGACTGGCTGGAGCAACATTTCTCCGAATCCTCCGAACCCACTACACCAACCACACAAAAGCAGCCGCCAAGCGCATATCATGGACGGAGGTGCTGAGGCTATAGGAGCAGGGGTGTGATGACTGCTGGAGCCCCTACCCCCACTCAGGCACAAGAAGAGCAGATACAGGTGCTGTCGACTGTCAACAACCTGTAGGTGGAGAGGGGATTCCCTTCTGAGCAGGTCCTGGAAGAGATGCCACCCGAGGCTGGCTCGACCACATCTGAGAGGAGCGATGCCTCTATGGTCCTACCGACATTCCTGCAGCAGACAGCGGATAATATTACCTGACCCTACCTGTTGTACTTAGTGGTCATGCTGTGCCTAAGGCATACACCCCTTTCTTTCTTCTCCTCCCTCATTCAATATCCAGATGTAAACTGGCTCTGTACAAGCTGGCTGTGGTGGGCTGGCCCCTCACTCTCCAGGTGAGCTGTTGTGCACCACGGCACATGGACTGGAGGACCCCACATATGGTACTGTAGGTCCTGTTCTTAGTTTTGTTTAAGCCTTATAGCATGATTGACACAAGCCCTGAGCACTGCCTACCCTCTACCTCGATGCGCCTCGGGAGTGCATCTCAGATCTGTCTACTTCCCCTCCACCTTTTGTAATGGCTTGTATGACTAGATTGTGCTTTATCACCTGGAATGTAAGGGGAATTGGAACAGCACATAAGCGATATGCAGAACAACAATACATCAAGAGGAGGGATGCCCAAATTGCATTTCTTCAAGAAACACACAAGTCCAAAGGGGAAGCTATATGATTACTGAAGCAGTGGCGGGGTCAATGTTATGGCACCACATACTCCGGATTTGCTCAAGGGGCCCTTATTTGGGTGAGACCAACAGTGCCTTTTAAAGACACAGCAACATAAATAGATCCAGAAGGGCGGTATGTCTTTGTTGAGGGACACCTGGATGGTAAGCCCCTGTTATTGGAAAGCATCTATGCTCCAAATGTGGCACAACAATCATTTTTGGCACGCCTATCTACCATACTGAATAGGTAGGAGCATATACCTAGGAATATAGGGGGAGAATTTAATTGTGTGCTGAGCCCACAACTAGACCGATCGCTCATTCCCTTACCGGTCCCCCCCATGGTGACCGCTGTTACTTACCGGTCCCGGTGGCCAACACATTGGTACCTGGTAGATAGATGGTGCGTATTATGTGAGAAGTTGGCCTGGCATATGCTGTCCACTAATTATAGTGGGCACCTTGCACCAGTCCAAACAATCCCTTATTGGAGATAGGTTAAAGACAACCTTTATTGAAAGCTATCCTAGTGGTAGCTATGGAGAGCAGCCTTCAGGCTAAGTCTTGAAGGAATGTAAAGCAGCTTGTTTTACCAGTCTATAATCTCTTGAGTGATCAAATGAAAGAGCACCACACCAGGTATATATTCAAAATATATGTATTTATTACTAAACACACCCCTCTAGTCTCTTTATGAGGCTAGAGTTCGAAATACATAAGTTATAAGTTATTTAAACACAGTAATAGCACAAATACACGTTTGGGCCCTAGGGGCGTACCAAACCATATACCAATAAAGTGGTATAAGAACCACGACTGAGCTAGACACTAGGCCTAGAGCCTCTAGAAGTGCTTGGACCACAAGGAACCACCCAAGGTAGTGACACAGGGGACCCACGGGGACGCATGCAGTGTAGTAACACAGCCGCGAACCGCCGTTAACTTCTATGGAGAAAGTCGCGGTTGGGAATTTAAAGAAAAGGGACATTTAAAGAAGGACTTGGAGCAAACCCTTTGAGAACTAGGTCGTTTCTAGAGTCTCTACCCACGGGAGCACCGGAGTACTCTTGTTACCTTACCCAGGGAAGCCGGGTGCATAGGTGCCTTTCGGGGTCGGGTTTCGTCGTCGATTTGAATGGCGATCTGCTGCAAAGTGCTGCTGGCGACCAAGTGAAAAGTGTCCGGGTGGATCCAAAGGTGGATCGGAGATCTAAAGAACCTGAAAGCAGAGGGGACAGAGTCTGGGTCACTAGCCAGTGACCAGGAAGGCGATGAGCAGATGCCCACCGATGTCGAGTGCTTCAGGTAGGTTGACGGTCGTCTTGACTCTTCAGCCACGAGGTCCAGGAGGCGTTGTCGGCAACCAGGAGCAGGATTCTGGCTGGTACACAATGTCTGTCGAGTGCTAAGGTGTCGGCGGCCGGATTGGACCCAACAAGCCTTGGCAACGGCAAGTCTCGATGAATATGAAGATTGACGATTGTGCAGACCAGCAAGGTCTGAGGAACTCACCCAGCAAGGGTAAGTGAGGGCAAGCCTGGAGCAACCAGGGAGCCCAAGTAGAAAAAGATTGGCCTTCGTGAAGGGCTACTAACCAACGGGCTAGCGACCGCGAAGGAGCCTCGAGACGGTGCACGTGGAGCTGGCTCACAGGACACTCGTGGAGTGGAGACCAGTGATCTTCGGTGCAGTTGGTGCTGAAGCACGACTTTGTGGGAGTCCTAGAAGAGGATGCACTTGCAAATGCGTGCGGTGTCCAGGGGTCACGGTTCCACGTTACCCACGACAGCTACGGGCCTCAGCTTTGCTGGGGACTCAGGGCAGCCTCGGGGAAGTCTGGAAATCCACCTTTGGTGATGCAAAGACTTCGGCGTCCGACGGGAGCTTCAGCGATGCAGACTGGACAATTGCTTCTTTGGTGCCTGCCAAGCAGGGGAGTCACTCCTTGACCCCAAGGGAGATTCTTCTGTCCTCTAATCTTTAAGTAGAGCGTCGAAGGTCCAGGATTCTGTGTCAGGGTTTCGTCCAGGGATAATCTAAAGTCCTAAGGACTGGGTTCCTATACTTATACTAAGTTTAGGGGTTGGACTTACTCTGTGATCCCACCTATGGGTGGGTCAGGGCAGAGGGGTGGCTACACCCCTTTCCCTTTGTCCAGTTCGCGCCAAAGCAGGGGCTGCAAGCCCCTGATCCGGTTTGAACTGGGGTATGCACAGGGACACCAAATGTGCCCCCAGTGCAGGACTTCAAAGCACCCGAGAGTGCTCCCGCCCAGCCCCAATACACACTATCCTGTCTGGGGAGGTGGTCACACCTCCCTGGGACAGGAAACCTATTGTGCAGGCCTCCCCTGCCGGAGTTTCGGTCAGCAGCAGGAGGCCAGACTCGTGTCTGTGGCAGCGGCATCCATTTTGTGATGCCAGGGCTTGGGAAGTCAGTACCGGGCATACCGGTGTGTACATGTCTTTCCCTCTAGAAGGGTGGAATGCTACCCCCGCCGCCAGAACTGGTGGGGGGTAGTATTCCAAGATGTTTGACACCAAACACAACATGTTTCCGTGCAGCCATTCCAAAGTTAGCATTTAACGCGAGGTTATAATGCGCTTAAGAGTATATGGTCAGGCTGCACTACAAACAGCATCAGAGAAGGGTCTCCGAACGCTGCAGAGGGGCCCTGCTCATGCAGGGGCACCCTCTCACATAGGAACCACGCACTCTGCCTTCAGGATTGATAAGGCCTGCCATAGGAGTGACTTATAGGTTTATATGTGTGTATGTATATAGTGATATAGGTAGCCTATATCACAGTAAGGAGTGCATGCACCACCTTACCCAGGCTGCAGTAGCAGACCTGTGGTGTCAGTTTGGATGGCCTTCCAGGGGTGGCACAATACATGCTGCAGCCCCTGGTAGGCCTCTGAGGTACCTATGCCCTGGGTACATAGTATACCATATACTAGGGACTTATAAGGGCACTCCAGATTCCAATCAGAGATGTGCCTAAGGCACATGGAAACCATTTTAGAGAGGAAGCAGCTAGGCTGGGGTTCTGATTAGCAGGGCCCCAGCCAGACTAAGGTCGAAAAACAGTGAAGCATCAGCAAAAAGTGGGGGTACCCATGTGAAGCAGATCCTACTCTCCTACACAACCCCCCCAAATGTAGGGACATTAAACTAACCTTGCCCAGTTAAGTCTTCATGTTCTAAGTGGAAGTACCTAGAGAGTCCATCTGCATTGGCATGGTTACTCCCAGGTCTATGTTCCACTGTGAAGTCCATCCCCTGTAGGGAAATGGACCACCTAAGCAGTTTGGGGTTTTCACCCTTCATTTGTTTTAGCCATAAGAGGGGCTTATGGTCTGTTTGAACAAGGAAGTGAGTACCAAACAAGTATGGCCTCAACTTCTTCAGAGCCCAGACCACAGCAAAGGCCTCCCTCTCAATGGCTGACCAACGTTTCTCTCTAGGGGTCAGCCTTCTGCTAATGAAAGCTACTGGCTGATCCTTACCTTCTTCATTCAATTGTGACAGTACAGCCCCTACCCCCAATTCAGATGCATCAGTTTGAACAATGAACTTCTTGGAGTAATCAGGACTCTGTAGAATGGGAGCAGTGCACATGGCCTGCTTCAGGTCATCAAATGCCTTTTGACAGCTAACTGTCCACTGAACCTTTTTGGGCATTTTCTTGGAAGTTAAGTCATTCAGGGGTGTCACTATTGATCCATACCCCTTGACAAATCTCCTATAGTACCCAGTCAGGCCTAAGAAGGCTCTCACCTGAGTCTGGGTAGTTGGAGCAGTCCAGTCCATGATGGTCTGGATCTTGCTCTGCAAGGGTTGAACCTGGCCTCCACCCACAAGGTGGCCCAGGTACACAACCTGACTCTGCCCTATCTGGCACTTGGTGGCCTTGATAGTCAGGCCTGCCTTTTGCAGGGCCTGTAAAACATTCCTGAGGTGGACCAGGTGATCCTCCCAGGTGGAGCTAAAGACAGCAATATCATCTAGATATGGTGCACTATAGGCTTCCAGACCTGTAAGGACTGTATTCACCAACCTCTGAAAAGTGGCAGGTGCATTCTTCAGACCAAAGGGCATCACCACAAATTGATAATGCCCACTAGGGGTTGAGAATGCTGTTTTTGGCTTTGCATCATCAGCTAGTCTGATCTGCCAGTAGCCAGCTGTCAAGTCAAATGTGCTTAGATACTTGGCTGAGGCCAAAGTGTCTATTAGCTCATCTGCCCTTGGTATTGGATGGGCATCAGTCCTAGTGACTGCATTGAGACCCCTGTAGTCCACACAAACCCTCATCTCTCTTTTTCCACCACTGGTGTGAGGTTTTGGCACAAGGACCACTGGACTAGCCCAAGGGCTATCTGAGGGTTCAATAACTTCCAAATCCAACAACTTCTGGACTTCTGTCCTGATACAGTCCCTGACATGGTCAGGTTGCCTATAAATCTTATTTTTAATAGGCAGACTGTCCCCAGTGTCCACTTCATGAGTGCACCAGGTGGTCTGACTTGGAGTCAGTGAGAACATGTGTCTGAACTGATTGAGCACCTGTCTACAATCAGTTTGCTGCTGGGTAGTGAGGCTGCCTGCCAAGGCTGCACCATCCACTGACCCATCATCAGGGTTCTGTGAGAGCAGGTCAGGGAGTGGGTCACTCTCTTCCTCCTGTCCCTCATCAGTAGCCATGAGCAAGCCCATGTCTGCCCTGTCCACATATGGTTTTAACCTGTTGACATGGAGAACCCTGTGGGGACTCCTGGGTGTTCCTAGGTCTACTAAGTAGGTAACCTCACCCTTCTGCTCAACAATGGTGTGGGGTCCACTCCATTTGTCTTGGAGAGCTGCTGGGGCCACTGGCTCCAACACCCACACCTTCTGTCCTGGCTGATAAACAGTCAGTACAGCCTTTTAGTCATGCCAGGCCTTTTGACGTTCCTGACTAGCCTCAAGGTTTTTAGTTGCCTTTTTCATATACTCAGCCATCCGGGAGCGGAGACCAAGTACGTAGTCCACTATGTCTTGCTTTGGGGGCTTGAGAGGTAACTCCCATCCTTCCTTCACCAAGCACAATGGACCCCTGACAGGGTGACCAAACAAAAGTTCAAAAGGGCTGTAGCCATCCCCTTTTGAGGCACCTCCCTGTATGCAAATAAAAGGCAGGGCAAGAGTATGTCCCATCTTCGCCTAAGCTTTTCTGGGAGCCCTTTAATCATGCCCTTCAAGGTTTTGTTGAATCTCTCAACTAAACCATTGCATTGTGGGTGATAGGGTGTGGTGAACTTGTAAGTCACTCCACACTCCTTCCACATTGCTTTTAAGTATCCAGACATAAAGTTAGCACCCCTGTCTGATACAACCTCCTTAGGGAAGCACACTCTTGAGAAAATTCCCAGGAGGGCCCTTGCCACCACAGGTGCTGTAGTGGTCCTAAGGGGAATAGCCTCTGGGTACCTGGTGGCATGATCCACTACCACCAGGATAAACCTGTGCCCAGATGCTGTTTGGGGATCCATGGGACCAACTATGTCAATCCCCACCCTTTCAAAGGGAACCCCCACCACAGGTAGTGGTATCAGGGGGCCTTTGTAGTGCCACCTGCCTTGCCACTGGCCTGGCAGGTTACACAGGAGCGACAAAACTCCTTGGTGTCTTCAGACATGTGGGGCCAGTGAAAGTGAGGGACAATTCTGTCCCAAGTCTTGTTCTGGCCCAGGTGACCTGCTAAGGGAATATCATGGGCTAGGGTCAATAGGAAGCCCCTGAACTTCAGAGGTATAACCAACCTCCTGGTAGCACCAGGCTTGGGGTCTCTACACTCTGAGTACAAGAGTCCATCATCCCAATACACAGTATGGGGACCACTAGCTTTCCCAGCAGCCTCAGCAGCAGCTTGCTGTCTGAGGGGTTCAAGAGAGGGGCAGCTCTGCTGCTCCTGGCTCAGATCTGCCCTGGAAGGTCCCCCTGTCCCCAAGAACTCAACCTGGTCAGGTTCAAGCTCCTCTGGGACAGTTCCTTCCTCAGGACTGAGATCATCCCCCTCAAGGGACTGATCTTCCTTCTGAGCCAAGGGGAAGGCATTGCCTTTACCCTACTACTCCTCCTCTTGGAAGGCACTTGGTCCATTATTCCAGAATCCAAGGCCTGTTCAGTGCTAGACATTTTGGCTTGTAACCTGGTCACAGCAAACACATCTGCAGGGATCCCCAGCATTTCTGCATGGGTCCTGAGCTCCACTTCTGCCCAAGCTGAAGTTTCTAAGTCATTGCCAAGCAAGCATTCAACTGGTAGGTCTGCACTTACCACAACCTTTTTAAGGCCAGTTACCCCTCCCCAGGAGAAGTTAACAACTGCCAGAGTATGGTCTGTTCTGACATTGCTAGCATTGGTCACTTGGTACATCTCACCAAGTATAACTTGCCCAGGATTCACAAGGTCTTGTGTCACCATGGTGACACTTGCCCCTGTGTCCCTAAATGCCAAAGCCTCTCGTCCATTGATTAAAGGCTGTTGTCTGTACTTGCCCAGATTACTGGGACTCATAGAGGAGGTCATATCCATGCCTCCATCACAGACTAGGACAGCCTGAGTGAGTTCTCTGACTAGGTCAGAGCCCATCTCAGTACCCAGGGTCAACCCTACTAAACCCTTGGTTGTAGTACTCCCACCACCAACTGTAACTGCACTAGGGGGAGCAGGTGCCTTAGGGGCATTGGTGGGGGCTGGAGTCGAGTCTTTGGACTTGGTGCAATCACTGGTCCAGTGGGTCTTTTGCTTACAGACCTTGCACCATGGTTTTCTTTGGCCTTTCCCTTTGGTAGACTGTGAATCCCCACCTGAAGAAGATTTTTGGGGGCCTTGTGAAGACTTTTGATCTTTACCCTTCTCCCCACCCTTATCAGAGTTCTTAGAATCTTGCTTCTTAGGGTCACCACCTTGGTTCTGTACCTTCTGCCTCACCCTGGTTCTGACCCACTTGTCTGCCTTCTTTCCCAATTCTTGGGGAGAGGTCAGATCAGAGTCCACCAGGTACTGATGCAACAGCTGATTTTGACAGTTATTAAGAATCTGCTCCCTCATTATCAGATTGTACAATCCTGTGAAGTCACACACCTTACTGCCCATCAACCAGCCTTCCAGAGCCTTAGCAGAACAATCCACATAGTCTACCCAGTCTTGAGTCTGTGCTTTTTGGGCATCTCTGAACTTTAACCTGTATTGTTCAGTTGTTAGGCCAAACCCATCAATAAGAGCACTCTTCAAGACCTTGTAATTATCAGCATCCTCTTCTCTTACAGTGAGGAGCTTGTCTCTACCTTTGTCTGCAAAGGAGAGCCACAAGATTGCTGCCCACTGCTCCTGAGGGACCTTCTGTACTTTACAGGCCCTCTCTAGAGCAGTTATCCATTTGTGGATGTCGTCCCCACTCTGGTAGGGAGGGACAATATTGCTCAGGTTTCTATGGTCATAAGACCTTTCCCTATCTCTAGGGATATTGCTGCCACCATGGGACTCTAGTCCCAACTGTTTTCTCTCTTTGTAGAGATCTAGGGACTCCCTGTCTAGAGCCAATTGCTGCTTTCTGAGTTCAAGCTGGGCTTGCTCATGCTGAATCAGCCTCTTTCTCCTCTCATGAGAGGATTCCCTCCTATGAGAGGAGACAGAGGTCCCTATTGAGGTGTCAGAGTGGTTAGACTCCTGAGAAGGAGATCTAGACCTTCTAGGCACACTCATAATCCTTCCTGGGGGACAAAGTGGAGGTCATTCTGATCCTCCTCTTCCTCTTCCACAGGAGGGATTGGGTTTTCCAGGTCAGGGTCATTGTCACCCTCCTGGTCAGTTCCAGAGGGGGGTTGGGGGTGTTGCTACCCCTGGCCCCATCCTCATCTTCTGCCCCACCCTCTGCACCTGCCCCTTCAGTCCCTAAGGGCCTGTTGAGGTCATCAGCCATTAACATCTCTCTCAGATGTTGGGTGGTGGGACTTTGGCCTGTCTTCAATTTCCTCACATTGCATATTGCTCTCAATTCCAAGAATGGGAGTGTATCATACTTGGAGGGAAGAAGCCCAGTGGCTTCTGGCAAGGACTCTCTGGGTCCTGGCTTTGAAGACATCACTAGTGAGGTGTGGTGTATGCACTACCTACTCTAGTGTGGCCTACTAAGTTGAGTTCTAGAAAGGGTGTGCTATCCCTTAACACACAACTCTAAGTTCAGTAGAACTTACTGTATACTAAGCTTAATTTATATGTACCTTAGGTACCTTTAGTGGTTTTCAGTTGATCAATTCAATTGAGATTATCTGGTAAAACAATAGCAAGCTGGAATCCCACATGCTGCACACCAATGTGAGAAGTTGGCCTGGCATATGCTGTCCACTAATTATAGTGGGCACCTTGCACCAGTCCAAACAACCCCTTATTGGAGATAGGTTAAAGACAACCTTTATTGAAAGCTATCCTAGTGGTAGCTATGGAGAGCAGCCTTCAGGCTAAGTCTTGAAGGAATGTAAAGCAGCTTGTTTTACCAGTCTATAATCTCTTGAGTGACCAAATGAAAGAGCACCACACCAGGTATATATTCAAAATATATGTATTTATTACTAAACACACCCCTCTAGTCTCTTTATGAGGCTAGAGTTCGAAATACATAAGTTATAAGTTATTTAAACACAGTAATAGCACAAATACACGTTTGGGCCCTAGGGGCGTACCAAACCATATACCAATAAAGTGGTATAAGAACCACGACTGAGCTAGACACTAGGCCTAGAGCCTCTAGAAGTGCTTGGACCACAAGGAACCACCCAAGGTAGTGACACAGGGGACCCACGGGGGACGCATGCAGTGTAGTAACACAGCCGCGAACCGCCGTTAACTTCTATGGAGAAAGTCGCGGTTGGGAATTTAAAGAAAAGGGACACTTAAAGAAGGACTTGGAGCAAACCCTTTGAGAACTAGGTCATTCTAGAGTCTCTACCCACGGGAGCACCGGAGTACTCTTGTTACCTCACCCAGGGAAGCCGGGTGCATAGGTGCCTTTCGGGGTCGGGTTTCGTCGTCGATTTGAATGGCGATCTGCTGCAAAGTGCTGCTGGCGACCAAGTGAAAAGTGTCCGGGTGGATCCAAAGGTGGATCGGAGATCTGAAGAACCTGAAAGCAGAGGGGACAGAGTCTGGGTCACTAGCCAGTGACCAGGAAGGCGATGAGCAGATGCCCACTGATGTCGAGTGCTTCAGGTAGGTTGATGGTCATCTTGACTCTTCAGCCACGAGGTCCAGGAGGCGTTGTCGGCAACCAGGAGCAGGATTCGGGCTGGTACACAATGTCTGTCGAGTGCTGAGGTGTCGGCGGCCGGATTGGACCCAACAAGCCTTGGCAACGGCAAGTCTTGATGAAGATGAAGATTGACGATTGTGCAGACCAGCAAGGTCTGAGGAACTCACCCAGCAAGGGTAAGTGAGGGCAAGCCGGGAGCAACCATGGAGCCCAAGTAGGAAAAGATTGGCCTTTGTGAAGGGCTACTAGGCAACGGGCTAGCAACCGCGAAGGAGCCTCGAGACGGTGCACGTGGAGCTGGCTCACAGGACACTCGTGGAGTGGAGGCCAGTGATCTTCGGTGCAGTTGGTGCTGGAGGCTAGGGCTACTCGGATCCCAAAGCACAATTTCGTGGGATACCCAAAAGAGGATGCACTTGCAAATGCGTGCGGTGTCCAGGGGTCACGGTTCCACGTTACCCACAACAGCTACGGGCCTCAGCTTTGCTGGAAACTCAGGGCAGCCTCGGAGAAGTCTGGAAATCCATCTCTGGTGATGCAAAGACTTCGGCGTCCGACGGGAGCTTCAGCGATGCAGACCGGACAATTGCTTCTTTGGTGCCTGCCAAGCAGGGGAGTCACTCCTTGACCCCAAGGGAGATTCTTCTGTCCTCTAATCTTTAAGTAGAGCGTCGAAGGTCCAGGATTCTGTGTCAGGGTTTCGTCCAGGGATAATCTAAAGTCCTAAGGACTGGGTTCCTATACTTATACTAAGTTTAGGGGTTGGACTTACTCTGTGGTCCCACCTATGGGTGGGTCAGGGCAGAGGGGTGGCTACACCCCTTTCCCTTTGTCCAGTTCACGCCAAAGCAGGGGCTGCAAGCCCCTGATCCGGTTTGAACTGGGGTATGCACTAGGGACACCAAATGTGCCCCCAGTGCAGGACTTCAAAGCACCCGAGAGTGCTCCCGCCCAGCCCCAATACACACTATCCTGTCTGGGGAGGTGGTCACACCTCCCTGGGACAGAAACCTATTGTGCAGGCCTCCCCTGCTGGAGTTTCGGTCAGCAGCAGGAGGCCAGACTCGTGTCTGTGGCAGCGGCATCCATTTTGTGATGCCAGGGCTTGGGAAGTCAGTACCGGGCATACCGGTGTGTACATGTCTTTCCCTCTAGAAGGGTGGAATGCTACCCCCGCCGCCAGAACTGGTGGGGGGTAGTATTCCAAGATGTTTGACACCAAACACAACATGTTTCCGTGCAGCCATTCCAAAGTTAGCATTTAACGCGAGGTTATAATGCGCTTAAGAGTATATGGTCAGGCTGCACTACAAACAGCATCAGAGAAGGGTCTCCGAACGCTGCAGAGGGGCCCTGCTCATGCAGGGGCACCCTCTCACATAGGAACCACGCACTCTGCCTTCAGGATTGATAAGGCCTGCCATAGGAGTGACTTATAGGTTTATATGTGTGTATGTATATAGTGATATAGGTAGCCTATATCACAGTAAGGAGTGCATGCACCACCTTACCCAGGCTGCAGTAGCAGACCTGTGGTGTCAGTTTGGATGGCCTTCCAGGGGTGGCACAATACATGCTGCAGCCCCTGGTAGGCCTCTGAGGTACCTATGCCCTGGGTACATAGTATACCATATACTAGGGACTTATAAGGGCACTCCAGATTCCAATCAGAGATGTGCCTAAGGCACATGGAAACCATTTTAGAGAGGAAGCAGCTAGGCTGGGGTTCTGATTAGCAGGGCCCCAGCCAGACTAAGGTCGAAAAACAGTGAAGCATCAGCAAAAAGTGGGGGTACCCATGTGAAGCAGATCCTACTCTCCTACACAACCCCCCAAATGTAGGGACATTAAACTAACCTTGCCCAGTTAAGTCTTCATGTTCTAAGTGGAAGTACCTAGAGAGTCCATCTGCATTGGCATGGTTACTCCCAGGTCTATGTTCCACTGTGAAGTCCATCCCCTGTAGGGAAATGGACCACCTAAGCAGTTTGGGGTTTTCACCCTTCATTTGTTTTAGCCATAAGAGGGGCTTATGGTCTGTTTGAACAAGGAAGTGAGTACCAAACAAGTATGGCCTCAACTTCTTCAGAGCCCAGACCACAGCAAAGGCCTCCCTCTCAATGGCTGACCAACGTTTCTCTCTAGGGGTCAGCCTTCTGCTAATGAAAGCTACTGGCTGATCCTTACCTTCTTCATTCAATTGTGACAGTACAGCCCCTACCCCCAATTCAGATGCATCAGTTTGAACAATGAACTTCTTGGAGTAATCAGGACTCTGTAGAATGGGAGCAGTGCACATGGCCTGCTTCAGGTCATCAAATGCCTTTTGACAGCTAACTGTCCACTGAACCTTTTTGGGCATTTTCTTGGAAGTTAAGACATTCAGGGGTGTCACTATTGATCCATACCCCTTGACAAATCTCCTATAGTACCCAGTCAGGCCTAAGAAGGCTCTCACCTGAGTCTGGGTAGTTGGAGCAGTCCAGTCCATGATGGTCTGGATCTTGCTCTGCAAGGGTTGAACCTGGCCTCCACCCACAAGGTGGCCCAGGTACACAACCTGACTCTGCCCTATCTGGCACTTGGTGGCCTTGATAGTCAAGCCTGCCTTTTGCAGGGCCTGTAAAACATTCCTGAGGTGGACCAGGTGATCCTCCCAGGTGGAGCTAAAGACAGCAATATCATCTAGATATGGTGCACTATAGGCTTCCAGACCTGTAAGGACTGTATTCACCAACCTCTGAAAAGTGGCAGGTGCATTCTTCAGACCAAAGGGCATCACCACAAATTGATAATGCCCACTAGGGGTTGAGAATGCTGTTTTTGGCTTTGCATCATCAGCTAGTCTGATCTGCCAGTAGCCAGCTGTCAAGTCAAATGTGCTTAGATACTTGGCTGAGCCCAAAGTGTCTATTACCTCATCTGCCCTTGGTATTGGATGGGCATCAGTCCTAGTGACTGCATTGAGACCCCTGTAGTCCACACAAAACCTCATCTCTCTTTTTCCACCACTGGTGTGAGGTTTTGGCACAAGGACCACTGGACTAGCCCAAGGGCTATCTGAGGGTTCAATAACTTCCAAATCCAACAACTTCTGGACTTCTGTCCTGATACAGTCCCTGACATGGTCAGGTTGCCTATAAATCTTATTTTTAATAGGCAGTCTGTCCCCAGTGTCCACTTCATGAGTGCACCAGGTGGTCTGACTTGGAGTCAGTGAGAACATGTGTCTGAACTGATTGAGCACCTGTCTACAATCAGTTTGCTGCTGGGTAGTGAGGCTGCCTGCCAAGGCTACACCATCCACTGACCCATCATCAGGGTTCTGTGAGAGCAGGTCAGGGAGTGGGTCACTCTCTTCCTCCTGTCCCTCATCAGTAGCCATGAGCAAGCCCATGTCTGCCCTGTCCACATATGGTTTTAACCTGTTGACATGGAGAACCCTGTGGGGACTCCTGGGTGTTCCTAGGTCTACTAAGTAGGTAACCTCACCCTTCTGCTCAACAACGGTGTGGGGTCCACTCCATTTGTCTTGGAGAGCTGCTGGGGCCACTGGCTCCAACACCCACACCTTCTGTCCTGGCTGATAAACAGTCAGTACAGCCTTTTGGTCATGCCAGGCCTTTTGACGTTCCTGGCTAGCCTCAAGGTTTTTAGTTGCCTTTTTCATATACTCAGCCATCCGGGAGCGGAGACCAAGTACGTAGTCCACTATGTCTTGCTTTGGGGGCTTGAGAGGTAACTCCCATCCTTCCTTCACCAAGCACAATGGACCCCTGACAGGGTGACCAAACAAAAGTTCAAAAGGGCTGTAGCCAACCCCTTTTGAGGCACCTCCCTGTATGCAAATAAAAGGCAGGGCAAGAGTATGTCCCATCTTCGCCTAAGCTTTTCTGGGAGCCCTTTAATCATGCCCTTCAAGGTTTTGTTGAATCTCTCAACTAAACCATTGCATTGTGGGTGATAGGGTGTGGTGAACTTGTAAGTCACTCCACACTCCTTCCACATTGCTTTTAAGTATCCAGACATAAAGTTAGCACCCCTGTCTGATACAACCTCCTTAGGGAAGCACACTCTTGAGAAAATTCCCAGGAGGGCCCTTGCCACCACAGGTGCTGTAGTGGTCCTAAGGGGAATAGCCTCTGGGTACCTGGTGGCATGATCCACTACCACCAGGATAAACCTGTGCCCAGATGCTGTTTGGGGATCCATGGGACCAACTATGTCAATCCCCACCCTTTCAAAGGGAACCCCCACCACAGGTAGTGGTATCAGGGGGCCTTTGTAGTGCCACCTGCCTTGCCACTGGCCTGGCAGGTTACACAGGAGCGACAAAACTCCTTGGTGTCTTCAGACATGTGGGGCCAGTGAAAGTGAGGGACAATTCTGTCCCAAGTCTTGTTCTGGCCCAGGTGACCTGCTAAGGGAATATCATGGGCTAGGGTCAATAGGAAGCCCCTGAACTTCAGAGGTATAACCAACCTCCTGGTAGCACCAGGCTTGGGGTCTCTACACTCTGAGTACAAGAGTCCATCATCCCAATACACAGTATGGGGACCACTAGCTTTCCCAGCAGCCTCAGCAGCAGCTTGCTGTCTGAGGGGTTCAAGAGAGGGGCAGCTCTGCTGCTCCTGGCTCAGATCTGCCCTGGAAGGTCCCCCTGTCCCCAAGAACTCAACCTGGTCAGGTTCAAGCTCCTCTGGGACAGTTCCTTCCTCAGGACTGAGATCATCCCCCTCAAGGGACTGATCTTCCTTCTGAGCCAAGGGGAAGGCATTGCCTTTACCCTACTACTCCTCCTCTTGGAAGGCACTTGGTCCATTATTCCAGAATCCAAGGCCTGTTCAGTGCTAGACATTTTGGCTTGTGACCTGGTCACAGCAAACACATCTGCAGGGATCCCCAGCATTTCTGCATGGGTCCTGAGCTCCACTTCTGCCCAAGCTGAAGTTTCTAAGTCATTGCCAAGCAAGCATTCAACTGGTAGGTCTGCACTTACCACAACCTTTTTAAGGCCAGTTACCCCTCCCCAGGAGAAGTTAACAACTGCCAGAGTATGGTCTGTTCTGACATTGCTAGCATTGGTCACTTGGTACATCTCACCAAGTATAACTTGCCCAGGATTCACAAGGTCTTGTGTCACCATGGTGACACTTGCCCCTGTGTCCCTAAATGCCAAAGCCTCTCGTCCATTGATTAAAGGCTGTTGTCTGTACTTGCCCAGATTACTGGGACTCATAGAGGAGGTCATATCCATGCCTCCATCACAGACTAGGACAGCCTGAGTGAGTTCTCTGACTAGGTCAGAGCCCATCTCAGTACCCAGGGTCAACCCTACTAAACCCTTGGTTGTAGTACTCCCACCACCAACTGTAACTGCACTAGGGGGAGCAGGTGCCTTAGGGGCATTGGTGGGGGCTGGAGTCGAGTCTTTGGACTTGGTGCAATCACTGGTCCAGTGGGTCTTTTGCTTACATACCTTGCACCATGGTTTTCTTTGGCCTTTCCCTTTGGTAGACTGTGAATCCCCACCTGAAGAAGATTTTTGGGGGCCTTGTGAAGACTTTTGATCTTTACCCTTCTCCCCACCCTTATCAGAGTTCTTAGAATCTTGCTTCTTAGGGTCACCACCTTGGTTCTGTACCTTCTGCCTCACCCTGGTTCTGACCCACTTGTCTGCCTTCTTTCCCAATTCTTGGGGAGAGGTCAGATCAGAGTCCACCAGGTACTGATGCAACAGCTGATTTTGACAGTTATTAAGAATCTGCTCCCTCATTATCAGATTGTACAATCCTGTGAAGTCACACACCTTACTGCCCATCAACCAGCCTTCCAGAGCCTTAGCAGAACAATCCACATAGTCTACCCAGTCTTGAGTCTGTGCTTTTTGGGCATCTCTGAACTTTAACCTGTATTGGTCAGTTGTTAGGCCAATCCCATCAATAAGAGCACTCTTCAAGACCTTGTAATTATCAGCATCCTCTTCTCTTACAGTGAGGAGCTTGTCTCTACCTTTGTCTGCAAAGGAGAGCCACAAGATTGCTGCCCACTGCTCCTGAGGGACCTTCTGTACTTTACAGGCCCTCTCTAGAGCAGTTATCCATTTGTGGATGTCGTCCCCACTCTGGTAGGGAGGGACAATATTGCTCAGGTTTCTATGGTCATAAGACCTTTCCCTATCTCTAGGGATATTGCTGCCACCATGGGACTCTAGTCCCAACTGTTTTCTCTCTTTGTAGAGATCTAGGGACTCCCTGTCTAGAGCCAATTGCTGCTTTCTGAGTTCAAGCTGGGCTTGCTCATGCTGAATCAGCCTCTTTCTCCTCTCATGAGAGGATTCCCTCCTATGAGAGGAGACAGAGGTCCCTATTGAGGTGTCAGAGTGGTTAGACTCCTGAGAAGGAGATCTAGACCTTCTAGGCACACTCATAATCCTTCCTTGGGGGACAAAGTGGAGGTCATTCTGATCCTCCTCTTCCTCTTCCACAGGAGGGATTGGGTTTTCCAGGTCAGGGTCATTGTCACCCTCCTGGTCAGTTCCAGAGGGGGGGTTGGGGGTGTTGCTACCCCTGGCCCCATCCTCATCTTCTGCCCCACCCTCTGCACCTGCCCCTTCAGTCCTTAAGGGCCTGTTGAGGTCATCAGCCATTAACATCTCTCTCAGATGTTGGGTGGTGGGACTTTGGCCTGTCTTCAATTTCCTCACATTGCATATTGCTCTCAATTCCAAGAATGGGAGTGTATCATACTTGGAGGAAGAAGCCCAGTGGCTTCTGGCAAGGACTCTCTGGGTCCTGGCTTTGAAGACATCACTAGTGAGGTGTGGTGTATGCACTACCTACTCTAGTGTGGCCTACTAAGTTGAGTTCTAGAAAGGGTGTGCTATCCCTTAACACACAACTCTAAGTTCAGTAGAACTTACTGTATACTAAGCTTAATTTATATGTACCTTAGGTACCTTTAGTGGTTTTCAGTTGATCAATTCAATTGAGATTATCTGGTAAAACAATAGCAAGCTGGAATCCCACATGCTGCACACCAATGTGAGAAGTTGGCCTGGCATATGCTGTCCACTAATTATAGTGGGCACCTTGCACCAGTCCAAACAACCCCTTATTGGAGATAGGTTAAAGACAACCTTTATTGAAAGCTATCCTAGTGGTAGCTATGGAGAGCAGCCTTCAGGCTAAGTCTTGAAGGAATGTAAAGCAGCTTGTTTTACCAGTCTATAATCTCTTGAGTGACCAAATGAAAGAGCACCACACCAGGTATATATTCAAAATATATGTATTTATTACTAAACACACCCCTCTAGTCTCTTTATGAGGCTAGAGTTCGAAATACATAAGTTATAAGTTATTTAAACACAGTAATAGCACAAATACACGTTTGGGCCCTAGGGGCGTACCAAACCATATACCAATAAAGTGGTATAAGAACCACGACTGAGCTAGACACTAGGCCTAGAGCCTCTAGAAGTGCTTGGACCACAAGGAACCACCCAAGGTAGTGACACAGGGGACCCACGGGGGACGCATGCAGTGTAGTAACACAGCCGCGAACCGCCGTTAACTTCTATGGAGAAAGTCGCGGTTGGGAATTTAAAGAAAAGGGACACTTAAAGAAGGACTTGGAGCAAACCCTTTGAGAACTAGGTCATTCTAGAGTCTCTACCCACGGGAGCACCGGAGTACTCTTGTTACCTCACCCAGGGAAGCCGGGTGCATAGGTGCCTTTCGGGGTCGGGTTTCGTCGTCGATTTGAATGGCGATCTGCTGCAAAGTGCTGCTGGCGACCAAGTGAAAAGTGTCCGGGTGGATCCAAAGGTGGATCGGAGATCTGAAGAACCTGAAAGCAGAGGGGACAGAGTCTGGGTCACTAGCCAGTGACCAGGAAGGCGATGAGCAGATGCCCACTGATGTTGAGTGCTTCAGGTAGGTTGATGGTCATCTTGACTCTTCAGCCACGAGGTCCAGGAGGCGTTGTCGGCAACCAGGAGCAGGATTCGGGCTGGTACACAATGTCTGTCGAGTGCTGAGGTATCGGCGGCCGGATTGGACCCAACAAGCCTTGGCAACGGCAAGTCTTGATGAAGATGAAGATTGACGATTGTGCAGACCAGCAAGGTCTGAGGAACTCACCCAGCAAGGGTAAGTGAGGGCAAGCCTGGAGCAACCAGGGAGCCCAAGTAGGAAAAGATTGGCCTTTGTGAAGGGCTACTAGGCAACGGGCTAGCGACCGCGAAGGAGCCTCGAGACGGTGCACGTGGAGCTGGCTCACAGGACACTCGTGGAGTGGAGGCCAGTGATCTTCGGTGCAGTTGGTGCTGGAGGCTAGGGCTACTCGGATCCCAAAGCACGATTTCGTGGGATACCCAAAAGAGGATGCACTTGCAAATGCGTGCGGTGTCCAGGGGTCACGGTTCCACATTACCCACAACAGCTACGGGCCTCAGCTTTGCTGGAAACTCAGGGCAGCCTCGGAGAAGTCTGGAAATCCATCTCTGGTGATGCAAAAACTTCGGCGTCCGACGGGAGCTTCAGCGATGCAGACCGGACAATTGCTTCTTTGGTGCCTGCCAAGCAGGGGAGTCACTCCTTGACCCCAAGGGAGATTCTTCTGTCCTCTAATCTTTAAGTAGAGCGTCGAAGGTCCAGGATTCTGTGTCAGGGTTTCGTCCAGGGATAATCTAAAGTCCTAAGGACTGGGTTCCTATACTTATACTAAGTTTAGGGGTTGGACTTACTCTGTGGTCCCACCTATGGGTGGGTCAGGGCAGAGGGGTGGCTACACCCCTTTCCCTTTGTCCAGTTCGCGCCAAAGCAGGGGCTGCAAGCCCCTATCCGGTTTGAACTGGGGTATGCACAGGGACACCAAATGTGCCCCCAGTGCAGGACTTCAAAGCACCCGAGAGTGCTCCCGCCCAGCCCCAATACACACTATCCTGTCTGGGGAGGTGGTCACACCTCCCTGGGACAGGAAACCTATTGTCCAGGCCTCCCCTGCCGGAGTTTCGGTCAGCAGCAGGAGGCCAGACTCGTGTCTGTGGCAGCGGCATCCATTTTGTGATGCCAGGGCTTGGAAAGTCAGTACCGGGCATACCGGTGTGTACATGTCTTTCCCTCTAGAAGGGTGGAATGCTACCCCCGCCGCCAGAACTGGTGGGGGGGTAGTATTCCAAGATGTTTGACACCAAACACGACATGTTTCCGTGCAGCCATTCCAAAGTTAGCATTTAACACGAGGTTATAATGCACTTAAGAGTATATGGTCAGGCTGCACTACAAACAGCATCAGAGAAGGGTCTCCGAACGCTGCAGAGGGGCCCTGCTCATGCAGGGGCACCCTCTCACATAGGAACCACGCACTCTGCCTTCAGGATTGATAAGGCCTGCCATAGGAGTGACTTATAGGTTTATATGTGTGTATGTATATAGTGATATAGGTAGCCTATATCACAGTAAGAGGTGCATGCACCACCTTACCCAGGCTGCAGTAGCAGACCTGTGGTGTCAGTTTGGATGGCCTTCCAGGGGTGGCACAATACATGCTGCAGCCCCTGGTAGGCCTCTGAGGTACCTATGCCCTGGGTACATAGTATACCATATACTAGGGACTTATAAGGGCACTCCAGATTCCAATCAGAGATGTGCCTAAGGCACATGGAAACCATTTTAGAGAGGAAGCAGCTAGGCTGGGGTTCTGATTAGCAGGGCCCCAGCCAGACTAGGTCGAAAAACAGTGAAGCATCAGCAAAAAGTGGGGGTACCCATGTGAAGCAGATCCTACTCTCCTACATATTATACCCAGACACCAGGGAGTATTCTCATTACAAGCAGCTGCACAATCTCCAAGTGCGACTGGACAGCATCCTCTGTCACCATGCCACACAACTACATGTCACAGGGGCTGAATACTTAGGGAGGACTCTATCGGATCATAACCCACTTCAGCTCTAATTAATGTGGGGTGTCCCACTTCCCCCATTGCCAACCTGGCACTTACAGCACACGGCATTGGAGGAACCGGTTTCCCGGGAATCCGCAAACACTATACTATCAAGCTACTTCACAGAGAACTGTGGCACTGCTACCACTAGATTGACTGAATGGGAATCAATGAAGGCAGTGTTGCAAAGCCATTGCATTCACACAGTGATAGGCGCAGATGCTGTCCAGCATCGTGATCTGGTTCAGATAGAGGTTTTGTTGGGAGCCCTGGAAACTGCAGTATGCGTCAATCTCTCTGAGAAACCTGGCTGGACATGAGCAAGAGAGCAGCATGCCCACCTCATTGAATCACTGAGGTGCTTGGACTACAGAGCGTACCAAGCCAGGATGCATGCAGAAGTCGACAATCCAGGCCACCTGTTGGCCTGGTTATTGAAGAGTGCTGTGGCGTACACCCCCATTGTTGGGATACCAGTGTCTCCGACATGACTCACCACCAACCAAGTTGACATGCACACGGCATTCACCGCACAATACCGGTCTCTCTATGATCACCCTGGTTGATCATTGGGCCTTGATCTGAGAATCACTTAGCGCAATCACTCTACCTGTCATTGAACCGAAAGGGAGAGAGGAACTCAGTGCCCCCATTGTGGAGCAGGAAATCCGGGGTGCCAATCGGGGAGCAGCTATAAGTAAAACCCCCAGGTTGGGTGGGTTGCCCATTGAGTTTTACAAGGTGTTTGAGGCCCTGCTGGCCCCAAAACTGTTGGAGTTCTATAATGATGCTCTCACTGCTGGGCGATTGCCTTCAACCCTCCTTGAGGCATTACTGTCTCGCTTCCAAAACCTGGGAGGGATGCTTTAGAGATGGCATTTACAGACCCCTATCAATGCTCAATACAAACTATGAGATACTGAGCAAGATCATTGCAGTGAGGCTACTTGAACACCTTCCTTACTTGATCCATCCAGACCAGAAAGGATTTACACCGGGTCGATCTACTACCATTAACATATGTAGACTTTATCGAGTGCTTGAGAAGGCGCTGACTGAGTGGCTCTATAAGGCATGCATGTTGCTGGACCTGTAGAAGGCATTAAATACCGTTGACTGGGAGTACGTTTGCAACTCTGACACCAATGGGCACAGATGGGAGATTGTAGACTCATCCAGCTGCTTTATTTGGATCACACAGCGTGGGTGAAGACAGGGCAATGTGTCTCGGTCCCCTTCCGAGTCAGCAGAGGCACGCGCCAGAGATGTTGCTGCTGTTTGCTCTCGTGATGGAGCCGCTGGCACAGAGGCTTTGACAGGAGCACCAGGCCTGGGGTATACTATTGGAAGGGATAATGCATGTGATCTCGCTCTATAGAGACAATGTACTGATCTATGTGCGGGACGTATGTGAGGGCTTCAATGTGGTAACAGATATATTGGTGGAATTTCACACCTTCTCAAAGCAGGGGGTCAACTGGTCAAAGACTTGCTTGTTTCTGGTTTACCCAGAAAGCCCGCAGCAGCACTTTGTGGCTGATACATGTCCCCTCTGCTGAGAAATTGCACACCTTTCAGTACCTGGGCATTGACATCTACTATGCCACCCACGCTCTCACAGACGGCAATCTCACAAAAGCAATTGCCTCCTTCCACCCCTAGATCGCGTTCTGGAGTACACTCCCACTCCAGGATGGCACATTAGCCGCTTTTGAGCAGCTGCAAGACGACAGAGACCTCCCGACGGAGCCTTTCCTGGCTTATGGCCGACTGATGGCCAAGCTTGAACGGCTGTGGCACATCACTGATATGGAACCCGATCAGGACCCGCTCATAATCCCAATGCATATTGTAGGCGATGGCCATCGGCTAATTATATGGCTGACCTGAGCCCTTTAACATTTATTGCAAGATTCCCTACTACCGCTACCCTGGGCATGGGAGGGGGACATTGGCTGAGAATTAACGCAGAAGGAATGGGACAGGGCCCTACTATACCATCCTCATGTCTACCGCAATGCCAGATTTCAGTACATTCAGCACAATATTCTGCATAGGGCTTACTTTACAGCAGCAAGACTCCACAGGAACTTTCCTGAATCCTCGTCGACCTGCCCGAGGTGTATGGTAACCTTGCTGCTTCCCTTGGGGTGTTACTGATGCCTAGGTCATCAGTAACTCTGTGAGGGCAGAGTTACTGACTGTGACTTGTAGGACCTTGAGGGTCTCAAAAGAAATGTGCAATTATCCAGGGGCGGCCGGCATGGCTCACGGGTGTGGGGGCCGCAGGGTTCATGGGGGTGTCACAGGGGAGTTTGCGGGGGTGTCGCACAGGGGTGGGGGGAGGAGCGGGTTTAGAAAAAAAAAACCTTATCTCGAGGCCGGGTCCAGCGTCTTCTGTGCCTGTGCTCCTGCTCTCCTGAGTCCGTTTCCAAGAACAGGAAGCAGGCATCCAGGCTCCCCCCCCTAAGCCAATCACAACCCTGCAGTGCAGCGTTGTGATTGGTCTGAGCGCCGTGACACAGCGCTCATCCAGGGGCGGTAGGGGTGGGCATGTGCTCCATGCAGGCTGTAATGCAGCCTGCATGGAGAACAGGGAAGTGCACATGACTGCTTTGGGCGCCCCGAGAGGGCCGACCAAACAGTCATTGCGCACTTCAGTGGGCAAACCCATCCGCCCCTGCCCTGCTCCGTGAGCAGAGCAGCCCCGCCTACCCTCCCGCCCGCAAAGGAAACATAACATGATAATAACTGAAAGTTATTATCATGTTATGTTTCCTCTTCTCGCACTGCTTGAAAGCAGTAGGGCGACGCTCCTCTGCCATTGCCACTGCAATTAACATGAGAATTGGTAATTCTAGCCACAATTCCCACGGTTATTCCTCATTTCCCACCCAGCATTTCACCCGAAGACTCTAAGGGGTATATTCACAAGAACGTGTGATAACTACCGCAAGAGTAGCGTAATGCAACTTTCAATATTGCAGCCTAGCGCGGGAAAATAACCCTGTGTCAACGTGGAATTCACAACAAGGCGGTAGCATGCGATAGTCACCAGATAACTCGTCAAATGTCAGCGTGAAAATCAACGCCAGGCCGAAAAAATGCGAAACGCGAGAAATCATGCGATGAGGCCAATCGCGGAACAGAAATCAGCGAACACCAGCCACAGGCCTGCAAATCCCCCACATCCGGCGGGAAAAAGCCCCATAAAAGAAAGAAAAAAAAAGCCCAAAAACAATTCAAACTGCGTAGCAACATGAATGCACCCGCACCGAGTGCAGAGGACAAGCCAGACACGACAAGCCCCACGGAGGACCAGCCAGGAACCCCGCGTCCGGGGAAGGGCAAGGACAAGAGGAAGAGGAAGACGGGGTTCAGTCCACAGGAAGACCGGATCATCGTCACGGAGGTGACTGAACACCATCACCAACTGTTCGCCACCTCCACTGCGGCACTGGCAACCCAAACCAAAATATGGCAGGCCATCGTCACCAACGTCAATGCAGTCGGAGTGTCGAGGAGGTCACTGGAGGAGGTCAAGAGGCGCTGGCATGATCTGAAAAGGCAGACCAAACATAAGCTCGCCGCCAACAGGGAGGCAGCAACGGCGACTGGAGGTGGAAGTCCTGCGACACAGGAGGAGCTGCATGAGCTGGAGCAAATGGTGACCACAGTCAGCAGTGAGGAGACGGTGGCAGGATTGGGGGGCCTGGACACAGCACGATACGACCTGACCCAACAGCAACAGGGTGAGTAACCACTAGGGACGGGGGGAGATGGGCACAATGACACACATGCACAATTACGTGTAGCACACAGCACACCCACAATGACCGTGGAACATGTCCCTGATTGCCTTGGCATACTGTAGCACACATAGAAACGCCAAGTAGGCCCCCATCCACAATGTACGCAGAGGGCCCCCCCCCTATCACCAATATCACAACCGACCCGTGCACATGTGCTGAATCCAGCAAAGCAGCGGCTCTGTGACCCACACTGACTATGCAAGTAACACTGCATGTCCGATAGCATGGCAGCAGCCCAAAAAAATGACATGGCCCACGAATCGACATGGAGGTAGCCCAGTGTGGATCACATCCGTAAAGGAGCAGGTCACACTCCGACATGTCCACGTGCACCCACAACCCATGCCGTACAATACACGCAGCAGACAGAACAATGCACCAGGCCACAAAAACAGTCCGAGAGCACATATGACCCAAGTCAAAAGCAAATCAGGCCCCGAAAAGCACACAATTCAAAGGCACCCTGCCTCAAAGGGAGAAAGGCCACACGAAATCAGAGCTGCAGGGGCAACTCCCCACAAAGTAGCACACACACATAGCAATCACAGAACATCAGCAATGACGGCAATGTGGTACAAAGTGCAACACCAGCACCACAGGACAGAGCTCACAACAGGTTCCGCTCGTGCGTAGTAACTGTCCACTCACATCTGGCATTGCCTGACACTGTGTGATGATAATGTACGGGTACTACCACACATCCGTCCTGTAGTCGAAAAACACACTGACTGCCATCAAATAGCCAGCTCCCCCAAAACAGTCACAATGTACATTGGCATGCAGTCTGAATGTAAACATCTGCAAATAATCACCATACATGTGAAACTCTGTTAACCTGCATCGCCCCTTCACATTGCAGAGGGACATACAACACCTCCTGCAGAGCACACCACACTTCCCATCATTGATGATGAAGAGGACAACCTGCACATATGTCAAGACACCCTCCAACGGATAATGGACAGCCTCTGCACCCCAGCCCCAGGAGCAGGCCAGGCCAGCTGCCTCGAGGTGACCCCACCACGTGCACAGACCACACAGCAGGAAACACACACCACTACGGCTGTCTCCCAGGACCCCCGACCAATACATGGAATTCCAACAGCGTGTGTTGGGTTGCCAGGTGGAGTTGGCTCATCAGCTGCGGGTGGGTTTCGAGCTCGTGGCAGCCAAACTCAATGCCATACGTGGGTGTCTGAGTCCCATCAGGTACCACATACAGTCCCTATCGGACACCCCCTGTACGCACCATGCTCCGCCACAGTCCTTGGCTGACCTCGCTGGTGCCATGAATCTAATACAAGAACTGTCTGGTCAGACAGGCACCAGCCATGACAACACAGAGTTGGCACAGGTGCGGAGGTCAATGGAGACCATGGAGCAGATGCAGGCTGGAAGTATGTCTGCCACGGCTGGACACCAGCGAGTAGTGGCTGGGAACTTCAATGCCCAGCAGTACTTCATCTTGCCATTGCTGTCACTGAGCCATTCCCAGATGACTGCAGCGGCAACATTGACACACACAGCTCCGACCCCAGATGTGTCCGTGGCACACTGTTATGCTGCTGTGGATTAGTTCGCGCACAACCTATGTTTTAAGGTAGGTTTAAACAGTTCAGTTTGCTCCTTGGGTGTGTACTCCGGTCTCGTACACTATTAATAACAATGGACAGCGTGCCCTGTACTAGGGAACGTCCCCTTGGGCACAACTAGGCCCCGTGAGAGGTTGTCTGAATGTTGTTTTTTGACGTTGTAGGCCTGGTGTTAACAAAAGTTCATCAATAAACAATAAGAGAGAGAGGGAATTTTTAGAAGGAACACTCTTGATCCCCCAAATAATAGTCAAAACAACAAAAGAGTTTGCCTTCTCAGGAGAAGAGCTGGCGTAGAGAATCAAATTTGATTCTTATAAAGCCCTCACTCACCAACCTAGTTGGTGACATGCTTCATCATCGGGCCCCACCAGGAAGGTCGAGTACCTCCCGGTGTGCTTCAACGCCAGAATTACTGCGGAGCGGGTTGAAGTGGCAAGTGCACGTGATTGTGAAGTGATTTAAAAATGACTAGGCTGTATCCAAAAATGATTTTATTCGCCGGTCAGTCAGGCACAAAATAAAAACAATGTGGGTGATATGATCGCTGAAGAAATTGGTCAGCTAAATCTCACTATGTGTGGTCAACATGTTTCTGCCTCTATGATGCTACTAGCTAGGCATTCGTCAGGACCAAGGTGAAGACCCCGGCGGTATGAGCACGCTAAGGCTCACCCTAACCTGGAGGTCAAATGCGTGAAAAAGTAGGAAAAAAGTCTTTAAAAACCTACTATCATTGCGGGATCCTTCTTACTTATTGGGACCCTGCAGATCTCTGAAATGAAAGAACAAGAACGAACAAACACACAGACATAAGTATATTCAGTAAGCATGTGGTCATAGGACGTTCATTGTTCCAGTTTCAGCATACAGAAGTGCTCTTCTCGGAGTGCACCGAAACTATATCTCAAGAAGCTATCGTGCAATAGTGAGATATGAATGTGCACATATTTTAGAAAGTTATTGAAAGTGGCAAAAGCTGGAACCACTATAAATACAGGTGGTATCACATTTATAGCGCTATTTTTACCTACACGCCTATTGTGACGTGGAAAGCCACAGAGCGTCAAAGTCAGAAAACGCTAAAGTGACTACAACGGGCTCGTCCAAGCGGTATTGTCAACGGAAAAAGAAGAAGAAAAGAAGAGAAAAGTCTTACACATAGGGTGATCACTAAACACACCCTGGGTCTCGGGAGGGGGGTGGTGGCTGATTGGCACACCCTATAGAGAGGTAGAGACAAAACAAAATATAAATACATAAATATAAAGTTCGGTCCCAAAACAGCAAGCTGGTCACTTATCTGTGTGATAGGGCTGCTCGAAAAACACTCACGCCGAGAAAGCCAGACACCCGCTTGGTACCTGGTTGAACCCTCTGAGAACCGGACCCCGTCGATAACTTTTCTTCATTCTGATTGGCCCCTCTGTTGCCGTACACGTAATGACGTAGCTACTAGGGCTCTCCCGGGACATCGACGCTCAAACCGAGGTTCCTGGTTGTTTTTCCATACCCACCCCTATATAAACACGTGGAACACCGGCCCTTCTATCGACGGGGTCCGGTTCTCAGAGGGTTCAACCAGGTACCAAGCGGGTGTCTGGCTTTCTCGGCGTGAGTGTTTTTCGAGCAGCCCTATCACACAGATAAGTGACCAGCTTGCTGTTTTGGGACCGAACTTTATATTTATGTATTTATATTTTGTTTTGTCTCTACCTCTCTATAGGGTGTGCCAATCAGCCACCACCCCCTCCCGAGACCCAGGGTGTGTTTAGTGATCACCCTATGTGTAAGACTTTTCTCTTCTTTTCTTCTTCTTTTTCCGTTGACAATACCGCTTGGGCGAGGCCCGTTGTAGTCACTTTAGCGTTTTCTGACTTTGACGCTCTGTGGCTTTCCACGTCACAATAGGCGTGTAGGTAAAAATAGCGCTATAAATGTGATACCACCTGTATTTATAGTGGTTCCAGCTTTTGCCACTTTCAATAACTTTCTAAAATATGTGCACATTCATATCTCACTATTGCACGATAGCTTCTTGAGATATAGTTTCGGTGCACTCCGAGAAGAGCACTTCTGTATGCTGAAACTGGAACAATGAACGTCCTATGACCACATGCTTACTGAATATACTTATGTCTGTGTGTTTGTTCGTTCTTGTTCTTTCATTTCAGAGATCTGCAGGGTCCCAATAAGTAAGAAGGATCCCGCAATGATAGTAGGTTTTTAAAGACTTTTTTTCCTACTTTTTCACGCATTTGACCTCCAGGTTAGGGTGAGCCTTAGCGTGCTCATACCGCCGGGGTCTTCACCTTGGTCCTGACGAATGCCTAGCTAGTAGCATCATAGAGGCAGAAACATGTTGACCACACATAGTGAGATTTAGCTGACCAATTTCTTCAGCGATCATATCACCCACATTGTTTTTATTTTGTGCCTGACTGACCGGCGAATAAAATCATTTTCGGATACAGCCTAGTCATTTTTAAATCACTTCACAATCACGTGCACTTGCCACTTCAACCCGCTCCGCAGTAATTCTGGCGTTGAAGCACACCGGGGAGGTACTCGACCTTCCTGGTGGGGCCCGATGATGAAGCATGTCACCAACTAGGTTGGTGAGTGAGGGCTTTATAAGAATCAAATTTGATTCTCTACGCCAGCTCTTCTCCTGAGAAGGCAAACTCTTTTGTTGTTTTGACTTTTGGTTAACAAAAGTTCTCCAATGAATGTTTATTTCTTTATATTTTATTTTTCTTCATATAATTTCAATCCATTTGTAATTTTGTACAAAATATTACTTTCTTGTTCTCAATTCATACTCCTCATGCTCCAATGCATTTCGGGTTAAGCACCCTTCGTCAGGGAACAAAACGCTGTAAATTAATATAAACGAGACTTAATACATGAGGGGACTCTGTATGTAACTCAATTTCAGGTTTGTGCTTTGATTAGCGTGGTGTTGACTGTGCCACTAAAACGGCCGACAATTATCTAACTAATAAATGAAAAATGAAAATCGTGTTGTGGTGAGGTTAATTCACGGCTACATGCTGCTTAAAGTTAGCAAGAGAAAGAAGCCTTCATTACTAGTTACCCACGTTGTAAGTTCTCAATGTTAGGTAACCCGGATCCCACTGGGAAGTAGGTGTGTGCGATACTTTCAAGTGTTTAAATTCATCACGATTTTAAGTGTCACATAATTTGTGCACGTTAACGAGTCTAAGCATGCAATAAGGAGACCTCAGTAAAACAAACTACTTACGGGAGCAGTCGCGCGTGGCGTTCTCCAGCGGTTAAGCGATAATGCGTTACCCGTGTTTGTTAGAAAGTGTTATGTTGCGTTTCAAGTGTAGACATCGATGATAGACTACGTACGCTGCCGCGTTCGCCATGTTGGAACAGGGAGTCTAAGTTAATGTCTTATACTTTGCATGTGTTTAATACTATGTGACAACCTGTTGCCATGCTGTTAATGAGTGCGCAAAAACGATCAAATCGTAATTAAACCAAAGTTCGATAATCTAGTTTATCCAAACTATAATTCGGGCGATGGGATTAATAGCCATATCTGTAAACTCACAGTGGTAATAACTCGTACTCAGAACAGTGTAGTGAGTAAACTCGTTCAAACGTGTAAACAAACTATAGAGATCAAATGTCTCATTTCGTGCTGTATGTTTGGATCAAAAATGGAATACTCTAATAATTACACAGAAATTAAAGGTGTGGTACCACCGATGTTGATGAGGTCACCTGAAGGACAGTAACATACATCTGTCTGTACTTAGCATGTAGTAAACCTGTACAAGTAAACGTAAAACTTATGCAATCGTCAATTTTAACAAAAAATCCATTCTGTTAGCTAACATAGATCAACCAGTGACTCTTACAGGTAACAAATATATTCCGTTCTATCGTTCATTCCGAATGGTTTCATGGTCTCCAATCGCTTTATCCAGAAGTTTTCTCTTTGTGAGAGGTATTTATTATTGTCTCGACCCTCCTTTTTCGCAATGACTTCCAAAATTAGAAATTTAAGTTGACTAATACTGTGCTTGCTTTCCGCAAAATGACTGGCTACTGTAGATTTCAGGTTCTTGTTTCGTATGTTGGATTTATGTTCATTGAGTCTTATTTTTATCTTTCGTTCGGTCTTACCAACATATGCTTGGCCGCAAGGACATTTTAATAAATAGACAACATTCGTGGTGTCGCATGTAGCTGTCACTCATAGTTTAATCTTATTGCCTTTCCGCTGGTGTGTTATGGTCTGTCCTTTGATTATATTATTACAATTATTACAATTGTGGCATGGTATCGTGCACCTGTGTAAAGTTTTCTCCTTTTCAATTGGATGTTTCAGTATTTTTCCTAATTTATTAAAATGTCCTTGCGGCCAAGCATATGTTGGTAAGACCGAGCGAAAGATAAAAATAAGACTCAATGAACATAAATCCAACATACGAAACTAAGAACCTGAAATCTACAGTAGCCAGTCATTTTGCGGAAAGCAAGCACAGTATTAGTCAACTTAAATTTCTAATTTTGGAAGTCATTGCGAAAAAGGAGGGTCGAGACAATAATAAATACCTCTTACAAAGAGAAAACCTCTGGATAAAACGATTGGAGAACATGAAACCATTCGGAATGAACGATAGAATGGAATATATTTGTTACCAATAAGAGTCACTGGTTGATCTATGTTAGCTAACAGAATGGATTTTTTGTTAAAATTGACGATTGCATAAGGTTTACGTTTACTTGTACAGATTTACTACATGCTAAGTACAGACAGATGTATGTTACTGTCCTTCAGGTTACCTCATCAACATCGGTGGTACCACACCTTTAATTTCTGTGTAATTATTAGAGTATTCCATTTTTGATCCAAACATACAGCACAAAATGAGACATTTGATCTCTATAGTTTGTTTACACGTTTGAACGAGTTTACTCACTACACTGTTCTGAGTACGAGTTATTACCACTGTGAGTTTACAGATATGGCTATTAATCCCATCGCCCGAATTATAGTTTGGATAAACTAGATTATCGAACTTTGGTTTAATTACGATTTGATCGTTTTTGCGCACTCATTAACAGCATGGCAACAGGTTGTCACATAGTTATAAACACATGCAAAGTATAAGACATTAACTTAGACTCCCTGTTCCAACATGGCGACCGCGGCAGCGTACGTAGTCTATCATCGATGTCTACACTTGAAACGCAACATAACACTTTCTAACAAACACGGGTAACGCATTATCGCTTAACCGCTGGAGAACGCCACGCGTGACTGCTCCCGTAAGTAGTTTGTTTTACTGAGGTCTCCTTATTGCATGCTTAGACTCGTTAACGTGCACAAATTATGTGACACTTAAAGTCGTGATGAATTTAAAAACTTGAAAGTATCGCACACACCTACTTCCCAGTGGGATCCGGGTTACCTAACATTGAGAACTTACAACGTGGGTAACTACTAACGAAGACTTCTTTCTCTTGCTAACTTTAATCAGCATGTATCCCTGAATTAACCTCACCACAACACGATTTTCATTTTTCATTTATTAGTTAGATAATCGACAGCCGTTTTAGTGGCACAGTCAACACCATGCTAACCAAAGCACAAACCTGAAATTGAGTTACATACAGAGTCCCCTCATGTATTATGTCTCGTTTATATTAATTTACAGTGTTTCGTTCCCTGTCGAAGGGTGCTTAATCCGAAATGCATTGGATCATGAGGAGTATGAATTAAGAACAAGAAAGTAAT
The DNA here is from genome assembly GCA_963921515.1 of Calotriton arnoldi. NCBI lineage: Eukaryota > Metazoa > Chordata > Amphibia > Caudata > Salamandridae > Calotriton > Calotriton arnoldi. The sequence goes on from CAWUFW010011747.1 coordinate 264,647, forward strand.
ATTTTGTACAAAATTACAAATGGATTGAAATTATGTGAAGAAAAATAAAATATGAAGAAATAAACATTCATTGGAGAACTTTTGTTTACACCAGGCCTACAACGTCAAAAAACAACATTCAGACAACCTCTCAGTTGTGCCCAAGGGGACGTTCCCTAGTACAGGGCACGCTGTCCATTGTTATTAATAGTGTACGAGACCGGAGTACACACCCAAGGAGCACACTGAACTGTTTAAACCTACCTTAAAACATAGGTTGTGCGCAAACTAATCCACATCAATATATCTCTAGATCCGATCCTAGAACGCAGCACACCTACAGCCCATATACGAGTATTCATCATGGCGTACGATGAGATTTCAAACCTCACAGATCTGAGGGCTGACACCTTCGCATTCGCTAATGAGGAAGCCACACACATCTATGCATTAATACATGAGGAGACAACACAATCAACTACTCACCAGAATAAAGAACAGAACATTAGACAATTATTATATTTATCGAAACGAGAGATCAACCAGCGACTACACGCAAGTACACTGATCAAGTACCATCGAGCACAACGTATACCACGGGGTCTAAGAATTGCATTAAAACCTTCTTTATGCAAGAACGCACAAAAATTCAAAGAACGGTGGTTTGCAATCCTAAACAAATGTTCACTTGATTTAATTCTTCTAATTATCGAAGAGCTATCAAATATACTTGAGGATCTTTCCAAAGAAATCGTATTGGTCACAACGGAACTCACTAACTCCATGTCCACAGAAGACTGGTCAAACGTTTTGGAAGACCTCAACCAGCAACTTACTAAACATTCACAAGAAGTAAACGAAAGAAAAATACGAAAGTTCCGCCGGGACACGGTGGACTAAAAGCTGGGAGAGGTGTACAGCTGGGCGGAGGTGTACGCACGCCGCCGACAAAACAGACCAGACACACAACAATCTGAGACATCATCCTCAGGTAGTGACATATCCAATAGACCCAGTGACACATCTAATAGATCAAGATTCCAAAAACATCCAACTACGTCCATCGAACAGCCACACACTTCAGGGAAGCCTTTTTTAGAGTCAGGCCCACAAGAAAAAGAAGACCCCGGAGGGGTAAAGGAAAAAGAAGCTCCAAACACCAGGAGCACCACTGCTGGAGCGAAGAAGGACAAGAGGAAGAAAACTTAAGTGAATTGAACTTAGTGATTAACATTTCAGATGAACCATTGGAAGAATTAGAACTTAGGACATTACAAAAGGGAACGTCTTTCATCCCCACGACACACACAACCAACTTAGAACTGGAGGTTAGTTTCTTCAAGTTGATGAGAAAACTACGCTTAAGACATTTTTTTGAAAATGTTTTACAAGAACGCCGCACCGGAGATGAAGATCAACTGCAGGGCCTCACACCTCGCAGCACATACATGCCACCCGTCAGTCATAAGACCCTGGATATATTTGAAAATTTGGTCAAAATCAATTTATCCAAACTTAACTACTCAAAACGATCGAGAAAGAGTAACCTTACGCAAAAAGAACTGGGTATTCTTAAGAAAATTGCCAACAACCCAAAGATCATATGCCAGAAGGCAGACAAAGGAGGAGCCATTGTGGTTCTTAATACTACACATTATGAAAAAGAAGTCGACAAACATGTTTCAGATCAAACGATCTACACCAAACTGGAAACTAATCCAACAGAAACATTCTTAAATTTGTTGAAATTCATCATTAACAAAAGTTATGAGAACGGTACCATCAATGACAGAACCAAGAAATTTCTTATACAGGAAAATCCAAAAAGCCCTATCATTTACATGGTACCTAAAATACATAAGGATATTCAACATCCACCCTTTCGCCCAATTGTATCCACCAAGGGAAGTATACATCAACCCATAGGGCAATTTCTAGACAGGTATCTTCAACCCAGCGTGATGAAAATGCAAACTTACGTGAAAGCCATGACAGATTTTTTGATTAAATTACAACAAGTCACAATTAAAAGAGATGAACCCATTCTTTTATGCACCTTGGACGTAAAAGCCCTATATACTTCAATACCGCACCAGTCGGGTATCGATGCAATTGAACACACACTGTTACAAACTGATATTGATCCGGATATGAAAATATTTCTGATGGAGTTATTGTACTTTACTCTTTTCCAAAGTTACTTTAAATGGAAAAATCAGTGGTTTCTCCAACAGTCAGGAACTTCTATGGGCAATTCCGCTGCGCCGGCGTATGCCAATTTGTTTATGGAAAGATTCGAAGAAGAACACATTCTAACCAAATATCCGTGGAATACAAACAGCAAACTAATTCTCAGATATATTGATGATATTTTCCTGTTATGGAGTGGACCAAAAACAGAACTCACGGAGGCACTTCACAATCTCAACCAGGTCGATGAGAGAATCCAGTTCACATCAGAAATACAAGAGCAACGAATCACGTTTCTAGACGTAGAAATTACCAGGATGGACACCGGATTCGAAACTGATATTTATCGAAAACCCACGGACCGTAACAATACATTACACTATCATAGTTTTCATCAAGAAAGTTTAAAACAACACCTTCCATATTCCCAAATGCTAAGGGTAAAAAGAATAGTGTCACAACCCAACGTAGCTATGATACGGACAAACGAAATGGAACAAAGATTCGCAAACAGAAGTTATCCTAAAACAGTATTGGAACAAGCTAAACTTCGTAGCTTTCAAAAAACCCGGAGTGAGTTACTCACAAAAACTGACAAAAAAGAAAACACACGCATGGTCGTAGTTTCCAAGTTTTCTACTATGAGCAACGCTTATCGACGGATCATCAGACAGCACTGGTCTATTTTAGCCCAAGAACATGAATTTAACAACTTATTTAAAGAATTACCAAAATTTGCGTATTAAAGAAGCAACAATTTAGGAGAAATACTGAAACATCCAATTGAAAAGGAGAAAACTTTACACAAGGGCACGATACCATGCCACAATTGTAATAATTGTAATAATATAATCAAAGGGCAGACCATAACACACCCGCGGAAAGGCAATAAGATTAAACTACGAGTGACAGCTACATGCGACACCACGAATGTTGTCTATTTATTAAAATGTCCTTGCGGCCAAGCATATGTTGGTAAGACCGAACGAAAGATAAAAATAAGACTCAATGAACATAAATCCAACATACGAAACAAGAACCTGAAATCTACAGTAGCCAGTCATTTTGCGGAAAGCAAGCACAGTATTAGTCAACTTAAATTTCTAATTTTGGAAGTCATTGCGAAAACGGAGGGTTGAGACAATAATAAATACCTCTTACAAAGAGAAAACTTCTGGATAAAACGATTGGAGACCATGAAACCATTCGGAATGAACGATAGAATGGAATATATTTGTTACCTATAAGAGTCACTGGTTGATCTATGTTAGCTAACAGAATGGATTTTTTGTAAAAATTGACGATTGCATAAGTTTTACGTTTACTTGTACAGGTTTACTACATGCTAAGTACAGACAGATGTATGTTACTGTCCTTCAGGTTACCTCATCAACATCAGTGGTACCACTCCTTTAATTTCTGTGTAATTATTAGAGTATTCCATTTTTGATCCAAACATACAGCACGAAATGAGACATTTGATCTCTATAGTTTGTTTACACGTTTGAACGAGTTTACTCACTACACTGTTCTGAGTACGAGTTATTACCACTGTGAGTTTACAGATATGGCTATTAATCCCATCGCCCGAATTATAGTTTGGATAAACTAGATTATCGAACTTTGGTTTAATTATGATTTGATTGTTTTTGCGCACTCATTAACAGCATGGCAACAGGTTGTCACATAGTATTAAACACATGCAAAGTATAAGACATTAACTTAGACTCCCTGTTCCAACATGGCGACCGCGGCAGTGTACGTAGTCTATCATCGATGTCTACACTTGAAACGCAACATAACACTTTCTAACAAACACGGGTAACGCATTATCGCTTAAATGCTGGAGAACTCCACGCGCGACTGCTCCCGTAAGTAGTTTGTTTTACTGAGGTCTCCTTATTGCATGCTTAGACTCGTTAACGTGCACAAATTATGTGACACTTAAAGTCATGATGAATTTAAACACTTGAAAGTATCGCACACACCTACTTCCCAGTGGGATCCGGGTTACCTAACATTGAGAACTTACAACGTGGGTAACTAGTAACGAAGACTTCTTTCTCTTGCTAACTTTAAGCAGCATGTAGCTGTGAATTAACCTCACCACAACACGATTTTCATTTTTCATTTATTAGTTAGATAATCGCCGGCCGTTATAGTGGCACAGTCAACACCACGTTAACCAAAGCACAAACCTGAAATTGAGTTACATACAGAGTCCCCTCATGTAATAAGTCTCGTTTATATTAATTTACAGCGTTTTGTTCCCTGACGAAGGGTGCTTAACCCGAAATGCATTGGAGCATGAGGAGTTTGAATTAAGAACAAGAAAGTAATATTTTGTACAAAATTACAAATGGATTGAAATTATATGAAGAAAAATAAAATATGAAGAAATAAACATTCATTAGAGAACTTTTGTTCACACCAGGCCTACAACGTCAAAAAACAACATTCAGATAACCTCTCACGGGGCGTAGTTGTGTCCAAGGGGACGTTCCCTAGTACAGGGCACGCTATACACTGTTATGCTGCCCCATCACCTATGCAGTCTGATATGTCAGGGGCACACAGCGATGCAGCCATCACCCCGCCACACACAACAGACACACCAGACACAGAACCAATATCAGGGGAGTGAGAAGGGGATGGGAACTACTGTGTGAGGAAGGAGGCAGTAGCATCCATCACCGCCATATGGCCTGTCCCTGCCCGGTTATGACCTATGCATCATGCCCTGGGAAATACCTCCTACTGACCTCCGGAACACCCTGCAACATTCACCCGGACCCCGACACGGACTGCCATTTCTTCATCGCTGGCCAATTACACGGCAATCCTGCTGCGGACTGCACTCTCCCTCTTCCTAATCACTGTGCAATCCCCAAGGGACTCTGGTTGGCCCACCACTGGGCTTCCATGTGATGTGGACTTGGATGGCCATGTACAGCTCCAGCTCCGTCAATCACCTGAATGTGAATAAAACATTCTAAATCACACAGATGTCTCATCACTATGTTCACTCACGTATGGAAGTATGGCTGGATGAAGGGACAATGATTGCACATGAAGGTACACCCTGGTAACTGACATCTATGCACATGTCTATCCCTGATACACATGGCCAATTGGATGACTGTGAAGGTGAGTACTAGCTGTGTCCCCATTGCACATCAACAACAATCTCACAACCCCCCAACGTAGGCACAACGTCCATGTGTTGAATAGGGCTGTGTGTAGGAGTGACCAAAACGGTGGCAGGCCAGGAGTGGTGTCCTACACCACGTGTGACAACAGAACTTCACGTCGCATACCTACTTACACACATCTGTGTGGACACATTCTGTTGTGATGTATGACATTGCTCCACATGGTCGGAGGTTGGACACCATACACGCATAGCTGAAGTCATGTAAGTGCACATGTCGTCCAGCACCTATCCAAAAACAATGTCTGGCTCACAGAGGTGGAGCTTGCCAAAGGGACACACCCCCATTGCACATGCGTCAGTCAGTTCCTCCCTGTGTTGGGACGATGCTCATTGTGGCAAACGAGTGGACAATCTAAACAACAAACCTCACAGTTAGACACCAGTGGAGTGGCATAGGCTTTATTGGCATGTGCGTGTCAGTACGGACAAGGCAACGGACACAACAGGCAGGGACATGCTTAAGACACTTACACGCAGCATGGGTACATGTCGAGGTTCAGAAAATGTTGGGGCTGAAATGGACAACATTCATCACGGATGGCAACGCTCACAGCCCACCTTGCCTTGCTGGATGAGTCATGTGTTGTTTGGCGTCTGCCCATTGCCCCGTGTGAGGGGGCACGACTCACTGCACATGGGATCTGCATGGTGCTCTGCCTCCGGAGTGCGCCGATTGTCTGCTCTGCTGACAGTGATCAGGTGTGCGGGTCCGACAGGTTCACATGTTGTGCTACATTTCCATGTGTGTGCTCTCCCCCAGCAGTGTGTCCGAATTGGCAATGTTGCCAAACAACGCTGTGTTGCTCCGAGCATGGACCTGCGTCACCTTGCACAGGTGTGTGTACACACGCGTTATTCCACGCACATGCATCCAGAGCCCGACCGAAGGCAGACATGTCCTCTGTTGTGGTGGGATATGTGAGCAATCCCAACAATGCAACAAGTTGTTGGGCCATGTGCTGTGGGTGGCAATCGGATGTGGCTGCAGGAACGTAGTTACTCGTCCATGAATGCCCGTGCAGCTTCATGTGCAATGTGTTCCAATAGTACGTCGTTGTCGTGTTCAAGGAACACCAGGGTGAGCCAATCCATTAGGTTGTCCGGGCAGGTGTGCTCAGCCCACGCTGTCTCACCGATCTGCAACACAGCCCAATAGGGGAGCGCCTCGATGTGGTCACTGCACACGAGAGATTGTGCAATCTCCCATGCACAACTACCAATACATACGCAGTATGTCAAGGCATCCCATGCACGGCTGTCTCGGTTACACTCCTGTTCTTGATCCAACAGGGGGCGCAGACACAAGTCATAGTCCAAATCATCAACAGTTGTGTTGGATAGGCAGACATCCATGGGACACTCGAATGTGCATGTTCGGCAGTGGAACCAGGGCTGGACGCAGGTGACGTGGGCAATGCGGAAGCTGAGCCTGTAACTGATCCGCAGCACTGCCAGTGGCAGTGCGTCCAGTAAATGCAGCATACGTGCACGGTACTGTTCCACGTGATGGGGGTTGTGCATGTGCCCGGTATGGCCTGCCATTGCGTTGGTGCGTCTCGTGAACCGGCACTCTTCTGAACTGCGGCAGTTGTGTGGAGGATATGCCACAGCTCTGAGCAATGATTCGTATGTGTGTGCAACGTTGTGGGTAATGGGTTGTTGTTTCCGTGAGTGTCAAGGGCATCTCATGCGGGGGTACCACAGGCAGGGGCTTCTGTGTGTGGGCTGTGGATAAGTCGGATGGTTCATTAGTGGAATGCGTGGTGTGGGAGTCGTCCCCGTCTGCCATTGCATCTCTATCAGGGTGTTCCAGGCTTGTTCTGGACCAAGGTCAGAGGTGCAGGTGTCCTCCCGCCTTCTGCATTGGGACAATGGTGCTTTAATCCCTGATGTTTGTCTGACTACTACTTGCGTTTTCGGAATGTGATGTGGCTTTGGCGCTGAGATTGGGACACGGCATTGGGCTCATGGTGTACGGATGGTGATGCACACACACATGTTGGCATGTGGAGCCAGGTGCCCGGGCGGCCTTGCGCTGCTTGTGCTATCTCATTCCGTCTCCCTCCCTCGCTCTCTCCCTCTCTTTCCTTTGTTGGGCACATGGCACACCTTCTTCTCTTGGATTTGGTCTTCCAGGCTGTGTGCTACGGATTGTCCAGTGAGGAGCCGCTAGGACTCATCCTAAGGGTTGTTTCTGCTTTTGTTTGTATTTTGTTTTGTGTTGGTGATTGCATTGCTGTATGACTGATTCTCCATTTTCTGGCCACGCATGTATGTTTATTTTCCTGCTTGTGCGACATCAGACAAAATGTTTGTTTTGGGATTCGTGGTGTTGGTGTGCAATTTCTTAGTCCGGGGTTGGGGGTGGTCCCGGGGGGGGGGTGTTGCGGGCCTGGGTGTGGTGTCGGTGGGTGTTGTGGCCCTCTTTTGTGTCTGTGCTGCATGTTCAGTTGCTCGTGGGCATCTGTTGTCCTTCATGTGTGGCTCTGGGCTGTGCTTCCTTTTGTGGTGCTGGCTGCCGTCCGACTTTACACCAGGTCAGAGCAGGTGTAAATTTCCTGGTGCTAACGCGCCTTATCGCCTGTTTTGTGTTCTTATCGCCGATGTGGCTGGTTGTTGTGAATGTTGAGGTGTGATGTTGTCTCGGCATTTGTCACGGGAACGCCTACTCTGCATCTCATTAGCGATATTTGGGGGGGTCCTCTGTGGCGATGTTTTTTGCGGCTGCTATCGCGGGTAATCTGGTGCTGTGGGCTGTTAACACCGGCTTGTGAATGGGGGGGTAAATTTATCACGACTTTGACTGCGATAAAGTGCCGTTAATTCGGTGATAGCTCCTTGTGAATATGCCCCTAAGTGCTTTAAGCAGGCAGAGTCTCTGTGTGAAATACTCTGAACAAGCAGTCATCCTGTAGGATATGTAATTTCGATAGGCTGATACGGGATTAAGAGGGCACACTTAATGGGGCCTTAGATGTATGAAGTGCTTTGTGTTTTTTTCTCTTTGCTTCTGGAGCAGGTGCTTCACCATTGTTCCCAGGTTTCGATTTTTGTCTAAAGAATTTGGGGGCTTATTTATAAGCCCCTTGTCCTGCCGGTACGTCACTTTTTCCCGTAATAAAAAAGTGACGCACCGGCGGTTTAAGAGGCATGTGCGGCATGGTAATACAATACTATGGCCTAAATATTGTTTGACAAAAATATCACCTCCTTCATGTTAATAATAGAATATCTACACCCAATGGAGAGAAATCTTGTAAATGAGGTTTATGCCACCAAATTTATGTTAGCCAATTTTTGTTGTTATAGATATTGTGACATACATCTGTGCTGGATATAGCATAGTGGGTTTAGCTTCATTGACACTATAGCTGCGACTGACACCTGATCTCTATATGAGGCCCACAAGGACATGTGCTCAGTCAGATAATGTTCAATCCCACACTTGCCTGCCCACTGCATCACCACAAGACAGAAAACTATCCTACCTAAGGATGTTTTTCGGGGTGCATAACTTCCTATTCTGGTTCAGTAATCCAGCAGAAGTATGTGGACTTTCTGTGTTTCCCTACAATGTCCTGCAGGATGCCCATACTTTGGTGACCCTAAACCCTTAGTTCATTCAAGGAAAAGCAGTAGAGCAATGAAGGTAGTAGTGTACCCCATAACAGAGAATGTGCTGAAAATGAGGAATAACTTCTGTGTGCATTAATGGTTACTCATATAAATAGTAATAGATATAATTCAATTACATGTTACATAAACTGGGTTGATGGCTTGGGTGAAGCATGTATTGTGTTTATAAGTTGAGCATTCAGGTTGGATGCTCAGACTGGAATGTTGAGGCCGGCTGAGGTGAGCTTTGAAAGGAGAGAGTCCGAGAGAGAAGTTCTTTGAAGATGAGCTGCTGATATAAACAAATGGAGCTGAAATGACAATGTGAGGTTGACCATTAAAAACATGCTTTAGGATTATACTTTTAACACGGATCTGCTCACCCCTCCCTTCTGAAAATGGTTAACTAAGGTCTCCACATCTCTAACCAAGGTGGGTGTCTTTCTACCCAAAGCGTGACAGGTGTGACAGGTTTGCACTGAGGTAGAAGTACCTCAGGTGGACTCCTGGAATCCATTACATTTTGAAAACATGCAATTGGTAGACATGTAATCGATCAGTATGTGTGATCTAGTAGGGCAGTGTGTCTGAAAAGGAGGTTTAATAATGTTTTCACAGGGTAGACCTAATGGGAGAGTCGGACTGACATCATCCTGATATGAAAATTGTATGATGCTATTTGCAAATTTGACTGGCCGGTCTGTCCCACTGTATCCTTGTAAAGGAAGTGGTTTCTATGGGGATAGATGGATAGCCATGGTTAAGATGTTTAGAATGTTTTTTAAAAAGTGCTACAAATATATCACAGCAAGAATATCAACATTAAAGATATTGTGAGAGTGATTATATGTATAGCTAAGAGTAAATTTACTATACTTAACTCCACCACAGAAATCGACTAAAAAAAATCAAAGGTTAAAGTGACGTTATAGTTAGGTGAAAATGTCCGTTAAATCATAACATTTTAAACAAAAAAAAAATGAGTCACCCATCATAGTTAAATGAAGTAACTATAAATTGTGCCTTGCAATGCACAGTGATATCATCAATTACATAATTGCAGTTTTCATCAGTGATGTAATCAGTTATGTCGTAGAACGTCATGAGTGTTGTAATATGTGAGGTCATGAGTGGTGCATGGTGAGGATGAAAGTTAGAGTTAGTTCAGTTAATCATAACTGGTGAATTTAAGGGGCCGATTTATCAATATTTCATGCAACGCCCCAAGACAACTTGCTCCACTGCACTGCGTGACAGGGAGATGGCAGAGAAGCACAATTTTAAACATTATATGGTGCATTCCTGTCCTCTCCATGTCTTAGTGCACTTTTGGCAGCCAAACGTCAATGCAGGGACACATGCATCATGTTGCAAAGGTGCCTATGTTGTAGACAGGATTGTTTTTGTGCAGGAAAGGACAAGGTGGCCTTGCATGACTTGGTAAATCTGACTTTAGTGTTGCGTTGCCCTTGTGTTACCTTGCGTGACACAAGGGCAATGCAACACTTTAATAAATCTGGCCTCCAGTGTTTTTTTACTTTTTAACAAGAATTTTCACCAAACTATAATGTTAGTTTAACCTTTACTTTTATTTCCATTTAATTTCTGAGTTGTTTTTAATATAAAGTAAGATATAATTACCATACCTAACAATAACATTGCTCTAACCTTGCTTGCACAACATGAGGGTTGACTGCAGGGCCTGGCCAACACATTATAAGAGGGTGTCATTTTAAATAAAGGAGACCTCCTGGTTTTGTCAAAGGGTCAGAACACCAAGAAGTAAAAGGCAAACCTATTGGCTTTTGTTAGACCTGGCATCTTTTGGTGTGGTTTTAAGCATTGTTTTGCTTCTGACCTCCTGTTTTTTTACTGTGTGCTGAACTTCGTTTTTGCTGGTGTTAGGACTCTGGGCACTTTACCACTTCTGACCAGTGCTAAAGTGCATGTGCTCTGTGTCTAAAATGTAATGGCATTTGGTTCTCCATGATTGGCATATTTGGCATATTTGATTTACTACTAAATCCCTAGTACAGTGCACTACATGTGCCCAGAGCCGGTAAATCAAATGCTACTAGTGGGTCTGCAGCACTGATTGTGCCACCCACATGAGTAGCCATTTATACCTGTCTCAGGCCTGCCACTGCATGTACAGTTTTAAACTGCCCTGTCGACCTGATTGATGGAGACTTTGTAATCTTTGTCAACTAATACCCTTCTAACAACCTTTATTGTCCACAATGAACGGCCCCTGTAATAACTTTATTGTCCACCGGAACTCAGACTGTATGAAGAGGGTGGAAATGGGCTAAAGACCAGAAATACAATAGTGGCTTAGGATCTATGGTACGACAGATTATATAATCCCTTCACCACTCTGGGCAATATTTAACATTTGGGTCTCGAAAAACAACACAAAACAAAAAAACAAATAAACGCTAGATGTGTTTGACTATATGGACCCAGACATGAGGAAAGGATCCTTACACATAACTACCTTCCCAATGTAAATTTTGTAAAAACACCACAGAGGGTACAATATGTACGCAGGGCACAGACAGCCCATGCTTTAGTGTATGGAGGGATGGGCGAACGATACACAAATATAAAGAGTTACTAAACATCGGGACAGTAGGAGTGATTGTACTACACTTCCCATGAACCTTTGCCCCTCCACGCTTCATTAACGCAGTCGGAATGATTGGGACTACAAATCCCATGGGGCATTGCGACGCGTTCGCCGCGCGCGCAGATGCAGTGACGTCATCTGCAGACGCCTGTGTGTACTTAGGATCCCGCCTCGCTGCAATGATTACACGGCGGCGGGCAGGACGGGAGCCTTAGGTGCACCGGCGGTGCTCGTACTTTGATGAAGTAAGTCATTAGACTGGCGTGGAAGTGAATGAGTGATGTATGGAGGGACGTGTTCTAAACCACCGAATCCGCCATTTAAGATAAAGATCATATGGTATGTCAAGTTTTGCGGACTCTGACCGCCGCGAAAATAACAGCGTTTTTTATGCAATCCAAATTTAACTTTGGGAACACTGATAAACCCGGGCAAATAAACAACATGCCATTAAGAGAGGGACGAGTTCCAGGTATTAAAGCACTAGCTTACTTGCACTAAGAACAACCAAAAGAAAGAACGAGGGCGATGACCAGGCTAATAAAATCCAAAATATTGCTTGAAATCTACAAACGAGATTGATTTAATTAAAAAAGGGAGTAAATAAACAGGATGGTCACACATTTGGGAATACTTTTGCAAAGATATGTGACACATGATGTGTTTTATTTACCTCCACAGTGTTTGACTATAAGACAGCACCGAACCTCTTGACCCGCATGGTGCTTAGTAGTGATACCCAGTAGGTAAGCTTACAGACTTAGATTAAGAGTCAACCGACATGAAGGTGATTTTATTAGAGACTTGGTCACATCGGAAGGTCTCCACAAAATTAAACACAATGGTTGTGCATATCAATGAGTAGATGCTTGTGATTACGACACCTATCACTATAGCCCACTATATATTGGTTGGAGTTTCACAATATGATTTCGTTTGAATGAGTAGATGCGTATTGAGATCCCGACTTCAGAAGAAGGGTATCGAGGGACATTCACCCATTTAACCACACAGTAGAGGATAACAGTAACTTTTTGAGCACTTTTTGAGAAAACACGAGGCGGAGAATTTCAAGGTGGATAACATTTTCCCAAAATTGAACCGGTAATGTGTCCCACTATACATTTTGTTCTTGTTTCTTTTGTCTGGTATGAATACTACTGGAAGACCAGAAAACAGGTGAGCGCACTATGCCTCATAGTTGCATGTAACACGTGCGTATTTTAAAGCAGGGATACTTAAGAGTAGAGATTCCAGCCCTGAAGAAGGCCCCAGACCCGTGAGGGCTCTAGTTGTGGGCCGAAACATTTTGGCATTTTGATGTGGGTAAAAACTGAATGAATAACGTTCAAAAAAACCTTCACGATTTTTATCCAGTACCCAAGGTACCCTATGAATAAACTTACTGTTTGGGTATACCTGTAGGTATTTTTAACGTCACTCATCTGGTTCCCTGCATGGCCAGTTCATATTTTATATAAGAACTCCTATAACATCTTTTGGTTGAGTCCGCCCAGGTAGTACCATCTTACCTGGGTGTGGAAAGACGCCTATGATGAAGCATGTCACAATAAGTGAGTGAGGCGTCTTCTCCAATATCTTTGGATATTCCTTCACCCTAAGATAGTTGGAGGTGTAATATTCGACCTTAGTGGGACCCTTTACAATTTCCTTTCTCTTGTTACCCTTTTCCTTTTTGCCTGAATACCCATAACGGATATACAGACACCAGCAGTTGCCTTTTGTGATGTGATTGTATCTGGGAGATTGCAACTGATCTGCTTCTCTCACTCTCTCTTGTGAATAAAAGTTCACCTACTTGCCAGGCCCAAAACCTTCCCTTTTACTAACTGTAGGGCACCCCTAGGTTAGGTCCTAGGCCACCCCAAGGGCAGAGTGCAGTGTATTTAAAAGGTAGGACATGTACTTTTGAGGTTTTCATGTGCTAGTAGTGAAAAGCTGCAATATTTGATTTTCAATACAGCAAGGCCTATCTATCCCTTAGGTTAGCATTGGAGCTGCCTCGTAACACTTTACAAGTGTATCTTCCAATTGGGAGCAGATAGAAAATTGGAGTTTGGTGTCTCTGGACTCACAGTTCAAAAACACATATTTTAGCGTAGTTGCTTTTTAAATTGCAGGTCTGAAAATGCTACTTTTAGAAAGTTTTTGACATGGGAATTTGGCCCAAAGGGAACACAGGCCAGGTAGGGCCATACAATTGTAAGCAAAGAAAGAGGAATGACCTGGACCTCAATGATTCATAAACATAAATGAATTTAGTGTCAAGACCAAACTCTCAATTGTTTGATCAGGTATTTTTATTTTACCTTATTATTCAAACTATTTTTGTCAATTTTCGAAAAAACTTTTTAGTGAAAAAAAGAGAGCACTGTACAATCATAGCGAGTTTACATACATAACGACATTGAATATTGTGTATTTACAGTGAAACATAAAACATTCCTCAAATTCAACAATACATCACAAATACATTTATGTAACATTACAAAAGAGAAAAAGACAACAATACTTTATGCCCCTAATTACAAGGGTATAATCCTATTCCTTGAGCCTAAACACTCTTAAAGGAGTGTAAATACGATCTCATACTGAACACGGGGAATACTTTACAGTCTACATCGTGGGTTAATGTAGCGACCCTCTGTGTAGAGTGAAATTAAATTCACCATCCCTCAGTGTTTACAAATATTGCCAACGCGTTTCGAGTCCGGGTAAACAAATACAGGGGCTCTCATCAGGGCTTCTGAATTTTGTAAATACCGATATTGTCTGAAAAAAGTGTGAAAAAAGTTTGTTAATACTGCACTGTCCACTCTCACCCATTCTTTTAAAAAAAATAAGACTCACATTCCTCACGGAACATGTTGGTCTTTTTGTGTGCAAACATGTACCTGGCTGAAGATGTTTCTTTAACAGCTTCTAACTTCGTGGAGACACATCACGAGTAAATTCTGTTGATAATAGAAAAAACCCGTGAGGCTTTAAATTCCCTACTTAGGGATTTTGTCTACTTTTTTTAATATAAAAAGCTCGATACAGAACTGACCTTTATTTTTAGGACATTTTCTTTTTTAACGCTTCAGCTTTGGGTAAGCGCTTCACCGCGCACGGCCTCCTCATGCGCAGAACCTCTGCAAAAGACGTGACAGTTCTTAGCTTCTAAACTCGCTACATCTTCGTGTCAATTACCTCACTCGCTATTTAAAACAGACAAACAAGGCATACCTGAACACTGGTTGCTGGTGTCTCAGGGTAAATGCTTCTATTGTCGACTTCTAAGTTATTCTCTGTTGCTATAAAAAGAAACCAAAATGAATATGGAATACTCATTTACTTCATGAGCTATAGATTTCGGGAGAACGCATTGGGGCTTACCTCCATTGCTGTTATTCTTCACCAAAATCGCGCAACTCACGCTTCCTGTCAGCTGACTCAGTTCAAATACTGATTATGCGGCATTTCCTGCTGTGATGCTTCTCATATAGCTGCATTTTAGTATGCTTGGGTAATGTAGTTTAAACTACTCATGATATAGCCACGATGACCAAACAGGGGCATTATGGGAATTATAGTTTTTTAGAATTTAGACAACTCAGACATACTATTTAACCCAGTTGTAACACTATTAAACTTCAAAATTAAATATGCTTCTTTACGAAGCAAAGTGCTATCAACATCCACCAAATTCTTAGATGTATTTAAAGACACCAAGAGTGTCCATTTGAACTGATTTTCATTATGTGCCTTTTCGATGAAATGTTCCACCATTGGTGCAGTTATAATTTTCTTTTTGATTCTGGACCGATGTTGCGTGATCCTGGTATTTATTTGCTGGTACGTTTTGCCTATGTATACTTTCGGACACGGGCAAACAATCGCATAAACAATGTTTTTTGACTTACAATTGGTAAAGTCTGAGTGTTTCCATTTAACCATGTTGTGAACAAATTCCGTTCCTTCCATCGTTGAATTGCAAGCTACACAGGTTCCGCACTTCCGATGTCCCTCGATCGGTTTTAACTGCCACTGCGTCAGCAGGTTGTTTTTTGTTTTGTTGGGGAAGATGTCAGCCCGCACGATCTGTTGACCGATGCTTTGGTTTTTCTTCATCGCAAATAGGGGTTTTGGAAAAGGGCATTCTAGATTTTCAAGTAGATGCCAATTTTTCAGTATAATTTGTCTAAATTTATTGGTAGCGGGGCCAAATGTAGATACACATACCAATTTCTCCAATGATTGTTTATCTTTTATTTGAAGCAGATCCTCTCGCGGTGTAAACCTTGCTCTTGTGGTAGAATGTTTAAGAAGTTTTTGGGAATATCCTCTTTTCGCCATTTCCTTACAGAAAATATCCGCATGCTCCTCAAAATCGGACTTCCTGGAACAGTTCCTCCTGATTCTTAATAACTGACCATAGGGGAGATTCTCTTTGAGGCTCCTCGGATGTGCACTCCTATGGTGCAAGATGGTATTTTTATCCGTCTGCTTTCGGTGAAGAGACACAATCAATTGGTTCTCAAAAGGTGCAACTTCCATGTCCAAAAATGTTAACCTGTTCTTACTTGAATTAACCGAAAATTTTATATCTGAATGGCGTGTATTCAACCAGTTGTAGAATGCCATTAGCTCATCCTGGTTTCCCTGCCACAGACACCAGATGTCATCAATGAACCGTAGCCACTGTCGAATTCTTTCATTGAATGGATTATGGTTGTTGATGAATCTCTCCTCATATTGGGCCATGAAGAGGACCGCCATCTCTGGAGCAAAGGGACATCCCATGGCGGTCCCCTTCACCTGCATGTAAAATTGATCCTCGAATTTGAAATAATTTTTCTTCAATGCAACTTCTGCTAGTTCTAAAATGAAGGATGTAGGTACCCTATGGGGGCGTGTTCTCCTTTCAAGGTACCATTCGATTACCTCCAGAGCTTCTTCCTGTGGTATTTGTGTATACAGGGAAGTTACATCGAATGTCACCATCAATTGGGTCTGATCATCAAAGGTTAATCCTTCTGTTTTTTTAATAAAATCAGTCGTGTCCCTTAAATATGAGGGCACCTCAGCAACAAATGGCTTTAGAAAAAAATCGACATACTTCGAGATCGGCTCCAACACAGAGTCGCACCCGAGACTATCGGTCTTCCTGGGGGATCATTCAGTCTCTTATGTATTTTCGGTAGAAAATACAATACCGAGTTCTCGGGAACTTCTTTGTAAGAAAATCAAATTCCTTTGGTCCTAGAATACCTTCTGCCAGACCAGTTGTTAATATCTTGGATATAGTTTCCTGTATTGATCGTGTTGGATCTTCCTTCAACATTCGATACCACTCTTTGTTGTTCACTTGGTTTCTGCCTTCATTCAAGTACATGTCTCTAGGCCAGATGACCACTGCTCCACCCTTATCTGCCTGTTTGATAACCACCGAGGCATCCTCTTTTAGATCTTTTATGGCGGCTTGCTGTTTCTGAGATATATTCCTCTGTACATAATTGTTCTTTTTCTCAAGTTGGGTAATGGATGATAATACTGTTTGTTCAAATGCATAAATCTCTTTAGGGATATTACTAGTTGGAACAAACTTAGACTTATTCTTAAACCCTGTTGCTTCAGTGGAATTTGTAGCATCTTTATCTTTAAAGAACGCCTTAAGTTTGATTTTACGACAAAACTCTATAGCTTCTAGTTTGAGTTTTGTATAATCAGTTGGTTTATTGGGAACAAACTTCAACCCTAAATTAAGTACAGATTCTTCGTCCTTAGTTAGTTGTTTTTGGGACAGGTTGACAATAGCATTTTGTTCTATGATTTGTAAAATCGGTTCCGGGTGCGCATTTCCCATGCTGGTTTGTATCTTGTTTTTGGCTTCTGGGAACCTTTTTCTAAAAAGACACCTTTTTTTAGATGTGCCTTCTCTAGGGTCCGTGTCTCCTGAGGACTCTGATGATGATGTTTCTGAAAAGGTTGTGAAACGATTTCTAGAGCGACCTTGATATACAGACAGTGCTCTCCGAGATTCAAGGGAAGTGTGATAGTCTTCTTTCAAAAGGGATAAACCTGTTCAATATTGAACGTCTTGGTATCTTTTTCAAATTTCGCAGTTTTGATATTGATGGTGTTATCTTTAAAAGCTTGGATCTCTTTCTCTATTCTTTCTAACAGTGACTTTGCGTCTGTTATCGACTGGCTGTCTTTAATTGCCTGGGTCAATTGTTCTAATTCGTCTAGTTCTTTTTTACACAGTCTTTGTGCTGTCTCAATCGTGTGTACCTTTAAATCACGGCTACACTTTGTATTAATAAAACTAAATCCTTTTTTATACTCTAGGTCATCAATGAATATAACTGGGATGTTTTTGACCTGTAGCCCCCAGGGAATAGTACCCGCCTTTCGGTGCTGTAGTAGGAAATGTCCATGCAGTTCTGTGCGGATATGCTTCTTATGTAAATGAGTTAGTTTCTCAGCCTCGTTTTGCTGTATGGCAGAAGAGCTTAATTTTATTGTAGAAAAAGGAGAGGGGGCAGATATTAACTCCTGAATGTGACTCTCTGAGAAAGACAGTGTATCTTTTTCAGCCATTGTTTCAAGGTGGGTATAAACCCACCTATGTTGACTTAATCACTTAGTTGAACTACGGCACCTACTTTGTGCCTGTCCACACTCACGCGGATAAACACCCGCTCTAAAGTTTTTGACATGGGAATTTGGCCCAAAGGGAACAAAGGCCAGGTAGGGTCATACAATTGTAAGCAAAGAAAGAGGAATGACCTGGACCTCAATGATTCATAAACATAAATGAATTTAGTGTCAAGACCAAACTCTCAATTGTTTGATCAGGTATTTTTATTTTACCTTATTATTCAAACTATTTTTGTCAATTTTCAAAAAAACTTTTTAGTGAAAAAAAGAGAGCACTGTACAATCATAGCGAGTTTACATACATAACGGCATTGAATATTGTGTATTTACAGTGAAACATAAAACATTCCTCAAATTCAACAATACATCACAAATACATTTATGTAACAATACAAAAGAGAAAAAGACAACAATACTTTATGCCCCTAATTACAAGGGTATAATCCTATTCCTTGAGCCTAAACACTCTTAAAGGAGTATAAATACGATCTCATACTGAACACGGGGAATACTTTACTGTCTACATCAGGGGTTAATGTAGCGACCCTCTGTGTAGAGTGAAATTAAATTCACCATCCCTCAGTGTTTACAAATATTGCCAACGCGTTTCGAGTCCCGGGCAAACAAATACAGGGGCTCTCATCACGACTTCTGAATTTTGTAAATACCGATTCACCGCGCACGGCCTCCTCAGTGAGTTTAGAAGCTAAGAACTGTCACGTCTTTTGCAGAGGTTCTGCGCATGAGGAGGCCGTGCGCGGTGAAGCGCTCACCCAAAGCTGAAGCGTTAAAAAAAAGTAGACAAAATCCCTAAGTAGGGAATTTAAAGCCTCACGGGTTTTTTCTATTATCAACAGAATTTTCTCGTGATGTGCCTCGACGAAGTTAGAAGCTGTTAAAGAAACATCTTCAGCCAGGTACATGTTTGCACACAAAAAGGCCAACATGTTCTGTGAGGAATGTGAGTCTTATTTTTTTTAAAAGAATGGGTGAGAGTGGACAGTGCAGTATTAACAAACTTTTTTCACACTTTTTTCAGACAACATCGGTATTTACAAAATTCAGAAGCCCTGATGAGAGCTTCTGTATTTGTTTGCCCGGGACTCGAAACGCGTTGGCAATATTTGTAAACACTGAGGGATGGTGAATTTAATTTCACTCTACACAGAGGGTCGCCTCATTAACCCCTGATGTAGACAGTAAAGTATTCCCCGTGTTCAGTATGAGATCGTATTTACACTCCTTTAAGAGTGTTTAGGCTCAAGGAATAGGATTATACCCTTGTAATTAGGGGCATAAAGTATTGTTGTCTTTTTCTCTTTTGTAATGTTACATAAATGTATTTGTGATGTATTGTTGAATTTGAGGAATGTTTTATGTTTCACTGTAAATACACAATATTCAATGTCGTTATGTATGTAAACTCGCTATGATTGTACAGTGCTCTCTTTTTTCACTAAAAAGTTTTTTGAAAATTGACAAAAATAGTTTGAATAATAAGGTAAAATAAAAATACCTGATCAAACAATTGAGAGTTTGGTGTTGACACTAAATTAATTTATGTTTATGAATCATTGAGGTCCAGGTCATTCCTCTTTCTTTGCTTACACTTTTAGAAAGTTGGCATTTACCTACTTTAACCATTCTGTGCCTCTGCCTGTTCCTAGGATACAAGTATGGGTTGGTTGACAGTTGGGCTTTGTGAATTCCCTCAAACAGTCACACACAAAGGGAGCTGAGGTGTGCCTTGCATATCCTGATGGCCAATCATCAGATTGATATGTCTTCCTGAGCTATAGAGGTGGAAGGAGTTGACACTTGTACCTGAATAGGCCTGTTCCTGTCCCCACAGAAAGAGCTGCATACCCCCCTGTAGTGTGTCTGGAACCAGGGCCAGGAAAAGCAGGGTCTTGTGCACTACAAACACCTTTCTTTGAAGACTCACTACTTCAAAGGCTGAAATGGGTATAAGTACTGGACTGAGGACATTCTGCCAGGAAGAAGAGCTGTTGTGCTGCCAGGAGGGACTTCCATTTTATTGCTTGCTTTGCTGTGTTGGCTTGCTGCCTGCTGTCTCTTGCCTGGAAGTGAGAGGACTGGACTTTACTCTCTGCATCCTACTTCCTAAAGGTTCTCTGAGGGCTTGACTGAGATTGCCTCCTGTTGCTGGAGTCTCAGGGACTTCAAAGACTTCCCCTGCATCTTGCAAACAGCACCTGGACTCCTCTGCTGTGAGTCCTGACCTGCCAAGTAATGCCAAACCCAGTCCTGGGCCCTTGGGGCGAATTTGGTGCTTCAAACCAGGAAAATCGATGCCTCGAGGTCGAGCGTCAGTCGGAACCAGCACCTTTCTGCAAAATCGATGCATCGCCGTTGCCTGCACCAAAGCCGTGGACACTGCTTGCCGGGTGTGCGATGCCAAAACCAAGACTTCAATACAGCCGGAACTTGGCGCAGCGCCTCCGAAGAACCTCTGCAGCGTGAGTCTTGACACCACGCCACCGACGTCCCTGTAGGCCCGTTCCAACTCTGACGCATCTCTGGCATAGTGTGACTCCCGAGCAACTCAGGGCCTTGGGCCCAGTGGTTCGTCTCCAATGACAAGGAATCAATGCTCTGCGCTCTTTACATCGACGCCACCTCAACACCACATCGCCATCTGGAACCGAGGTCTAGCACCCGCAACTGATGCATCACCTCCTCTGTGCAATGCATCGTCCCAGAGCGGCAAAAGCTTCAATGATCCTGCACCACCTTAAGGGACCCGGGCCTCAACTTCAACCGCGAAGCCTTACCTCCACTGCGCGACTCCACGTCTTGGTTTCCGGCACCGTGTCCTTTGTCCGACGCCGTGTTTCTGGTTTACAATGCCGCCAAGGTATTGAAGCGCAACCATATAGCCCAAGTTGGAGCTATAGACTTCTAAGCACTGCATTCGTGATTTGTTCTTTAAAAATTTGTATCTTGACTTGTGTATGTTGGAATTTTTCCGTTTTGGTCTTGTTTTACTCAGATAAATATTGGCTATTTTTCTAAACTGTTATGGAGTATGTTTGTGGTGTTTTCATTGTGTTACTGTGTGTGTGCACAAAAACATTACACATTGCCTCTTTAGTTTAGCCTGACTGCTCTGTGTCAAGCTACCAGAGGGTGAGCACAGGTAAACTTTTAGTGTGTACTATACTTACCCTGACTAGAGTGTGGGTCCTACCTGGACAGGGTGCATACCTCTGCCAACTAGAGACCCCATTTCTAACAGCCTTGTCATGTGGGCACCACATCAACATGTAAAGCAGACTTATTGGCTTTGTCAAAAAACCATCACATTAATAAATCACCCATCTGTTATAATTTACCAATAAAACCAATGGATACAATAACCATAATCCAATGCATTAATTAATACATGCATTGAAATATTCAATAATAGCATTTGTCACTAAAATATTTTAAATAAATTACTTTTATTCAAAACAACCATAAACATGGATTTGAGTATTTCTTTAACACTCTTCAAGCAATAAAATGCAGTCAAAGCACCAACCACAAGAGATCACCCCACTCCAAATGAAGTGCATAGAATCAGCTCGAAGTGCTTTAAAAATGGTAGAAAACTCTCATCTGGGACATGTGTTCAATGACCCGAGAAACTTACTGTGCATTTCTTAAAACGTTCCCGGGAGGCTGCTATGCTCCTTGCAACCCACCAAAACATTTAAATAAATTGTTTGTGGTGCCCTTGCCCCTCCTTAAGGCATCACAACAAAGAAAACATGCACAAACAAAGTCCTTGCAGGACATTATGGAAACCTCCTCTCAGGAGCAGTGAATATTTCATGAGTGGCAAAGCCGCTCTTTTGTCTTTGTGCAAAGCCTTGAGTTGCACATTTTTTTTGTATATTTTTTGATCGTTGTGTCCGGCCCCACCATGGGTACTCACACCTCACTATATTGTTGGAGGCTGCAGGGAGGACTCAAGGCTGAAGTGGTTCTCCCAGCTCCCCAGTCAGCACACATCCTGGGGCGCATTGCCTCAGGAGTCAACCACACTTTTTTTATGAATGCCCCAGTCTCACCTCAGGCACCCACAACTCAGCCTATTGTTGGGTGTTACAGGGGGAAGGCCCAATGACCTGCGGATCCTCTGGCTTGCCATCCAGCATCCTTCCTGGGGTGCTGGCGGGTGCCAGCTACAGTGAATGTACTCCAGCCCAGCGGGTGCAACCTTACTTTCTGCTCTCGGGGTGGAAAAAATTCACTGTTGCTTGTTTTCTGCCCCAATCCTTTGGGAGCCTTTATGCTCCCGCCTGTGGCAGGAGCAATCCAGTGAAACAGGTTGTGAGAAATTGGGTTACTGGTTGAGGGTGGTGAAATGCTACTCAAACAGCAGCCACAATCCTAGTTAGGATGAGGGACAAGCAGACCCCAAAATAACCTGTGGTCAACCCTCTTGGTAGCTTGGCACAGAGCAGTCAAGCTTAACTTAGAGGCAAGAAAAATATATATATATTGCCGAAACGCGTCGGTCGTGATCAGTTGCTGTATTTGTTGTAGACCACATAATTTTGACATGCTCGTTTGCTGAACAAATAAAATAAAAAGACATTCTGTTCCGTCAGAAGGCCTAACAGTCCTGGATCGTTTGTTTTCGTCTGTGCCGCTGCATGCTGGGCCGAGTTAATTGAGCCGCTGTGGAATGAATATATATATATATATATATATATATATATATATATATATATATATATATATATATATTCTGCTCCAAAGGTTGTCCACCTGGTGAGTAGCACTCGATCAGCAGCTTTGTTATGAAAGGCAGGGACGAGGATCCGCTTGTAGAAGCTGCTCCGTAATGGAAATGCCTGACGCGTTTCGAAGCTCCATCTGCTTCTCTTCAGAGGCTTGAACGGAGACAGTGTGTGCAAGCGCTAAACCCACTTCGCCATTTTCATATTGCACACCCACCAATGGGAAGCTCGAATGAGACTGTGCATTGTGGGAAATGTGGTTCGGATAGCACACAAATCTTGTCCTGTATGGACCCTGCAAGTGGACTCGTCCACAATCCTGTTTGCGGCTGGTGACCCACGTAGCCCCCATAACATTACGGGGTGGTGCACACTCCGCGGCAGGACGGCTGCGTATTACATTCTGCTCCAAAGGTTGTCCACCTGGTGAGTAGCACTCGAGCAGCAGCTTTGTTATGAAAGGCAGGGACGAGGATCCGCTTGTAGAAGCTGCTCCGTAATGGAAATGCCTGACGTGTTTCGAAGCTCCATATGCTTCTCTTCAGAGGCTTGAACGGAGACAGTGTGTGCAAGCGCTGAACCCACTTCGCCATTTTCATATTGCACACCCACCAATGGGAAGCTCGAATGAGACTGTGCATTGTGGGAAATGTGGTCCGGATAGCACACAAATCTTGTCCTGTATGGACCCTGCAAGTGGACTCGTCCTCAATCCTGTTTGTGGCTGCTGACCCACGTAGCCTTCCCGTGAAAGCCTCTGAAGAAAAAGCTGAGGAGCTTTCGAAACGCGTCAGGCAAACCTACACGGAGGCTGTTTATGGCTGTAAGTGGTATCCGTCCATACCATGGAAAGAGAGTTCTCTTGCTGCTGATGGCCGAGTGCGACTCAACTGATGGACACATCTTGGAGCTGTATATATATATATATATATATATATATATATATACATATATATATATATATATATATATATATATATATATATATATATATATATATATATATATATATATATATATACTGGAAGTCACCACTGGGTAGTTATAGTTAGGTCTGTAGGAAAAGTATTTTTTCATTTTCGGGGTGATCCGTCAAGCTGGGGCTAAGAAAAGGGAGAGTCCCAAACATGTTTTCCCCATTCCTTTTTCCATTGGAAAATTGGTCAGCAATTCTGCAAAAATTGCTGAACGTAACTACGCCAAATTTTGCAGAAAACAACATCTTGGTCCAGAAAGAGTGCTTGTTTTGATTTGGTGTAAATCCATTCAGTCGTTTTTGAGAAATAAAGGTTGAAAAACTTTGCATTTTATGCCATGGAGGATCCGTGGAGTTCAGAAATCTTATGACAAGATCTGATTGGCTGCCACCACATCAAAAAAGATGTGGCAGCAATCATTATAGGACTCAGCGACTTAGTCCCGAGTCCTGGAAATAAGTTTTTAAAAAAATATAAGGGGGCAGGGTAGGGCTATCCGGCCCCCTTAGGCCTGATTAGAGGGGTCAAAAATTATTTTTTTTGCAGTACTTTTTTTTTTTTTTTAAAGCACAGACTCTGGCCCTTTAAAAAAAACAGACCTCAGGGTGGGCCAGGGCCCAGGGCCAGGTGGGACTATATATTCTGAAAGGTAATGGTGAGGTGCGGCGCCTCCCCATCCATTTACAGGAACCGGGGACTCCATACCCCAGGCTTGATTCATTTAATAAGGGAAGGGGGCATGCAGCCCCCTCCTCGGGCCATTTTAAGACCCCGTAGACCACATTCCATTCATTTAAAAAGGGGGGGCGAGTTAAAGCGTATGGAGAGGTTTCATTGAGGCCCAGGGACCTGACTCCTCCGGTCTGTGCTTAATAATTAGAGAACGGGGTGTGTGGCCCCCTCCCCGAGCCATGTTATGGTCCCGAGGACCCAATCTCTTGAGGCCAGGTGAGTGACGGTATCCAGGGGACCCCATCCCCTGGGACACCACTGTTTCCCTGGCCGCAAGAGTTCTGGCAGGGAAGACTTCTCTGCTCCCACCCGACTGCAGAAAAGCTCCGACCAGGTGGGAGCTCAAAGGTTTCTCCAGCCTCTGCTCTTGCAGGCAGGAAATATTACAATTGCACAAAGAAAAGCTGCTCCTGCCAGGTGGGAACAATGCTGGCTTCTGCTGAACCCAGGATGGGTGCTTGCAGGGGAGCAGCAGGGCCTTGACGCTCCCACGGAATATCTGAATATCTGAAACATCAAAAAAGGGTCCACTTCCAGGGAGCCAGTGGGACCGAGGGGGTCCTGGGGCTCCCCCTGCAGCCCCCAACATAAAGGATTTTGTGGGGTGCTGCAGTTTAAAAACTTTTTTTTTCAAATGCTGTGACCTGTTCATGCGCTACCCCATTGAATTCGGCTGTTAGCAGGGAGCCGGCAGGGTCGCAGGGCCTGGGATTCCCCCGAGAGCTCGCTACAAAAATTAAAACTGTGGGTTTCCCTGGTGGGACTGGGACACACACAAAAATAAAGAAAGAAACAGAAAGGGAAGAAGAATAAATGAGCGGCTTGAGCAGATCATTTATTATTCACTGCTCCTAGCAAGGAGTGCCCCATAATGACTTAGCGCCTTTTAAAAAAAACATTTTTATTCCTGGTGGTGTCCCTAAAAGGGGTAGAGGAACTAGCAACCATTGTTTTAATGTTGCAGAGAGTGTTATAGGACCCCTGCAACACAAAATAGAAAAACACAGTAAGTCCCCATGGTCATTAAATTCATGACCTAAGGAGATCTTATCATATGTTTTTTAAAAACTCCGAGCTTGAGCTGTATGCTTTTCAACTGGAGTGCAGTCCCCCTTGTATTGGGGTCAGAAGCTTGTATTTTATGGGTCAAAAATATTTTTTAAAAGGCTTAAAGTCATGGTGTTTTTTTTTGTAAGGCTTTATTGAAAATATTTTTGGGCATTCACTTTTATTAAACAATGCAATGAGGGGATTTATAAAATATACATTTGATTATAGTTATTGAGGACTTTTTGACAAATATAATAGGCCTGCCTCATGTATGTTAATATGCTGACCCCTTCATAAAACTAATAGGCCCGCTTTTTATAGTTTGGTGTTCTGACCATTTGACAAAGTCAGTAGGACTGCCTTTCTTAAAATGTCATCGTTTATATTACAACATCACATAGTCAGACGTGCACGTTTACGGCCAGGGTTGCCAGCTGGGTGTTGGGTGCAGGGCCCGGCCACAGTCCAGGCCTTGCGCCCAACCCCGTGCCACGCACAACCAAAAGAGCTGTAATTATATCTCACTTTGCATTTTTTTTTAAACTTAGAAATTCACTATAATGTGACGTTATAGTGAAAATGTAAATATAAACATACTGTTTTAAATTAACCAAACCAGTGAAATTTACCAGTTGTAGTTATCTCAAGTAGCTATAACTTGTGCCCTAAAGTAACTATAACTCACACCCTTCCCATGCACTGCTAATTACTTCCCATATTACATCACTCATGACATGTTCTAAAACATCATTGATAAAATCACTGCAACATCTAAAATTATATCATGAATGACAACACTGTGCATGACTGGGGTGTGAGCTATAGGTGCTTTTTAGGGCATGAGCTATAGTTACTTGAGATAACTATAACTGGTAAATTTCAGTGATTTTGTTAATTTAAAACAGTGGGGCATATTTACAAGCCCCAAATGCCACAGGAGCGTCACTTTTTCTGACGCTCCGGTGGCATTTCACTAATACCCATATTTACAAGGTGGCGCAAAGCAACTTAACGTGGCTTAACGCCACCTTGTAAATATGCCCCTTTATGCCGCAGTCTGCTGTGGCAAAGGGGCGGGCAATGGGTGTTGCAGTGGGCGTTCCACCGCAACACCGATTGGTTTTTGAAGATGCCCCAGATTTACAAGGCTGGGGCAGCACCAAAAACGAAGGCCAGGTAATACGTGTTCTTAGAGGCAATACGAGGGGAAATTATAAATTTTTCCTCATTTTTTGCTCTATGTGTGTTGCCTGCTGCAGCACACATAGAAAGCGCAAATCACCATTATTGATTGTTTATGTGCAGGAAGGTGTCCCTTCCTGCACATAAACAATCGCCCCTGCAGCGCAGGCACCCTTGCAACATGGCGCAAGGGTGCCTGCACTGGTGCTCTAAGCTTTTTTAGCGCCAGCGCTAGGGGAAACGTAGGGGTGCACTGTATTTTTGAAAATTCGGCGCATCCCTGCATTTTGAAAATGACAGAGTGCAGCGTTGCCAAATTTGGCGTAACACAGCGCTCCAGCATTTTCTTGTAAATACCCCCAGTATGTTTTAACTTACTTTTTCAACTAAGTATAACGTCCCTTTAAACTTTGGATGTGCATGTTCACATACTGGGTCACGTGTGTGTGGGCGCATTCACAAAACAACTTGTGCAGTTGCAGGGCTTCAACACGGTTGTGGTTTGTGCTCTTTATTCATAGAGGTACAGAGAGTTGTCCCAAAATTTCGCTAAGATTGTATCCAATAGTTCTTTTACCAACAGATTCCCGTCCTACCTTCCTTCCAGCGCAGACATGGTGTGTGCCAGAAAGGAAGGCCCCAGACTCTCCCTGCTCAGCTGCTCCTCGGGGTCTTCAACCTTATCTTTGCATTTGCCCTGCCCGCCTGCCTTGCTGGCTAAGTGAAGAGAGTTGTTTTAGTAGGAGCGGATTAGGGCTTGACCCGGGATCGCTGAACAATGGGCCTTTTCAAGCACGAGCAGCAATCTGTAACTCATCTTCTGTGCTGGAAACCAGAACCCCTGTGCTGTGTTATTTCAGGATCTTTTAACATGGGCTTCCACTGGCGTTAAGACCCTCAGAAACACAAACACTCACTGTATCACAGGCCGCTGGAGGTTAGTAATTAGGTTTATACACCTAAATATACCAAGGAACATCTGCCCAGATGTGCTGTGTGACCGAACCTGCCCAAATGTACGAGCCCACTGTTTTCTTAAGTGCAGCGATAATGCTAAAAAGTCAGTTCTCTCACGTTAGGCAGCACCGTTTCTGCAAAGTGCAGCGTCTGCGGTTATGGGTTTACAATCGAGCTAGGGGAGGGTGCTTCGTCCACCTGACCTGTGTCTGCTAAGGCCGTGTTCAGTGGCGGCTCCTCCGCTATGGCAGAGGAGCATCGTCCCACTGTTTTTAAGCAGGATAGCTAAAGGAAAAATAAAATGATAATAACTGAACGTTATTATCATTTTATTTGTTCCTGCAGGCGGGGCTGCTCTGCTCTCGGAGCAGGGCAGGGGAGGATTGGTTTGCCCACTCCTAAGTGCACATGACTGTTTGGCCGGCCCTCTTGGGCTGGCCAGTCATGCACACTTTCCCTGTTCTCCATGCAGGCTGCATTAGAGCCTGCGTGGAGACGATGCCCAGGCTCCCTGTTCCTGGCTGAGCGCCGAACCATGACGCTCAGACCAATCACAACACTGCATTGCAGGTTTGTGATTGGTCAGGGGGGCCAGGGTGCTTACCAATCGCAACACTCCATTGCAGCATTGTGATTGGTCAGAGGAGCCTGGCTGCTTCCTGGTTCCTGAGTCCTGTTGCGGAGGAGCGATGCAGCGGCGATAAGGTTTTTAATTATTTTTTTTACATTCCCCCCTCCTCCACCTCCTCCCCCTCTCCCACGAGTCACCCCAACCCCCATCTACATCCCAGCCCCGACGTCCGCGATCCGTACCGGTCACCACTGGTGGTGTTGTCCGGTGTTTTAGGGTGAGAGCAGATTGCTGTGCTGGTAGGGGTTTGCGGTCTTTCAGCAAACTATCAGTGGCAGCTGGTGAAATCTGAAAGTGGTGGGCTGTAAAAATAGTTCTTGACTTACAAGGAGCAAGTGAGGGTGATTATATCTGAGCTTGTGGCAGCTATCTAGTGGCATAGCATGGGTGCCATCGGCCCTAGGTCACTGAAAGAAAATGGGCCACCTCTACCACATGCTTGGTTCCAGGGCCGGACTGGCCGTAGTGGGCCCTGGAGGTTTCCCCGGTGGACCGCCAGGGTGGGGGCTGGTTTTAGACCCCTGGGGGGCCATTTTTGATACCGGGGCCAGTTTTGCAGCATAGCTGCAATATCGGCCCGCGGGCAACAAAAGCGGCACAAAGCTTTCCACTAGCACCCCGCCCCCCTCCCCCAGGGCCGGCCGAGCTCTTTGCCAGGGCTAGTTTCGGTTCCCAGTCCAGCCCTGCTTGGTTCTATTAAAAAAAACACCACAGTTGGGATGCAGAATGCCCCTAACACACCTACGGCCAATGCCACTGCAACTCTCACACTGTTCACAACTTCGCCCTTGTGGCTGCTGATTGCAGTGTGGCCAGACAGAGTCTTTGGTGTGGATTTACAAATCTTGCAGTTAGGAAGAACTGGAGATCTAAGATCGAATATATTGCTGGTTTTATGTTATATGCCGGACCACTGAATTATATGGCAGGGGAGGGCCAAATTATATGGAAGCAAAAGGCAATTCATGTGATGTAAGGATGCACATTTTGATAGTTTTACTTAATTATCTTGTCATTTTTACACATTAACAATGTTTGGGCATAGATTTCACCTCATTAGAGCCAGTCTGACATCCAAATACAGCCATAAGGCATTGAATTTGAGAACTCTCTTGACCTTCCAAGTTTATAAAAATGCAAGGAATTACCATTTTGGGGATGAAACGAGTGAATAAATGACATTAAATAAAATGTACCAGATGGCATCAGCAATTAATACCCTTCATAAACATATGTATCTTTCATCATTTATTTAGCAAAACATTTTGTTGTTTTTGAAGAAATTATGTATACACCACCTTTGACAGCCTTTGCAAGTAAGTTTTCAACTTTGACAAACTATAATCTGTTCAAAGGAAGTAACAGGCAGTGAGAGCCAAGACCAACTCACCTACTCAGGGTCCAAGTGCAGCGCAGATTAAAGAGCATAAGGACAGCTTGCAATTCTTCACTGCTCTGCATCCATTTGGAACTCCGACTCCAGGAATGAGCACGCAGGACAGGCCCCCTCGCTGGTGTGCTCCATTGTACGTAAATTTGCTGCGCACCACAGAACGTATTCCAACCAATTCTGATGCTACTTTAATGCTGTTGACTGCAGTGAAGAGCATAAGAGAAGCTTCCTGATTGGCAAGGGCAGGTTCACAAAACGCTTCACTGGACGCTGAGGGGTTGCAATGGTTGCATTCATCCAGCCTTCCATAAAGCCTAACTACAGAGATGTACAGTACGCATGTCAGTCTGGCCGTTAAAAAGGTATCGCTCAGATTGACATACACACTTCAATTAGACAGCATCATTGCCATAAAGAATTATGTGAGGGCACACCCCTTCTCCTAGGCTACAACGTCCTGGCCCCTACACTATGCTAATTAAACCTAAGATGAATTAAGGTGATTTGAAGTGGTGGGTCACCGCTCTTTCACCCTCTATTGGTGAGCCACCACTGCAAACTATCTGGGTTCTTGGGAAAGTATCTGCAGTGTAGTGTCTGTGACTCTTCTTACTCTTGTCTGGTGCGTTTTTTCCTTCTAAGGGTCAAAATATCGAAAGGTAAGTGCATATATGGAAGTACAGATTTACTACTCCTAACTCCACAACTATGTACCTTGAAGATATATGTTCCATGTAAGTACATGTATGTGGAGTTTGATATAGAAAACCTAGACTTACTTACCTGTCGGTATTTTGTTTTCTATATTCTGCCCTAAATTGTCTGTTCCATCGATATTGCTTTTTTTTTTTTTTTTTATAAAACTTTTTATTAAAGACAAGGTTATACAGTATAGACATTGTACAAACAGATGTGTCCAAAGGTGTTTGACTGGCACAGAATTAACCATAAATCTGAGTCCTTAGCCTATAGCACACAGTTTACATTGGATCAAATTATGGCAATTCTACCCCGGGTCACTACTCCGTCTAGGCTGCGGGGGATCACAAATTCCTCCTCTATACTCATTCCATTTATCCCAAATGTGTGACCATTTATTGGGACATCCCCTGGATTCGTACACTGTCTTTTCCGTCAACATGCACCAATCTATGACTTTTCCCCATGCTACCAGTGTTGGTGGTTCCTGCGCCCTCTACAATATCGCAATATTCCTTTTGGCAATTATCATTCCAAGTGTCACCCATATTCTCTCTTTAGTGTTTAAGTCTGTAGGGCCCCATATATTCAGGAGACACAGCTTGATTTTACAATCAATCTTATTGCCCATTACTTGCTCAATACACTCCGCCAATTCAGACCAGTACCTCTGGATAACCGTACATTCCCAGAGTACATGCCCGCATCTCCTCATGCATCCAGCTTCAGTGCAGTAACCCATCTTTACCAACATCGGTCCCGCAAGATATATTCTGTGGAGTATCTTCAGCTGTATAAGTCTAAGCCTTGAGGAGATGGCAGTTTCTCTGGGAGAAGCTAAGGCCTCAAGCCATTCCTCGTCCTCCAGACCCGCAACATCATATTCCCATTTAGCTCTGAGTCGGAGGAAGGGGTCAGACATGTTATTGATAAGTTTTTTGTATATCAACGATATGGATTTCTCCGGGAGATTCCCGTCTAAGACCCTGTCTTCTAGCAGGGAGGATTCTGGTGACGTCGCTCCCTTTGTTATCGCTGCTTGCAGTGCGTGTCGGATCTGTAGGTATCTAAAGTATTCTGTGTTAGCAAGATCATATTCTACCTGTAATTGGGCAAAGGAGACTACCCCTCCCGTCTTCCATAGATCACCAACCTTGGAAATGCCTATTAAATCCCATCGGTCGAAGCCCCTAGTGTGTCTTAGATTGCCAAGTAGCTCAGTGTACGAGAGTGGGGTGGCCAGTGTGATCTTACCCTCCCATCCCAGGCTCCTCGTGGCAGTCCGCCATACGTGGACCGCATGCCCAGTGGCCCCCTAAAGTTTCATTTTAGTGGGGTTAGTGTAAAGTGCCCCTGTAAAACTTCCCCCTGGGAGCCGCCATCTATCCATGTGAAATCTGGGATCTCCCTGTTGCCTATACGTACACTGATTTATCGCAGTGAGTTGCGCCGCCCAATAATATCTCTTGATGTCGGGGAGGCCAATTCCCCCATCGTACCACCCTCGTGTGAGCTTCTGAATAGATATTCTGGGCGGTTTCCCTTCCCAAAAAAGCTCTCTTAGGGCGCCTTCTATAGATTTGAAGTATTCTGCTCCCACTGGACGCGGCGTATTTTGCAAGACATATAAAAAACGTGGAAGGGACATCATTTTAAATAGGGCTGCGTGCCCCAGTAGGGACAGTGAGAGTGATTTGCAATGTAAGACATCACTTCTAAGTCTTTGTAGCGGGGGCAGGCGGTTGCGTTCGTAAAAATGATCCGGGTCCTTAGAAACCTGGATTCCCAAGTATTTGAACCCCGTCTCTGCTTCAGTAGTAGTGAAACCCCTGGGCAAGGAAGGCAATTTACCACTGAGGACATAGATGACTGACTTGGTCCAGTTAATCCTATAACTGGAAAATCTTCCAAATACTATAAAAATGTGCATCACTCTATTCAGGGAGGCTGCCGGGGATGCCATGTACAACAAAATATCATCAGCATACAGTGAAATACGGTCTTCCCAGTCTTCAGCCCACCTGAGCCCCCTAACAATGGGATCTCTACGTATCCACATTGACAATGGCTGAAGCACAAGGGTGAAGAGCAATGGGGAGAGGGGGCAACCCTGAAGAATTTTGACAGTCTTGGGGGCTGTAGGTAGGTCATGACCAGTTCTTCAACAAACAAGTCTGTTGCTTGCCCCTCAGCGCGTTCCGGAACTCCAATAATGCGCACATTGTTGCGCCTTGAATGCCCTTCGTATTCAGCTGGGCTTCCATCCTTTCACTGCGAGTCTGTAGGTCGTTCATCCTTTGTTGAAGGGTGGACGTTTCTTTGACTAGGGAACTGGCAGTTGATTCGACTTCTTTGATTCTAGTATTCATAGTTCGCAGATCTGCTCGTATTAAGGAGGCCTCTGTAGAAACCGAGTCAATCCTTGTCTCCAGTGACGTTCTAACCGTCGTAATGGTGGTCATTATATCTTGGAGGGTCAGTTCTGGCGAGCCATCAACATCTTTCTGCTTCTCAGGCAGGTCGTCCGCGTCTTTGTCCTTCGGGCCCGGTCCCTTGTTCCAGGCGTACTTGTCCAGTTTGGCCTGCATGGTGGATTTGGTACTTTGTCCTCCGGCCATGTTGGGTCTTCGTGGGCACTTGAGATAGATGATCAGTTATGACCGGACAGCCACCATCCGTCGCAAGCTATAGATATTAAGATCCTGTCCGATTTCCGGGGCAGTGCAGACGGTTCTGCTGGCCACCTCGTTGTCCATAGCTCACTTACGACGTTTCATCTCTTGCTTTGTAGGTGGTTCCTTTTTGACCCCAGGTACGCTATTTCCGCAGCCAGCGGGCCACTGGAGTGCCACAGAGCCCTCTTTGACCACTTGGCGACCACTTGGTTGCCAGGAGCAACGGAATATTGCACGTATTCATTAGCAATGGTGACCCACTTCAGGGTGTGAAAGCCTTCGGGTCCGCTCAACCACTGCACCCCCACCGAGGCACTGGCAGAGAGGCAACCATGCGACCAGACCGCCGGTTAATCCGGAATGCCCACGATGCCAACAGATCAAAGCGAGAGTCTAGGCTGCAGGGAGCGGCAATTTTCAGGGTAATCACCCGGGGTCTTGCGAGCGTGTTTACTGGGAAGTGCAGATACAAACACAGTGGAGATTGGCACTTGTGATCCCTGTATTGCCAACCCCACACTCACTGTAGTACTCCAGTGTCAGCGAAAACCGGGTGTACCACTGCCGCTGTATTGCGCGCTTCAGGGTACTTTCCGTACTGGATGGGACATCCGATCGGGAAATCTAGTCCTGGGTGCCATCAGTAGGGCCGAGCGAGTGTCTGCACGGCGTCGTCAGTCCATCACGGCCGCACCTCAACAGCCCCCGGGTGGTTCAGGCTTGTGTTTAGGCCGCTATTAGCCCCATCAACTCCCCTCGTAGATGCCAGCTACAGGGGAGACCCACGGCTGCTTAGCGCTTCACAATACGGACCACAATCAGGCTCTTCAAAGGCTGCCCACTACTCCGGGTGCATTGCTCACCAGTTCTCTATGCGCCGACGAGGTTGCTGAAATCCGAGCCCTGACCAGCGCGGACCACGGTCAGGCTCCCCGCAGGCTGCTCAGGTCGCCGAGTGCACCGCTCGCCCTTTCACCATGCGCCGATGTTCGTGGCAGTTGCTGGAGTCCGGGCGCCCCTCCTCCACCACTCGAGCTGCGTTACCGGGTCAGACGTCTGTGCAATCGAGCCGTTCTCCGCTTCAGCGTGCTCAATTCGCCCGGTTTCTCGCTCAGGATGTGCTAGCTGGGCTCTAGTGCGTAAAACAGCAATCTTGCAAGCAGTATCCCCGGATTATTGTACGGATTTTTGCATGAACGGGTGCGTTCGGTCAGAGCCGCCTTAAGGTGCGGCCATCTTACTCGGCGGTTGGCCACACCCCCCCATCGATATTGTTGATTTGAGATTCAGGAGGCACACCCGATAGAGCCAATGGCATGCTACTTACTTCTTCCCTTGTACCTTTTATCAGGAGAGTGTTGTCTTCTTATTCTCTAATATCTAGATGTCTCTCTTTGTGTTTTATATTCAGATGTCTGACCTCATTTTGCACTACATCAGACTTTGCGGACTCCATGGTCCTTGCCGCCATATCTCCCTGTTACACCGTCTCCATTGTAGGTGCCTATAGGGATTCCTATCCCCTGGCTATCATTGATCATCCTGTCCTCAAGTTTCCTTGCACTGGGCTCCTGATTTTCACATATTCGTTTCTGGATCTTTCCTACCACGTGATCCCTGTCCTTTAGTCTAAAAGAGTCTTAAAATGTATTGAGGTAAGATTAAGTCTCTGAGTGAGGGGTGACGCAGAGTATCCTGTCCTGTATGATGAAATCATCGGGGACCTAGTTACAAACTGCATTTTGTAGAGCGTAAAATAGTAATACAGTAGTACTAGTCACATACTACAAAGTATTATTCACAAACATATGGCCGGAGACCGCCACCTCACTTTTGTATGCAGGGATCTCTGCACACTAGTAAATGTGGGATGGAGAAGTAGCTGGAAAATGTGGAATACTTTCTATTATATAGATGGACCTTAGGAAAATTTAAGGAGGGTTTTGGGAGAGACATGCTAAAACAAATGCACACCTACAATAGAGTAAGACAAAAGCATTACAAATGGCCACTCACGACTACTGCAACACAATCCAGTGGAGGTGTAAAAATGAAGGAACTAATGGCAAATTTTACATTATTTAAATTATTTCAAAATTTAAATCATAAATATAGTGATGCATTTTGGCCCAGATGTACTACAATTTTGCGTCGGGGTTGCATTACTTTTGTGGTGCAGCCTTAACGCAAAATAATTTTTGCCATTTACCACGCCACCCAAAGCCGCTTTGCGTAGTTTAGTAAATAAAAGGTAACACAATGCAATGCATAGTGCTGCCTTGTGTTACTTTGCGTCAGGCAGGCATTACATGGTTGGAGTATGGGAGTTGCAATGCATCCACCCATGTATTTTGGTACAAACCTAGATTTATAAAGACTTGTAAACATGGGTTTATGCCAAAATGGTGCGCCTACCCGACAGAGGCGCAACAAAGAGGAATATTTTTATGTCTCTTTGCTACTTCCTCTTTCCCTTTGTACTGCAGGGTGTCCATTCTTGCACAAAAACAATCCTACCTGTAACACAGGCACATTTGAACTATGAAGCAACGCTGCCTGCACTGGGGCTAGGCAGCACACAGTACGACAGTGCAAGCAGAAAGCAGAAATGCACCCTATTTTTGTAAATATGGAGCATTTCTGCTCTCTTCTTTTCACACAAAGCAATACAGCAATTAAATGTGCTCTGATGAGTTTTGATCTGTGATGCTAGTAGAGTATGGTGGGTTTGATGGAGGGTGTTGTGGCATGTTATGTTATAGTGGACTTTGAATTATGTGGTGGGGTCTAATAAAGTGTGAGCTGTATGAACTATGGTGCTCTATGATCTGTGTAACGGAGTGTTGCAGAGGGTGTTGCAGAGGGGTGCCCTAGTGGCTAGTACTATAAGGTGTTTTACAGGTCAATATATTGAGACATGCTTAAGATGGTATGGTGTGGTTTTGTGTAAACTGAAGTTGCACAAAATGTTCTGTTCTGATATGGAGTGAGGTCCTATGACTGAGTGACTTGTAAATTGTTGTTTGATAAGGAATGGAGTTTTGTTTGAGGGTGGAATTATGTTAAATACAGCACTACAATGATTCGTTGTGTGGTGTTCTGTGATGTTATGTTGTGAAATGCAGTGTGACACAGTGTGGTGCAGTATGTTACTGTATGTAGTATAGCAATATGCTGTGTGATTTCAAGGTAATTTATGTGGTCTTGTGTAGTAAGAAGTGGTGTGTAATGGAGTAAAGTGGTTTGATTTCATGTGATGTAGTTCTTGATGGTTTGACGTTACATTCGTAGGAAACAAATTACATTGGTATTTTAAAGAATGTATAATCCCAGTTCTGTGACAATATAATTTCATTTTTGTTCTACTGCATACAGATTGTTTAATATTTCACAGGAGAGACCCAAAAGCAGATCCTACATGTGCCTCAATATAGAACATGAACATTTTAGACAGTTTTTATGGGGCACATGATTTGTGCTCAGAACTGACCATAAACCTCTTATTAATACGTTCTTGACACCTGGTGGGGGAAGGTCTCTCACAACATGTTTGGCATGTCTGGCGGCCATGTTGCAGTTGCATCAGTTTAAGGTGGCTGCATGTGGATTGTATGTTCCTTCTGCCACCTGACCCTGGCTTTGAGTCAATTGATGATTACAAGAAATGTGAAGTATTTACTTTTGAAGATGTGAATGTATGGAACCGGGAAACTCTGTTTGAGCAATATTGCAGGAAGTGTGTAATGGAAAAATGCATGAAGATGTTGAAATTTTATGTCCGAATTGGAGTATTTGGCTTCTGGATCGCCAGAGGAGCACAAGCTTAAAGGTGATCTTAATGTGTTTTTCAAAGAGAAAGACGTATTGATGGAGCAGGATGTGATTTTTATGCATTGTGATAAAATCAGACCTCTGGTGAATCTCAGAAGAACAATTTATGACTTTGGACATGAATTGCATTTGGGTATGTCATCCATGAAGAGATGACTCAGAGAAAATTATTGGTGGCCAAGGATTGACAGGATGGTGGACAGATGGGGGTGGAGATGTCCAGTATACACCAGCAGTGGGTAACCTCGCTTTCCCAGTGTAATGTGTGAAAGGGCTTTGGAGGTAATTCAGACCTGACATTTTGGTGCTTTCATGTGCTCCAGAGGAAGGAGGCCTTTGCCCTCAATGTAATAGACTATTTTCCAAGTGGCTAGGGGCGAGGATGGTGGACAGGGTCCTGGCAAGTTCTATGATTGAATTTTTAGAGGCTGTATTTTGTGGGGAAGGCTTGCTTGAGGAGTGATTTTCGATAATGGTCCTAAGTTTGCATGAAAAAATGTTGAGATTATTTTAAATGTCGTGTTGTGCCAATTATCGACCTCAATCCAACAGCAAACTGGAGAGATAAACTAGGGTGACAAGAGAGGTTAGCAAGTTGGTCGTGAAGGGTGGATTGCCATGCAGAAAGGCCTTTCAAGCTATGTTATTCACTTACCAGACTACTCATAAATCTGTTATGAGTATCTCGCCATTTGAATTATTCGGGGCAGGAGACCCGGTTCTAAACTGGTTCCATAGTGTCTCAGTAATATTGGTGGTGTAGGCAGGGCACAAGTCCTAAAAAAAGAAGTGGGGGGACGCTGACGTCACGACAGGAAGTGACGTCACGAAAGGTGGCTTGCACCATCAGACTCATTGCCTCCCCTCGCTCACCCCTTAGATGCGATTGCATCAGAGAAGCCAGCGCGTGAGCAGCGTTCTGAATGAGCTCCGATCTCGCCCCAGAGAGGCCAAAGAGTGAATGTGTGGCTCCATTTCCTCCAGTTAACGAGCTCCCGGTAAAATAAGTGGGGGTCGCCGTCCACCCGCGTGGTACCCCGACTCGAGCCCTGGGTGTAGGGACCACGGTGGTCTTTGGAATTGCTAGGTGAGTGGAAAGGCATATGGTGCCCTTTATGGATGCTAGGAAGTGAGTGGAGAGGTATTAGACGGTGAAGAAGTATGTGAACAGCAAGAGGGGTAAACCCACTTATCATTTTGTGGTAGGAGAATTGGTCCACATTAAACTTCCTGCCAAGCTTAGTGGAGGACTATCTAGGTGGTCTGATCCTCTCAAGATCACTGAAGATTTTAGCAAAGCAGTGAGAGTGAGAGGTGGTAAAATCTGGAACTTGAGCAGGGTTTCACTGGGTCCAGGTTCATGTGTGAAACAGAGGAGAGAGTGTGATGTTGTTGATTGTAGTGCTGTTCTGGATGATGGTTGTTTTCTTAGATGTCCCAGTTAGTGGTACTGATTCTCCAGTCAATTACATTGATTCTCCAGCGTCTAGTGCTATGGTTGTTGCTGGTCGTGCGAGGTTGCATTGATGTAAAGTATTACTGATGATGTTCAGGAGACATTGACATGTGGTGGTGTGTTCTTTAGGCGTAGTGCACGTGTCACACGGGTCGCAGACAAGTTCTGCAATTCCATTAATTATTGAACCCACAGACAGATTCAGTGATTTTGTGAAATATTGAATCTAACACTATGAGATGTTTAAATTTGTGATCTTTATTTGTTTTGTTCTCCTGTCCACGTATATCTTTTCTATTACTTTTGTTGCTAAAATGTTATTGCTTCTTTTTATAGGGGAAGACGTGTGGTATTCTTATGTATTTCTGGGCTGTAAAGTGCTAGTTGTATAATGTTGGGGGGATTTTTCGGGAACTGTATGTTCCACAGTTGGTGGCTGGAACTGTGAATGTTGCGGGCTGAGGATTGTTCCTGGTCTGCTCCTACATTTGGAATAAACTTTGCTATCCACCTACCTGTTAGCCAGTGCTTTAAATGGGAAATTAGAAGTGCCGGTACCCACTAATTAGACTGGGTGGGTAGTTAGGGGCGTGGCTGGGGGCGTGGCTGTGAGCCAGGAATTTAACAATAGCCACATAAGTTTCTTCCAGCAGTATGCAGAGTGGAGCTGCAGGGGATCTAAGAAGGGGTGAGAAACAACAAAGCCTCCTTAAAAAGCAATTGGTCTTTAAAGACCTGTGAAGTACTCGGGTGCGGCTGTGTGTGCTCCCGGGAAGCTGTCTCAGCCGGGCTGACACACACACGATGGGGGAGTGGGGTGTCTGAAGCCCTTTGATCCCAATGGGCGTTGCGCGCCTGATGAGAACCTAACACTGCAGGAGCAACCCAGCGCAGAAATACACAGGCTGTTGCCAGCCAGAGCAGCACATAAACACGCACCATCTGAAAGGGTAATTTTCAGTTTTTACGTTGCACGTACCCGTACTTCAGGGCCTGAGCCCTGCTGCTTCATGGAGTACCGGTACTCTCCTTGCCCGCAAATAAGTTCCGGTACTCTGGGGGAGAAAACTGAGAAGTGCCGGTACTCAGTACCGGTGAGTACCGGCCCAATTAAAGCACTGCTGTTAGCTCATACTTTCTTAATAAACTGCAGAGTATAGGAGGCCATTTCCCTTGATTACATTAGGACTCCTGTCACTTTTGTGACACACCTGCTCCATTGTTTACAAAGGTCACAACTTTTATTATGGTGGTTTACGTTTAATTGTTAGGCCACACCCAATACTTCTTGGACCACCTTCCCAAACATGAATAGTTGTAGAATGCTCTAGGGCCACCGTAGTTTTTCATCCCACTTAAAGCACCGAGACAATCATTTTACAACAGAGATAACTTATGGTGTCTTAAGCCTCAGTTCTCTCCACTGCCACCGCCCATCACCTCCCTGTCTAGTTACTTCTCTCTGGCGGCACCATCAATCATGACAGCCATATTTCAACAAAGTCACCTGCGTAAACCACAGCACCCACAGCACGGCTCTACCTGAAAAGCTCTTTGTTTCCCCCGGGCTCAGAGCCAGGATGGGTGCTGTCAAGAGCGGGGGAGGGGCTTTAACACCTCCCGGCATGGAAGCAGACAGCTCAGCTGAATAGCTGGCAACCGGAGGCGCTGCCAATTCTGGAAAAAATCAAACGTTTTGCTCCATGGAACATGAACGTTCAGCCCTGCCACGAAGGGAAAACGTTAATGCAACTATTACATTCAAAATGATAACTCCTTAAATTCCACAGTTGGTTTCTTTTGATCTCCTTAGCTGGCGTGCTTTTCTTTTAAGGCTCTTTTGTTTAGGAAGCAATTCTCAGAAGAAAATACTTGCAGCTTCTAGTACAGCAATCACTGTCTGTTTCCAGCCTGTCTCCCATCCTAACTTTTGCTAGCGCACAGACAACCCCTAGTCGCCTAGACTGCAGCAGGAGAGGCGATTACCTAAC
This sequence comes from Calotriton arnoldi, assembly GCA_963921515.1. NCBI lineage: Eukaryota > Metazoa > Chordata > Amphibia > Caudata > Salamandridae > Calotriton > Calotriton arnoldi. Next base: position 305,265 of record CAWUFW010011747.1, read on the forward strand.
TTTGCAATCAAGAACATATTTCTGCATGCGTGCTCAAACATCTTTACCGAATGTCAGATGTAATGCATAGCGATGTCTCTCTCTACCTCAGTGTCTGTCCCTACCTCTTTTTTTCACCACTTACTTTTCTGAACTTTCCTCCTTGCCTTTCTCTCGTTTTCAAAAATTGACATGTGGGGCTAGCGATATAAACACCGATGTATAACCGGCACCTACTCAACCTATGCTAACCCTGTAACAGCTGTTGCGATTGTTTTTCTGTATAAAAAAAAATAAAAAAATTTAAAAAAGAACATATTTTCCTTTTTGTTGCGACATAGGTCTACCAAAAGCTTATACTCAGAAATTAACAAGCATTTGCAATGCAATCGGTCTCGCATTTACGAGAGTTTGAGCTATTGGCATTGTAAGTGACAATGCCAATAGCTTAAACTCTATCAAAAGCAAGGCCTATTTCATTGCAAATGCAATTTTTGGAAAGCGCCCCATGACGCGATTTCACGTTAATGTTGGCCATGCCCCTTTCTTTAGACGAACCGCGTCTAAAAAAAGGGGCGTGGCCGACATTAAAGTGACAGCGCCGTATGGGGCTCTTTTACAAAAATTTTTGCAATGCAATAGGTCTTGCATTGGCGAGAGTTTAACCTATTGTCATTTATAATGCCAATAGCTCAAACTCTCGTAAATGCAAGACCTATTTCATTGCAAAGAAGGGGCCACGATTGTCTCAGGCTGCTTTGAAAGTGAAAGTGCGCATGACATGCTGAATGTTGCAGGAAAGCATGTTGTGCCTGCAGTACTAGAAACTCATTAAAGAAAATAGTGCTTACAGACTAAATAAACATACGTGTAACAACAGAAGTAAAAGGGCCAGTCCTCATGAGAGGTTACAAATGAAGACAAGGCAGTACTAAGGAGGGGCTAACAAGCCTATTAATGAATCAGAAGCCAGCATTTACGAAGGACAATGACACAAGCCAATGACAAATATGGGCGGAGAGTGGGCGGGACTTCAAGTACATACTTGAATACAGCATGCCTCGCAGAGCAGGGCATGCGCTGCCCAGGCTCAACCTAAAAATGACAGAAGCACACCCATAAGTCTGAAAAAAGGCAGATGTTCCAACATACGTGGTGTTGAGGAGACAGCTCATGGGAGAGACAGGAGGAAAACAGTTTCTGATGGCTACTATATCCCTGACTTAACATCCGTACACAGTCGAGGTGTATGGGGCCATATATATCTGTGTCAAGTGGGATGTTGGAACTGTAATCCCACATGTTTTCATCAACAGTTTTCTAAGGCCTACCACTTACTAAAACCCTTTTGAGGTATCCCATCCCAACATTACAGGTCTGAGTTCACTTTCTATTTCACCAATATAGTATTTCAATGGATGCTCACACATGCACTGTTCAAAAGAAGTCATCCATTCAGGATGTTCTGTTCAAAAGAAGAGATCCAATTCCAATCAGGGCTGTTTTTAGGGCAGGATAGGCCGCCAGCAAGCCACGTCCAGCTATGGCACTAGACTGCACGTTCAATTTTCAAAGACTGGCTCCCATCCTAAGAGAGAAGGTGAACCAAAATGTCACTTTGTGTGTACAGGAAGCAGAGGAAAGAGCGTGAATGCAAACATATATCTAAAAATAGTGGTGAGGCATGATGTAGAACAGAGTGAGATCACAACAAGGGGCAGCTCCCTGGGAAAGGCTTCGAGATTGCACAATATAGAAAAAGATTGCTCCCAGGGATCGTCTATTAGACATGCACAATGTAGATTGAAATCAAAGAGACATTGCTGTCCAGGACAATATCAAAGGCGGTACTTTACTGATGATCACAACAACCTTCCTGCTCCCACTGGCATTTCAGCCAAGAGTGTTTTGCTTTCTTGCCTATTTTTAGGCTCTCTCTAGCCGCAGTGGTTCCCAAACTTTTTCAACTTTTTCAACCTGCGGCTCCCTTGATCTATTGGCTGTTGGCCGAGGCTCCCCATTATGTCACTTTTTTTGGATAGTTGGGAGAATGTAAGCCAGGCCTCAGGAGGACTTCCATTTTTCTCCTTGAAAATAATTGGGATGGAGCCAATGAAGGTATTATGAGCATATTTGTAACAAAATAAAAATATAACAGTTGTTTGTAATGGCTTCTGTTTCATTACCGGTAGGAGGGAATCTACACAAATGTTGCTGGGTAAAACCTGACATTTCTTTTTGGGGCATTACACGATATTCCCGGATATGTTGTCTTGTCTTGACAGGGTTTAAAAGCATAATGCCACCTGATGCCAAGGAGTACACCCCTTTTCCCCAAACCCTGCCTATTTTTTGCTCATTTTGTTTAAACACCGAAAGCATTGAAATGGTAAATCCAATATTATCACAATCAGTAGCCCATGATCAAGAAAACAGCCTTTCCTATTTTACCGTATGAAAAAAATGCGCTTTATTATTGTCATAGCAAGGCTCATTCTTGGAAGGTAGGTATGTTGCTGTGAATCTGTATCTGTGCTACGTAAGAAATCAGTCCTGTTTAACTTTCAAGTAATTTTGGTAGGACGTTGCTTTAGGTCAAACATTCCCAGAGTGTGAATGGTGAAGGCACCAGCGCTGTGTGCTCACCTCCGAACAGACTCGTGCAGATTCGTGTGTTTCAAGTGTGAGCGCATTTCAATAGATGTGTGTTTATGAACACTCGTGTGCCACCGCATTGCAATGCTGTGCTTTACAGAGTTGTGAATATGTGAAAGAATGCGGAGGGTGCGTAAGCAGTTTGGAGCCTTCATTTTGGAAGATAAGGCAAGCCAACTGACAACGTGGTATTTTGTTTTTATAAGTGGCAGGAAAGATTATAAAGCATATAACACAGTTAGTTCTCCGGTCATCAGAAACACCCCCCCAAAACTCCACAAACACTCGCAACTGATCTTGACATGACCCCTTCGCTACACATGATCATGATTACTAGTAACCCTGGGCGTAGTTCGCGTAGTAGCGCTATGCGTAGCTACGCGAAGTGCACTTCGCACTACGTGAGCTACGCGTAGCACTACGCGAACTGCGTAGTGCGGTAGGAAATGCTGTTCGCAATGATTGCACAGTGCCGGATGCTTGTCCGCACTGTGCAATGATTGCAAACGGCATCTTGCACAGTGCAAGCGGTCGTTTTCTGCAGCTCGAGTAGATTTGTACTCGAGCGGCAGTTTTCTCAACGCTGACTGGTAGTTTCTCATCGCGAGCGGTCGCGAGCATACGCCACCACTCGCAATGAGAAATTTGTCCTCCCCGCGTTGAGAATCTCGTCGGGAGGATTATTTTCCACGTTAGCGATCGGCAACTTAATGTTGCTGATCGCGAACGAGTAAAAAGTCTCGCCGGGATGTCATTTTGCTCGCTCGCGGTCGCCAACTTGACGTTGAGGACCGCGAGCAAGCAAAAAATGCCTGCTACGCGTTTTTGCACTGTGCTACGTGCAATTCGCGTAGCGCGTAGTTGCGCAAACTACGCGAGCGTAGCGTAGTTTTCCGCCCAGGCCTAATGATTACCTGATTTCTATCGTAGGAGGGATTACTAGAGGGGCTGCAGAACATGGCAGCATTAATACTCGGCATCACTGTCCTGACTGAGCCTGGACAAGCTCTTTATTCAATTGTAACACTTCAAGCGCGCTGGTTCAAACCATTCCAGACGCGGACAGGTGCGGCTTCCTAACTCCCCTACATGGCATTCCCACATGGATTGCTCGGGGCCCACAAATGCACATTCCAAAAACGTAACTGCATGTATTTATAACGAAGCCGTAAAGTAGTATGAAAATGAAAGAATAGCATTGAAAACAAATCGAAAATGATGGGTTTTAAAAGCCGCCACGCTCAGCTATAGTTGTTGAAATGCAAGACAGTCAGCATCACCAATGGAAGGAAAGCATGGGGTTAGTTACAGTAGAGGAGAACCTTTCCCAAGTTCCCATGAGGTGCGCGGCGCCCCTGGCAAGTTCTGATGGCGCACTGGGGTGCCGCGGCGCACAGTTTGGGAACTAAACATTGCGGGGCTTATTTACAAGGTCCTTGCGCCACTTTTGCGTCATTTTTAACATGGGAAAAGTGACGCAAAAGTGGCTCAAGGGGCTTGTAAATCTGCCCCTGCATATAAGGGCTAAATTCATAACTTTATCTCATTAAACGGTAATAAATGCTGTGTTTACTTGCAAGGAAATGTCGCTCATAATCTCACACATGAGTCACTGAAATGTCACACATAAGCAGACTGAAAACATGAAAATGTCACAATTAAAATAAAAAGTCACACGTAAGAACAATGAAAACTTGGCAGCAATGTCATGCCATTCATCCCTCAGCAGATTAGTGTAATAGTCGCTAGGGCTGCCCTCTTGTCCCGACTTGATTAGTCTAACGCTTGCTATGACGGGTTATCGGCAGAATTCATTCACAAATTGCTTAGAAGCACCTACATAGACAAATCGGAGTAACTAAACAATGATTATAACTACAAATCACACTTGAAAAGTCTAATTTATATAAAATAAATCCATTCATTATGTAAAAAATACTCTGTGTATTTAAAATAATATGATTCACAATAAATTATCAATTTATGCATTCAAATTGTAGCATATGAGATGGAAATGATAGAAGATCCTTTCAGGCTTGAATTTGATTGACTTATATTCCATCATTGAGCAGACCTACAGCTACCACATATTTCGCAAGAACATTTCTGCTTTATCAAGGCTTTGTTGATCTTATTTTGAACATCTATGATTTTAAAATAGTTAAAAGACGCTGACAGGAGTCACAGAGAATTAATTTAATCATATCAGTCACATTAATCCCATGAGTAAAATTAATGATTGATCCCCATTTTACGACAACAAACGCTTGGGTGGCAGTCTAGCACAGTCCCTCCTTACCACCAGCAGGGACTGTGCCCCATATACACAAGGTTGACTTCAACCATACTTAACAGAGGCCTTTCCACTGACTTTGAGAAAGAATTATGACAGACACTGCTTTTCCCAGTTTGACATCAGAGAAATTGAACAAAAATGGAAAACCACTGGCCAAACATAAACATACAGAGATGTAGTCTCTGAGACTATGAATCTGAAACTTGGGCCCACATCATATGCTGCTGTCCTGGCATGCTTTAAGAACAAACCAGTTTATTACTCCCATTTTTCTGACAACTGGGGACCAGAACTGTACAACAGCAGTTCAAGAATGTGTTAACACCTCTATCATGCAGCAGGCTAGTGTTGAAGGAAAGTTCATAAAAACAGTATCAGTCAAATCGACCTCTGCATGGGCCTCAGGAACTTAAAATCAACTACACAATGATAGTAACTATTTGATGATTGGGGCCGAGTGACTTGAAGTATCACAATAATTTGAATCTGCTTGGTTAACTTCGATTACTGAGGTAAGATATATTTTTTGCCAGTTATGTTCTGGAGTTTTTAAAGAACTCTTTTAAAGTAATTGAAACTGAGATATTAAATTGAACTTGCAAGACTATTTTCATAATTGCGGCACAATTATCAGTCTTGCTAGATGTGTCCTTTTAACTTAAGGTTTTACTGCTTAGTTTTCTAGTATTTATACAAGTGTACTAATGAACTTGCAATGGTTTTTATTCATTATGCAATAAAGAAGTTGCTGTTTCTCTTATTCTTCCTTAAGTCCTGGAGGTGAGATTGTGATTTTTGGAGGTGGATCCTTCAAACTTCAGTTCCTAAAGATATAGCCAACAGAATCAAATAACATCCATTGTGTGGGCCTGGAAATCATTTATTTTAATTGACAGGCTTTGTATTTTGTTTCAATAGAAGTTGGTATAGCTACTGGGAGCACATATACACTAGTCTTTTTAGCAGTTCCTCACTTGGTAGGCTGACAGATCAATTTTTGTCTATCAAGGACCGCCTATTTTATGAAAACTTTCTTGAACCCCCACTCCAGCAACTAGCAAAAACCTTATATCTAACATTTCGCTATGATACACTGGAACTGGGTTCATTTACTGCCCTATGGAATTCGAACAGCAGCATTGTTCACTCATCCGTATGCACTATGTGCTCGCTAGCTGCAAATTAATCCATACACCATGGGGCATATTCTCAAGCAGTTATCGCCGCGTTAGCGGCACTTTTCTGCCGCTAATGCGGCGATATTTGTATCGCCCTATTCTCAAGCTGTCGCTAACAGCCGTTAGCGACAGCTTTCTGGCGTTAGCGGACACTATTAACATCGCCAACGATGTTAGCGACAACTAATGCTAATCATATGCAATGTAGGCGTTCCCATGTTAAAACGCAAGCTAACCCCACTTCGCGATATTCTCAACGATCGCTCGGACCGGTGATGCGATCAAAAAACAGCCGCTAAGGCCCGTTAGCTGCTGGAACTTAAGACCAGAAAATAGCTGGTCTTAAAAATGGGGATAACACTTGGGGCCACATCTCAGCAGGTTTTGGTGCTGGACAGTGCTGCAAGCAATGTAGCAGCGCTGCCCTGCGACAAAACTACAGCGCAGGAATGCGCACCATCAATAAGATAGTGCGCATTCCTGGGCCCCAGTCATGAAAAGTGTTGCAGTGCTGCGACAAGACAGCGTTGCAACACTTCTCACAACGCCCTTCTTGCGACAGCATGGATGCGCTGTATTCACTAGACAGCGCTCCATGACGCAAGTAATGACAGATACGTCAGGAATCCTGACGTATCTGTCTGCGCTAAAGTCACGCATTGCTGCAGTTGTGTCACAACCATGACGCAACTCCATCAATGCATGGGGCCAGCCTATCCCTGTGGCACTGCGTCACCCTCACGCCTGCCATCAGGCAGGCGGAAGGTACTGACGCAGTGCCGTTCATGCGGGTGTGCCCGAATGTCGGAGTTGTTGGAGATCCATCGGTGGCGGTTGCGCGCTGCGCTGTCATCGTTTGGAAGCATTGGTGGAGTGTTGGTGCGGAGGGAGTTGACGAGACGTTCTTCGGTGGCCTTGATCCAGCTGCAAGGTGGTGCGATGATGGCGGTGGCGGTGGGTGGGCAAGGTGAAGACGTGACGTTACCAATGATGGTCGGTCCAGGAGAGTCCGGGTCGTGGCTGCAGTAGAAGTTCCCGCTGGCGGAGGTGACGTGCTCGACCTTGTGTCCTGCTGCGTGGCTTGTTGCGGTGACTTGCTGTTTGCGTCTGATGTAGGGGACCTTCCCCAGGAGGGGGTGGTGTCCTGGTCACTGGGGTTGCCCAGGTGGAACTTGAGTTCACCGAGTAGGATGTCGTAGGTGGATGGGAGACCCGGGGTGCAATGAGGTCTACAATGGTATTGGAGAATGGGGGGCCATGGCCCGGGGGGCCTGCACATGAGGGTGCCGCAGAGGATGTGCTTGGGCTTGGTCCGGATCTGGGATTTGAGGTGGTCCATGGTCACCCTTGGGTCATTAGAGTGCGTGGTCAGTCGGAGTTTGCTTCTGTAGGTGATGGCAAGGCCTCCTCCTTGATGGTCGGGGTGCTCCTTGCGGGTGAAACTGCAGCCGTCAGTGATGGCGATGTCCGGTCCGGAGCAGAGGTTAGTCCTGGCAGGCGAGGTGGCGTCCAGGGTTGATGGCGAGGAGGCTACTGGCGTCGTAGCAGTGGAGGGTCCAAGAGGAAGGCTCCTTGGTGCAGAGCGCGGTCCATGGGCAGACGGATGCAAACGGCGTAGCCCATGGGTTGCCTTTGGCACGGGAGGTGACCATTCCAATGCAGGCAGTACATCGTCAACAACGCAACTCCGACAACGCAGGTGCCTTTACATCGCATTTAATTACAACGCATTGTGAGGTCAGTAATGGGGTAATTTAAAGTTTTTCGGGTGGGTATGGGTTTCAGATGTAAAATATGGAATTTGGGGTGTGTTTTGGGGTAAAATATGGAATTTGGGGTGTGCATTTGGGTCAAATTTGAATTTTTGGTGTGTTATGGGGGCTCAAAAAGGAATTCCAGGGTTCACGGCTAGGTTTGGGGTGCAAAGGTAAGTTTTGGGTTGCACTTACTGATGTGGGAATAGTGATATTGATGTCTCCGCTATGCAGCACCTACTCTACTGTTGCAATGTGCCTGGTATTAGTATGCATGGGAATGGAATGCGATGTTAAGGCATGCGGTGCAACCACGTATGTGCCTTTGGCACACGGGTGGTACGCCCGCTGTGCATGGGCGCACAGCGGCTGCCGTTGAGAAGTGCTGGGGGGGGGCCTGGACAGCTGTGAGGTGGTAAACGCTGGAAAGATCACTGGATGGGGCGTGGATGCGTGGATGTGTGTGTGAGCGGGTGTTGTAAAACTTTTGATAAGGGACGTCTTACCTCGAAGCCGGGTCCTGTGTCTTCGTTGCTCCTGCTCTCCTGCGTCTGCTTCCAGGAACAGGAAGTAGGCAGCCAGGCTCCCTCCCCTGAGCCAATCACAACGCTGCGAGGCGGCGGTGGGATTGGTAATTGACAACGGGACATGGCATGCAGCCAGGGGCTGGAGGGGTGGGCATGTTCTCCATGCAGGCTATAATGCAGCCTGCATTACGAACAGGGAAGTGCGCATGACTGCTTTGGGCGGCCTGAGTGGGCCGACCAAACAGTCATTGCGCACTTGAGTGGGCATACCAATCCGCCCATGCCTTGCCCCGTGCTTGGAGCAGTCCTACCCACCCTCCCACCCGCAATGGAAACATAGCACGGTTACATCAGTAAGTTATCATCATGTGATGATTGTTCCTCCTCTGCACTGCTTGAAAGCAGTGGGGCGACGCTCTTCTGCCATAGCGGATGAGCCGACACTCGGGGTGAGTCATCTACGTGTGCTAGGCCTGGGGGACTCGACCCCCAAGCGTCCTGCGCTACGTGTCCCACCTTCTCCTTACCTGGACATTAACACTGTGGCGCAATCCGCTGTACTCTCTCCAAATATGTGACTCAGCCAGCAGGAGCCTCAGCCAGGAGGGGTTTCACAAGCCTGGGTACAGCAGTCACCGCCAAGTCCACTGGTGGACCTCCAGATGCAGTTGATGCAGCAGGGCCCCCTTTGGCGTGAAGTTGCAGCGCTTACGCCACACAAGTTCTGCGCAGCTCAGGGGCCTCACCCTCCACAGCGTCCGACCAGCCTGTGATGCAGAGAGGCGGCACCCACCATTGGTAATCCCCTCCGTGCACCGCGGTGTAGTGGTGGATCGTAGTATGCGATGCAGACCTCCCTACGTTGGGGCGCAGGAGCGCCTCTACTATTGACAGCTCCAAGGTGCGCAAGGCGGTCTTCTCACACAGGTCAGCAACGTGTCTCCATGCGACCTGCCAGACTTCACCACCAGGTACGGGCGATCGTTGCGCCTCGATGTCTACCGCCACGGCTCATCGACTCCACAGCTCCTCCGCATCACACTACAGGCTCCAGACGCAGGTCCAGCGAGGCATCCAGGCTCTAGACGCAGGTCCAGCGAGGCATCCAGGCTCCAGACGCAGGTCCAGCGAGGCATCCAGGCTCCAGACGCAGGTCCAGCGAGGCATCCTGGCTCTCATCCTGGTCATCCTGGATGTTGGGTGGCTTGCAGGTGTTGTTGATGTGTGCTGCACTTGGCCCAGGCTGCTCCATTCTGCATTTTTTGGGTTTTTATACCTATTTTCTATTGGATGTTGACTGATAGGCTATTTTTTGCAATAGAGACAAAAAAAACTCACGTTGGGCTGGCTAACGTGAGTTTTTTTGCCGCTAATGGGCCTATCGGTAGTTTTCGCCCGCTAACGCCGGATTTCCTATCGCCTTTGCGCTGATTTTAGCGGCAGTTTTCACCGCCGTTCCCTGAAACTATCGCCGCTAACTTGGCGATAATTTCACGCGGTACACGGCGATAAGAAAACACACGCTAACTGAGGTTAGCGATAGTTTTCGCCGATTGTTGAGAATATCCCCCCATGTATTATTTTTCTGCCCAGCATACGCAAAGCCGAGAGGCAAATGGATACGCCCACTCTGTTTGTATTATGGCTTCCGGAGATACCAGGTGACAATGACAATCTTGAAGGGCAGCACAACTATTTACATTATCTTTTCTCTAAGCAAGTTTTTATTTATGGCTGGATTAATAAGGAAAGCTAAGGGTCTTAAACTCTAGCTCAGGCCAAAATGGGCTCCTTATACAGATAGCCTCCTTTGCGCATGTCTGACTCTGTTTTTTAGGTGGGGTTACTGGACCTGCTCCACTTTCTGTTTCTTTTTAAAGAGTGCCATTTTGTGATTTTATTGTTTTTAAAGAGAGTCATGCTATCTTAGGTCTTAAAGTGATCTTAATTCGTCTTAACAATTTTGTACCATTGCATTTAAATCATTGTTTTATTGTATGCAAGTTTTAAGGAATGAATTTTCTGAAATAAACTTTTACTTAATATTGGTATATCTGCACATCAGTATCACAGCCACTATTAAATCCCGTCTCTTAAAGTCTCAAATAGATACAATCCCTCCTTCTGAATTCTGCTCACTACTTAATCTATTTGCCTCATTCCTTTGATCAGTTTACCACCAACAATCCATGAGGAGATCTACTAGCTGCTGCTTCCCTAGTCTATATTTTCATCCTGTGCATGTTATATAATCAGAAACACTTACTAATTAACCAAAAATATGTCACCAAGCAGCATACACTCATAAATAGTCACAATGACAGCAAAAAAAACTTAGCAATTACCATGGATGTCATTTAGTGGTCACCAGGGGTCAGAGCTGAGACCCCTCTCTTGCTCCTTGCAACCCTTAGCACTGACTTTGTGACCCCTGGCCTCAGAGGTGGCAAGATCAGTGCCAAGAACACAGGAGATGCAGGCTCCCACCTCCTTGTTTTCTGCCTATTTTTTTATCACACTAATAGTGAATATTATAAGATTGTATTATTCACTACTAGTGTAATAAAAAATGGAGCACCAGGAGGTGGAACGAGATCTTCATTGCCATCTGAGGCTCTTCTGGCTCTTTGGCTAAACAGATCTGCGGACCCCCTCACTCAGCGCCTTGAGACCCTCACGGTGAGTAGCGCGCTTACAATTCCCTGATTGATTGAAAACAAATATTTTAAATGAATGTTCTGTACATGCTTGTGGGTGAGAGTGTGTTTCTGTGAGAAAGCATGTGTATGTGTATGTGTGTGCATGTGCGTGTGTAATTGAGTGAACGTCAGAGACACTTTTTAGAATGAGTAAGATTGATTACCAGCAAGTATGGGTAAATCAGAGTGAATGAGAATCAGAGTGAGTGCGAATGACTAAATAAGAGAGTCTGCAAGTGAAAGAATGGATGACTGAGAATGAATGAGTTTGAGGAGTGTTAGGGATTGTGAGTGAGAATAAGTGTGAGAAAGTGATAGTGATAGTCTGTAAGAATGAGTGTGTCAGAGTGAAAGAGAATAAGTGAAAATAATTAATAGTGAGTGAAATTGTGAAAGACTATTAGTGAGATTAAGGATGAATGTAAGTGGAAGTGTGTGTAAGTAAATGAGTGAGTCAGAGTGAGCAAAAAGTCGGGCTTGAGAATATACATGAGTGCAAATGTGAGTGAATGAGAAAGTATGAGTGAGTCAAAATATGAATGTGTGAGTGCGAACAAGTGAAAGCATGAGAGTATGAGCGAGTGCAAGTGAGTGAAAAAGAATGAGTGAGTCCATGTGAAAATGAGTGTGAGAAAATGTAAGGGAGCATGAGTGAGAATTTGGTGTCATGCTTGTGAATCTACAATTGTCCCTAAAACCGAAAGTAATTATTGGCTTAGGCTCCCATGCCAAAATACTGGTGCTGCCATACTTGACTCAGTTCTTACTGTGACATACACCTGTGACAAAATGCTGGTACTGGCAGAATACAGGTAATTTTTTTAGCATAATGGGTACCCATGAAAAAAAACTGGCACTGACATACTTCATGTAATTCTTGGCATATGGGGCACCCTTGGAAAAATGGTGGAGCTTGCACCGTTGTCGAAATTCTTGGCAAGGGGTGTGAGAAGGTGGCCTGGTAAATGCTGTCCACTAATTAAAGGGGGCCCCTTGTACCAGTCCATACGACCCTTATGATGTATGAGGTCAAAGATAACCTTTAGAAAGCTATCCTAGCTGTGGAGAGCAGCCTTCAGGCTTAATCATGAAGGAATGTAAAGCAGCTTGTTTTACTAGAGTATCACCTCCTGAATGACTAAATGAAAGGAGAACCACACAGTAGTGATATAAAAATATGTATTTATTAATATAACACTCTCTACTTATCTCTACATGAGATTAGAACATAAAGCACACAATATTGAATCAATAAAACAATCGTAAGTAGCACAATACACAGCGGGCTCCAGGGGGAGACCGAACCATATACTAAAAAAATGGTATAACAATCACGACTTGACTAGACACAGTGCCTAGAGCATGTAGAATCGCTGGGACCCCAAGGAACCACCCAAGGCAGTGACACAGGGCACCCACGGAGGACGGGTGCAGTGAGGAAACACGACCGCGTGCTCCGTGCAACTCTATGGAAAAGTCACGTTTGGTAAGTTACTGTTTAAGGACACTTCTACGAGGACTTCAAGCAAACCCTTTGGAACATAAGAGGTTCTAGAGCCAACACACCAGTGAGTACCAAGGTACCCATGTTACCTATCCCAGAGGAGCTGGGTGCATAGGGGTCAAGTGGTGTCGGAAACCTCTGTCGTTTTCAATGGAGAGCTGCGAAGAAGTACTGCTGCCAGGAAGGTGAAGAGTGTCCGGTGGAATCCAAGCCTGGATTCTAGGTGAGAGGAACCTGAAAGCAGAGGGGACAGAGTCTGGGTCACTTCAGGTGACCAGGGGCTCGGTAGTCGAATGCCCACCGATGTCGGGTGCTTCAGGTGTGAAGAAAGGATGCTTGACTCTGCAGCCACGGGGACCAGGAGATGTTGAGGACAACCAGGGTCCAGAGGTGAGCTGTCCCACAAAGGATGTCAAGTGCTGAGGGGTCAGTGTCTGGCTGGAGCACCAACAAGCCTTGGCAAATGCAACCAAAGCAGGCAGAGTAAACAGGTTACGGTGTGGACCAGCAAGGTCCAGGAGACTCTCCAAGCAATGGGGAGTCAGGGCACGTCTGGAGCAATCAGGAAAGCCCAAGAACAAACAAGGTGACCCTCACCAGGACCCACAGGCCAATGGACCAGGGATCGCGAGGAGACCTCGAGCAAATTCACAAAGCACCAGCCCACAGAGCACTCGGTGAGTGGAGGCTGGATATCTTCAGTGTAAATGCTGCTCGGGGTCAGGACTACACGGAGTCCAAAGCACAAGCTCAAGGATTGCTAACAAGCATATGCTTCTGCAAATGTACGCAGTGCACAGGGGTTCAGGTTGCACGGTCCCCACAAAGGATACTGGTCTCAGAATCACTGAGAGGTCAGATCAACCTCAGTGACCTTCAGGAACCCACCTCTTGTGTTGCTGAACTCTTCGGAGTCTGCAGGAGCTCTGGAGATGCAAGCTGGTCAGATGCACTTAGGTGCCTGCTTCTGCAGGGGAGTAACTCCTTTACTCCAAGGGAGATTCTTCAGTCGTCCAGCGTCGTGCAGACAGTCGAAGTACTTGGTTTCTTCTTAGCAGAATCTTGTCCAGGTAAAATCTAAAGACCTGTAGCCAGGTATCCCACTTTATTCCCACGGGAGAGGGTTGGAAAGATTCTGTGGACCCTCCTAGGGGAGGGGCAGGACAGAGGGGTGGCTACACCCATGTCCTTTGTCCAGTTTCACACCAGAGGAGGAGCCAATGGCTCCCATAACTGGTTTGAGCTGGACTATGCACAGGGACACCAAATGTGCCCCCAGTGCAGGCTTTCTGGCACTCTGAGAGTGCCCCCACCCAGCCCCAATACACTAAACCCTGTCTGGGAGGTGGTCACACCTCCCTGTGACAGGATGCCTATTGTCATGCCTTCCTCTGCTCGAGCTTGGCTCAGCAGCAGGAGGGCAGAATCGTGTCTGTGGCTGGCAGCAGCCATTTTGTGCTGCCCAGGTCGAGAAAGCTGGTACCAGGTAGACCGGTGACCCACAGTAGTGGTTCTAGAAGGGTGGAATCATACCTCCCACACCAGTTACTGATGTGGAGGTATGATTCCAAGGTGTTTGACACCAAACACGACATGTTTCTAAGCAGCCGTTTTACCGTTAGCATTTACCGCGAGGTTATAATGCAACTTAACCTATATGTCTGGCTGCATCACAGACAACCCCGGAGAATGGTCTCCAAAGGCTGCAGAGGGGCTCTGCTCATGCAGGGGCATCCTCTCATGTACAACCCAGCACCCTGCCTTCAGGATTGATAAGGCCTGCCATAGGGGTGACTGATAGATTTTTAAGTGTAGTGATTTAGAGATATAGGGAACCTATATCTAAGTAAGTGGTGCAAGCACCAGCTTACACAGGCTGCTGTAGCAGACCTGTTGTGTCATTTTGAATGGCCTCTCATGGGTGGCATAATACATGCTTCAGCCCATGGGAGGCCTCTGGGGTACCTATGCCCTGGGTACATGGTGTACCATATACTAGGGACTTATAAGGGTATCCCAGTATCCAATCTTGAGTGTACCTAAAGTACATGCATATCAATTTAAGGGAGAAAGCAAATAGTCTGGGTCCCTGGATTGCAGGATCCCAGTCAGACTAGTTCAAAAACAGTGATACTTCAGCAAAAAGTGGGGGTAACCATAAGAAGCAGATCCTACTTTCCATCACAACCCCCCAAACGCAAGGACATTAAACTAACCTTGACCAGTTGAGTCTTCATGTTCTAAGGGGAAATATCTGGAGAGTACATCTGCATTGGCATGGTTACTCCCAGGTCCACTGTATAGTCCATCCCCTGTAGGGAAATGGACCACCTCAAGAGTTTGGGGTTTTCACCCTTCATCTGTTTTAGCCATAAGAGGGGCTTATGGTCTGCCTGAACAATGAAGTGAGTGCCAAACAGGTATGGCCTCAGCTTCTTCAGAGCCCAAACCACAGCAAAGGTTTCCCTCTCAATAGCTGACCAACGTTTCTCTCTGGGGGTCAGCCTCCTGCTTATGAAAGCTACTGGCTGATCCTGACCCTCCTCAATCAATTGTGATAGCACAGCCCCTACCCCCAATTCAGATGCATCTGTTTGAACAATGAATTGCTTGGAATAATCAGGACTTTGCAGAATGGGAGCAGTGCACATGGCCTGCTTCAGGTCATCAAATGCTTTTTGACAGTTAACTGTCCACTGAACTTTCTTAGGCATTCTTTTGGAAGTTAAGTCATTCAAAGGGGTCACTATGGAGCCATATCCTTTGACAAACCTCCTGTAGTACCCAGTCAGGCCCAAGGAAGCTCTGACCTGAGTCTGGGTAGTCCGAACAACCCAATCCATGATGGTTTGGATTTTGCTCTGCAATGGTTGAACCTGGCCTCCACCCACAAGGTGGCCCAGGTACACAACCTTACTCTGCCCTAGCTGGCACTTGGTGGCCTTGATAGTGACGCCGGCTTTCTGCAGGGCCTCCAGAACATTTCTCAGGTGGACCAGGTGATCCTCCCAGGTGGAGCTAAAGACAGCAATATCATCTAGATAAGCTGCACTATAGGCTTCCAGACCTGTGAGAACTTTATTCACCAGCCTTTGAAATGTGGCAGGTACATTCTTCAAGCCAAAAGGCATCACCACAAATTGGTAGTGCCCACTAGGGGTTGAGAATGCTGTTTTTAGTCTAGCCTCTTCAGCTAATCTGATTTGCCAGTAACTAGCTGTCAGGTCAAATGTACTTAAGAATTTGGCTGAGGCCAAAGTATCAATAAGTTCATCTGCCCTTGGAATTGGATGAGCATCAGTCCTAGTGACTGCATTGAGTCCCCTGTAGTCAACACAGAACCTCATCTCAATCTTACCACCCTGGGTGTGAGGTTTTGGTACTAAGACTACTGGGCTAGCCCAAGGGCTATCTGAGGGCTCAATCACTCCCAGTTCCAACATTTTCTGGACTTCAGTCCTGATACAGTCCCTGACATGATCAGGTTGCCTGTAAATCTTATTTTTAACAGGCAGACTGTCACCTGTGTCCACCTCATGTGTACACCAGGTAGTCTGACTTGGAGTCAGTGAAAACATATGTCTGTACTGATTGAGGACCTTCCTACAATCAGTCTGTTGCTGCTCAGTGAGGCTGCCTGCCAAGGCTACACCATCTACTGAACCATCATCAGGGTTCTGTGAGAGGAGGTCAGGGAGTGTATCACTCTCTTCCTCCTGTCCCTCATCAGTAGCCATGAGCAAGCCCATGTCTGCTGTGTCCACATATGGCTTGAGCCTGTTCACATGGAGCACCCTGTGAGGGCTCCTGGGAGTTCCGAGGTCCACTAGGTAGGTAACCTCTCCCTTCTGCTCAAGAATGGTATGAGGCCCACTCCACTTGTCTTGGAGAGCTGCTGGGGCCACAGGCTCTAACACCCATACCTTCTGTCCTGGCTGATACACAGTCAAAACAGCCTTTTGGTCATGCCAGGCCTTTTGCAATTCCGGGCTAGCCTCAAGGTTTTTGGATGCCTTCTTCATGTACTCAGCCATCCTGGAGCGGAGACCAAGTACATAGTCCACTATGTCCTGTTTAGGTGGTTTGAGAAGTAACTCCCATCCCTCCCTAACCAAACATAAGGGACCCCTAACTGGATGTCCAAACAGAAGTTCAAAAGGGCTGTAGCCAACCCCCTTCTGAGGAACCTCTCTGTAGGCAAAGAGAGGGCAGGGCAAAAGGATATCCCATCTACTCCTGAGCTTGTCAGGGAGACCTTTTATCATGCCCTTGAGGGTTTTGTTGAATCTCTCAACCAACCCATTGCATTGTGGGTGATAGGGTGTGGTGAATTTGTAATTCACTCCACACTCCTTCCACATAGCAGTCAGGTAACCAGACATAAAGTTTGCACCTCTATCTGATACCACCTCCTTAGGACAACCCACCCTGGAAAAGATTCCCAGGAGGGCCCTGGCCACAGCAGGAGCTGTGGTGGTCCTAAAGGGTATTGCTTCTGGATACCTAGTGGCATGGTCCACCACCACTAGTATGAATCTGTGTCCAAATGCAGTTGGAGGATCCATGGGACCAACAATGTCAATCCCAACCCTCTCAAAGGGAACCCCCACCACAGGTAGTGGTATCACGGGGGCCTTTGTAGTACCACCTGCCTTACCATTGTCTTGGCAAGTGATACAGGAGCGACAAAACTCCTTTGTGTCTTCTGACATGTGAGGCCAGTGAAAGTGAGGGACAATTCTGTCCCAGGTCTTGCTTTGGCCTAAGTGTCCTGCTAATGGGATATCATGTGCCAGTGTTAATAGGAAGCCTCTAAACTTTAGAGGTATAACCAACCTCCTGGTAGCACCAGGCTTGGGGTCTCTACCCTCTGAGTATAGAAGTCCATCATCCCAGTAGATCCTGTGGGACCCACTGGCACTCCCAGCAGCCTCAGCAGCAGCTTGCTGTCTGAGGGATTTAAGAGGAGAGGGGCAGTTCAGCTGCTCCTGGCTCAGTTCTGCCCTGGAAGGGCCCCCTGTTCCCAAGAACTCAACCTGGTCAGGTTCAAGTTCCTCTGAGACAGTTCCTTCACAGGGACTGAGATCATCTCCCTCAGGAGACTGATCCTCACTCTGAGGCAGGGGGGAAGACACTGCCTTACTCCTACTGCTCCTTCTCTTGGAAGGCACCTGGCCCATTATTCCAGGATCCAGGGCCTGTTCAGTGGAAGACATTTTTGCCTGTGACCTAGTCATGGCAAACACATCTGCAGGGATGCCCAGCATTTCTGCATGTGTCCTGAGTTCCACTTCAGCCCAAGCTGAAGTCTCCAAATCATTGCCCAACAAGCATTCCACAGGGAGGTCTGAGCTAACCACAACCTTCTTAAGGCCAGTTACCCCTCCCCAGGTGAAATTCACAACTGCCAAGGAATGGTCTGTCCTGACATTGCTAGCATTGGTCACTTGGTACATCTCACCAAGTATGATCTGGTCAGGGCCCACAAGAGTTTTTGTCACCATGGTGACACTTGCACCTGTGTCCCTGTATGCCATGGCCTCCTTACCATTGATCAAAGGCTGTTGTCTGTACTTGCACAGGTTACTGGGACTTACAAATAAGGAGGCAATGTCCATGCCTCCATCACAGACCAACACAGTCTGAGTTGGAATTCCGACTAGGCCAGAATCCATCTCAGATCCCAAGGTCAACCCTACTCTACCCTTGTTCTGTGTACCACCACTTGAGACTGTGCTAGGGGGGACAGTTGCCTTAGGGGCAGTGGTGGTAGGAGTGGAATCCTTGCCCCTTGGACAATTGCCATCTTTTGTCCAATGGGTCTTCTCTTTACAGATATGACACCAAGGTTTCCTTTTGCCTTTACCCTAGTTTGATGGTGACTCCCCCCCCAGATGCAGGTTTTTGGGGCCCTTGTGAAGACTTCTGGTCTTTACCCTTCTCCCCACCCTTATCTGAAGTTTTAGCATCTTGCTTCTTGGGGTCACCACCTTGGTTCTGAGCTTTCTGGTTCACCCTGGTTCTGACCCATTTGTCTGCCTTCTTTCCCAATTCTTGGGGAGAGGTCAGATCAGAATCAACCAGGTACTGATGCAACAACTGATTTTGGCAATTATTAAGGATCTGCTCCCTCATAATTAAATTGTACAATCCCTTAAAATCATTCACTTTACTGCCAAGTAACCAGCCTTCCAGAGCCTTAGTAGCACAATCTACAAAGTCTACCCAGTCCTGAGTCTGAGTCTTCTGGGTGTCTCTGAACTTAATCCTGTATTGTTCAGTGGTTAAGCCAAACACATCAATGAGAGCACTCTTCAGGACTGAATAATTGTCAGCATCCTCTTCTCTAACAGTGAGGGGCTTATCTCTACCTTTGTCAGCAAAGGAGAGCCACAAGATAGCTGCCCACTGCTCCTGAGGGACCCTCTGTACCTTACAGGCCCTCTCTAGTGCAGTTATCCATTTGTGGATGTCATCCCCACTCTGGTAGGGAGGGACTATCTTGTTCAGGTTCCTATGATCATGAGAATACTCCTTAACCCTAGGAACACTGTTGCTGCCACCATGGGACTCTAGTCCCAATCTCTTTGTAGCTCTCTGGAGCTCTAGGGATTCCCTGTCTAGGGCCAACTGCTCCTTCTTGAGCCTAAGCTTGATTTTCTCAAGCTCCAGACGTTGGCACTGTCTCTCATAAGAGGATTCCCTCTTATGTGATATGTAAGTCCCTACAGAAGTTCCTGAGTGCTGAGATTCTACACAGGGAGATCTAGCTCTCCTAGGTAAACTCTGTACTCTTCCTGGTGGAGTAAAGAGAGGGCCACTGGGGCCTTCTCCCCACCTGAAGGAAGGTCTGTGTTTTTCAGGTTAGAACCATTCTGAACCTCCTGGCCAGGGTTTGAGTCCAGGTCAAAGAAGGTTTCACTTCCTGGCCTTTCCTCATTCCCTGTCCCACCCACTCTATCTGCCTCATCAGACCCTGGGGTCTTTCTAAGGTCATCCAAGAGCAACATCTCTATGAGACGTTGGGTGCTTGCACTTCTCCCTGTCCTCAGCTTCCTAGACATGCACATGGCCCTAAATTCTTGGAATGTGAGGTCATCATACCTAGTTGGCAGAGAGCCACTGGCTTCTCCTCTAGAAGACATACTAGTGTTATGTGGTGTAGGCACCTACCTAACCTAGTGGAGACTAAACTCTCTTGAGTTGGAGAAAGGGTGTGCTAGACCCTTGACTTACCCAACTCCAAGTTCAGTAGAACTTACTTATTCCAATCTTGATTATATGTGCCTAATACTTAGTGGTTTTCAGTTAATCACTCAATGAGATTTATCTGGTAAAACAATAGCAAGCTTGAATCCCAACCGCTGCACACCAATGTGAGAAGGTGGCCTGGTATATGCTGTCCACTAATTAAAGTGGGCACCTTGTAGCAGTCCGCACGGCCCTTATGATGTATGAGGTCAAAGATAACCGTTAGAAAGCTATCCTAGTGGTAGCTGTGGAGAGCAGCCTTCAGGCTTAATCTTGAAGGAATGTAAAGCAGCTTGTTTTACCAGAGTATCACCTCCTGAATGACTAAATGAAAGGAGAACCACACAGTAGTGATATAAAAATATGTATTTATTAATATAACACTCTCTACAAATCTCTACACAAGATTAGAACATAAAGCACACAATATTGAATCAATAAAACAATCGTAAGTAGCACAATACACAGCGGGCTCCAGGGGGAGACCGAACCATATACTAAAAAAATGGTATAACAATCACGACTTGACTAGACACAGTGCCTAGAGCATGTAGAATCGCTGGGACCCCAAGGAACCACCCAAGGCAGTGACACAGGGCACCCACGGAGGACGGGTGCAGTGAGGAAACACGACTGCGTGCTCCGTGCAACTCTATGGGAAAGTCGCGGTTGGAAAGTTACTGTTTAAGGACACTTCTACGAGGACTTCAAGCAAACCCTTTGGAACATAAGAGGTTCTAGAGCCAACACACCAGTGAGTACCGAGGTACCCGTGTTACCTATCCCAGAGGAGCCGGGTGCATAGGGGTCAAGTGGTGTCGGAAACCTCCGTCGTTTTCAATGGAGAGCTGTGAAGAAGTACTGCTGCCAGGAAGGCGAAGAGTGTCCGGTGGAATCCAAGCCTGGATTCTAGGTGAGAGAAACCTGAAAGCAGAGGGGACAGAGTCTGGGTCACTTCAGGTGACCAGGGGCTCGGCAGTCAAATGCCCACCGATGTCTGGTGCTTCAGGTGTGAAGAAAGGATGCTTGACTCTGCAGCCACGGGGACCAGGAGATGTCGAGGATGACCAGGGTCCGGAGTTGAGCTGTCCCATGAAGGATGTCGAGTGCTGAGGGGTCAGTGTATGGCTGGAGCACCAACAAGCCTTGGCAAATGCAACCCATGCAGGCAGAGTAAACAGGTTACGGTGTGGACCAGCAAGGTCCAGGAGACTCTCCATGCAATGGGGAGTCAGGGCACGTCTGGAGCAACCAGGGAAGCCCAAGAACAAACAAGGTGACCCTCGCCAGGACCCACAGGCCAGCGGACCAGGGATCGCGAGGAGACCTCAAGTGAATTCACAAAGCACCAGCCCACAGAGCACTCGGTGAGTGGAGGCCGGATAGTTTCAGTGCAAATGCTGCTTGGCATCAGGACTACACGGAGTCCAAAGCACAAGCTCAGAGATTGCCAACAAGTATATGCTTCTGCAAATGTACGCGGTGCACAGGGGTTCGGGTTGCACGGTCCCCACAAGGGATACTGGTCTCAGAATCGCTGAGAGGTCAGATCAACCTCAGGAACCTTTGGGAACCCACCTCCTGTGTTGCTGAAATCTTCGGAGTCCGCAGGAGCTCTGGAGATGCAAGCCAGTCAGATGTGCTTAGGTGTCTGCTTCTGCAGGGGAGTAACTCCTTTACTCCAAGAGAGATTCTTCAGTCATCCAGCATCGTGCAGACAGTCGAAGTACTTGGTTTCTTCTTAGCAGAATCTTGTCCAGGTAAAATCTAAAGTCCTGCAGCCAGGTATCCCACTTTATACCCACAGGAGAGGGTTGGAAAGATTCTGTGGACCCTCCTAGGGGAGGGGCAGGACAGAGGGGTGGCTACACCCATGTCCTTTGTCCAGTTTCGCGCCAGAGCAGGAGCCAATGGCTCCCAGAACTGGTTTGAGCTGGACTATGCACAGGGACACCAAATGTGCACCCAGTGCAGACTTTCTGGCACTCTCAGAGTGCACCCACCCAGCCCCAATACACTAAACCCTGTCTGGGAGGTGGTCACACCTCCCTGTAACAGGATGCCTATTGTCATGCCTTCCTCTGCTCGAGCTTGGCTCAGCAGCACGAGAGCAGAGTCGTGTCTGTGGCTGGCAGCATCTATTTTGTGCTGCCCAGATCGAGAAAGCTGGTACCGGGTAGACCGGTGACCCACAGTGGTGGTTCTAGAAGGGTGGAATCATACCTCCCCCACCAGTTACTGGTGTGGAGGTATGATTCCAAGGTGTTTGACACCAAACACGACATGTTTCTAAGCAGCCGTTTTAAAGTTAGCATTTACCGCAAGGTTATAATGCAACTTAACCTATATGTCTGGCTGCATCACAGACAACCCCGGAAAATGGTCTCCGAAGGCTGCAGAGGGGCTCTGCTCATGCAGGGGCACCCTCTCACGTACAACCCAGCAACCTGCCTTCAGGTTTGATAAGGCCTGCCATTGGGGTGACTGATAGGTTTTTAAGTGTAGTGATTTAGATAGATATAGGGAACCTATATCTAAGTAAGTGGTGCAAGCACCAGCTTACACAGGCTGCTGTAGCAGACCTGTTGTGTCATTTTGAATGACCTCTCATGGATGGCATAATACATGCTTCAGCCCATGGGAGGCCTCTGGGGTACCTATGCCCTGGGTACATGGTGTACCATATACTAGGGACTTATAAGGGTACCCCAGTATCCAATCTGGATTGTACCTAAAGTACATGCATATCAATTTAAGGGAGAAAGCAGATAGACTGGGGCCCTGGATAGCAGGATCCCAGACAGACTAGTCCAAAAACACTGATACATCAGCAAAAAGTGGGGGTAACCAGAAGAAGCAGATCCTACTTTCCTACAAGGGGGAAGCCATGGGAAAATGCTGGCACTAGCACATTGGAGGTGATTCTGGTATAAGAGAAGACACCCGTGGCATATGGGAGGGAGCAACCATTACAAAATTGCTACATTGACATATTGGAAGTAATTTATTGACTGGTGGGCCACCTATGATATATAGCTATCATTTATGGCAACATTCTATCACAGGTATATAATTGTTAGCATTGGTGTCACCCATGAAAAAATGCTGTCCCTGGCTAAACAAAGGCCATTTTTTTCTACATATGGGGGAACACATAACACATTTTGAAAAAAATTAGGTCAGCTCCAGGGGAGATTCATTTTCATTGGCTTGGCAAACCGTAAAGGACTTGGGGGCATATCAGCAAGGGCCGGCGATAATTATCGCTAAGCGCACTTAGCGCTAGGATAATTATCGCCGGCTATCACTGCTTTCTATTGCGGAGATAGCGTGCTATCAGCAACGCTTATCTCCAAAGCGATAGAAATGCAAGCGATAGCTGGAAAACAGTGTGATTATCGCTGGGAAACCAGCGATAATCGCACTGTGACCGGCGATACCTTGCTGATAGGGCAGGGTGGTCTTAGCCATGTAATCCACCTCCCATTGGATTACATGGCTAAGTCAGAATTAAAGCATGCGTAAGGAAAGTAGCGATAACCGTGGTTATCGCTACTTTTCTATCGCTATGCTTGTTAGCGATTCCCTTGATAATAGGAGAAATGTCAAATAGCGACATTTCTCCCATTATTCTGGGGGGGGAACGCCCACTTTGCATCTCATTAGAGATGCAAAGCTGGGCGATAAGGAAAGGGCGAAGAAGCATGGATTCACGCGTTAGCGTGTCCTTGCTAATAGGGCGTTAAAATTATCGCCGCTTTTCGTCCGAAAACGGACGCTAAAGCGGCGATAATTTTATCGCCAGCCCTTGTAGATATGCCCCTTGAATATTTAATGAGTGCCCCTTCAGTGCCTATGGCTTTTGAGCATGTGTAGGTGGAAATTGTGCTTTAAAATGTACTGTTTGACCCCACTTTTGCAAAATGTTCTCAGTGAGGCAACCCTTCAGAACCACCCCCTCAAAAAGGTAAGGCTCACTCACTTCACTCACTTGCTCCAGTTCAGGGTAAGTATTACACATCTCCTCCCCCACTTTCAAAGATCATGTTAGTACCCTAATATTGGTGGTGTCTAAAACTGACATTTGTCTGTGTTTTTAATCATAGTTATTATAGACGTTCAGCACCGTCAATCACTGTCATGTCATTAGGATTAAGGCCATGTGACCTCACTTCGTAGGCAGATTCAGGCTCAAAGGTTTTATGATGTCACTTCCTGTGATGCTGTTAAGGTCACAGGGTATGTGATGTGACTCTTGCTACTGCTGGCACTTTGTAGAATCGACGTCAATGGCAATCACTGGATATGTTTGATTTCTTCATTGTCTGACTATCAAATGCTTTTCTGTCTGTTACACCCCTGCTAACTGATATTGTATAATGAGTTCTCTATAACAGGTGTCAAGAAAATATGTAAATTCAACTCACTTTGACATTGGATGTAGCAGGATCCGGATTATCTCAGAGCCTTACAGGCTCAGAATTGCCTCACAGCCTGCATTTTATAATGTTGCAATTGTGTTTGTGTCTGTAAGTGTGAGTCAATTTGAGTGCATTCACGTAGCAGGAAGGTTTGTAAATTCAACTTAGCTTGGATCTAGTATGCTCAGGGGTCACTCAGAGCCTCTATATTTGCCGCATTTTATGAGATCCACGTGTGTGTGTTGTTGCCATCTCTGGGTAGGCAGGTTCTCAAGCAGCATAGACTTGTACCGTTTAGTATTTCTGATGTTATTCTGTGCCAGAACAGTTTCTTTTGGACCTAATATCATTTTAAGTGTGAACGTTTCCCATTTTCTGACCTCCATGTCACCGGTCTTTCACTCCCAACTTAAAACACTTTTGAGAGTCAGCAATGACACCTCCACGAATCTCTTCTTTAAGCTTGTTAAAAGCAGAGGTGTGATTTAAGCATCATGGATATTCGTACAGCCTAAGGCTCTGGGCTAGATCTAATCAGGAAATATTGTTGAAGCATTCAGAATTAACATGATTGCCTAATTCTGACAGACCCAGGACTGCCCTGTTTAGTTTCTAGGAAAATTGTTCAAATATGTTATGTTATGTTATTGGTATTTATAACGCACACAGCTACTAGAAGAGTGTCCCGGAGCGAGCCAAGTGGGGGCGGAAGTGAGCGGACCCTTAGATGAAGAGCAGAGTTTTCAGTGTTTTCCTGAAGAGCTTAGGGTCCTGGATACTGCGGAGCTCCAGGGGAAGCAGATTCCAGGCTGAAGCTGCCTTGTATGCCAAAGAACTTCCCCCAATTCTCTTGAGGCGAAAGCGTGGAATGACAGCAAGAAGATGCGCCGCTGAGCACAGCTGTCTAGCAGGGACGTAAAACCTGAAACGTCTTCTTATGTAGACTGGACCAAGTCCATTCAGGGCTGAATAAGTCAAAACAAGGGCTTTGAACTTTACTCTTTCAGCCACAGGTAGCCAGTGAAGATCGCGCAGGTGTTGCCTTACGCTAGATCTTACAGGAATATTAAGTAGAGTCCTTGCTGCAGCGTTCTGGACTACCTGCAGCCTCTTCAAAAGGTAATCTGGCAGGCCAATAGAGCATTCGCATAATCGATGCGTGAAAGGATTAAGGCACGGGTAACCGTTTCCTTGGCTGCCCTAGGGAGGAGGGGGAGAAATGTTCTGAGTGACTTAAGAGTGCCGAAGCACTGCCCAGCTAACTTCTTGATCTGTGTAGTAAAAAGAAGATTTTCGTCGAACCAAATCCCTAGGTTTTTAGTGGGTTGACCCACGGAATTAGGCAAAGCGATTCCCTAAACTGGGGAGGGAAGGTCCCAAACAAGAGGACCTCTGATTTATCCTCATTGCATTTGAGCTGAGTGGAGAGGAGCCATTGGAAAACGGCCGCCAGACAAGTTTTGGCACGCAAGGTGGATAAATCAGTTTTGTTCCTAGTGAAGGAGGAGCTGGGTATCATCAGCATATGCGATGATCTTGGCACCAAGCTCCTCAGCCAGCTGAATCAGCAGGGTTACATATATATTAAAAAGGAGGGGGCTCAAAGTAGACCCCTGCAACACTCCTGTGGTCACACTTTGAGGGGCAGACGAGGACGGGGGGAGCCAAACTTGCTGCGTTTTGCCCTCATCTAACACCCACATGCATTGTCTTGCAGAACCTAGAGAGGCAGATTATTGAGGTTCGATTGATTGATTGCTTACTGAAGTCCTTTTGAGTCTCTCAGAAACAGTTCCTGGTCCACTGTGATTGTAAGTAAAAAGTCTTATGTTAAGAACCTGGAACCTGTTGTACGAAATGCGCAATTTGCAAACAGTAAAGAATTTTATGAACCGACCTATATACTAATACACCAGTTTGCAAAATTCTGGTTCGGAGTCAGTTGGAATCTGTCCTACCACATGAAGAAGAGGAAGGTTTCTATTATGACACACTAGGGGGGGCCATCACAGGAATGATCGCCTGCGAGTGTCATCAGACAGTCATGTACGATTGCTTTAATATGCAGTAAAATTGTTGTGTTTTTTAAAAGTAGCCCATTTCCTTAAAGGAAAAGTGGTCTGTTAAAAATAATCTTTATTTTTTGAAAAGTTTGAATGAATGAAGCATTTCTATAGCGCACGGCTACTCAGGGAGTGTCCTGGTGCTTTTAGGTATGCTGCAGGTAAGTGACCACAGCGTCAGTGCTAATATTCTCCGTTAGGGTTTAAATAGGAATGTTTTCAGCTCCTTTTAGAATTTTCTTTCTTCAGGGATCTGTCTGAGATAGTCCGGTAGGTTATTCCACATATTCGCAGCCTTGACAGAGAAGGAAGAGCCACCCCTCCGCTGTTTTTGGAAACAGGGGGTTGCAATGAGACCTCATGAGCTGGAACGCAGCAGTCTCCCAGGACAGTAGGCTTTGACATGGTCATTGAGATACTTGGGTCCCTGATTATAAAGGGCTTGGTGTGTTAGGGACAATGCTTTATGCTTAATACGCTGATGGACTGGCAACCAGTGTGGAGCTTGGTCCGGAAACTTGACACTGAGGTAAATTTCGGGATTTGGTATATTAAGCGTTCTGCCATGTTCTGCATGACTTGCAACCTCTAGGTCAAATATTTCAGGAGGCCCAAGTACAGAACGTTCGTATAGTCCAATCTGGATAAAATCAAAGCTCTAACTACTGTGATTTGGGCCTCATGAGGAAGTAGATGAAGAAACTTCCTTAACATGCAAAAAATCCCAAAACAGGATTTCATCACTGCTGACACTTGCGCTCCGAATGAGAGCTGGGAGTCAAACAATACCCCCAGGTTTCTGGCCACCGTTGTTGGGGAGGGGGGAGTGGTGGAGGAACATTATCAGGCCAAGCCCCGACCCAGCCAGGGAGGGGATCTCGTCCAAATAGTAGGACCTCTGTCTTATCTGGGTTGCACTGTAGTCAGCATACGAGAGGATCTTGATATTGCAGGATTCCACCACATGTGCCAGTGGAGCCATATAAATGTTTCAGAATGTAGGACTAAGCGACGAGCCCTGAGGCACCCCAACTTCAGTTCTTTACTTTCCGAGGCATACAGCTTCATCCAGACTACCTGTTCGCGACCTTCAAGAAAGGAGCCCAGCCAATTCAATGCTGAACTTGTTATACCAAGGTGTTTTAGCCTGTGCAGCAGGATGTTGTGATCCACCGTGTCAAATGCTGCTGACAGGTCCAACAGTACCAATGCCACATTGAGGCCTATGTCCAGATTGAATTTGATGGACTCAGAGACTTCTAACAGAGTGGACTCGGTGCTGTGGTGGGCTCTAAATCCTGATTGAGAGGGATGTAGTAGGTTGTTAACAGTCAGGAAGGCAGTTAGTTGTCGGTTTACTGATTTCTCCAGCACTTTTGAAGCTGCTGGCAGCAGCGAGACTGGTCTGAAGTTAGCTAAGCATGCTGGATCTGTGCTAGCCTTTTTTAATAGGGGGATTACCCTAGCTCTTTTCCAATCCTTCAGTACTACACCTGTATCAAGGGAGCTAGCAAATAGCTTCTGATAAATTGGAGCAATAATATCAGAGACAGATTTTAGTACATAGGCCGGAATCGGATCTGTCGGGGACCCAGATCTGCAGTGTAGGAAGGAGGCGTTTACCTACCCCACCGATGGCGCCTGAAAGATGGCCAATGAGGCAGGTTGTAATCTGTCCTCTGGGACCTCTAGCTCCAGCTCTGCTGGTATACTATTCTCCCCAGTTAAATTATTCTGAATTTTGAGGATTTTCTCCTCGAAGAAGTCACTCAGTTGGGAGCATAGTGCTTGGCAGGGGCTCAGTGGAGGGGACGTCGTTTTAGGATCTGAAAAATTGGCTACAATCTTAAAGATCTCCTACCCATCATTCTCCGCCCTCTTAATGCAGTGTAAGTAAAAGGTGCTGCGTGTTATTTTAATATTCTTGTGATAGGCTTTCAAGCCAATTTATAGTTAACTTTATCAGATTCCTGATACGCACGGTGCCAAACTCTTTCCAGTTTCTTGCACGCTTTTCTTTCACGAGCTAATTCTTTTGTGAACCAATGAGCTGACAGGGACTTTGTGGCCTTTCTTACCACTGATGTAGGGGCTACAAGATCTGCCACCTTTCTAAGCCAAGTGTTGATCTCCCTGTCCCCCTCAGTAGCAGAATGTGGAGTCTCAGGTTTAGAGTCCAAAAGGGTATTCCTTAAAACAAAATATACACAAAGGATGAAGGAGGGTCTAAGGGAAAAATTTTAAGACCAGCGCGGATATATTCCCGAAATACAACTATTCGAAACACAACAGAATATCCGCGGGTCTAACAAGCCTAGTGAAGCTCTAAAGACATGTAGCACAAGCAGAGACCTTTAATTATACTTAGGGAGAATCCTTTAAAAAGGACGGAATCCCATCACCCACCGAAGTGGCATGCGTCATCATCTGGGATCTCCTCTTGGTTGCAAAACCTAGTGCAGCCAAGGGCTACGACCCCCTCACTGTGAAGGAGGAGCTCAGGGATGTTTTTATAATGTTGTTATGTAGTAGGATTTCCTAAAATCCATCAGATGTGAAGAGTTTTAATTTTTAAGAGTGATGGGCGCAGTGCTATAGTGTGGAAAGTGATATGTGATCTAAAATTGGCTAACAGGAGAGGAAAAACTTTTATTCATTGTCTCCTGATGTCAAGATTAAAAACAGTGCAGATGCAGTTATGAAATATTGACTGCATTTGTCCAGAAACAAGGTCTACATGTTTCGGCCATTATGATCACTGTTGGATCATGGCCTTCCTCAGGACCTAGATGTAATGTGCTACTGCGTTTTTGTGAATCAGTGAACTGTTTATCAAAACTTAGGTTGGCACATGTACAACCTACAGATCTTGCTGTTTCAGTTCTCAGTTGATTACAGTGTGTTGATAACACCTAAGAAAAAAGTGACATCAGAGTTATTGTGACACCAAAAAGATCACTTACTTGTGCTAAGAGTCTATCAGGCACGTGGGTCCTGGTTACCCGTCGTGACTTGTACCATTACTATATACTTAGAACATTATTTGCCTAAGTTCGCTTACCCGTGAATCACGAGAAAACAGCCTCACCTCACCTGGCTACAGCTCAGGACGTGAGGCCCCGCTCTAAAAGAAGGGAAAATACAGGTGGTAATCAGACTTGAATAGCACCATGAGGTCTGTTACACCTATAATACCGATATTATTATGAGTAAGTTCAGTTCAAAAAGCGATAACAGATGACATTTGAGAGGGTACTCATTCTCGTTGAAGGTTTTAAAAGGTGCTCCCTACTAGACTATTAGCCCAGTAGTCAGAGCAGAGAGGAATGTCTCACTTTTTGGTGTTTTCTAACACCATGAATGGCCAAAGTAGTCTAGCCACCCTTCATGTTATTATTTACAGATGTGTGTTAATACAGGATGAAAAAAACACAGCATATATATTACTAAGAATATATCAAAAAAAGGGGGCTTCATGATAAGGATTTAAAAATTATTTAAAAATTATTTGAAGAAAACTGCCATCCTTTTACTTGTTGGTCCGCTCGACGGGTATCGTGTGTCATGTCACATCACTACATCTATGGAGTTATTAGAACAAGAAAGTACAGCTCTCAATCTGGGATCATCAGAGCAGGACGAGTTTAGACGCGCTGCCCGTGTACAACCAAGCGATTCTGAGCAATGGCAGGACAAATTAAAAGCACTGCTCGTGTGTGTCCGAGTGACTCTGGGAGAGGATGTCCAATTTGCAAAGAGCGGCAAACTCCCCTAAATAAAGATGTAAGCCGCTGGCAGAGGCGGATGATGTCCTTACCTGTCCGTCGGTACCCCAGGCCTTTCGAGAGCTGCATCCGGAGGTAACCGACGGCAGGTAGAGCCGCTGTTTTTATCCTCCAAACTCACACCGGTGTATCTCGTTACACTGCGTGGGGGCCCTTACTGATTACGTCATGCCAATAGAACTACAAAATGACCCAATGAGTCATGGAATTTGTAGTTCATTCTGGGTGAAGTTCCTAGCGCGGCGATATAACTAGTATGCCTGCGCGACAGCCCTGATACGTCATACCAAGAGGACTACAAAGTGACTCAAAGGGAATCATGGGATTTTTAGTTCATTTCGGGCTAGAGACAAGCCATACAAATGTGCTATTAACCACATTGTTATGATGGAGTTCTCCGCGCAGCGATATAACTAGTAAGCCTGCGCGACAGCCCTGATTAAATACGTCATACCAAGAGGACTACAAAGTGACTAAAAGAGTCATGAGTTTTGTCATTTATTTCGGGCTAGAGACAATCCATACTAGTGTGCTGTTAACCACATTGTTATGATTGTTAATTATCCATTTCTACAACAGAATAATAAGAAGTAGAAAGGAATTAAAGATGTTTGCCACACTACTGCGTTGTTCGTGTGCGATTCTTCTGCTCAATACAATATCACCAGTCGTTATGATGTAATTAGTCATAATGAATGTTAGTGTCAAGCAAGTTGACCGCATGTACTTTACACGATACAACTCTCAGTCTGACCGTGAACTGGAAAGTACAGTGTGCTCCTTACACCGCTGAATTGTGTACGCTCTAACTCGAAGACAAAGCAATCTATAGTTGTTCATGATTTACTATACATTATTTACTGCCATATTGTGTCAATGGAAGGCAAGGCAATCAGGGTTACAGTAAGGTCCAAGGCATATCGTCATTCAGGCCATTACTGTCACTTCTCAGTTTAAACACCCATCTCTGCTCTTTAGAAAACAAGAATTTAGACACATCTGTAACGTGAGCAGGAATGAACAGTTGTTCCAAAACTGTCCATTTAAATTCTTCTGCATTGTGTTTGAAATCTAGAAAGTGTTTTGTGAGCCTTGTCACTTGCTTTTTACACCTGATCGTACTTTTATGCTCAAGGATCCTAAGTTTAACCTTACGGGTAGTCATGCCCACATACTGATACTTGCAGGGACACGTGATCAGATAGATTAACTTATCACTATTACAATTAGTGTGTTTGACCTGTGCCCGTCTCTTGAGTGCGGAGTGGTTGTGTTCTAGGTCTTGTGTAGGTTATAACTTCTTTTAAAGGAGAATAAAGGTGGTGGAATATCTTCTTCACCAATATTCAGTATCCGCCAATGTTTCCGTATGCTCTTTTGGATCCCATTCGATAGTGTGCTGAAAGTGTTGACACACGTCAAACTTGTCATCGGAGGTTTAGGTGTCTGTAACTGTAACATTCGCGTGTCCTCAGGGTTGGTTTGATGCTCGAATGGGCCCACCTCTCAATAGCTTCAAGTCCGACAGCTATTACAGCACAGACTATTGAAGTGATTAAGCGGGGGAAGGTAAGGTAGGGAACAGCAGGGAGGGAGATCTGGAAACAAACAACACACGATTACTCATATGACAACAACTAAGAGCTTCCTTTCCCCTCTCCATTCATGTTCTCTAATGCTCTGATAATACTAATATGAATACCTGGAAACAAAAACCTGTAGAAACAATCTTGAAATCGTGTGGGGGTCTCTGCACTGCAGAACCAATATAAGTAGTGATCAATACGACTATGGAGAGAGAAAAGACTGTTATTGTCCTGCGACATTCATCATACTCTGTTACACATTCTAGAGGTCTATTCACCTACCCCTTGATTTGTCATGACAATCTTCACAGAGGAGGTGATAGCAATTGCTCTTACCTTCCCACGGTTCCCATGTTAAATGGCACAACAAATGGCAAAACAGAAAATAAATAAAGGAACATCAAGCTATTGATCTCATAGCTTTCAAAGTACTAGTGTCAAAAATAGTTCCAAGGACAAATAGGTTCAGAGTTACCAAGCACTGCTACCCATCAGGTGAGAGGAGTCTTGTGGGAAACAATCCAGGAACCAAACCTCCTCCTAAATACTTTCGTTATGGATCCCCAGTCATCTAGGAAGTTTCTTCACCCCGTGGAAGACATGAGGACATCAGAGAATTGCCATCCAAACCACATAGCTCGTTTATAGAGCGTTCCTTATTTTCTCTCTGCATGAGTCAATGCCATCGACTTGCCAAAGGAGAGAAACCACGAATGAATTAGTGAACCGAAACACTGTTCACGTACGTATCTCTCCCCCACAAAGCCTCATCAGCGTTTTGGCAAACAGGAGGAGGGATCTAGAAATCCACAACTACGAGTGGAGTAACTCGCACCGCACGAGTCAATAGCTTGCGCAACCCAAGCGCATGCCCCAGGAAAATGACAAGGAATGCTTGGTGTCACAGACACCCTTACCGGACCGGCACATCAGGATCCGCACGCCGACAAGGAATCAGAATAATCGGCAGCGCTGCAATGTTCCGGCTAGAGGATATCAGAGAATTCTTCCGGTCTGCGTGATGACGTCAACGCCCTTCCGCCGCAATGCCTAATGGGATGTGTAGTTCCATACACTCCCGATGGCAGTGTTCTAGCGTCTGTGTGTGTTTCCTTGATGGGACCTGACAGTAACTTTAAGGGGCGGTAAAACCGTCTATCATTAAGTTGACGTAGACATTCGGCGCGGTATGTTATCGTGTCCATGATAACTATGGCACCTCCCTTGTCCACCGACCGAGAGGATTACACGTGAAATCTTCAATCTCGTGGAAGAAGCTAAAAATGAAGGTTGGATTACGACCCAAGAGGCAAGTTTTTTGACCACCTCGCATCCTGTGATGCCGTACTTTTATGTATTGCCAAAAATACATAAACCTCAAAGGCCACCACCAGGACGCCCGATTATATCAGGCATAGGCTCTCTACTTGAACCATTGTCCACCTTTGTGGACCATTTTTTGAGACCGATGGTGAGAGAGATGCCTACGTATCTTCAAGATACAAAAGACATGTTGAGACTATTACCTGAGATAGAGTTCAATACAGACAATACAGGACGCTTGTCCGGAACTTCACTTCACTATGCCGGAGGCATATGTGTGTGTGCACTCGGACAGGGGAGGAAAAAGAGGAGGTGGGGTGGCAATTGTTTTTAAAAGGATATTTAAATGTAAGAGTTTTTTTACCAGAAGGAATTATAGTGCAGGAACACTAGGATTTAAGCTCTCCACTGACGATCAACACTGTCTGTCAGGGATATTAGTCTATCGCCCCCAGGATTTGCAGGAGACTTCATCTCATCCCTTGAACAAGCTTTAGCCTCTAACTGCATTTCCTATGCCAACTTCACCATGCTTCGTGATTTTAATATTCACTTAGAGAGGGCTGAGGAACCTCTAACGAAACGTCTAGTCGATACATTCGCTTCTTTTAACCTGGTGAAAGCTTAAACGGGGTGATCCAGCGCTATCAATAAAATTTCTTCTCCTATATGCTTTGGACGTCCAGGTACAAATATCCCTTTTCCACAACTATATCCATATGACGGTGGGGCCCATAACACCGCATAAACATTCACTCTCTCATATATTCCCTGGATTTCATCCGTTTTTACTTAGGAGAAAACAGTTAATGATTTGCTGGAAGGAGACGGGATACCTTTTAAAATGACATAATACTTCTCAAACTTTAAGGTATTCCGCTCATTGGTCGATGGACCAACTAGTAGGAATTAGTTGATGGTGATTAAGACCAGCTCAATCATTATAAACTTTTTAAACATTTACATTTATCATTGAGCTAAGGAACCACAGACTCATTGTTTTAAAGATAATAAAGTTTATCTAATTTTTAGAAGCATGAATAAGTTTCAAATTTATTATTCAGATTAATACATTTATCATCATTATAAGAATAAATTGAAATTGCAATGCATACCTATTAGATGGAAAAACAAAGTTCGTCACAGCAATGAATTCAGATCACAGCATAGAACTCCCGAGAAACTGTCTATCTGTCCTGTAAAACAGGACTTCTCGACGGACCACCTATATGGGGTTTCCCGCCACAATCCCATTCTTTTCCCCTTTAGTATTTAAGAATAAAAAGGCCTAATAATATTAAAACTGGAAAGTCTATTTAAAAAGCAAAAGTTTCCCCAGCAGCAGCGTTCCGTGCTCAACAAAAATATAAAACAGCAGCAGCAGCTTTTCCCTCCCTAAGAGTAGGTCTTCTTATACCCTAATACTAGCTTACTAAGTGAAAATGTTACATCTTTGTGGGCGAGATTCTCTCTAATTGGTCCATTTGGGGTCAGTATACATCTCATTATGAATAACCTTGCTCCAACCAGTTCTTTGTGGAAAGTTCATACTTCTGTCATTTCTCACGGGTTCATGACATTACCCATCCGCACATTGGTCTCTATCTGTATCCTTTTCTGATACTTTAAATTGAACAGTTCATTGTTTATTCACGTATTCACTGCAACTTCTCACGCTTTTCGCTATGTCCTTCTTTGGCACACGTTTGTATAATAAGGTCATCGTAGCCTTGACCACGCTTCCATCCTAGGCTTTGGGACGGTCACATGATCCCTTTGTTCACAGCTTTTCTCACTCTCGGAAACCATCTTGCGCCTGCGTACTCTAGCTTGTTTGCCTCAGCAGCCATTTTTACATCGCGGCACAACAGGTCTAAGCGAACTATTATAAGGATAAACAGAACATAGTTAAGAATAAAGAATATAAGCCTTTTCGTTTCCCTCCCGTCATTCTACGTACCCCAATTAAGTATTACCTAGCAAAAGCGACATATAAAGCTATTTCTTACTTACCAACCGCATTACTTTGCCACCACACAGTTTATTTCCAAGCACAAATCATGCAATTTATTATTCTAATTAGTACGTAAATCATTAGGTTTATGTTATCCACGTTAACAATTGTAAGTAAATTAGTTTGCACGGATATGGCGTGTTACCCATAACCCTTATCATGACACATACATGGTTGGTTATTTACTGAGACGAACCTGTGTGTTAATTATTCAACATAAATATTAGGAGGTTACATTTTTTCGTTTACCCTGCTCCATCAACTCCCCCCTTTGGTGATTTTTAATATCACCACAAAAACCCATGTTACACAATTCTGTCAGATATCATATTTCTTGTCCGGTTTGTTTTTGTTAGTTTACACAACTGTATCCCTTTCATCTTGTCTCTTTGTTTTCTTATACATGTTTTCTTTTATTTCTTCTAGCTCTATTTCACCCATCTCTCTTTCTCTTTATTTATCTTATTTTCTTTTTCTATTTTATTCTGTCTTTTTCTTCTCTTTATACATACAATAATTAATTTTAATACTAGAACTATTAGTATTATTATGGTCACTATTATTATGATTTTCCCTATTATTAATCTACTCATTCTAGTAAACCAATTTATTACTGAGGAAAAACTCTTACCAAGTTTTCCCAATGCATTTTCAACCTCCAGTGGAACAAGTTCTTTGTGCAAATTGGTAATAATCTTAATATACTTTTGTATATTTTCACTTTTATCTGGAATGTAAGTGCAACAAAGTTGGACTTTCAACATTCCACAGACTCCACCCTCTTTGCCAAAAGAATGTCAAGGGCAAGTCGATTTTGCATCACCATAGCTCTCATGGCAACCATTTCGGTATTTACCATCAAGAACCCTCCAGCAGTAACTGTAGATAAACGATCTACTACTGTGGATAACTTCCGAATTTTAAATGCATTCAAAGATATTCCCACTGCTGGTATCAATGCTCCAAAAATATCACCTACTATTTCTGAAAAACTTTCCCTTTTCTACGTGTAAATGTCTTTACCATTTCGTGTGTTCCCTTTTCTGCTCTATCTACATGAAAAATCTTTGGAAAGACCAGGCCTAAGTAACATGATCCATACCAATGGTCCGGCAACCTGTAATAAGCTCTGTTACCGCAAATATAATAGATCCCAGGAAATATTGGATCTTTTCCCCCTTTGAATCCCCAACCTCCTAAAATGTTATAATTGTCTTGGCAATCACTGGAACCCACGAAATAGTTGTCATATCTTGTTCTATTTCTTCTAATGCACAACCTTCCCTGTTGGGGCCAATCCAGAGTCATAGCTGCATTTGTCTTTTTTCTTGTCATGATTTTCTTCCTCAAACGCCCAAAGAGGTGTTTTTGTCTCTTCTATCACTTTTCTTTGAAATTTTACTTTTTCTATCCTCGATCATTTCTAAAAACACCTTTTCTTCATTCCTTAACTCACAGGTAAGGTTGTTTTTAACTATATCATCTAATGTTAGAATTTTATTTTCTATGAAAAATTCACCAAACGTTCTTGCCTCTTTCACCTTGTTTAGTTCAGAAACTATAGGAATCTTTGCAAAAATCTTATCTATATCAGTATAATAATATTCTAATCTTCCTGTCTTGTAAAATAGACTTGCTAAAACACTACATGTTATTCCATACGTCAAAGGAAGGTGATGATAGGTCACACCTTCTGCAACAGACGCAGGCAATTGCATACAAACATAACAATCTCTTACATCCATTGTTTCTACATACTCATACAATAATTTAGTGAAAACATTTTTTGAAAAATCTGTTATTGATTTGTCTTTATGTAACTCTGCACTACTTTTTAATATAGCTGTTTCCTGCATGTTAGCTCCTTTTTCTTTCTCTGTGTTATTCTTTAATATAGACGTTTCTTCTGCAGCTAATCTAATTGGAATGGTGATTGCTAAAATAATCCATACGGTCATTAATAATCCTGTACAAAAGAAGCACATCTTACACCATCTACGTATAACTCACATCTACATGTTCTATTTTTAGTATCTACCATTTTGCTCTATTACCTATTCTATAATATGCACGGAAAATGTGTCACCACACCTCAGAAACGACCTCTTGGCCACCCTACGCTCTCACTTTGTCTTGTTTGGTACTTTCTTTAATTTTTTACAGAACTCTTTTTTGTCAAATCCAGTGTTTTGTCCAGTCCGGTAGAAATTTTGTTCAAATTTCTTTAAATTTGTTGCACTTCACCTTCACCCATTAGGTTGTAGCTTTGTTCCGGGTTCTCGTGAGTGATCTCTTCTTCTTTGATATCAGTCAATGCAATGTATAGCCATTCAGGCGATTTATACTTCAGATTAGCTTTCTTTACTCTTTTTGTTTTCTGCAAGTGTTTTCCTCCTTGTTTTTCTTGTTCCTTTTGACTTGTTATTTCATTTACTTGTTCTGCATTCTTTCCATCTAACCTTATGATCTTGTATCTCAATCTTTTAACTTCGTGGGGCCAATTGTCTCCCTTTCTTGGCCTTTTCGGTTCACTTTCTTTTTCCTCTCTTTCTGTTCTCCAAGTTCTCTTTCTTGACTCTAGTTTCTGGTTTCTTTCTTCTCCACTTTCTTCTGACTCTGTTTCAGTCCTTTCTTTATTGTCTCTTATCTTAAATTTTAGAATTTCACTTCCTTCATCTGTTTTTGATTTTCCTCGTGTTTTCCTTTGATCACCTACTTCTGTCCCTCCTCGAGGTTCTTCCGAATTTGTGTCAATCTCTCTATCTGTTTCTGAATTTCCCTGTTCCTTTGTTCGTCGATCTGTCCCTACTGCTCCTCGGGAGTCTTCCGATTCTTCTACCTTTCTATTTGAAACTATCCCTTCTTCGTCTATTAATATAATTTCTGAAGGATCTTCACCATAACTTGTACTTGGTTGCTCACTGTTACTGTCTTTTTGCTCAGTTTCTTCTTTTATGCTATCAAATTTCCAATTTCTTTTCAGATTTTCATCACAATCAGAATGCTCTGTATCAGATGCTGAACTAGTGTCTGATATTTCCAGATGTCGACTCACATGTCGATCTTCAGATTCTGGAATTTTTGCTATTTCCTCCTCTCCTCCTGTCGTTACACTTGTACTTGGGTCTTCCAGATGTCGACTTACAGGTCGATCTTCAATTTCTGGAGCCCTGTTCGTCTCTTCCTCTGCATCAGATGCTGAACTGGTATCTGATATTTCCAGATGTCGACTCACAGGTCGAGCTTCAGGATCTGGAACTCTGATGGTATGGCTGGCATGTACCCAGTGTTTTACTCCTGCACATTTGACTGCAGTTGTTGTCACCAGGATCACTTGTCGTGGTTGGTCCCAGCGAGGAACCAAACAGTTTCTTCTTCGGTGGACTTTTATGCGGACCCAATCTCCTGGATTCAAGTCATGAGCTGGTTTTCTTTCAAGAGTGGTCGCATCCGGTCCAACCTGATGAAACACAGAACGTACCACATCAGCCAATCCTTTGCAATAATCCAACACGAGATCATCAGTTATAGTCAGTAGTTTGTTGACAGGTACATGTGCTTGCCTCAATGCTCGTCCCATGATTATGTCGTGGGGACTAAGTCCTGTCTTTCTTTCAGGTATGCTTCTGATAGTCATTAAGACCAATGGCAAGGCATCTGGCCATTTGAGTCCTGTGGCTTGACACATTTTGCCTAGCCTGTTCTTTATTGTTCCATTCACTTGCTCTACTATTCCAGAAGCCTCTGGTCTGTATGCACAGTGCAGTTTCTGTTTAATACTAAGTGCTTCACAAATCAGTTGAATTAATTCGTTTTGAAAATGTGTTCCTCTATCTGTTTCAATCGTTACTGGAAAACCATACCTTGGAATGAATTCTCGCAGCATAAGTTTAGCTACTGTAATTCCATCATTCCTTCTGGTCGGGTATGCTTCCACCCAACGGGAAGACCAACAGACGACTACAAGAACATATCTTAGTCTATTGCTGGGGGGCATTTCTATAAATTCCATCTGCATTCTCGTGAAAGGACCTCCCTCTCGTCCTATTGTTCCTAGACTCACTACTGTCTTTCTTCCTGGATTTAGCTGTTGACAGATAAGACATCTTTGACAAAGACTCTCAGCTATGGCTCTGAATTTTGGATTATACCATGTTTGTCTAAAAAGTCTGATCATTGCATCTCTTCCAATATGTGCTTGTCCATGGTACATCCTTGCCATGTCAGAAATCATGCTATCAGGCATAACTGGTCTTTCATCTCTGTAAACCCAAACATCATTTTCCTCCCGTTTTCTGCATCCTGCTTTTAACCAGCTATCTTTTTCCTCATCATCTGCTGCTTCCTGCAATTGTCTCACCTCATCCCATGTCTCGACAGGGTTAGTGAAAAGCAAAGGACATGAAATAT
Organism: Calotriton arnoldi; assembly: GCA_963921515.1. Lineage (NCBI taxonomy): Eukaryota > Metazoa > Chordata > Amphibia > Caudata > Salamandridae > Calotriton > Calotriton arnoldi. The sequence continues at coordinate 344,710 of CAWUFW010011747.1, forward strand.
GCTCTCTCTCTCTGTTTCTGTTTAATGAGACTACATTTTTGGCACAGTACTGAGCTATTTCATCAGCAAACTTATTGCCAACAGTTATGTAGTCTTCCCCATTTTTATGTGCATTGCACTTTACCACCGCAATCTGTTTAGGCAGCTGTATCGCCTCAAGCAACTTTTTCACAAATTCACCATTTCTTATTGGGGTTCCTGCAGACGTCAAGAAACCTCTCTGGGACCAGATCTGCCCAAAATCATGAACCACTCCAAAGCCATATTGGCTATCCGTGATTACTGTGACTCTGACATTCTTTCCCAATTTGCATGCTTGAATTAGAGCAATCAACTCCGCTACTTGGGCAGAACGTACCCCTCTCAAACAAGATGCTTCCATTACAGCAGCTACTGTGCAAACTGCATATGCTGCACTCAGAACTCCATCATTCGTTCTCAAACATGAGCCATCCACGAACAGAATATAATCTGATTCCTTTAAAGGCTCATCCCGTATATCGGGTCTCGGTTTTGTACAATATTCAAGTACATTCAGACAATCATGATCAACTTCATCCATTTCAATCACACTCTCTTCATCTGGCAATGATGTTGAAGGATTCACATTTATGCATCTGTCAATGGTGACATTGTCTGCACTCAAAATTACTTTTTCATACCTAGTCAGCCGACTATGTGTCATATATTGGGTTTTGGTTCTTGTCAAAAGAATTTCCACAGAATGAGGGACATATACTCTTAGTGGATATCCCATCACAATGCCTTCACTCTGCTCCAGACTTACACAAGTAGCAGCAACTGCTTTCAAACATCCAGGCAACGCTTTTGCTACTGGGTCTAAGACAGCTGAAAAATATGCAATGGGTCTTTTCATGTTTCCGTGTCTCTGCACTAGGACTGAAAACGCACACCCATCTCTTTCACTACAATACAACTCAAAGTCTTTTTCATAGTCAGGCATTCCCAATGCCGGGGCTTCACACAGTTTTGTTTTTAGTTCTCTGAATGCTTTCATTTCCTCATCATTCATTTCAAAAGGATCTTTAACATCCTTCTTTGTCAATCTCTGTAATGGTTTTGCAATTAATGAAAATCCACTTATCCATTGTCGACAATATCCAACCATTCCTAGGAACATTCTTACTTCTCTCTGTGTCATTGGAGCTCTCATTCCTTGAATTATTTTTATCCTTTCAGTCGTTACCTTTCGCACTCCCTTTTCGATCTTATGTCCTAAATATTGGACCTCTTGTTGACAAAACTGTAATTTTGATGGGGACACCTTATGTCCTCCTTTTGCTAAATGATTCAGCAAAGCAATTGTGTCAGTAACACATGCTTCCTTTGTTTTTGATGCCACCAATAGGTCATCAATATACTGAACCATCACAGATTTTTCTGGCATTTTTAAATCTTCCAATGATTTCTTTAGAATCTGATTAAAGATCGAGGGGCTTTCTGTATACCCCTGAGGAATTCGGCACCATGCCAAAATACGCTCTCCGAACCTGAACGCAAATAATGGCTGGCTATCTGAATGTAATGGGATAGAGAAAATGCATGGCACAAATCAATAACTGTGTACCATTCTGCTTCGCGTGGAATCTGGTATAGAATTACAGCAGGGTTTGGTACTATTGGGCAGCAAGGCACAACAATTTTGTTTACCTTTCTCAAATCCTGTACAATTCTGTATGTTCCATTCGGCTTTTTCAGTCCCATTATAGGTGAATTACATGGGCTGCTCATTATTTCTCTCAGAATTCCTTGTTCAATCATTTTATTTATTACAGGTGTTATTCCTTCAATTATTTCTGGTGTCAATTTATACTGTGGCATATTTGGGTAACTTGTTCCTTCTTTAACAGGGATTTTAACAGGGTCTACTCCTTTCATTAACCCTATATCTTCACCCGTAAAATCCCACACTTCCTGTTTCACTGTTTCTTTCAGTTCAATTGGGATTTTCTCTACGTCAAACACAGGGAATAAATCACTCACTTCTGACTCTAAATTTACCAATGTCATTTTATAGAGTACATCTTCATCTGGGGTTTGAAATGCAATCCCATCTGGAGTACAATAGATGGTGCAGTTCATCTTGCAAAGTAGATCGCGTCCTAATTGGTTCACAGGACTGCAATCACACACCACAAATCGGTGCATATCACTGAATGGTCCAATCTTTACCTCCACTAATTTGGTAAGAGGCGCCCTAATTTGCTGATTCGAAACGCCCACGACTTGGATATGTTCACCTGAGAGAGGAAGGTTTGGAATTTCCACTGATCTAACAGTAGAACGGGTAGCTCCAGTGTCCACAAGGAATGTTACATTTGCACCATTCACTTCTCCATCCACAAATGGACCTGCTTGATCTACCTCTAGAGTTGCGCCAAGCACGCACTCTTCCTCCTCTCCTAGGCACCGTCATAAACTTTCATCCGACTCATTCCCATCCTGTCGTAACCAGTATTGAGATATGGCAGCTGCGCGCGGCAATTGTGTTACCTGCTCTCCTCCGTAGAATCCTGTTTCTGCACTGTATCTCTGTGGATTTACACTCTTGGGAAGTGGTGGTTGAGGCACCTGACTTTGCTGAGTAACTACCTGTGGTTGCTGCAGCTGTTGGTAACTCACCTCACTCTGCACCTGTGGATTTAATGATTGATTTTCCACATTAGTTTTTGGAGGGAATTTACACTCGTTTCTCCAATGTCCTAACTTTCAGCAGTTGTGGCATGGCCACTTTTTCTTTGCCTCTTCTATACTCATTTGACCTTTTCCTTTACCTATATTTGGTCTGGATTTCGTCTGTCCTGCCTCATTAACTTGATTATTCAATTGAGCTTCTTGTTTTTCTGCAACTTTCACCTGTGCCCACATTGCTTTCTCTTTCAATTTACGCTGTCTACTCTCAATGTCATCACTGCAGTATTTAGCATATCTCAAAACCTCATCTACCGTGCTGTTCTGCCAACAAATCATGTTGCTTAATCATTTCACTTATCTCTGGTTTTAACCCATAAACAAACCTATGTACGAAATGGCTCATGTCCTTTTCATTTAATGTCTCATAGCCACTATACTGTTTAAAAACTAACAGTAGTCTTTCATAATACGCGTGTACAGATTCTTTACTCTCCTGTGTGGTTCTGTCGATTTTTACCCAATCCGTTTCTTTGGGTGGGATTTTATTTTTCAAAAAGGTAATAACTTGGTCATATTTCCTCATCACTTCTGGTCCTGGCGCTCCTGTTTTAGCATCTCTTGGATATTCTACAGTTGGCCAAACAATAGTAATCATACATTCTGTCCACAAATCAGCTGGTACTACTATGTCAAATAATCCATCCAAATCTATCCATAACACCTTCGAAACCTTAACAAACCTCTCCACTTGTCTGTACCATTCTACTGGTTTTTCTCTCAATTTTGGGAAGTCATTTGTGAATGACAGTATATCTTGTCTAGACCATGGGACATGCACATAACTACCTCCTGGAGTTTCTCTCATCGGGTACTCCCTTACAATTGATTCCTTGTCTGTCACCGCAAAAGCCAAAGACGCTTTATCGGTCGTTTTCTCATTCCTTCTAGTCCACCTGCTTCTCCATCTATCCACATCACCCCATTTTCTCAGCAAAACAATTAAATCTTTTATTTGGGTTAACCGTCCTGATGTATTTAAAATTTCTATATCTTTCTCGCAAAAATCTACTCTATATGGTTTCTGCAAACTTCTCACTTTTACAAATTCTACTCCTAGTTCATTAGCTGTTTCTTCTAATTTGTCATGTAAATTTCTAGCTCTCCATGTAATGCTCTTACATAATGTCACACTCACCTGGAGTCCACGGGCGATTGCTTCAGGGCGCGAGGCGAGCGTAGTATCAGAGTACGCTCGCGCCACCAAAGAACTCCATTACCCAGGAATCCTGCTTCCGGGTAGGCGCACAGCGTGCTGATGACGCGCCTACTACGAGTTCTTTTAGCAGGGCGGCGGCGGCGATCAGTGCTGCGAATTCTGTTCGGCCGGGACGCCGGATCAAGGAAGACCCGCGCTACGAGAATCCTTGACCTTTGGAACGCTTTCATACAGGGCGGTAAGGGTGACGTTGTCACCGCTCTGGGGGCATAACTTGTATACTCACGAAGAGGTGAATTGGATCTATGTGTTCTATCGTAGTATCTAACCTTATAGTAGAGGAGGGAAGCTATACCTCCATCAAGTACTGAGTCTGGATTCATGGTGCTTACGCCTAAAAATACCTTATTACCAGAAGTGTTATGCATTACATTGGCTGTGCTGAAACAGCAGAAGAGTGCTAGGCATGAAAAGTTGTTATACATTACATTGGCTGTGCTGAAACAGCAGAAGAGTGTTAGGCATGAGAAGTTAATGCCAGTACCATTTATTTCGTTTTCTGATGATGAGTATTACTAAATACTTTATGTGCTCTTATGATCTTTCTTCCTAGCAGGGGCTTTGGTGTGAGTTATGCTCAACCCCCTCTGTGATGCAAGTACCAACAATCATTGTGGTGGGTACAGTATGAGTGAGCGTTGAGTGGGAAGCTGTGTATACCCATAGTGTGGTGAAACTCATGATATGGTGTGTTTTTCTCGTTTTTGCATATAAAGAGCCTTCCTAAGATATGATACCTTCATCAAAGACTTGGTTGCAAGAATGCTCGTTCTTTTTTCCTTTACAGGTAGTTATTGCTCAGTATAAGTTATGATTTTAGATATGTATTACAGAAAGTGAAATAGGCTTATATTGTGTTTCTTGTGTTGTAGGTCTCCCTCCCCGCTGTCCCCATCCTTTCCTTCCCTCGCTTAATCATTCCTACCCTCTGCGCTGTTATAGCATCAGAGAGTGGAGCGATTGAGAGGTGGACCCATTTGAGCGACGCACCGATCCTGGGAGTTTGGAATAAAACCTTGACACATAAGAACATTATCTCATCATCCTGATAAGTTTTCAATTTTTCTGTACCAATTGTCCCTAAGATCAATTCCTCCATATCTATTTTTAACCTAATTACATCTAATGGTTTCGATTCTGTCTCTTTCGTTCTCAGGGTTTTCATCCATTCATTCAATTCATCCGGAGTCGGACCTACAGGTGTACTATTTAATTCTATCCAATTTTTACTTCTTTCTGGTGTCTCTGACGCAGACTCAGTTCCCATAGGAATCCTCCTAAACTCATTCTCATTTACCGTCAAATTAGTAGGTGGGCTTGGTCTATATGAACTGACCAGATTTCTTGCACCTTCATTGTCTAATTCCATCCCTTCTTTCCTTCTTTGCAAGTTTGAATTCATAGGAATGACTAAAGAATGCTCTTCTATCTTCTGATTCTCAAAAACTGGTATTACTGGACCTATTGTTACTGATACAGTTACAGCTTCCATATTCATTGTTAATTCTCTTATCTTTTCAGTCAATTCTCTTGTGGTTTTTGCTAATTCAGTTGTATTGTCACTTTCAACCTTCTCGCTTTGTGGGGTTTTCAATTGATCTTGTGACCTATTTATCTCATATCCCCGTTCGGGATTTTTATTCCTCCCAGTTTCCATTGGCGGTGCATTAGGTGTCACCACCGCAGAATTCTGTTGGTATGGAGGTGGGTTTCTGTTTAAAATATCTTCCAGCAATTCATCTTCCGTCTCACTACCACCATACCCATACCTTTCAGTAACCAAATGTTTCTTTTTCTCTGTACACTTTCTCTTTGCTTCTTCCTCAACTGTAAAAGCTGGAAACAAACCTCCTGTCATATTTGCATATCTCCAACGCTTTATCCTGTCCTCATGATTCACTCCCCACAGCCTTACGGGCACAAAATCATGATTCTTTAATCCTCTGAATCTTTCTCGTTCATACATCTCATCTTCCCATTCACTTAGAGCTTCAAACTGTGTTGGTCTAGGTTTAGGCTCAAGCATCGTCATTTTCTCCCTCAAATTCCGAAGTACCGCCACACTAAATGAACCATTCTCAGGAAATGCTAATACTCCATCATTTTGAGTATATTTAGTCCAATTTTCTAACCATATGCAGGTATGATATCCGTATTTCAGCATCATATGCGAAGCTGGTGATTTCAGCGGAGGAATTACTTGTCCTTCTCTAGTCACTACCTTTTTGTCTTTCTTAAAAAGTTCTTAATTTTCGCCATCCACGACGTTTTCTCTCTACCATACTCATAATAAGCCATAATTCACAATCTCTTTCCTTTCTCAAGGTCCGCAACTCAACACTATTCTCTATGCGTTATTCGGACCTATCACAGCGCGACTCACACCAACGCTCCAATCCGAAGCTTCTACGTCACAGCTTATTCAACCAATCCTAGCGCGTCTCACACCAACACACCAATCAGAGCGTCTTCTGTATAACTAGTGCACTGTCCAATCCCAGCGCCGCTTTTGTCAACTTTAGTTCTGCTCCTGACCCCTCCTTTACAAATGTTATCGGCAATTTATTTTACAACTGTTCTTGGTTAGTTACGACATTAAAAACACATTTCCATTGTCTGATTTCGCTAACAAAAGTGACAGTTTTATTCTATTTCGCAAGAATACAGTTTCGGTCGATAAGTGTAGCACTTCCCTCTACCTTACCCTTCTTTCAAGCAAGGGGTAAACCCGTTTCTCTGAAGATAAAACACATGTGGAGACTACACTGCTCCTGAGAATTAAGGCCAGAGTTTCACAAGAAAACCGGTTGCTATTTCACTCACACACCTTTTATACGGAAAATGTCCCCATCATAACACAACCTGTGTTATCACCAATATGAACTCAGACAATGCACTATTCCATGTGACTTCTCTTGCCACACGTGTCCACTTCCTACTTCTCGGAAGCTTCAAAACCTTTGACTTACATATAACGTGATACCATACAACATGAAGTGTTATACATAAAAATAACCAATAATCAATAATCACCAAACTAATCTATAGTAACCATAACTCTGCTACCAAGAAATCTGATCCAGCGCTATCAATAAAATGTCTTCTCCTATAAGCTTTGGACGTCCAGGTACAAATATCCCTTTTCCACAACTATATCCATATGACGGTGGGGCCCATAACACCGCATAAACATTCACTCTCTCATATATTCCCTGGATTTCATCCGTTTTTACTTAGGAGAAAACAGTTAATGATTTGCTGGAAGGACACGGGATACCTTTTAAAACGACATAATACTTCTCAAACTTTAAGGTATTCCGCTCATTGGTCGATGGACCAACTAGTAGGAATCAGTTGATGGTGATTAAGACCCAGCTCAATCACTATAAACTTTTTAAACATTTACATTTATCATTGAGCTAAAGAACCACAGACTCATTGTTTTAAAGATAATAAAGTTTATCTAATTTTTAGAAGCATGAATAAGTTTCAAATTTATTATTCAGATTAATACATTTATCATCATTATAAGAATAAATTGAAATTGCAATGCATACCTATTAGATGGAAAAACAAAGTTCGTCACAGCAATGAATTCAGATCACAGCATAGAACTCCCGAGAAACTGTCTATCTGTCCTGTAAAACAGGCCTTCTCGACGGACCACCTATATGGTGTTTCCCGCCACAATCCCGTTCTTTTCCCCTTTAGTATTTAAGAATAAAAAGGCCTAATAATATTAAAACTGGAAAGTCTATTTAAAAAGCAAAAGTTTCCCCAGCAGCAGCGTTCCGTGCTCAACAAAAATATAAAACAGCAGCAGCAGCTTTTACCTCCCTAAGAGTAGGTCTTCTTATACCCTAATACTAGCTTACTAAGTGAAAATGTTACATCTTTGTGGGCGAGATTCTCTCTAATTGGTCCATTTGGGGTCAGTATACATCTCATTATGAATATCCTTGCTCCAACCAGTTCTTTGTGGAAAGTTCATACTTCTGTCGCTTCTCACGGGTTCATGACATTACCCATCCGCACATTGGTCTCTATCTGTATCCTTTTCTGATACTTTAAATTGAACAGTTCATTGTTTATTCACGTATTCACTGCAACTTCTCACGCTTTTCGCTATGTCCTTCTTTGGCACACGTTTGTATAATAAGGTCATCGTAGCCTTGACCACGCTTCCATCCTAGGCTTTGGGACGGTTCATGATCCCTTTGTTCACAGCTTTTCTCACTCTCGGAAACCATCTTGCGCCTGCGTACTCTAGCTTGTTTGCCTCAGCAGCCATTTTTACATCGCGGCACAACAGGTCTAAGCGAACTATTATAAGGATAAACAGAACATAGTTAAGAATAAAGAATATAAGCCTTTTCGTTTCCCTCCCATCATTCTACGTACCCCAATTAAGTATTACCTAGCAAAAGCGACATATAAAGCTAATTCTTACTTACCAACCGCTTTACTTTGCCACCACACAGTTTATTTCCAAGCACAAATCATGCAATTGATTATTCTAATTAGTACGCAAATCATTAGGTTTATGTTATCCACGTTAACAATTGTAAGTAAATTAGTTTGCACGGATATGGCGTGTTACCCATAACCCTTATCATGACACATACATGGTTGGTTATTTACTGAGACGAACCTGTGTGTTAATTATTCAACATAAATATTAGGAGGTTACATTTTTTTTCGTTTACCCTGCTCCATCAGGGGCCAACCCATATAGCAGGCAATACCATTGATGGCATCTTTTCAAATGCTACAGTAATAGGAGAGTACCCTCAACCAGTTCCATGTTCAAGTGAAGTCTTCATAAAAACAGAAGTCTAGCCACACAAAAGCAGGGAAAATATGCCTTTGTGTTTGTGACCAATTTTCTGCCTTAACTGGAATGCCAAATATGACTTTGAGACCAAAGGTTTAACGTGGAGACTTGCACATTAGGAAAAGTCAGTGAATCATTTGTTGATTGTGGTACAGAATGAAAGCTTACAATTGCCATAACAGTGAAGTTTATTGTTGCTTTAGAAGTGTGTTGGGATTGCATGCGTCTATTCTTAGAAGGGTAGAACAAGAAATATAAACAATACTTATGATGTGCGATGCAACAGCTTTTGCCTTGACTATATTTTACCCTCAATCAACACCTACCAGGTATCTAACATAAAAAATATCTGTTATCATCCAAATTGTATTCAACTTTTTGTGTTTTGGTTCTGTTGCTATGTACAGCACTTCTTTTGAAATGCGTTATCTCTTGCCAAAAATAAGGTTAAAAACACTCCATATAATTTTATTTAACTGACATTACAAACTTTGTGAATTTCGTCAATGGGTGAAATTTCTTCTAGAAGAAAAGGATTTACAGGATAATATTTGTGCAAAAACGTTTGTGGAAAAATCTTTTACCGCAAGTGTTATTTTTCTCAGGTTTCTCCAACAAATCATACTTTGAGCAAGTTTTTTTTCAATGGCTTTTTTAAAACACTGCCAATCTCATGTAGTTAACAAAATAAAAATATATAGCTCAAAAGTTTCAGTTGCAAATTCTCTCAACTTTGCCCATTTCCACCTCTGGGTTTGCACTCAAAGTATGCTTTATTTCTACTGCACACCTCTTCCTTGTTCTAATTCCAGAGAGGTCGGACTCAGTTTATTATAACTAGGGGTCCCGGTTTTATGGTATTTATATTTTTGTCATTTCCGTCTGTATTTATCCATATCTTTTTTAGCTAATTTTACCTGTATTTATCCATATTTATTTCAGGTTTGTGAAAACATATAGATGAAATGTGTATATTTCTGCATTTAATTAACCAGTTAATGTGCACTCGTGCCTGAACGCCTGACAGGTTTCAATGATGTATACACACTCAGATGGTAAAATATGCACTTGTAAGAAAATATGTAAATTTTAGTATCAACGTTGTGCAAATCTACTGCTGTTTAAGGCTCTTTACTAAAATCCCTATGTTTTTTGAATCCCCTTACCTGTTAATCCGCACAGCTATTGGCCTGGCAGTCATGACTGACAGCATTTAGAATCACTCAAACACAACCCAATTTCCGCCTTTATCCACATTTAAAAATAAATATAGACAGGAAAATAAATGGTTTTCTGTCTGTATTTATCTGTAAAAATCAGTAAAAACGGAAAACAGGGAGCCCTAATTATAACATAGAGCGGGCCCGATTTAGAGTCTGGTGGATGCGGGTCGTCCACCAAAAAAGCAATGGATACCTGAGCACCTAAATATAGTGCATCAGGAGGGCGCCACATTTTGATGTTCCACATCCGCCAAACTGTGAATCATGTTGAGAGTCTTCTTCTTGATGCCTGTTGGAAGCCACAAACATTCTTTGAGGATCACCCACGATCACCAATACCATTTAAAGTGGCTGTGGGAAAAACAGTCTATATCAGCATGCCCTCCAGCTTTGTGAAGGAGTAAGAGCTTCTCTCAGCAGTGCAGAAACTTGCAAAGAAAGAAGGAATGAGGAGATCTTCACTAGGATTGTGCACTGTTTAAACTTTGACCACAATTGCAGGCCAAGTTGGAAAACCTCGCCATTGCAAATGTGGAAGAACTTTCTCATCTAAAGAGGCAAAGTGTGACGTAAGGCTGCAAAGGACTCCCTTACTGTTTTCCCCACTACCACTCAGTGATGCCATGAGTAGCAGTGGGGTAATGCTGCATGTGTTCAGGAGAAGATTCAGCAAGCAAGAGGTCTTTATTTTGTTATTTCATTGCATTTGTATTGTGGTCAAAGGCAAAGGGCAAAGTTTGACAAATTGCTACTTATTCCTTTGACATGGAGATTGGTGCTTGCGCTTCCTTACTCTGACTGCAATATGAGGGAATTTTGTGTAGTAAAACAAGTGACAGTCTTGCTGGGGTACAGGGAGTATGAAAGGGTAGGCTGTGGGATATCAAATATTTTTCTAACACAGGTAAATTTACTTGTAAGTGAACTATACATATACTAAATAAATCAGCAGTAAGAAAAGTACAAATGAGGCACTTCTTGTAATTCTAAAGTGTGATGCACACAAAGATTTTAATTAGATCAAAACAAACCAAAACATTTTACTTGTGTGATGCAGAAATATTATGCACAGACGCACAAATTATAAATATACACAAAAACCCATTTCACACATTATCATTTAGGTGTTATATAGGTTTGGTAATAAATATGCATGTCTGATGCTAATTTAGTGGCCATTTAAATGACAAAAGTGCTCTTTGTAAATGCCAGTACCCTACCACACCATAATTTAGTCATATAAAATCTAAAATGCACCCCTGGAGACATACCAATGCATTGCCATTCACTTGCTGAATCAATGTGATCCATTTGCTACAAGTTTTCTTTGTGTAACTCATGGATTTTTCACAATCTCTGTGGTTCAGTGGCATAACATTAGTAGCAAAAGGCACACAAATGATGAACGGAATGCTGATCAAATCAAACATTTACCCACAGTCAAAAGATCTGGGTTTAATCCATCATTATTTTGCTCATCATACCACCCCAGTTTAGACCCAGTCATATGCAAATCAGTCTTGACCCTGCTCCCCATGGGAACAGTCCAGCCCAAACTGCCAAGCCAGGTCCTCACTGGACCAGAAACAAGCATGCTGAGACCGGTTTCAGGGTATCACCCCTCTTCAGCCAGGCTACCTTGAATCCAGTGGCACAGTGAGCCCGGTACCCATGTATGGGCATACCCAGCACACTTAAAGCAAGAAAGCAAAAGAAACACAAATAATGGACGGAATACAGACCAAATCAAACATTCACCCTCAGTCAGGAAATCTGGGTTGAATTCATTGTTATTTTGTTCACCATGCAATCCCAGTCTAGACCCAGCCATATGCAAATCAGTCTTGACCCTGCTCCCATGGGAACAGTCCAGCCTGAACTACCAGGCCAGGTCCTCCCTTAGCATCTTGAAACCGGTTTTGGGGTATCACCCCTCATCAGCCAGTACGTAATTTGGGACTACTTTTGGCAAATCCAGTGTTAGTAGATCTGGCACTTGAAGGCAGCTCCTTCATCGTGGAATCTATTGGCCAAATGCACAACTGGAAGTCAAGTTTCCATTAAGGTCCGGTTAGACACAACACATGCATTTCACTCATTGAAAACATGGTGTCACCCCTGAAGTCCTCCCCAAAGCCTGGTGGTTTCTGAGTGAGCGTTGTTCTCTTCTTGTCTGTGAAAAAAGGAATTCTAGGGAGGCATGGCTTGAAACGCCGCAAGATGGCCGCGTTTTGGTGAAGCTCCGCACCGAGACCTTTGCCCTTTTGGAGCGGCAGCCCGTGTATCCTTGCAATATGCAGTGGAGGTCCTGAACGCGCGGACGTGGGGGCACAGGTAGCTTATATTTTTGGGCTCAAATAAGCTGTTTTTTTACCCTGTTTCCCCCGCGCCGCGTTCTCCTCAAGTTTGCCGGTTGCGGCCACCATTTTGTACGCTGCGGTATGCGGCGGTGAATTGCAATTAACAAGCTAACGCTTACATTTGGATATTTTATATGGCCAAATCATTCTTTTAAGTTGGCTTTTATTGTTTTTTTAGGGCGCACTGGCAGTCTCAACCTTTCTTATGCCTTCATACATGTGTCTCAAACCTATAGCTCAACCAGGTGTGTTTTTCTTATGGGCTCCTTTTGCTTTTTGCTCTTTTTGGCCGCTCACCTGCTTGTAAAATCAATGTTTCTTCACAAGAGCTATTAGAGTGGCCTCCATCTGCATCTACTTTGGATTTTGGTCCTCTTCTGGTGTTCTGGAATTGAGATACGCACTTAAATATCTGGTTGCTTTCTGTGGCTGTGTGTGCATTACGTAACCTACCCTCATTTTCTCTACATAGAGTCTTCCTCTCACTCCAGCCAAAAGTGTGCCTTTGTGAACATGTCCATCCTCTGCAAAGACTCACTACTGCTGCCGCAAAACAACAAAAGAAGGAGCCTTGCTCCCCTACAAAATCTCCCTTACCTCTAACGTTAGAAGACCTCATGGAGGAAATAAAACTTTTTAAACCTTTTGTCATAGACACCAATGCTACCCTTCAGAGACTAGAGGAGAAATGGTCGTCTAGAGCCTAGAGTGTCGGTGGTGGAGCAGAGTATTAGCGACGCTCAAGACGTGATCCCTAAAGTCGATGCTAACTCCAAAGAAATAGCTCTCTTTAAACAACAAACGGAGGACTTGGAAAATCGCAACAGACGCAATAACCTCAGAATTTATGGTATTCCTGAAGGGGAAGAGGGATCTGACATGATTGCCTTCCTCAAAATTCATATTCCTAAACTGGTTGGTCTTATAAGGAGGGTACTAATCTCAACTTACAACATGCGCACCGCATTGGACCCAAACTTGGAGGGTCTTCTTCTTCTGCACGTCTACCAGTCGCCCCAGAGGAATAATTGTCCTTTTTTTGGAATATACTGAACTGTTAATGGTTCTCTCAGCGGCCAAGCAGAGAAAGCAGCTGTTATGGTCTGGCCAGAGAGTATTCTTTTCACAAGGTGTGGCTCGCGCTACAACCGCCCGTCGTAAGGAGATTCTTTCCTTTCGTCCTGCTCTTCGCTCCATGAATGCCAGATATGGTCTATTGCATCCGTGTTTTTTTAAAGTTACTTACAAGGAAAGGTCCTACTCATTTGACTGCCTTGAGGACTTAAGACAGTTTATTTTTCGCCACAAAGGTGAAGACATGGATTTCGGGAAATCCTGAACATGGACTCATTTAACAAGTATCAGTTCTCTTTCACATAACCTTTTTATTTTACAGGAACAAATGGATATTGCCTCTGTCATCCAGTTTAATATGTAAATGTTGCTTGTCCGTTTTCTCAGGCAGCTTATATGTAACAATTTTTGCATTTTCTTTTTTTACAGATGTTTCTTGTCTAGTACAGTTACCCTTCCTTGATGTTGCTTCCTCCCTGTGCCTCCCTTCCTAGTCCTAGTGTTTATTGTTCCTCTTCATATGTTGATAAGTGTTACTCCCTTTATTAAATATGCTTGTACCCTGTGTTTATCTTTTTTTTTTCTTTTTTCATTCGGCTAAACTCATTATTTCTTTCAACCGGCCGCTCCCTACTCTATTCTCATTCAGTGACCCTCTTTGTCAGTGGTCTTCGTCCCATCTCTTCGACTTCGCTGAATCTGTCGTCTGACTTCCTCTCTGAGTTTCCCAGCCTCCTCATGTTGTTCTATCTACACTGGCATTGTACTTTGTCTATTTTGACTGAAGTCTCCGGGCTTCCTGTCAACTTAAGTTTCTTTATCATTTACACCTCTTTCTCTTTCCTCTTTCCTCTTTTTCTCGATCTCTGGTTTCTTTTTTTCTTTCCTCATTCTTTGAGTTTTAATTCTTCTCTTTCTCTCTTTTTCACCAATTTTCTATCTCAATTCATTTTCATTTACTTTTCTTATTTTGGCTTGTACCCTTTTAATATTCGTTTCTGGCACTTATTCTTATTGTACTTTTTTCTCTCTGTTGGCTCAATATTTTGGCATGCTGATTTCATACAGTTACCAATTTTAGAACGCTTATGGTTGTTTGTGTTGTTCTTCCTTCCCCATCATGACTGACAATGTTAATATCATGTCAATGGAATGTGAAGGGTCTCCGTAACCCCATTAGGAAACAAAGAGTACTCACTCATTTATCTAGATTACATTGTAAGATTGCAATGGTACAGCAAACCCATCTTAATGAAAATGATATTAGTTCTCTTAAAAAGCACTGGGTGAGACACTTGTTTTGCTCCCCGGCTAAGGAAAGAAAGAATGGAGTGATGACATTATTTCACAAATTCCTTTCTCTAACTATAGAGAAGGAGGAGAGGGACGCTGACGGAGAATGGCTTCTTCTCCACCTAGTCATTAATGGTTCCCCTTTTTCTCTCCTCAATATTTATGGTCTTACTGGTTTAGATTCACAGTTTTGGCAAGCTATGTCGCCTGTATTACATTTCTGTTCCAATTCCAATCTCCTGGTGGGTGGGGACTGTAATCAGGTTATGGATCCCTTCATTGACAGGAAATCCTCCTCTAAATATATCCCTAATAAAATGCAAAAAACCTTTACAAACACTATCCATTCGAGGGGTTTGGCTGATGCATGGAGGACTTACAACCCAGATAGTTTAGAATACACCTTTTTTTCTTCCACACATAACTCCAAATCTAGAATCGATTACATTTTTCTGACTCCCATCTTCTAGCTAACTTAACACATGCCGAAATTGGTTCCATTCTTATCTCAGATCATGCTCCTGTTTTTATTAAATTAGATCTTCTCTCTGAACCCTCCAAACCCCGTAGATGGCGATTCAACAACTATTTACTTAAAGATCCTCTCTTTATAGATAGTTTCAAAGATTTTTTATCAGAATTTTTTCTACTAATATCAGCTCGGATATACTATTCCATAATGTTTGGGACGCGTTTAAAGCGACAGCCAGAGGTTTTATCATCGATTATGAGGCTGTCAAGAAAACAACTCTTCTTAAGGAATCCGCTTCTTTATTATCTTCTATTAAACAACTCGGGCATGCTTATTACTCTTCTAATAAGAAGGATACTCCCAAGCAGTTAGTTCAGGCTAAATTAAATTTTAATAGGAAATTGACTGAGGAAGCTTCTGGGACGTTACTAAAGATCAACTCTAAATTCTACGGTGGGCGCAATAGAGCTGGTAAACTGCTAGCAAACTACTTGAAAGTCAAATCTCAGAAATCCAAAATAGTAAATATCATTGATGGAAAAGGTATCAATCACTTTAAAGATGAAGAGATACTGCAATGTTTCACAGATTTCTATAAAGAGTTATATACCCTTGAGTCTTCTCCCGGTCCCCGACAGAGTGTGGGTAGGTCTGCTGGCTGAGTTGCGCCAAGGCAAACGACACTAGGAAATTCCATGTTTTAAAACCTGCCGGGTCTCGATGTTATAATTTGCCAACCCAATTCGGGACACTAGAAAATTCCATGTGTTAAAACCTGCCGGGTCTCGATGTTATAATTTGCCAACCCAATTCGGGTTGGTCATGCATATACAGGTACTACACTGGGAGTTGGTTTAGGATGGTTCATCAGGGTTAAATCACCAGACAACCACCTTTGTGTAGATAGAATCATTTAATTGGTCCTGACGAATCGCCGCTAGATCACATGACTGCGAGGCGAGAAACATGTTGACCTTCTAACAGTGCGCCAAACCTGAGACATTACCTCAGAAAGGCGCCGCCTAGTTTTTTAATCAGGTTGGAAGACCTATTGATTAAAATTGTTCTCTTTGGTACTTCCATCTCCTGTTTTAATTCCTTTTCACTCACTAACTTCCATTCACTACATCAACACTCTTAGGCCCCTCACCCCCACGGCACCATACGGCTATTAGAATAAAAGTTCTCCGCCAAAGAGCCCCTCATAGGGTGCCTGTCAGGTATTGCAGCGCCGACCTGACGAGGAGCATGCCCTATGATGAAGCATGACACCCAGTCGGGTGCGTGAGAGCCCTAATGTCAACAGGAGGATCCCCTCGTTCCCCCTGTAACGCATGACCACTATAAGCCCCCCTGTCCTCTTACATACAGTTAGGGACTGCATATTCTTTGGATTGTCTTCTCCCTCAGACACAGCCTTGGAAAAGTTTTTCGAATCTTTACCCCCCCCCCGTTTCTCTCCTTCGCCCGATTGTTCCCTTTTGGATCAAGCCCTGACCCTATCCGAGGTTAAGCTAGCTCTAGCTCAGTTACCTAAGGACAAAGCCCCTGGCCCGGATGGCTTTACAGCCGAATTTTATTCTTGCTTTTCACAGATTCTTCTTCCTCATCTCCTATCTCTTTTTCAGCTCTTTATTTCCCATAATGAGGCCCGTGGTACTTTTCTAGAAGCTATGACCTGGATAAAGATCCTTCATCCTGTGCTAACTATCGTCCTATATCTTTAATAAATTTGGACTGTAAAATATTTGCTAAAGTGTTGGCCTATCGCATTAATCAGGTTATTCCAGACCTGATCGGTCCCGAACAGACTGGTTTTGTTAGGGGTAGAACTTTGGCAGATAATTCCAGAACCTTTTTGAACATTATTCATCTTGCTTCCAAGAGTTCCTCACCTTTGGCAGCCATCACCCTGGACGCAGAAAAAGCCTTTGATCGCATTCACTGGCTTTTTATGATGCAGGCATTTAAATGGCATGGTTTTGGCCCTGGTATTCAATCTCATATAAGATTGCGCTATTCCTCCCCAAATACCTCAGTTTTTGTTAATGGTTTTCAATCTCTATATTTTGCCTTCAAAGGGGCACTCGTCAAGGTTGCCCTCTTTCTCCATTGCTTTTTATATTATCCTTAGAACTTTTTTTCCACTCTTTACGACATTCTCCCTTATCCTGTGGTTTTATTTATAAATCGAATGAAATCAAATTCACAGCCTATGCCAACGACATCCTGTTATATGTCTCTGATCCCCTTGTCTCTCTCCCTGCTTTTAATGATTTCCTATCTTCCTATGCCGCTTTGTCGGGCTGTAAGTTACATTTTTCAAAATCTGAAGTTCTTCCACTAAACAAATACTGTTTTAAAAATATGTCCATAGATACAGGGTTCAAATGGAACTCAGATTACATTAATTGCTTGGGGGTTAAGTATTCCTCTTCAATCTCTAAAACGGTTCAACTCAACTTGGAAGATGTTTTACAGAAAGTGCTTCATATGTCACAGAAATGGTCACCCTTATATCTATTGTGGAGGGGAAGATTGGACACTATTAAACTGATGATGCTCCCTGTCATTCATTTCTATTTGTCCATGTTATCAGTGAGGCTTCCATTAAGGTTCTTTAAAATCCTTAATAGTACTCTAAGTAAATTCCTATGGAATAATCGGAAAGCTTGCATCTCTCTGTCTTCTTTATCTGCTTCTAAGGATCGGGGAGGTGTCAACTTTCCTAACTTTCGACAGTACCATTCTTCTTTTCTAATACGTCAAGTATTACCATATCTTTCTCCCTCGGAAGAGCCTTTTATATCGGTTTGGCGTAAATTGGAGGATTCCCTGATTCATCCCCTTCCTTTTTCTTCGCTAGTTAACTTTCCACATCCCCCTCGTTCATTTAAGTCCCCAACCATTTCACAATTTATTTCAATCATATATCCGGTCTTTACCAAATCTCTTTTAACTTTGCAAATGTTCCTTGATTCTTCTTCATGGCATAATAAATCCATTAAACTCTCTAACCGTACTATTTTCTGGAAGGAATGGGCTTCTAAAGGGGTAGTCCAAGTTAAGCATTTGTTTCTCGGCTCACATTTTCTTTCCTCTCAGGAAATCCAATCTAAATTTGGTCTACCCGCTACCTCCTTTCTTAAGTACGACTCTTTAAAAATGCTCTTAACTCAGCAGTACTCTCTTTTATCTCGATCTTCTTCTATTTCACTTGATCCCCCATTGGAACCGTTATCCACTTCCTTGTCCGTTCGGGCCTCCCACATTTATAAATATCTCAATTTTTCTCTTCCTAATCGTCCCAAGAGTAAGGTCGAACTTATAGGGGAATTGGACTTACAATGCACCTTTTCTGTTCATATTTTAAACTCTATCTGGTTACAAGTACAACGCACCTCATGTAATGCTAGCACTACTCAAACATTATATTACTTCTATCAGAGGTTGTTTTTAACCCCATTATCTTTCTCCAAATATAGTCCTGATATCCCCTAATTGTTGAACCTGCGCAAACACTCCTGGTACATATTTGCATTCCTTTTTTCTTTGACCCAACATTACCTCTTTCTGGACACAGGTTTGTAAATCAATCTCCTCCATTTGCTCTATCAATTTTCCTTTTGATAATTACTCCATATTTCTGGGTAGTAATTCTGCAAATTGGTTTAGTGCACACAAGTTAGGAACTTTTGTGTATTTGTTATTTGCCATTGGCTCACAAGTTATTACCTCTAATTGGAAAGATGCTACTAAGGTTACCTTTTCTGGCTGGTGGAACCTTCTTTGTTATCATCATAGGCTGGACAGCACTTCTGCCACTACTTCACATCAGCTTCTTCAAAAGGAAGCCTTTTGTTCGCCGCTCACTAATTATTTATCCTCACCTGTAATGCGTAATAAAGTCAATACTTTTGTTTTTCAGCCTCCATGAGTATTGAGAATTATTCTTTTTATATTGTTCATATTAAGATATTATATAGTTTTATCATTTAGCTATTGAAATTGTATAGCGCCTATTATTGCATTTTTCTACTAAATATATTTGGTACGGATGTTGCTTTTTCTTCTTTCTTTTTTCCCTCTCTTTTTCTTTTCTCTCTTTACTTATAAAATGTAAAATGCTAAGTCGCTAAGGTACTTATTCATGTATTATTGCTCCTAGTTTTTATTTTTTGTTTAAATAGTAATTTTATTAGGTTTTTATTCTATTATGGTTTTACACATTGTACACTATTTTTGTAGTTTTCCTACAATTGTTGTTGTAATGTGGTATCCACTGTTCTTACTTATTTCAATAAAGCTCTTTTAAACTTAAAAAGGAATTCTAGGAAGTCCTTACAATCCATCAGGGTTTCAGAGCCCTTCCCATAGTGCAAAGGTCACCTCTGTAACTCAAGAGGATCTGACCCTTTGCATTATCTTTATGTCATTGGGAAGGTCCCTCATTCTCTAAGTCCCTAGCAAAAAATCCTTAATGTAATTCTGGTAGTTTCCACGGGATATAAAAGGGAAGGTCTACACCCAACCAAGATCCTTCCTGGTAAGGGCCGACAAATCATTGGCTTTTGTAAACATTAAGTGACATGTTCAACATACAGTAAGCACGTACAAGGCCAAAACCAATCATACAAGACTCTTGATCTTTTTGGCAGCCGTGCTGGCTCCAGTGCTTAATTTGTAAAGAATTAAGTGCCAGGGCTCTCGTCAGGAGGCTACTGCAGGTTGCACCACAGATTGCCCCTGCCAGCGCTGCCAGTGATGCTAACAACACAACTACTAACCATCACACTCTTACAACTGTGATAATATGGACTTTTTCAGGCCCCCAAAGCTATGAGAATGGCTTGGGCGGCAGGTAATAGTCATTTGTGATGTATATTGATTTAATACTTAACTGTTGTTGTGGTCATCTCTACATTGACCAGACAGCACCTCGTGGCAGACTGTCATAAGCACCAGTGCTGACAATTAAGTGCCGGTGCCGAGCACCGGAAACCACTGGCTCAAATTAAGCACTGGCTGGCTCCATAAGCACTGAGTCCTGTCAGACATAGTTTATCCAGACCCTGAGCTAGAATTAGTTGGTGGTCAGCAATTTTGGGAAGTCAGCACCTGGGTCCTCCGCCCCATGATCCAGTGTCACTTACATTTCATAGGGCTTCGTAACTTCATCAGGGCCCTGGTGAATTACCCTTCAGTGTGAAACTTGATGGTGGGTGTACAAGCTTTGGAATTCACTTTCTTTTTGTGTGGCTCTGCTGACGTCACTTAAAGCAGCCATAGAGAAACTTGGCCATGGACCTTTGCCTATGGATGGTGGTACTTCCTGTCTTCCTATCCTATTAGACTGGTCTACCGCCTTTGATACAGTTGATCATAGCCGGCAATTTTAGGTCCTGAAGTCACTTGAGGACCATGGGTATAGATGGTCAAGTGCTAAGCTGGTAATTGTCCTTTCTTACCAATGGAAAACAGTTGGTGAACTTGAGCACTTTTACTTTAAAACCAACAGCTATAGCCTGTGGTATATTACAGAGTTTAGGTTTGGCTCTTGCATTATTCACTTTATATATGGAAGTGATTTGCATTTGATGGAAGAAGCAGGTGTGGAAATCAACAAATATGTGGATGACACATACATTTATTTGAATATCCTGTTGGATAAACAATTATCTCTTTCAAAAACTGTTAAACGTTGCTCAGAACTGTAAATTCATTTGCTAAAGCTTAATCCCAATAATACATAATATATCTTATTCCATCTGCTTTATGATCTGAATTTCAAAACAAGATGCCTAGTAGAGCTTCACATTGGGGGCTTCTCACCTTCTTTGTCCACAAAAGTAAAATCTCTGGGACTCTGGTTAGATTCTCACTTGTCGACTACAACTCAGATTGAAAAGGTTGCATGGCAAGAAAATGAAGCCTTGTCTTCATTCAAATGAGTTCCGTTTGTGGGTCCAGGCTTTAGTGGTTTCCTCAATGGACTACAGAATAATCTCCTTATGGATACCCCAACATTTTCCCTCACTACCATTAAAGCTTGCTTCCTTCAGCAGGCAAGTTTATGTAGGGTACACGAAAATATGACCACATTTCTCCTGTGCTCTGAAATTTGCACTGGCTACTATTGGAACCCAGGGTTAAATTCAATGTAGCTTGCATTACTGCTAAAGCTTTACATCTGAAATAACCCAGTTACCATTACACCACCCTAAAGCCATCATGGAACAGAAGAAACCTGAGAAGTCCACAAACTCTAACTTTAAAAACTAAGAAGTACAGAAACAAATCAAGCAATTTGAGGGGCAGCAGCAACATTCCGGAACTCCTGGTTGATTTGATATGTGCTGAATCACTTTGTTTTTCTTCCCGCTGCCATCTGCTATCCTTATGTGGGGATGACTCTCTCCTGTCTTCTTGCATTTTTACCGTTCATGCTTCTTTCTACTCCTTGGATTCTCTGTGTGCTCTATCTTCCTCTCTGGTTTGCCTTGTTGCTATGGTGTTGTAGTTCTGATTAATCATTTCATTTCTAAGATTGTTTTGCTTGGTTCAATGGATAGATGCTATGCACTGTTTAATTCTACTGTACAGGACAGCACTTTGGGTTGAGTGCTCTCGGTAAAAATTAAAAATGAGTAAATATTTCTGGTCCTAATGAAATTGTCCTATTTCCTTTTGACATCCACTCATTCTAGAAGGCCTGAGACTTTTCGTGGCCATTCTGCAAATGCTTCTGTGAGATGCTAAGAGTTTTTGTGTCCACCAGGTTTGGTTTGTTGTGGTCCCTGAACTTTCGTTATATTGCGTTTATTGCCTGTTTATCAAAAGCAGTAGACAGCAGCTAGAACAACAAACAATGGCAAAGCTAGTAGGTCTCACTTTTGAGACCTTTGGGCTTTGACAATGGTTTTTAGCCATGCAGTACAGCATACCCAATGCTGTGCAATATGGATAAATAATAAACAAAAACCTGTGACGTGTCATTTTGTAGGCAAGCATACCTCACATGCATGCGCCTACAAAATAACGCAAGTGCTTTTTTTTATTTGCCAATCCAAGTAGGATCCGCAAATAAAAAGAAAAAATGTGCGAAACACAGAGGGCGCAGGTGCACCGAGCAACACGGAGGACAGGGGGGACGCAAGCAACACGGAGGTCGTTGAAGGAGAGGAGAGGCAACGATTGAGAGAGCAATGTGGGGCATGTGGGTAGAAGCACACAAGCAAGAACGCAACAGTGGGAGAACGTGAGCATGAGCACAACATGGTTGGAAGCGGGGAGAAGCACATAGGTGACAGTGAGCAACATGGAGTGCAGGGAAGAAAAGTACACGAGGGAGAAGCTGTAAATCACATGCACCCATAAGGAGTGTTTAACAAAAAAAGATAAGTAGTGTTGGACTTGGCCCTTTTTGCAGGGTCATCCTAGAACATTTTGCCTTCCTTCAGTATTTTTTCTGACCTGTTTTTGTTGGTTTTATGACTCTGGACACTTCACCACTGCTGATCAGTGCTAAAGTGCATGTGCTCTCTCTTGTTAACTTGATAAGATTGGTCTACACCTGTTTGGCATATTTAATTTTCCTGTAAGTCCCTTGTACAGTGGTAGTCCATATACCCAGGGCCTGTAAATTAAATGCTACTAGTGGGCTTGCAGCACTGCTTGCGCCATCCACCGAAGTAGCCTTTCGAACCTGTCTCAGGCCTCTGCCGCTGCAGGGCCTGCGCGCACAATTTACTGTCACAGTGACGTGGCATGTACAGTGGTTGTCACGTCTGAAACTCCCCTTTTACTACATATAAGTCACCCCTAAGGTAGGCCCTAGATAGCCCTATGAGTAGGGTGCTATGTAGGTAAAAGGTAGGACATGTGCCTTAACTGTGTGGCATGTCTTGGTAGTGACAAACAGCTTACTTGGTTTCTCACTGCTGAGAGGCTGCCCTCTCATAGATTTGCATAGGGGATTCCCTGATATGTGCTTCAGTGGAAGTTTCTGATATGAGAGGGGTAGCGTGACCATTGGTATGTTTGGAATAGTAGTGATAAATCCTGCTTATTGGGGAAAGCAGATTTGTGATTACTTATTTAGAAATGCCACTTTTAGAAGTGGGCATTTCTGTGTGCTTATTAGTTTTGAACCCTGCCTGAATGTGTATTCACCGTCTGGTTTTGACTGACAGGAGAGAGGGGATGTGCATTCACTCTAGACAATCCCAAAGGGGGTTGAGGTGTGTCCTGCCTTTCCTGGATGACTCAGCGCTAGGCTGAATAGACCTTGGCTGCATTTAGAGTAGAGGGAGGAGTTTCCCTTGCACCTGAATAGGCCTGGTTTGCATTTGGAGTGGTGGGAGGAGTTGCGCCTGCACCTGAATAGGGCTGTGCCTGCCTTCTACAATGCTGTTTCCGCCCCCCCTGTGGTGTGTCTGGAGCCAGGGCCTGGGATGTGAAGGGGAGTGTTGTGCACTTCTATACAGTGGCTGAAGTACCCCCCAGAACAAAGACATTCTGACTATCAGTACACTGGCTGTGACCCATGAATAGGGACACTGCGTGGAATTTGTAACCAGATGCTTCTGGACTGTCAGGAGGAACTGCCTTGGGACTTGATTATTTTGGAATGCTGACCTGCTGCCTATTGGGCTGCAATTAGGACTGTCACTTTGCTCTGGGACCCTTGTGCTGGCCTGCCTGGCTACACCCTGCTGTTGTGTCCCCAGTGCTCTGCCAGGAGTGCTGCTATGCCTCTGGTCCTTGAAAACTTGAGTGCTGTATTTTTTTTTTCATCTTAGAAAGGAAGGCTGTAAAAGTGATTTTTGCCTGAAGGGACCGCGTGGCAAGCGCTTGATTTCACGAAGTTCACACGGTTTGGGAGTTGTCTGCCTCCCAGCCTGTGGAGCGCCGTACCTGGCCATTTCTCCCGGTTTATTTCAAAGTAGCGCATGCAAAGCGCTTGCCCGGTTGCTGAGTAACTGGAAGAGGCATGGGCCCATTCTGCCCTCCCCCTTTGTTTGAAAGAGGGGTCGCAAAGTCGTCCTAATGTGAGCGGGGCCCCGCAAGGAAGGCCGCACCCGCCCTTCACAATACCTTGGGGGAGAGAAGGTGATCCCTCTGGTGCCGCCAGCATTCCGGGCAAAGGATCGCGGTCCACCGAGGCCCTGCCCCATCAAGACGCCGAGCCTCTGCAGTGAGGGATGACTGCCCAGGAGAGGCGGGGACGTTTTCGGAAGGGGAGAGAGCCATTGCCCCCGCAACCACCAGGAAACGCCTAGAGGAGTGCCTGCCCTGCTGGGGGGCGGGTTTGTGTAAGGCTGAGATTACCGGAAGCTGAGCCGCAGGCTTGCGGCAGCTGCATGGGCCAGTTCAGCCAATGGGGGAGACAGGTGAAGGTCTCCCGTGTGGAAAGCCCGAAACGGGCCCTCCCCCCACCTACTCCATTGTAGCAACACACCGCGGAGGGGGCCTCAAGATATTGGGAATCGGCTGCAGGCCGGAAAGGAAACCCTTGACGGAGATCCCGGACCTGCTTAGAAACTGCTGTATACTCTGTGGAAGTACTGCAGTCTATGTTTTATTGTGGTGTCCTGCCGGGTCAGGATCACCAGTACTGTTATCCTGAGAAACTGCCCCATGGGTACAGTGAGGGTGCCCAGTGAGGAGGTTCTTGTGACAGGGGTCATATATATATTTATATTATTGCCCTACCTATGATGGTGCAGCTGTTAAGTGCTCACTGTTTTGGCCATAATACTTGCCTGGTTGGCAAGCCAATTGAGATTTATGTCAGTGTGGGCAAAACTTTGTCATATACTGCAATGTGCTTTATGACCTATGGAATGTCATGACAAGTGCCTAGTGGCACAGTAATTTATGTGATTGTGGTCTAATGTGGCTTATGAACAATACAAAGGATATTTTTATATAGCCTTGTGTGGAGTCTCTTTTTGTGGTGTGCCTAGTATGTCACTGGAGAGTGTGTGTGTTGCGCAAACGCTTTACAAATTGCCTCGGGGATCAGCCTGACTGCTCTGCCAAGCTACCAAGGGGGTGAGCAGGGGTTATCTTGTGTGTGTAACTCCCTTACCCTGACTAGAGTGGTGGGTTCTGCCTGGTTTAGGTCAAGCCGGACTGGCTACCGGGTGCTTTTTGCTGGCGTGGCAGGGTGGGGCCCAGGTTCACTCAAGAGGGGCCGATTATGTTGCTGGGGAGCTGCAGGCGCTTCCAAATGAACAATGCAAAACAAATAGCTTTAAAGCGTACTTTTTAAAACATTTGTTTTGCATTGTTTATTACGGAAAGCCCAGTAGCCAATCCGGCCCTGGTTTAGGTGTATACCCTAGCCAACCAGAACCCCCATTTCTAACAAGTATTATTTCAAAACTGAGTATTGAAAGCAGAGAAACCAGTCATTCAAAAGAGATGAGAAAAAGGAGAGAAAAACACAAGATTGTCAAACTGGGACACAAATTAGAAGCAGGCAAATGAGAGTCATAATAAGGCCAACCAATGGTAAGCAATGGTAGGGCTCCAAACCCCTGTACGTTCTTGGTAAGCCCACAGTATGCTTTTCACAACCAAGCAACTGTGCAATGTGCTAGGCTTGACCTAATCTTCCATGAGATGTAAAAAAAAGACACAATGACCAAGTTGTCAGCATGTGCATACATCTCGGTCTACATATCCAGAGAGTTAGGGGCATATTATCAACAGATTGCGATAATTATCGCAAAGCGCGCTTAGCGCATTTTTTATTATCGCTGGCTATCGCTGGATTTCATCGCCGTGGTAGCGGGGTATTAGCAACGCTTTGCTCCAAGGCGATATGAAATCCAGCCATAGCCGTGAGAACATGCTTTATCGTGAGAAAACAAGCGATAATTTTCCTGCGATACTGTAAACCTTGCTAATAGGCAGGTTTGGACTTAGCCTTGCAATCCACCTCCCATATGAAAGATGGCTAAGTCGTATTTTTAGCAGGAGTTAAAAACCTGCGATAAAGGGGGCTTAGCGCGGCTTTCATTCTCGCATCGCGGGTCCGGTGCAGCCTTGTTAATATCCCGAAGCTATCTTAGCGAGTGTTTGTCATGGAGTTGTGTGAAGGAACGCCCACTTTGCATGTCATTAGCGATAAATATTGCTGACATGCAAAGTGGCAAAAAAAACGGCTGCTAACTCAAGGAAACAAGCGCTAATGCTTGTTAGTGAGTCCTTGTTAATAGTGCGATAGAAAAATCGCCGCTTTTTCGGCGATATGTGCCGAAAAAGCGGCGATACTTCTCTTGATAATATGCCCCTAAGTTTACACGTTACAAACAGCAAACAGACAGGTGTCAAGGAAGATTGGGATACTGCTAGGCAAAACCCTTTGGAAGGCTATGCTGGATCTAAAATTCCAAGAAATCTCGAAATGTAATGTTTTGCAAATTATTTCAATTGATTTGTTTGCATTTAGCTACCGATATGCTCCTGTGGACCACCAACAACCATCTCCCAGAAGCTAGAGTCTCCAGACCACTGTACAGGAACAGATGGGAGATACCTAATAGCAGCAGCATTCGATACAGCATGCTGAGATAGGTTCATCAGTCTCTTAACAATGCAATAAAACGTGTGGATCCGTTTAACCAACTAGAATTATTAGCTTGGGTAGAATAACACTTCATTAAACAGTTGCAAGCCACAAAATCCGTATGCTGGAAAATCAATCCTGCCTCCTTGGGCAGGCAATATAATCTCATCCTGGCTGCTGCTTTCCTGGGCATAGCTATGCATGACTAATATTGGCCTGCAACCTAACCTAAGTGTAACTTCTTAAATGATCAAAGGATGAGAAACCACCAGAGATTAGAAAGGATTATCACATGTAAATCAAATTAAAACTCATGACTGGTTTTCTAGTTTGCACATTTAAAACATGGAGCCGTCTGCCAAGGGACGCCTTTTCATTTTCCACAAACAATAATTAAGCCTTAAAAGAAGCATGAGCAGCTGCTGGGCACGTTTGAGTCAACAAACAATTTACACCCATTCAGTGGAGTTGTTTTAGGTAGATCACAGGCATGGGGATTAGAGTCAAATGTATATATGCATTTTTTTTCTCCCGAGAATGCACCTCTGCCGGGGTTACCGCGTCTGCAATGTATGCCTTTTATTATGCCTCAAAGACCAAAGGCGACTCACAGGTGGAAATCTTATATGCGCATGTTCTTGGGCAAGAAGGAGCAAGAGCTCTGCCAGACAGACTGACTCACCACGATATTGAAAAGGAAAAAGACGAAGACGAGAGAAATCTAACCTTGGCTCTTTGCCTATCACCCACATTTGTTTCCATTTCAGAGAGGCTTGGAGGGAACCACAATCAATGGGTGTTTGAGGCGCCATCTGGAAGACAGAGCAAGTCTGTGGAAGTCTTCTGAGCCTTGTTCAATTGTTCGCCTTGTAAATAACTTGTGTCGGGCACTATGTTTTATATTGTTTTGACTGTATTTGTAGTTTGGTTGGTTGGTACACACAGTGCCTACAGTAATTTCAGTGAAGATTACTTTAACGTTCAGGCCAAATAACCCAAGGTTAACCAAAGTTATACTCACTAAAGCTAATACTGGGGCGTGCTCTGTTGGGCAGTGTGGTACCTCAGTTAAAGCTCACACGAAGAGTGTACCCTCTGTATTTCTCCATAAGTGGCCAATGCAATTGTCACAACATCAACATTCACTTCAAAGATGCCATTATAATCCGATATCTTGACAGCTCTTCAGTGGGTGTCCAAATTCATAAGCAACCCACTGACTCCAGTGCACACACGCTTGTAACTGATCAATAGGAATTGTCACACACTTGAATCAGCCCAAAGTTAATTTCCCATTCTCAATGTGTAAAAGTATCACAAAACATTTAGGGTTACAGATAGCAATACATTTGGCTTGACATAAAACACGAGTACAAGGATAGGGCAGCGACTAATAAACAGCCTGTCCCATTTTCAAGAGTGAACAGTTTAAGACTGTCAGAAGAGGAAGCAGAATGTACTGCTTGCCTCATGGCCCCCTGCTGCCACTGCTAAATGCACTTATATGTCACAAAAGCAGCTGCTAATAGGTGGACCATACGCTGGAGCTGACTCGAAATATATCCTAGGACCGTTTTTTTAGGTCGAGCCTGGGCAGAGCATGGGCTGCTCTGCAAGGCATGCTGTACTGAGGTAGGGACTTGAAGCTTCGCCCACTCTTCGCCCACACTTTTCATTGGCTTGTGTCATTGGCCACTGTAAAATGTGGCTGTTCATTGGTCAAAAGGCTTAGTAGTCCCTCCTTAGTACCGCCTTGTCTCATTTTGTAACCTCCCATGGCGACACCCCCTGTTATGTGTGTTGTTACTCTGTAGGCTTTAATTACAGCCTCCAAGTACTATTTTCTCAAATAGCTTTGTCCTGCCTGCTGTTGAAGGCAGGACACACTCTCTCCTAACGCTTTTTAAATTTTTTATAGCACTCATTTGCAATGCAATAGGTCTCGCATTTGAGAGATTTTAAGCTATTGGCATTGTAAATGACAATGCCTTCTATTTATCTGTTTTAAAAACAACACATATATAAAAGGCATTCAGGCACATGCATCAAGGTAGGATTTTATGAGTCCCTAATTGCGATTATTAAGGAATCGCAATTAAGGACTCGCAAAAGCCTATGCATGTAGGAATCGCTATAAAAATAGCGATTCTTATACATTCCTTAATTGCGACTCGCAAATTGCGAGTCGCTTTTAAGGAATGGCTTCCCATTCATTCCTATGGGCCAGGCCCATAGGAATAAATGGGAAATTGCGAGTCCCAATTGGTACTCGCAAATTGCGCATACAATTTCAAGGGTGCAAGGGTGTCAAAAGGACACCCTGTTGCACCCCTGAAATTATACTGTGCACCCATGTTGCGCACACACATGCCCGTGTGACATGAACTTTGAAAAATGCACTTTTGTGCATTTTTCACAGTGTTTGCAAAATACCGTTTTGTTTTATTTCACGGTAAATTGCGGCCCCAAATAGCGAAATCGCTATTTGAAAGTGCTTCTTGCATTGCATTTAAGGAATCGCAAATTGCGATTCCTTAAATGCAATCGCAATTTTGGAAAACGCAAAATATTGCGATTACCGAAATTGCGCATGCCAAATTGTTTGATGCATCGCAAAAGCCCATTTTGCGATCGCAAACGGCCGATTTTTGCGAAACGCACCGTTTGCGATCGCAAAAAGCTTTGATGCTTGTGCCCCATTGTCATTTACAATGCCAATGGCTCAAACTCTCATAAATGCGAGACCTATTGCATTGCAAATGCTTGTTAATTTTGAACGAAGTACTAGTCTAGACACCACAAAACTAGAGAGGGGCCTTACATAACATTTGTGACCTCGGCCCCACAAAAGCTTTTGACAAGCCTGGAGCCGTTTGTAAATAAGGAGGTGAATAAAAGTGAATCCAGAGCTGCGACACGACACAGTTTTTTTGTTTTTTTTTACATTTTAAAATCACTAAAATTACAATGGTCATTTCAAAGTGAACAAATTTATGGCATCACCAAACTTCAGTGTCCATACTTAAGGTTGATTATTTTTTAGGGGACAGACATCCTAAATGGAGATGTGTGCAGGGGGGCGGGGGAGAGGGGGATTAGCAGTATAACTCGTCAAGGCACTGGACAGAATGGCAAGAGGCAAAGTGTAAAACAGTTACAGCATTACACGTCTCCTGGAGTCACGCGTAAAGATGCAGCTGAATGCTCGAGGGGGAATTTGAGGTAAAATATTTCAGAGTCTAGTTTTAATCGTGACCACAGATGTCTGCTGTAATTGTTTCCTTTTGAAAATGTATGATCAATAGCAGGAACCGTGGGATTATTAAGCAATCTGGGGACACAGTGTAAAAAGACACTAGATGTATGCAGAAATGGAGCAGCTGGTTGGGCAACAAGACCGCAGAGGGCTTTTGCGATCAAACATGCGTAATTCCTATAGGTACATCTGCTCTACATCACGACTACTCAGTCGAGTTGTTTCTTTTTATCTTTTTTTTAAATTACAGATTTCCGCAAACGTAACTGAAAACGTTCAAAACCACTGTCAGGTAGCAAGTTTATTGTTTTTATTATCACTTTTCAAGCAAAGAACAGGATGTGATATTTCGCGACCACCTTTAATATCAGAATGATAATCTGGGCCTGGGGGGTCTTGACTTGTGCAACTATAAAGCAGAAGGGACCACCAAGGCTGTACTGATGGGAAGGTCACACACATCGCATCTGTTGCCGGGGCTGTTCATTAAGGCTTTTAATTCCAAAATTCACTAATGCTGAATTATCGACCGCCCATCTATTCCCTATGATGTTTTGTAATTGAATTTCTCTCTCCGTGGGAGATCTCCAACCACCAGTGTCTGACATAGTCCACCCGCGAAGAAAGAAAGGCTGAACGGCACCTTCCCGGAAGGAGCTGCTTCGTGGGGAAGCAAAAAGTCTATAAAATATTCTGTGTCATTCAGTACCCTTCACTCGACCCCTCACAATTCTCCTCCTGTCCTTTCAGTGACTGGAATTCAACTCGAGTAGTTGCGGAGTGCGCGAGCTCGGGTTTCGACGTCACTTACACATACATCATCGTGTCAGCGTGTGTGCCAAAAACAAAACAAGGCCCCTCTGGCATCTCTCATAAAGTAAACGGTGCGGATCCTGTGCTGCACGAGCTTGCTTCCAGTCCTTCGTTCTGTACACTATCAATATATCCTCTACCTCCACCCTCTCATTCATCCCAAACTCCATACCACTACCATGATCCCCAGAATAACCCTTTCTAGACTCTTCCCTACTCTACCCCTCCTTGCATCATCTCATACCTCTTTTACTATTCCGATCCCACAAAACAAGCCTTTCTAAACCCTTCCCTCTGACTTTTCCCCCTCCACCTCCCTTTTACTCATCCCTAGCCTACTGCTATGAGCTCCAAAATATCCCTCCACTATCCTTTTCAATCCAAATAACAGACTAATGTGTCCACACTCAAATTAATTTCATATTTCACTATACTAACTCACCACTAATCCTTTATGGGTTCCGGAGTAGAGTGCTACTCGCTGAAAAAGCGCTTCAACACCTCATCAGGGGTAGCAAGCTCTATATAAATGCAAACCTTTTTCCCTCTTCTATCCCTCCGCTACCCTTCTCAATCCAAATAACTGACTAACATAGCCACCACTCAAATTACTTTCGTTTTTCACTATACTAATTCACCACTAATCCTTTATGGGTTCCAGAGTAGCGTGTTACTCACCAAAAAAGCGCTTCAACGCCTCGTCAGGGGTAGTAAGCGCTATATAAATGCAATTACAATACAATACAATACACCTAGCAATGCCTGCTGGCTTATTAAATGGCTGCCGCTTCACAAGCAGTCCAGTGTAAGAGAGAAGACTGGTACAGTGTAACACAGCAAAATGAATGGCATCTTCGTGGTCCTTGGAGTGACAGGGAGGTGTTTAATCTAGTTTCTAAAAGTCTGGAAATTGTTAATGCTGGGGTCAGAAATGATGGGGTCTGTCATTGCTTTCCAAGCCAGAGAGCAGCTCTAATTAAAGAAATGGCATTGATGGGGAGAGGGAAAATAAAGTATTTGGCTCCACTTTTTGGTGTTACTGCATTAGCTCACTAACAAAGGACCAGATAAGGCCTGCTTTCTATTTTGTAAATGCATCTTGTAAAAGGAGCGGCATCTTGATTATCCTTGAGTGCAACTCAGTCGACAAAATCACTGAGTGAAGGCCATCCCTTTGCCATTCCACTGAGTTACTCATTTCAAAAATTACTCTCTTGGGGAACAAATGCTAAAAGTACTTCAATATTCTTATACAACACTTTCCCCTCATAAATCATTGTATTGCCACATAGCGTGCCACCCAAATACATAGTCAACCCGATTAAAAGTACTAATCTACAAATCTCAGATACAGTCACTCCCTGTCTTGTCCATTCTTTCCCCCTATCCTCTCCAGTCCCCAAACCACAACCACAGTTGACTTCTAAAGCACTGAGACTTACAATTGATGTTTCAACAACATTTATTTGATCTCTCAAGCAAATAGGCTAAATGACTAATAAGCAATGAAAATATCATCAACCACAACAGGCCTAAAGCTACAGAAACCCATACCAAGGCTATGAGCACGAAATCATGACATAAAACACCAATTCAACTCTTAGCTCATCACCACAACATAATGAACCACAAGCAGCAAGAATCGTCGACTGCTGCCCTTATAACTGAACAAACACTAAAACATATCACCAAGTCCACTTAAAACCTTTTCCTAAGGAAGAAACACAGTGGGGCCTATTCACAAACTGCATTTTGTAGAATAGAAAGTAGTACTACAGGCGGACTAATCACGTACCTCAATATTCTATTCACAAACCTACGCCCAGAGACCTCAGCCTCTCCTATCTTTTAGTGCGGATATCTCCACCATGGTAGTGGAGATCTCTGCACATGTAGAGGCACATTTTATTAGTAAATGTGAGAGGGACAGGAAGGAGTGGCAAGAAAATTTGGAATGCTTACCTCTAACTGTTAGAGGGGTTAGGAAATTTAAAGAGGGGTTTAGGGAAGGCTATGCTAATACAAACACACATCCACAAAAGAGTAACATCATTACTATTAGAAATTGAGGTTTCTGGTTGGCAGAGTATACACCCTGTCCAAGCAGGAGCCACAAACCTAGTCAAGGTAAGCCAGATACACAACCAAAATTAACCTGTGCTCACCCTCTGGTAGCTTGGCACAGAGCAATCAGGCTTAACTTAAGAGGCAATGTGTAAAGTATTTGGGCACACTTTAATTACAGTGACACAGTGAAAACACCACAAAAACTCCTCTTCAGTTTAGAACAATAGAGAGTGTTCATCTGAGTAAAACAAGACCAAATCGACAAAACTCCAATAAGTAGAACTTGAGATATGAATTTTTAAAGATTAAATGCAAAACAGTGCTTAGAAGTCTCTAGCAGTCAAGAGGATATTTGAGGTCAAAAGGTTACTTGAGGTCACAAGGGACCGGTAGAAATCCAAAGTTCTACAAAACCCCACTTTAGTCCACTCTACTCTGACACAGTAGTCCGCTGTTCTCCACTAGTCCATTGTATGCCACTCCACTCTAAGCCATTCAATGCCATTGTGCTCTATAACACTGTATGCCAATCCACTAAACGCTACAACACTGTACTATACTGTACACCACTCCACTCTACAGAAATCAAGTAGACTGTATGCCACTCTACTCTACTGTAGTCTACATCACTTTCCAATGCTGTACGACACCCCGCTACACTCTACTGTACAACACAGTACTCCAATTTATGGCACTTTACTCAACTGTATGCTATGCCACTCCACTCTACTGCACCCCACACCACTATAGTCTACAACACGCCACTACACTCCACTGTCTGACACTTTACTTCACTCTGCACTACCTCACTCCAATAAACTCCACTCCACGATACTCCACTCTACTACACTTTATCCCACTCTACCCAATTGTATTGTAGTCCGCTCCATGCCACTCTACTGTCTGCCACTCTACTCCACTGTATGCAACTACACTCTATGTTAGACTTGGCATCTTTTGGCATGTTTCCCCTGAGTTTTTGCTTTCTGACCTCCCGGTTTTGACTCTGTTTTTGCTGGCTTAGTGTCTCTGCACACTTTTCTCACTGCTGATCAGTGGTAAAGTGCAAGTGCTCCTGTTGTAAACTGTATTATGGATTGGTGTTTCCATGATTGGAATATTTGATTTACCTGTCAGTCCCTAGTAAAGTGCACTGAGCGTGCCAGGGCCTGTAAATCAAATGCTGT
This sequence comes from Calotriton arnoldi, assembly GCA_963921515.1. Taxonomy (NCBI): domain Eukaryota; kingdom Metazoa; phylum Chordata; class Amphibia; order Caudata; family Salamandridae; genus Calotriton; species Calotriton arnoldi. The sequence continues at coordinate 378,798 of CAWUFW010011747.1, forward strand.
TAGTGGGCTGTAGCACAGGATTGTGCCACCCACGCAAACGGCCTGTAAATTTAACTCTGGCCTGCCATTGCAGAGCCTGTGTGCAGTCTGGGACTGCCATGTCGACTTGGCAACTGTACCCACTGGCCAGGCCCTAACCTTCCTTTTTCTTACATGTCAGTCACCCCCAAGGTAGGCCCAAGGTACCCCTGTGGGCAGGGTGCAGTGTATGTGAAAGGTGGGACATGCCCTGGTGTGTGTGTGGCATGTCCTGATAGTGAATTACTGCCAATTTCGTTTTTCACTATCGCAAGGCTACCTGTTCCCATAGGACAGAATGGGGAGTTTGTTTATAACATCTTATAAACATAACTGGCCCTGGGAACTAGGTAGAAAAATAAAGTTTAGTATGCCTGAACTCAGAATCTAAAGATGCATCTTTTAGTAAAAGTGATTTTTACATTCTGTGTTTGAAAATACCACTTTTAGAAAGTAGGTATTTTCTTGCTTAGCCATTCTGTGTGCCTCTACTAGGATGTGTATTGACTGTCTGGCTTTAGAGTTACAGGAGTTGGGGAGGTGCATTCTCTCAGATGGCCATCAGGGGGTTGATATGTGTCCTACCTTTCCTGAATGAGTCAGGGCTGGGCTGTATAGACCTGGGCTGCATTCAGAGTAGTGGGAGGAGTTGTCACTAGCACCTGAATAGGCCCAGTCTGCATTTAGAGTGGTGGGAGGAGATTTCCCTTGCACCTGAATAGGCCCTGTCTGCCTTGGACAATGCTGTCTCCACCTCCTGCTAGGAATCTGCACCAGTGAGGACAGAACTGGTCCGAGGCCATGCCTCTTTATACACCTCTCTGCAACGCAGCTCTGTGGCGCTTACTGGAGGTACCTGGTGGGCTAGTTGAACCCCAGGGACCCTCAGGATTCAAGGGGACTTAATCCCCCAATTTAAAATGCACCACGGGGCGCGTTTGCACACTTGTCACATTAGGCCCGCCCCCTCCCTTCACCTCTGTGCAAACGGGCCCTCTGGCACGTTGTAAGTTGGGGGATTAAGTCCCCTTGAATCCTGAGGGTCCCTGGGGTCCAACTAGCCCACCAGGTACCTCCAGTAAGTGCCACAGAGCTGCGTTGCAGAGAGGTGTAAAAAGGGGCGTGGCCTCGGACCACCTCTCTGCAACGCAGCTGTGTGGTGCTTACTGGAGGTACCTGGTGTGCTAGTTGGCCCCCAGGGACCCTCAGTATTCAAGGGGACTTAATCCCCCAACTTGGAACGTGCCAGTGGGTGCGTTTGCAGAATGGTGGAGAAAGGGGGCGTGGCCTTTGTCCACCTCTCAGCAATCCCACTGTGTGGGGTTTACTGGAGGTAAGAGGTAGGCTAGTTGGCCCCTAAAGGACCCCCAGCAGCGAAGGGGACTTCAATCCCCATCAAAGAGTGCGTCAGGGAGCGCGTTTGTAGAGTGGTGGGCAAAGGGGGCGTGGCCTGCTCTTCGAACTTAGCAATGCTGCTGTGTGGGACTTACTGGAGGTAATAGGAGGGTTAGTTGGCCCCCAAGGATGTCCTTGGGGGCCAACTACCCCTCTTGTTACCTCCAGTAAGTCCTGCACAGTGGGATTGCTAAGACCTCTTCGGAGGCCATGCCCCCCTTTCTCCACCATTCTGCAAACGCGCCTCCTGGCAGACTACGGGATGGGGGATGAAGTCCATTTTACTCCTGAGGGACTTTGGGGGCCAAGAAGCCCTACTGGTACCTCCTGTAAGCCCTATGCACCGGAATTCCTGAGCGCTGGTCGGAGGCCCAGCACCTTTTCTCCACCACTCTGCAAACGCGACTACTAGTTAAAGAAGTGTTTGCAATGTAATAGGTTTCGCATTTGCGAGAATTAGAACTATTGGCGTTGTAAATGCAAAAGTTTTTTACTAATGTTTTTTGGAGTGGAGTGGATGTATGTTATGTGTGGTGGAATTATGTGGTATGTTGTGCAGTGAAAGTATGTAGATAGAAAGTATGTGGTATTTAGTGTATAGGAATTATGTAGAGTGGGATTATGTGTTATGGAGAGTAACTATGTGGTATGGTAGTCTGTGTTGTGGAGTGGTAACCTCAGGTTTAGTCTTCCTCGTTTCCATAGAAGCTCAACTATGAACTCAGTTAGACAAAAAAAGATGGAATCACTGAGGAGCACTTGTGGACCTAGTCAGAGGTATGAGCAGGGCCACTGGAATTATGTGACTGTTTGGCTGCACCGACTTTCGCACAATTATACATTTTCTGCATTAGCCACATAATTCATCATCTGCACCCTAATCTGCAGATTTGAACAAAAAAAGCCTTGTTTTAGCTGAAACGGGTCAAACGTTACCAAAAATGCAGCGACAAGTGTTACAGCGTGGTGGAAGGCCCTTTGCAAACCTAGAATTGTCACGTGTTACTTATTGCTAAATGTGGGTGTTAAATAGGTACTAATGATGTGCAAGCGACTCTTGCTTCCCTCTGCGCCTCTCTTGCCTCTTTCTGCATTTCTGTTGCTTCTTTCTGCACGTTTCTTTCTTTTTCTGCACTTCTCTTGACCTCATTCTGCAAATCTCATGCACTTTCTGCACCTCTCTTCCCTCTTTCTGCACGTCTGTTGCCTCTTTCTGCACCTCATTTGCTTCTTTCTGCACCCCTGTTGTCTCTTTCTGCAGTCGTCTTCCCTCTTTCTGTACCTTTCCTGCCTGTTTTTGCATCTCACTTGCTTCTTTCTGCACTTTTCTTGCTTCTTTCTACACCTCTGTTGCTTCTTTCAGCAATTCTCTTGCCTCTTTGTGTACTTGTCTTGCCTGTTTCTGCACTTTTCTTGCCTCTTTCTGCACCCCTGTTGCTTCATTCTGCACTTTCCATGCTTCTTTCTGCACCTGTCTTGCTTCTTTCTGCACCCCTGTTGTCTCTTTATGTACCTCTTTTGCCTCTCTCTGCACTTTTCTTGCCTTTTTCTGCACCTCTCTTCCCTCTTTCTGCACGTCTGTTGCTTTTTTCTGCACCTCATTTGCTTCTTTCTGCACCCCTGTTGTCTCTTTCTGCACTCGTCTTCCCTCTTTCTGTACCTTTCCTGCCTGTTTTTGCTCCTCACTTGCCTCTTTCTGCACTTTTCTTGCTTCTTTCTACACCTCTGTTGCTTCTTTCAGCAATTCTCTTGCCTACTTGTGCACTTCCCTTGCCTGTTTCAGCAGTTCTCTTGCCTCTTTCTGCACCCCTGTTGCTTCATTCTGCACTTTCCATGCTTCTTTCTGCACCTGTCTTGCTTCTTTCTGCACCCCTGTTGTCTCTTTATGTACCTCTTTTGCCTCTTTCTGCACTTTTCTTGCCTTTTTCTGCACCTCTCTTCCCTCTTTCTGCATGTCTGTTGCCTCTTTCTGCACCTCATTTCCTTCTTTCTGCACCCCTGTTGTCTCTTTATGCACTCGTCTTCCCTCTTTCTGTACCTTTCCTGCCTGTTTTTGCATCTCACTTGCCTCTTTCTGCACTTTTCTTGCTTCTTTCTACACCTCTGTTGCTTCTTTTAGCAATTTTCTTGCCTCTTTGTGCACTTCTCTTGCCTGTTTCTGCACTTCTCTTGCCTCTTTCTGCACCCATGTTGCTTCATTCTGCACTTTCCATGCTTCTTTCTGCACCTGTCTTGCTTCTTTCTGCACCCCTGTTGTCTCTTTATGTACCTCTTTTGCCTCTTTCTGCACTTTTCTTTCCTTTTTCTGCACCTCTCTTCCCTCTTTCTGCATGTCTGTTGCCTCTTTCTGAACCTCATTTGCTTCTTTCTGCACCCATGTTGTCTCTTTATGCACTCGTCTTCCCTCTTTCTGTACCTTTCCTGCCTGTTTTTGCATCTCACTTGCCTCTTTCTGCACTTTTCTTGCTTCTTTCTACACCTCTGTTGCTTCTTTCAGCAATTCTCTTGCCTGTCTCTGCACTTCTCTTGCCTCTTTCTGCACCCATGTTGCTTCATTCTGCACTTTCCATGCTTCTATCTGCACCTGTCTTGCTTCCTTCTGCACCCCTGTTGTCTCTTTATGTACCTCTTTTGCCTCTTTCTGCACTTTTCTTGGCTTTTTCTGCACCTCTCTTCCCTCTTTCCGCACGCCTGTTGCCTCTTTCTGCACCTCATGTGCTTCTTTCTGCACCCCTGTTGTCTCTTTAAGCACTCGTCTTCCCTCTTTCTGTACCTTCCCTGCCTGTTTTTGCATCTCACTTACCTCTTTCTGCACTTTTCTTGCTTCTTTAAACACCTCTGTTGCTTCTTTCAGCAATTCTCTTGCATGTTTCTGCACCTCTCTTGCCTCTTTTTGGACCTCTGTTGGCTCTTTCTGCACCTCACTTGCTCCTATCTACACTTCTCTTGCCTCTTTCTGCACCCCTGTTGGTTCATTCTGCACTTTCCATGCTTCTTTCTGCACCTGTCTTGCTTCTTTCTGCACCCCTGTTGTCTCTTTATGTACCTCTTTTGCCTCTTTCTGCACTTTTCTTGCCTTTCCCTGCAGTTCTCTTCCCTCTTTCTGCACGTCTGTTGCCTCTTTCTGCGCCTAATTTGCTTCTTTCTGCACCCCTGTTGTCTCTTTAGGCACTCGTCTTCCCTCTATCTGTACCTTTCCTGCCTGTTTTTGCATCTCACTTGCCTCTTTCTGCACTTTTCTTGCTTCTTTCTACACCTCTGTTGCTTCTTTCAGCAATTCTCTTGCCTCTTTGTGCACATCTCTTGCCTGTTTCTGCACTTCTCTTGCCTCTTTTTGCACCTCTGTTGGCTCTTTCTGCACCTCACTTGCTCCTTTCTACACTTCTCTTGCCTCTTTCTGTACCTTTCCTGCCTGTTTTTGCATCTCACTTGCCTCTTTCTGCACTTTTCTTGCATCTTTCTACACCTCTGTTGCTTCTTTCAGCAATTTTCTTGCCTCTTTGTGCACTTCCCTTTCCTGTTTCTGCACTTCTCTTGCCTCTTTCTGCACCCCTGTTGCTTCATTCTGCACTTTCCATGCTTCTTTCTGCACCTGTCTTGCTTCTTTCTGCACCCCTGTTGTCTCTTTATGTATCTCTTTTGCCTCTTTCTGAACTTTTCTTGCCTTTTTCTGCTCCTCTCTTCCCTCTTTCTGCACGTCGGTTGCCTCTTTCTGCACCTCATTTGCTTCTTTCTGCACCCCTGTTGTCTCTTTATGCACTCGTCTTCCCCCTTTCTGTACCTTTCCTGCCTGTTTTTGCATCTCACTTGCCTCTTTCTGCACTTTTCTTGCTTCTTTCTACACCTCTGTTGCTTCTTTCAGCAATTCTCTGGCCTCTTTGTGCACTTCTCTTGCCTGTTTCTGCACTTCTCTTGCCTCTTTCTGCACCCCTGTTGCTTCATTCTGTACTTTCCATGCTTCTTTCTGCACCTGTCTTACTTCTTTCTGCAACCCTGTTGTCTCTTTATGTACCTCTTTTGCCTCTTTCTGCACTTTTCTTGGCTTTTTCTGCACCTCTCTTCCCTCTTTCTGCACGTCTGTTGCCTCTTTCTACATCTCATTTGCTTCTTTCTGCACCCCTGTTGTCTCTTTCTGCACTCGTCTTCCCTCTTTCTGTACCTTTCCTGCCTGTTTTTGCATCTCACTTGCCTCTTTCTGCACTTTTCTTGCTTCTTTCTACACCTCTGTTGCTTGTTTCCGCAATTCTCTTGCCTCTTTGTGCACTTCTCTTGCCTGTTTCTGCACTTCTCTTGCCTCTTTCTGCACCCCTGTTGCTTCATTCTGCACTTTCCATGCTTCTTTCTGCACCTGTCTTGCTTCTTTCTGCACCCCTGTTGTCTATTTATGTACCTCTTTTGCCTCTTTCTGCACTTCTCTTGGCTTTTTCTGCACCTCTCTTCCCTCTTTCTGCACGTCTGTTGCCTCTTTCTGCACTTTTCTTGCCTTTTTCTGCACCTCTCTTCCCTCATTCTGCACGTCTGTTGCCTCTTTCTGCACCTCATTTGCTTCTTTCTGCAACCCTGTTGTCTCTTTATGCACTCGTCTTCCCTCTTTCTGTACCTTTTTCTGCCTGTTTTTGCATCTCACTTGCCTCTTTCTGCACTTTTCTTGCTTCTTTCTAAACCTCTGTGGCTTCTTTCAGCAATTTTCTTGCCTCTTTATGCACTTCTCTTGACTGTTTCTGCACCGCTCCTGCCTCTTTCTGCACCCCTGTTGCTTCATTCTGCACTTTCCATGCTTCTTTCTGCACCTGTCTTGCTTCTTTCTGCACCCCTGTTGTCTCTTTATGTACCTCTTTTGCCTCTTTCTGCACTTTTCTTGCCTTTTTCTGCACCTCTCTTCCCTCTTTCTGCACGTCTGTTGCCTCTTTCTGCACCTCATTTGCTTCTTTCTGCAACCCTGTTGTCTCTTTATGCACTCGTCTTCCCCCTTTCTGTACCTTTCCTGCCTGTTTTTGCATCTCACTTGCCTCTTTCTGCACTTTTCTTGCCTCTTTCTACACCTCTGTTGCTTCTTTCAGCAATTCTCTTGCCTCTTTGTGCACTTCTCTTGCCTGTTTCTGCACTTCTCTTGCCTCTTTCTGCACCCCCGTTGCTTCATTCTGCACTTTTCATGCTTCTTTCTGCACCTGTCTTGCTTCTTTCTGCACCCCTGTTGTCTCTTTATGTACCTCTTTTGCCTCTTTCTGCACTTTTCTTGGCTTTTTCTGCACCTCTCTTCCCTCTTTCTGCACGTTTGTTGCCTCTTTCTGCATCTCATTTGCTTCTTTCTGCACCCCTGTTGTCTCTTTCTGCACTCGTCTTCCCTCTTTCTGTACCTTTCCTGCCTGTTTTTGCATCTCACTTGCCTCTTTCTGCACTTTTCTTGCTTCTTTCTACACCTCTGTGGCTTCTTTCAGCAATTTTCTTGCCTCTTTATGCACTTCTCTTGCCTGTTTCTGCACCGCTCCTGCCTCTTTCTGCACCCCTGTTGCTTCATTCTGCACTTTCCATGCTTCTTTCTGCACCCCTGTTGTCTCTTTATGTACCTCTTTTGCCTCTTTCTGCACTTTTCTTGCCTTTTTCTGCACCTCTCTTCCCTCTTTCTGCACGCCTGTTGCCTCTTTCTGCACCTCATTTGCTTCTTTCTGCAACCCTGTTGTCTCTTTATGCACTCGTCTTCCCTCTTTCAGTACCTTTTTCTGTCTGTTTTTGCATCTCACTTGCCTCTTTCTGCACTTTTCTTGCTTCTTTCTAAACCTCTGTTGCTTCTTTCAGCAATTCTCTTGCCTCTTTGTGCACTTCTCTTGCCTGTTTCTGCACTTCTCTTGCCTCTTTCTGCACCCCTGTTGCTTCATTCTGCACTTTCCATGCTTCTTTCTGAACCTGTCTTGCTTCTTTCTGCACCCCTGTTGTCTCTTTTTGCACTCGTCTTCCCTCTTTCTGTACCATTCCTGCCTGTCTTTGCATCTCACTTGCCTCTTTCTGCACTTTTCTTGCTTCTTTCTACACCCCTGTTGCTTCTTTCAGCAATTCTCTTGCCTCTTTGTGCACTTCTCTTGCCTGTTTCTGCACCTCTCTTGCCTCTTTTTGCACCTCTGTTGGCTCTTTCTGCACCTCACTTGCTCCTTTCTACACTTTTCTTGCCTCTTTCTGCACCCCTGTTGCTTCATTCTGCACCTTCCATGCTTCTTTCTGCACCTGTCTTGCCTCTTTCTGCACCCCTGTTGCTTAATTCTGCACTTTCCATGCTTCTTTCTGCACCTGTCTTGCTTCTTTCTGCACCCCTGTTGTCTCTTTATGTACCTCTTTTGCCTCTTTCTGCACTTTTCTTGCCCTTTCTGCACCTCTCTTCCCTCTTTCTGCACGTCTGTTGCGTCTTTCTGCACCTCATTTGCTTCTTTCTCCACCCCTGTTGTCTCTTTCTGCACTCGTCTTCCCTCTTTCTGTACCTTTCCTGCCTGTTTTTGCATCTCACTTGCCTCTTTCTACACTTTTTTTGCTTCTTTCTACACCTCTGTTGCTTCTTTCAGCAATTTTCTTGCCTCTTTGTGCACTTCTCTTGCCTGTTTCTGCACCGCTCCTGCCTCTTTTTGCACCTCTGTTGGCTTTTTCGGCCCCTCACTTGCTCCTTTCTGCACTTCTCTTGCCTCTTTCTGCACCCCTGTTGCTTCATTCTGAACTTTCCATGCTTCTTTCTGCACCTGTCTTGCTTCTTTCTGCACCCCTGTTGACTCTTTATGTACCTCTTTTGCCTCTTTCTGCACTTTTCTTGCCTTTTTCTGCACCTCTCTTCCCTCTTTCTGTACGTCTGTTGCCTCTTTCTGCACCTCATTTGCTTCTTTCTGCACCCCTGTTGTCTCTTTATGCACTCGTCTTCCCTCTAGCTGTACCTTTCCTGCCTGTTTTTGCATCTCACTTGCCTCTTTCTGCACTTTTCTTGCATCTTTCTACACCTCTGTTGCTTCTTTCAGCAATTCTCTTGCCTCTTTGTGCACTTCCCTTTCCTGTTTCTGCACTTCTCTTGCCTCTTTCTGCACCCCTGTTGGCTCTTTCTGCACCTCACTTGCTCCTTTCTACACTTCTCTTGCCTCTTTCTGTACCTTTCCTGCCTGTTTTTGCATCTCACTTGCCTCTTTCTGCACTTTTCTTGCATCTTTCTACACCTCTGTTGCTTCTTTCAGCAATTCTCTTGCCTCTTTGTGCACTTCCCTTTCCTGTTTCTGCACTTCTCTTGCCTCTTTCTGCACCCCTGTTGCTTCATTCTGCACTTTCCATGCTTTTTTCTGCACTCGTCTTGCTTCTTTCTGCAACCCTGTTGTCTCTTTATGTACCTCTTTTGCCTCTTTCTGCACTTTTCTTGGCTTTTTCTGCACCTCTCTTCCCTCTTTCTGCACGTCTGTTGCCTCTTTCTGCACCTCATTTGCTTCTTTCTGCACCCCTGTTGTCTCTTTCTGCACTCGTCTTCCCTCTATCTGTACCTTTCCTGCCTGTTATTGCATCTCACTTGCCTCTTTCTGCACTTTTCTTGCTTCTTTCAAACCTCTGTTGCTTCTTTCAGCAATTCTCTTGCCTCTTTGTGCACATCTCTTGCCTGTTTCTGCACTTCTCTTGCCTCTTTTTGCACCTCTGTTGGCTCTTTCTGCACCTCACTTGCTCTTTTCTACACTTCTCTTGCCTCTTTCTGTACCTTTCCTGCCTGTTTTTGCATCTCACTTGCCTCTTTCTGCACTTTTCTTGCATCTTTCTACACCTTTGTTGCTTCTTTCAGCAATTCTCTTGCCTCTTTGTGCACTTCCCTTTCCTGTTTCTGCACTTCTCTTGCCTCTTTCTACACCCCTGTTGCTTCATTCTGCACTTTCCATGCTTCTTTCTGCACCTGTCTTGATTCTTTCTGCACCCCTGTTGTCTCTTTATGTACCCCTTTTGCCTCCTTCTGCACTTTTCTTGCCTTTTTCTGCTCCTCTCTTCCCTCTTTCTGCACGTCTGTTGCCTCTTTCTGCACCTCATTTGCTTCTTTCTGCACCCCTGTTGTCTCTTTATGCACTCGTCTTCCCCCTTTCTGTACCTTTCCTGCCTGTTTTTGCATCTCACTTGCCTCTTTCTGCACTTTTCTTGCTTCTTTCTACACCTCTGTTGCTTTTTCAGCAATTCTCTTGCCTCTTTGTGCACTTCTCTTGCCTGTTTCTGCACTTCTCTTGCCTCTTTCTGCACCCCTGTTGCTTCATTCTGCACTTTCCATGCTTCTTTCTGCACCTGTCTTGCTTCTTTCTGCACCCCTGTTGTCTCTTTATGTACCTCTTTTGCCTCTTTCTGCACTTTTCTTGGCTTTTTCTGCACCTCTCTTCCCTCTTTCTGCACGTTTGTTGCCTCTTTCTGCATCTCATTTGCTTCTTTCTGCACCCCTGTTTTCTCTTTCTGCACTCGTCTTTCCTCTTTCTGTACCTTTCCTGCCTGTTTTTGCATCTCACTTGCCTCTTTCTGCACTTTTCTTGCTTCTTTCTAAACCTCTGTTGCTTCTTTCAGCAATTCTCTTGCCTCTTTGTGCACTTCTCTTGCCTGTTTCTGCACTTCTCTTGCCTCTTTCTGCACCCCTGTTGCTTCATTCTGCACTTTCCATGCTTCTTTCTGCACCTGTCTTGCTTCTTTCTGCACCCCTGTTGTCTCTTTATGTACCTCTTTGCCTCTTTCTGCACTTTTCTTGGCTTTTTCTGCACCTCTCTTCCCTCTTTCTGCACGTTTGTTGCCTCTTTCTGCATCTCATTTGCTTCTTTCTGCACCCCTGTTTTCTCTTTCTGCACTCGTCTTTCCTCTTTCTGTACCTTTCCTGCCTGTTTTTGCATCTCACTTGCCTCTTTCTGCACTTTTCTTGCTTCTTTCTACACCTCTGTTGCTTCTTTCAGCAATTTTCTTGCCTCTTTGTGCACTTCTCTTGCCTGTTTCTGCACCGCTCCTGCCTCTTTTTGCACCTCTGTTGGCTCTTTCTGCACCTCACTTGCTCCTTTCTGCACTTCTCCTGCCTCTTTCTGCACCCCTGTTGCTTCATTCTGCACTTTCCATGCTTCTTTCTGCACCTGTCTTACTTCTTTCTGCACCCCTGTTGTCTCTTTATGTACCTCTTTTGCCTCTTTCTGCACTTTTCTTGCCTTTTTCTGCACCTCTCTTCCCTCTTTCTGCACGTCTGTTGCCTCTTTCTGCACCTCATTTGCTTCTTTCTGCAACCCTGTTGTCTCTTTATGCACTCGTCTTCCCTCTTTCTGTACCTTTTTCTGTCTGTTTTTGCATCTAACTTGCCTCTTTCTGCACTTTTCTTGCATCTTTCTAAACCTCTGTTGCTTCTTTCAGCAATTCTCTTGCCTCTTTGTGCACTTCTCTTGCCTGTTTCTGCACTTCTCTTGCCTCTTTCTGCACCCCTGTTGCTTCATTCTGCACTTTCCATGCTTCTTTCTGCACCTGCCTTGCTACTTTCTGCACCCCTGTTGTCTCTGTATGTACCTTTTTTGCCTCTTTCTACACTTTTCTTGGCTTTTTCTGCACCTCTCTTCCCTCTTTCTGCATGTCTGTTGCCTCTTTCTGCACCTCATTTGCTTCTTTCTGCACCCCTGTGTAGGAGAGTAGGATCTGCTTCACATGGGTACCCCCACTTTTTGCTGATGCTTCACTGTTTTTCGACATTAGTCTGGCTGGGGCCCTGCTAATCAGAACCCCAGCCTAGCTGCTTCCTCTCTAAAATGGTTTCCATGTGCCTTAGGCACATCACTGATTGGGATCTGGAGTGCCCTTATAAGTCCCTAGTATATGGTATACTATGTACCAAGGGCATAGGTACCTCAGAGGCCTGCCAGGGGCTGCAGCATGTATTATGCCACCCCTGGAAGGCCATCCAAACTGACACCGCAGGTCTGCTACTGCAGCCTGGGTAAGGTGGTGCATGCACCCCTTACTGTGATATAGGTTACCTATATCACTAAATACATACACACATATAAACCTATAAGTCACTCCTAAGGCAGGCCTTATCAATCCCAAAGGCAGAGTGCATGGTTCCTATGTGAGAGGGTGCCCCTGCATGAGCAGGGCCCCTCTGCAGCGTTCGGAGACCATCTCTGATGCTGTTTGTAGTGCAGCCTGACCATATACTCTTAAGCGCATTATATCCTCGCGGTAAAATGCTAACTTTGGAATGGCTGCACCTAAACATGTCGTGTTTGGTGTCAAACATCTTGGAATACTACCCCCGCCAATCCTGGCGGCGGGGGTAGCATTCCACCCTTCTAGAGGGAAAGACATGTTAACTCTGACTAGTCCGGTAACTTCTTTCCAGAGCCCTGGCATCGCAAAATGGATGCTGCTGCCACAGACACGAGTCTGGCCTCCTGCTGCTGGACGAAACTCCGGCAGGGGAGGCCTGGACAATAGGTTTCCTGTCCCAGGGAGGTGTGACCACCTCCCCAGACAGGATAATGTGTATTGGGGCTGGGCGGAAGCACTTTCGGGTGCTTTGAAGTCCTGCACTGGGGGCACGTTTGGTGTCCCTGTGCATACCCCAGTTCAAACCGGATCAGGGGCTTGCAGCCCCTGCTTTGGCGCAAACTGGACAAAGGGAAAGGGTGTAGCCACCCCTCTGCCCTGACCCACCCATAGGTGGGGCCACAGAGTAGTCCAACCCCTATCTTTAGTATAAAGATAGGAACCCAGTCCTTAGGACTTTAGATTATCCCTGGACGAAACTCTGAAACTGAATCCTGGACCTTCGACGCTCTACTCACGATTAGAGGACAGAAGAATCTCCCTTGGGGTCAAGGAGTGACTCCCCTGCTTGGCAGGCACCAAAGAAGCATCTGTCCGGTTCGCATTTCTGAAGCTCCCGTCGGACGCCGAAGTCATCGCATCACCAGAGGTGGATTCTCAGACTTCCCCAGGCTACCCTGAGTCCCCAGCAAAGCTGAGGCCCGTGGCTATCGTGGGTGACTTGAGACTGTGACCCCTGGACACCGAGCACATTTGCAAGTGCATCCTCTTCTGGGTCTCCCAAGAAGTCGTGCTTTGGGCTCCGAGTAGCCCTAGCCTCCAGCACCACCTGCACTGAAGATCACTGGCCCCCACTCCACAAGTGTCCTGTAAGCCAGATCCACGTGCGGCGTCATGAGGCTCCTTTGCGGTCGCTAGCCTGTTGGCTAGTAGCCCTTAACGAAGGCCAATCATTTTCTTACTTGGCATGCTGGTTGCTCCAGGCCTGCCCTCACTTATCCTCACTGGGTGAGTTCCCCAGACCTTGATGGTCTGCACCATCGACGATCTACATCTTCACCAAGACTTGCCGTTGCCAAGGCTTGTTGGGTCCAATCCGGTCGCCGACACCTCAGCACTCGACAAACATCGTGTACTAGCCCGAATCCTGCTCCTGGTTGCCGACAATGCCTCCTGGACCTCGTGGCTGAAGAGTCAAGACGACCGTCAACGCACCTGAAGCACTCGACATCGGTGGGCATCTGTCCATCGCCTTCCTGGTCACTGGCTAGTGACCCAGACTCTGTCCCCTCTGCTTTCAGGTTCTTCAGAACTCCGATCAACTCTTGGATCCACCCGGACACTTTTCTCTTGGTCGCCAGCAGCACTTTGCAGCAGATCGCCATTCGAATCGACGACGAAACCCGACCCCGAAAGGCACCTATGCACCCGGCTGCCCTGGGTGAGGTAACACGAGTACTCCGGTGCTCCCGTGGGTAGAGACTCTTCAAAGTCCTAGATCTCAAAGGGTTTGGTCCAAGTCCTCTTTAAGTGTCCCTTTTCTCTAATTTCCCGATCACGACTTTCTCCATAGAAGTCAACGGCGTATCGCGGTTGTGTATTTACACTGCACGCGTCTCCCGTGGGTCCCCTGTGTCACTACCTTGGGTGGTTCCTTGTGGTCCAAGCACTTCTAGAGGCTCTAGGCCTAGTGTCTAATTCAGTCGTGGTTCTTATACCACTTTATTGGTATATGGTTTGGTACGCCCCTAGTGCCCAAACGTGTATTTGTGCTATTACTGTGTTTAAATATCTTCTAACTTATGTACTTCGAACTCTAGCCTCATAAAGAGACTAGAGGGTGTGTTTAGCAATAAATACATATATTTTGAATATATACCTGGTGTGGTGCTCTTTCATTTGATCACTCAAGAGATTATAGACTGGTAAAACAAGCTGCTTTACATTCCTTCAAGACTTAGCCTGAAGGCTGCTCTCCATAGCTACCACTAGGATAGCTTTCAATAAGGTTGTCTTTAACCTATCTCCAATAAGGGGTTGTTTGGACTGGTGCAAGGTGTCCACTATAATTAGTGGACAGCATATACCAGGCCAACTTCTCACATCCCCTGTTGTCTCTTTCTGCACTCGTCTTCCCTCTTTCTGTACCTTTCCTGCCTGTTTTTGCATCTCACTTGCCTCTTTCTGCACTTTTCTTCCTTCTTTCTACACCCCTGTTGCTTCTTTCAGCAATTCCCTTGCCTCTTTGTGCACTTCTCTTGCCTGTTTCTGCACCTCTCTTTCCTCTTTTTGCACCTCTGTTGGCTCTTTCTGCACCTCACTTGCTCCTTTCTACACTTCTCTTGCCTCTTACTGCACCCCTGTTGCTTCATTCTGCACCTTCCATGCTTCTTTCTGTACCTGTCTTGGTTCTTTCTGCACCCCTGTTGTCTCTTTATGTACCTCTTTTGCCTCTTTCTGCACTTTTCTTGCCTTTTTCTACTCCTCTCTTCCCTCTTTCTGCACGTCTGTTGCCTCTATCTGCACCTCATTTGCTTCTTTCTGCACCCCTATTGTCTCTTTATGCACTCGTCTTCCCTCTTTCTGTACCTTTCGTGCCTGTTTTTGCATCTCACTTGCCTCTTTCTGCACTTTTCTTGCTTCTTTCTACACCTCTTTTGCTTCTTTCAGCAATTCTCTTGCCTCTTTGTGCACTTCTCTTGCCTGTTTCTGCACTTCTCTTGCCTCTTTCTGCACCCCTGTGACTTCATTCTGCACTTTCCATGCTTCTTTCTGCACCTATCGTGCTTCTTTATGCACCCCTGTTGTCTCTTTATGTACCTCTTTTGGCTCTCTCTGCACTTTTATTGGCTTTTTCTGCACCTCTCTTACCTCTTTCTGCACGTCTGTTGCCTCTTTCTGCACCTCATTTTCCTCTTTCTGCACCCCTGTTGTCTCTTTCTGCACTTGTCTTCCCTCTTTCTGTACCTTTCCTGCCTGTTTTTGCATGTCACTTGCCTCTTTCTGCACTTTTCTTGCTTCTTTCTACACCTCTGTTGCTTCTTTCAGCAATTCTCTTGCCTCTTTGTGCACTTCTCTTGCCTGTTTCTGCACCTCTCCTGCCTCTTTTTGCACCTCTGTTGGCTCTTTCTGTACCTCACTTGCTCCTTTCTGCACTTCTCTTGCCTCTTCCTGCACCCCCGTTGCTTCATTCTGCACTTTCCATGCTTCTTTCTGCACCTGTCTTGCTTCTTTCAGCACTCCTGTTGTCTCTTTATGTACCTACTTTTGCCTCTTTCTGCACTTTTCTTGCCTTTTTTCTGCACCTCTCTTCCCTCTTTCTGCACGTCTGTTGCCTCTTTCTGCACCTCATTTGCTTCTTTCTGCACCCCTGTTGTCTCTTTCTGCACTCGTCTTCCCTCTTTCTGTACCTTTCCTGCCTATTTTTGCATCTCACTTGCCTCTTTCTGCACTTTTCTTGCTTCTTTCTACACCCCTGTTGCTTCTTTCAGCAATTCTCTTGCCTCTTTGTGCACTTCTCTTGCCTGTTGCTGCACCTGTCTTGCCTCTTTTTGCACCTCTGTTGGCTCTTTCTGCACCTCACTTGCTCCTTTCTATACTTCTCTTGCCTCTTTCTGCACCCCTGTTGCTTCATTCTGCACCTTCCATGCTTCTTTCTGCACCTGTCTTGCTTCTTTCTGCACCCCTGTTGTCTCTTTATGTACCTCTTTTGCCTCTTTCTGCACTTTTCTTACCTTTTTCTACACCTCTCTTCCCTCTTTCTGCACGTCTGTTGCCTCTTTCTGCACCTCATTTGCTTCTGTCTGCACCACTGTTGTCTCTTTCTGCACTCATTTTCCCTCTTTCTGTAACTTTCCTTCCTGTTTTTGCATCTCACTTGCTTCTTTCTGCACTTTTCTTGCTTCTTTCCACAGCTCTGTTGCTTCTTTCAGCAATTCTCTTGCCTCTTCGTGCACTTCTATTGCCTGTTTCTGCACTTCTCTTGCCTCTTTCTGCACCCCTGTTGCTTCATTCTGCACTTTCCATGCTTCTTTCTGCACCTGTCTTGCTTTTTTCTGCACCCCTGTTGTCTCTTTATGTACCTCTTTTGCCTCTTTCTGCACTTTTTTTGCCTTTTTCTGCAGTTCTCTTCCCTCTTTCTGCACGTCTGTTGCCTCTTTCTGCACCTCATTTGCTTCTTTCTGCACCCCTGTTGTCTCTTTATGCACTCGTCTTCCCTCTTTCTGTACCTTTCCTGCCTGTTTTTGCATCTCGCTTGCCTCTTTCTGCACTTTTCTTGCTACTTTCTACACTTCTGTTGCTTCTTTCAGCAATTCTCTTGCCTCTTTGTGCACTTCTCTTGCCTGTTTCTGCACTTCTTTTGCCTGTTTCTGCACCCCTGTTGCTTCATTCTGCACTTTCCATGCTTCTTTCTGCACCGGTCTTGCTTCTTTCTGCACCCCTGTTGTCTCTTTATGTACCTCTTTTGCCTCTTTCTGCCCTTTTCTTGCCTTTTTCTGCAGTTCTCTTCCCTCTTTCTGCACGTCTGTTGCCTCTTTCTGCACCTCATTTGCTTCTTTCTGCACCCCTGTTGTCTCTTTATGCACTCGTCTTCCCTCTTTCTGTACCTTTCCTGCCTGTTTTTGCATCTCACTTGCCTCTTTCTGCACTTTTCTTGCTTCTTTCTACACCTCTGTTGCTTCTTCTAGCAATTCACTTGCCTCTTTGTGCACTTCTCTTGCCTGTTTCTGCACTTCTCTTGCCTCTTTCTGCACCCCTGTTGCTTCATTCTGCACTTTCCATGCTTCTTTCTGCACCTGTCTTGCTTCTTTCTGCACCCCTGTTGTCTCTTTATGTACCTCTTTTGCATCTTTCTGCACTTTTCTTGGCTTTTTCTGCACCTCTCTCCCCTCTTTCTGCATGTCTTTTTCCTCTGTCTGCACCTCATTTGCTTCTTTCTGCACACCTGTTGTCTCTTTCTGCACTCGTCTTCCCTCTTTCTGTACCTTTCCTGCCTGTTTTTGCATCTCACTTGCCTCTTTCTGCACTTTTCTTGCTTCTTTCTACACCTCTGTTGCTTTTTTCAGCAATTCTCTTGCCTCTTTGTGCACTTCTCTTACCTGTTTCTGCACCTCTCTTGCCTCTTTTTGCACCTCTGTTGGCTCTTTCTGCACCTCACTTGCTCCTTTCTGCACCTGTCTTGCTTCTTTCTGCACCCCTGTGTTCTCTTTATGTACCTCTTTTGCCTCTTTCTGCACGTTTCTTGGCTTTTTCTGGACTTCTCTTGCTTCTTTCTGCACCCCTCCTGCCTTTTTCTGTACCTCTCTTGCGTCTTTGTGCACCCATCCTACCTTTTTCTGCACCCCTCTTGCCTCTCTCTCCACCCCTCTACCCTCTTTCTGCACCTCTGTTGGTTCTTTCTGCACTGCTCTTGCTTCTATCTGTACCTTACCTGCCTCTTTCTGTACTTCTCTTGCTTCTTTCTACACCTCTGTTGCTTCTTTCAGCAATTCTCTTGCCTCTTTCTGCACTCCTCTTCCTTCTTTCTGCACCCCTCCTGCCTCTTTCTGTACCTCTCTTGCCTCTTTGTGCACCTCTCCTACTCCTTTCTGCACCCCTTTTGCCTCTTTTTACACCTCTGTTGGTTCTTTCTGCACTGCTCTTGCTTCTTTCTGCACCTCACTTGTCTCTTTCTGCTCTTCACTTGCTTTTTTCTGCACCTCTCTTGCCTCTATCGGCACCTGTGTTGCTTCTTTCTGTACTTCTCTTGCCTCGTTCTGCACCTCTTAGTTAGAGGTAGTTTTAATCCCCCTGCCCTATTAAGTACTAGGGCCATACATGGGAGGTCATGCCAATCACAGGGGTACCCCAACCCATAGTGTACCCTAGTGTATGTAGGTGTTTTCACTGTATTCTAAGTGTCTTTCAGCATAGCACTGGCTCCGGGCCTGGTTAGTCAGAGTCAGTTACCACCAGTACCAGTCAGCAAAAAGTTGGGGGCACAGGATTGTAGGAAGGTGGAATCTGACTATATGGTTGCCCCCACTTTTTTCCTGGTGTTTTGCTGGTTTATGACTTTGTTGGACTGGGATCCTGCTATTCAGGGCCCCAGTCTATCTGCTTCCTCTATAAAATGGTTTCCATGTGCCTTAGGCACATCTCTGATTGGAATCTGGAGTGCCCTTATAAGTCCCTAGTATATGGTATACTATGTACCCAGGGC
Organism: Calotriton arnoldi; assembly: GCA_963921515.1. Taxonomy (NCBI): domain Eukaryota; kingdom Metazoa; phylum Chordata; class Amphibia; order Caudata; family Salamandridae; genus Calotriton; species Calotriton arnoldi. Next base: position 396,682 of record CAWUFW010011747.1, read on the forward strand.
ATAGGTACCTCAGAGGCCTACCAGGGGCTGCAGCATGTATTGTGCCACCCCTGGAAGGCCATCCAAACTGACACCACAGGTCTGCTACTGCAGCCTGGGTAAGGTGGTGCATGCACTCCTTACTGTGATATAGGCTACCTATATCACTACATACATACACACATATAAACCTATAAGTCACTCCTATGGCAGGCCTTATCAATCCTGAAGGCAGAGTGCGTGGTTCCTATGTGAGAGGGTGCCCCTGCATGAGCTGGGCCCCTCTGCATCGTTCGGAGACCCTTCTCTGATGCTGTTTGTAGTGCAGCCTGACCATATACTCTTAAGCGCATTATAACCTCATGATAAATGCTAACTTTGGGATGGCTGCACGGAAACATGTCGTGTTTGGTGTCAAACATCTTGGAATACTACCCCCCCGCCAGTTCTGGCAGCGGGGTAGCATTCCACCCTTCTAGAGGGAAAGACATGTACACACCGGTATGCCCGGTACTGACTTTCCAGAGCCCTGGCATCACAAAATGGATGCCGCTGCCACAGACACGAGTCTGGCCTCCTGCTGCTGACCGAAACTCCGGCAGGGGAGGCCTGGACAATAGGTTTCCTGTCCCAGGAGGTGTGACCACCTCCCCAGACAGGATAGTGTGTATTGGGGCTGGGCGGGAGCACTCTCTGGTGCTTTGAAGTCCTGCACTGGGGGCACACTTGGTGTCCCTGTGCATACCCCAGTTCAAACCGGCTCAGGGGCTTCCAGCCCCTGCTCTGGCACGAAACTGGACAAAGGGAAAGGGGTGTAACCACCCTCTGCCCTGGCCCTCCCATAGGTGGGGCCACAGAGTATGTCCAACCCCCTACCTTAGTATAAGTAGGGGAACCCAGTCCTTAGGACTTTAGATTTACCTGGACGAAACTCTGACACAGAATCCTGGACCTTCGACGCTCTACTTTAAGATTAGAGGACTGAAGAATCTCCTTGGGGTCAAGGAGTGACTCCCTGCTTGGCAGGCACCAAAGAAGCAATTGTCCGGTCTGCATCGCTGAAGCTCCCGTCGGACGCCGAAGTCTAGCATCACCAGAGGTAGATTTCCAGACTTCCCCGAGGCTGCCCTGAGTCCCCAGCAAAGCTGAGGCCCGTAGCTGTTGTGGGTAATGTAGAACCGTGACCCCTGGACACCGATCGCATTTGCAAGTGCATCCTCTTCTGGGTCTTCCACAAAGTCGTGCTTTGGGCTCCGAGTAGCCCCAGCCTCCAGCACCAACTGCACCGAAGATCACTGGCCTCCACTCCACAAGTGTCCTGTGAGCCAGCTCCACGTGCACCGTCTCGAGGCTCCTTCGCGGTCGCTAGTCCGTTGGCTAGTAGGCCCTCACGAAGGCCAATCTTTTTCTGCTTGGGCTCCCTGGTTGCTCCAGGTGTGCTATGACTTATCCTCGCTGAGTGAGTCCCCCAGACCTTGCTGGTCTGCAACATCGTCCTTCTTCACTTTCCACGAGACTTGCTGTTGCCAAGGCTTGTTGGGTCCAATCTGGTCGCTGACACCCCTGTAATTGACAGACGTTGTGGGACAGCTCGAATCCAGCTCCTGGTTGTCTTCGATGCCTCCTGGACCTCGTGGCTGAAGAGTCAAGACAACCATCAACCTACCTGAAGCACTCGACATCGGTGGGCATCTGCTCATCGCCTTCCTGGTCACTGGCTAGTGACCCAGACTCTGTCCCCTCTGCTTTCAGGTTCTTCAGATCTTCGATCCACCTTTGGATCCACCCGAACACTTTCGACTTGGTCGCCAGCAGCACTTTGCAGCAGATCGCCATTGAAAGCCGACCCCGAAAGACACCTATGCACCCGGCTCCGCTGGGTGAGGTAACTCGAGTACTCCGGTGCTCCCGTGGGTAGTGACACTAGAACAGCTTAGTTCTCAAAGGGTTTGCTCCAAGTCCTCCTCTAAGTGTCCCTTTTCTTTTAAATTCTAATCGCGACTTTCCCCATAGAAGTTAACGGTGGTTCGCAGCTGTGTTCATACACTGCACGCGTCCCCCGTGGGTCCCCTGTGTCACTGCCTTGGGTGGTTCCTTGTGGTCCAAGCACTTCTACAGGCTCTAGGCCTTGTGTCTAGCTCAGTCGTGGTTCTTATACCACTTTATTGGTATATGGTTTGGTACGCCCCTGGGGCTCAAACGTGTATTTGTGCTATTACTGTAGATAACTAACTCGTAACATATGTACGTCGAACTCTAGCCTCATAAAGAGACTAGAGGGGTGTGTTTAGTAATAAATACATATATTTTGAATATATACCTGGTGTGGTCCTCTTTCATTTGGTCACTCAAGAGATTATAGACTGGTAAAACAAGCTGCTTTACATTCCTTCAAGACTTAGCCTGAAGGCTGCTCTCCATAGCTACCACTAGGATAGCTTTCAATAAAGGTTGTCTTTAACCTATCTCCAATAAGGGGTTGTTTGGACTGGTGCAAGGTGCCCACTATAATTAGTGGACAGCATATGCCAGGCCAACTTCTCACATTGGTGTGCAGCGTGTGGGATTCCAGCTTGCTATTGTTTTACCAGATAATCTCAATTGAATTGATCAACTGAAAACCACTAAGGGTACCTAAGGTACATATAAATCAAGCTTAGTAATACAGTAAGTTCTACTGAACTTAGAGTTGTGTGTTAAGGGACAGCACACCCTTTCTACAACTCAAGAGAGTTTAGTAGGCCACACTAGAGTAGGTAGTGCATACACCACACCTCACTAGTGATGTCTTCAAAGCCAGGACCCAGTGAGTCCTTGCCAGAAGTCAGTGGGCTTCTTCCCTCCAAGTATGATAAACTCCCATTTTTGGAATTGAGAGCCTTATGCACTACTAGGAAGCTGAAGACAGGCAAAAGTGCCAGCACCCAGCACCTCAGGGAGGTGTTACTAGCTGATGATCTCAGCAGGCCCCTAGGGTCTGAAGGGGTAGGCAAGGAGGGTGGGGCAGAAGATGAGGGAGGGGCCAGGGGTGAAGAAACCCAGGACCCCCTCTGAAACTGGCCAGGAAGGTGAAAATGACCTTGTCCTGGAGAATCCAATTCCTCCTGTGGAGGAGGAGGAGGAGAGGATCAGACTGACCTCCCCTTTGTCCCCCCAGGAAGTGTTCTGAGTGTGCCCAGAATGTCTAGGTCTCCTTCTCAGGAGTCTAACCACTCTGACACCTCAATAGGGTCCTCTGTCTCCTCTCATAGGAGGGCATCCTCTCATGAGAGAAGAAAGAGACTGATTCAATATGAGCAAACTCAGCTTGAACTCAGGAAACAGCAATTGGCTATAGGCAGGGAGTCCCTAGATCTCTATAGAGAGAGACAAAAGTTGGGACTAGAGTCCCATGGTGGCAGCAGTTTCCCCAAAGATAGGGAAAGGTCTTATGACCATAGAAACCTGAGCAAGATTGTCCCTCCCTACCAGAGTGGGGATGATATCCACAAATGGATAACTGTTCTAGAGAGGGCCTGTAAAATACAGAGGGTCCCTCAGGAGCAGTGGGCAGCAATCTTGTGGCTCTCCTTTGCAGACAAAGGTAGAGACAAGCTCCTCACTGTTAGAGAGGAGGATGCTGACAATTACAAAGTCTTGAAGAGTGCTCTGATAGATGGGTTTGGCCTAACCACTGAACAGTATAGGTTGAAGTTCAGAGACACCCAAAAGGCTCAGACTCAAGACTGGGTTGATTTTGTAGATTGTGCTACTAAGGCTCTGGAAGGTTGGATACATGGCAACAAGGTGCATGACTTTTTAGGATTGTACAATTTGATTATGAGGGAGCAGATCCTTAATAATTGTCAAAACCAGCTTTTACACCAGTACCTGGTGGACTCTGATCTGACCTCTCCCCAAGAATTGGGAAAGAAGGCAGGCAAATGGGTCAGAACCAGAGTAAAGACTAAGAATCAGGGTGGTGACCAGAAGAAAGATTCTACCAAGTCCCAAGAGAAAGGTGGGGATAAATCTAAGGATAAATCCACTACAGGGCCCCAAAAGTCCTCTTCTGGGGTGGGTCCCAAACTCCTTCCTCTCCTGAAAAGAAACCCTATTGCCATGTCTGTAAAAAGCCTGGACACTGGAAAACTGATCCCAGTTGCCCCAGGATTGGCAATAAAGAAAATGTTCCTCTAACAACTACTACCACCCCTCCTGGTACTACCAGTAGTAATCCTCCAGTTGGGAGTAGTGTACCCAAAAAGTTAGGTGCTTTTGCAAGAGGAACAGAGGTGGGCCCTAGTTCAGACAGGACCCCTCAACAGACTCCTCTGACTCTGATGGTGGTGTAGGATTTGCCACCTTTACCATGGGTCCCAATGCATTGGGCAGGTACAGACTGGAGCCAATAATTAATGGTCAGAAAGCTGTGGCATTTAGGGACACAGGGGCTAGTGTCACCATGGTGGCAGGGAACCTAGTCCCCCTCACCAGCTTTTACCTGAGTTTAAATACCAGGTGACCAACATTGATGGTGTCAGAACAGATCACCCCATGGCCATAGTCAATCTCAGCTGGGAAGGGGTCACAGGCCCAAAAGAGTGGCAGTGTCCCCAACCTTGCCTGTAGATTGCCTGATGGGCAATGATCTGGAAATTTCAGCCTGGGCTGAAGTTGAACACCAAACCCATCTGAGAATGCTGGGCGTCCCTGTAAAGTTAGTGGGGCTGTGATGGCCACAGCCCCAGCCCAGGGAAATTTTGGAGATGTGGAGCCTGGAAGAATGGCCCACTCTCCCCCAAAAGAGAGCACAAGGGTTGAAGAAAAGTCTTCTTCCCTCCAGACAGTAGGTAAGGGTCAGCCTCCTCAGGGAACTGACCCTACCCCTAGTGAAGGAACTGCCCCAGAGGTAGTCAGGCCTGGCCTGGCCCCACCCCTGATGGCAGAGGACCTTTCCAAGGTGGTACCCAGTCTGGAGCAGGTAACCTGCCCCTCTCTACCCTGCCTCAGTCAGCCCAGGGCTGCAGAGGTCAGGGAGGTCAGTGGACCCCCAGGGCCCCCTGTCCAGAGGAACCCCCCATCAGCAGATTAGGGGCACCCAGGCTAGTAGCCCTAGCCAGGTGAAAATTCCTCAACACACTGAGGGATCCCCCATACCTTTGTGTAGGTACCTCCCCCAGAAGGACTCTGTTAGGCAAGGGCAAACCTGGGACCAAAGGTTCCAAACCTGCCATGTCCCTCCAGTGGTCCATCCAAAGGGACCCAACCCCCAGCTGTAGGCAGCCAAAGGTTGACCCTTAGAGCACAGTACAACTCAGTCATGGAAAGACAGGCATACATGGTGACCAGTGATCTGAGAAAGCTGAGACCAACCTTCCTAGGGCCTCCCTTCCCTTCTCAGACACCTCACCAGCCTTGAACTTTACCAAAGCACACCACAGGTAGTAATTCCCCATGGTGGAGACCCTCTCATACCCTTAGGGTGAGGGATTGCTTAGTGGACCATAAGATAGGGGGCAACCATGCTAGTGCAGGTGCTTCCTTATATGGCCACTTAGTCAATAAAGGCTCAACTGGCCAAGGTTAGCCTTATCTCCTTTCGTTTGGGGGGTTATGTAGGAAGGTGGAATCTGACTATATGGTTGCCCCCACTTTTTTCCTGGTGTTTTGCTGGTTTATGACTTAGTTGGACTGGGATCCTGCTATTCAGGGCCCCAGTCTATCTGCTTCCTCTATAAAATGGTTTCCATGTGCCTTAGGCACATCTCTGATTGGAATCTGGAGTGCCCTTATAAGTCCCTAGTATATGGTATACTATGTACCCAGGGCATAGGTACCTCAGAGGCCTACCAGGGGCTGCAGCATGTATTGTGCCACCCCTGGAAGGCCATCCAAACTGACACCACAGGTCTGCTACTGCAGCCTGGGTAAGGTGGTGCATGCATCCCTTACTGTGATATAGGCTACCTATATCACTACATACATACACACATATAAACCTATAAGTCACTCCTATGGCAGGCCTTATCAATCCTGAAGGCAGAGTGTGTGGTTCCTATGTGAGAGGGTGCCCCTGCATGAGCTGGGCCCCTCTGCAGCGTTCGGAGACCCTTCTCTGATGCTGTTTGTAGTGCAGCCTGACCATATACTCTTAAGCGCATTATAACCTCGCGTTAAATGCTAACTTTGGGATGGCTGCACGGAAACATGTCATGTTTGGTGTCAAACATCTTGGAATACTAACCCCCCGCCAGTTCTGGCGGCGAGGGTAGCATTCCACCCTTCTAGAGGGAAAGACATGTACACACCGGTATGCCCGGTACTGACTTTCCAGAGCCCTGGCATCACAAAATGGATGCCGCTGCCACAGACACGAGTCTGGCCTCCTGCTGCTGACCGAAACTCCGGCAGGGGAGGCCTGGACAATAGGTTTCCTGTCCCAGGGAGGTGTGACCACCTCCCCAGACAGGATAGTGTGTATTGGGGCTGGGCGGGAGCACTCTCTGGTGCTTTGAAGTCCTGCACTGGGGGCACACTTGGTGTCCCTGTGCATACCCCAGTTCAAACCGGCTCAGGGGCTTCCAGCCCCTGCTCTGGTGCGAAACTGGACAAAGGGAAAGGGGTGTAACCACCCCTCTGCCCTGGCCCTCCCATAGGTGGGGCCACAGAGTATGTCCAACCCCCTACCTTAGTATAAGTAGGGGAACCCAGTCCTTAGGACTTTAGATTTACCTGGACGAAACTCTGACACAGAATCCTGGACCGTCGACACTCTACTTTAAGATTAGAGGACTGAAGAATCTCCCTTGGGGTCAAGGAGTGACTCCCCTGCTTGGCAGGCACCAAAGAAGCAATTGTCCGGTCTGCATCGCTGAAGCTCCCGTCGGACGCCGAAGTCTTTGCATCACCAGAGGTGGATTTCCAGACTTCCCGAGGCTGCCCTGAGTCCCCAGCAAAGCTGAGGCCCGTAGCTGTCGTGGGTAACGTGGAACCGTGGCCCCTGGACACCGATCACATTTGCAAGTGCATCCTCTTCTGGGACTCCCACGAAGTCATGCTTTGGGCTCCGAGTAGCCCCAGCCTCCAGCACCAACTGCACCGAAGATCACTGGCCTCCACTCCACGAGTGTCCTGTGAGCCAGCTCCACGTGCACCGTCTCGAGACTCCTTTGCGGTCGCTAGTCCGTTGGCTAGTAGGCCCTCACGAAGGCCAATCTTTTTCTGCTTGGGCTCCCTGGTTGCTCCAGGTGTGCCCTGACTTATCCTCGCTGGGTGATTCCCCCGACCTTGCTGGTCTGCAACATCGTCCTTCTTCGCTTTCCATGAGACTTGCCGTTGCCAAGGCTTGTTGGGTCCAATCTGGTCGCCGACACCCCTGCAATCGACAAACCTCGTGGGACAGCTCGAATCCAGCTCCTGGTTGTCGTCGACGCCTCCTGGACCTCGTGGCTGAAGAGTCAAGATGACCGTCAACCTACCTGAAGCACTCGACATCGGTGGGCATCTGCTCATCGCCTTCCTGGTCACTGGCTAGTGACCCAGACTCTGTCCCCTCTGCTTTCAGGTTCTTCAGATCTTCGATCCACCTTTGGATCCACCCGAACACTTTCGACTTGGTCGCCAGCAGCACTTTGCAGCAGATCGCCATAGAAAGCGACGACGAAACCCGACCCCAAAAGACACCTATGCACCCGGCTCCCCTGGGTGAGGTAACTCGAGTACTCCGGTGCTCCCGTGGGTAGTGACACTAGAAAAGGCTAGTTCTCAAAGGGTTTGCTCCAAGTCCTCCTCTAAGTGTCCCTTTTCTTTTAAATTCTAATTGCGACTTTCCCCATAGAAGTTAACGGTGGTTCGCGGTTGTGTTCATACACTGCACGCGTCCCCCGTGGGTCCCCTGTGTCACTGCCTTGGGTGGTTCCTTGTGGTCCAAGCACTTCTACAGGCTCTAGGCCTTGTGTCTAGCTCAGTCGTGGTTCTTATACCACTTTATTGGTATATGGTTTGGTACGCCCTGGGCTCAAACGTGTATTTGTGCTATTACTGTAGATAACTAACTCGTAACGTATGTAGCTTCGAACTCTAGCCTCATAAAGAGACTAGAGGGGTGTGTTTAGTAATAAATACATATATTTTGAATATATACCTGGTGTGGTCCTCTTTCATTTGGTCACTCAAGAGATTATAGACTGGTAAAACAAGCTGCTTTACATTCCTTCAAGACTTAGCCTGAAGGCTGTTCTCCATAGCTACCACTAGGATAGCTTTCAATAAAGGTTGTCTTTAACCTATCTCCAATAAGGGGTTGTTTGGACTGGTGCAAGGTGCCCACTATAATTAGTGGACAGCATATGCCAGGCCAACTTCTCACAAGGATGACTTTGCAACAAGGCCTCTTTCTGCTCCTCTGTTGGTTCTTTGTGCACATCTCTTGCTTCTTTCTGCACCTTTCTTCGACTTTCTGGACTTCTGTTGCCTCTTTCTGCATTTCTCTTGCTTCTTTCTGCGCCTTTCTTCCTCTTTCTGCACATGTCCTACCTTTGTAGGCATAGTTAGAAATTAGCATTTACAAAAACCTTTGAAATTCACTGAAAAAACCACAGGTTTCAGGGACGTTATAGTTAGAAATTAGTATTTAAAAACCTTTGGAATTCACTGAAAAAACCATAGGTTTCAGGGACGTTATAGTTAGAAATTAGCATTTAAAAAACATTAGAAATTCACTGAAAAAACCACAGGTTTCAGGGACGTTATAGTTAGTTGGACATTTCACTCGTACAAAACCAGAGAAATTCGGCCGTTATAGTTAGTTCAGCTAACTATAACTCTCGCCCCCGCAATGCACTGCTGATGACGTCACATATTACATCATTCATGACATGGTCAGTGACATCACTGATGACATCACTGATGACATCTCAAATGACATCACTTATGACATCACTGATGACATCATCCACGTGATAATCTGATGCACCTCCTTATACCCTAATATAACCTTTGATACACCCACTCTAAAATACAGACTACCATTTTCGAAACCATAGACACACCAATACCAGTTAGTACATACCCACTCACTAATTCCTAGGTCTACACACACATCCACTCATTCACCCATACAGTCACTCATACATGCAGTCAACCATCAATACGGCACTATCTAACCGAATTTCTCTGGTTTTGTACGAGTGAAATGTCCAACTAACTATAACGTCCCTGAAACCTGTGGTTTTTTCAGTGAATTTCTAAGGTTTTTTAAATGCTAATTTCTAACTATAACGTCCCTGAAACCTATGGTTTTTTCAGTGAATTTCAAAGGTTTTTTAAATGCTAATTTCTAACTATAACGTCCCTGAAACCTGTGGTTTTTTCAGTGAATATATATATATATATATATATATATATATATATATATATATATATATATATATATATATATATATATATATATATATATATATATATAATATATATATGTTCACTGAAAAAACAAAAGGTTAAAAGAAATGAGACAAGGGCTACCATTTATAAACCCAATAAACATTGGAATTAACCAGTTATTATTTAGTCAATAAACTATCATATGTGCACCCATCATGCACTGCTGATGACCTCAAATATTACATCTCTAATGACATTTTAAATGCTATTATTAATGACATCTCTGATTACATCACTGACAACATCATCCAGTATTTATGACAGCATACCGTAGGCTTTGTGGACACATAGGGGTCGATTCCGATCTCGGCCGGTAGGGCTCCGAATCGGACTCGGCATTACCGGATCCGATTCGGAGCCCTGATTCCTGACCGAGTCGGACGTGCGTCCGGGCGAGCGAGTACGATGCGAACGTACGCGAAATCGCCGACCGACTCGTTCGCGGGACCCAACCGCTCCGACCGACTCGCACGGACACGACTCGCACTGCGCAATGGAGACGTTCCCCGGCCGGGTAAGTACGATGCGCGCCGTGAGCAGTCCGACCGATTCGCGCCGTCCGGCTCGAAAGAGCAGTCGGAGCCGCACTTTGGGGTCCGTGTCGGACCCCCCCCTGTATGCCTAGCCGCGCGAGTCGCACACAGGGGGGACCCATGGGTCCCCCCTACCTGTGCGTGTACGGCGCGACCCGCTTCGACGCGTACCCACTGTAGGGGGCGCCCTTGTTCGCCTCGCACCCATTGAGTCAATGGGAGCCCGCGTACGCGTTGTACGACCGGCTCCCATTGACTTCAATGGGAGTCCGACCGAATCGAGTCCGATAGCATGCGAACGCATCGTACTCGTTCGGTCGGACTGCTAGGGTCCGATTCGGTCGGAAATCTCTCCGGGTCCGGCTCGGTCGGAGAGATTTCCTGCCCGAATCGGAATCGACCCCATAGTCATGGGCTACTGCACAGTATACTTTTGCCAATGTTTTAGAGTAAAAGTCATTATCTACAATGATAGTTATTATGCACTTCACACATGCATTTGAAGGGTTGATATTCAGTACAATATGTTCCTCTGGGAGTGCTTGGTGACTCTTCATCATGGTACTACTCACATAAGAAGACAAAGAAATTTCAAGCTCTTGATTTATAGATGCCTACCAGCATCATATCCTATCAAATTAATATTTACGAATCACATTAAGCTGCTTGGGTTTTTTTATGAATATTTAACAGAGCAATCAAAACAATGTAGCCCAGATTCTGATAGCTGACAGGCAACGCAGCGCAGCACCCAACAATGCTGCGCTGCATTGCTTGACAGGGAGGGAGTTTGACAGCACTAGCCATTAGGCCACATCCTCTCCCCAGAAAGCCTTACTTGACAAACTCTGCTTGAGACTGAAACACTTTGGGGCCGATTACGATGTCAGTCGGAGGCTTTCCGAGAGACACGGTTGGTTTGCAGTCTGACCGCTCGATTACGATGTTGGGGGTGAGAACGTATATTGGCCGGTCTTTCCGACTCGGTTCCAACCGGCTCTCGGAGACTTCCAGCCGGTCGGAACTGCACCATAATCCCCTATGGACAGCGTTTTTGCTGTCAGGATTATGATGTCGGTTTCCCACAGCCTTTCCGTGCTGGCCTTTCCGACATGGAAAGGCTGTCGTAAAGCGACTTTGCCTCTGCGGTCTATGATTGACGTTCAAGGGGGTACCCCCATGTAAAACCCTGCACTGTGTGGCAGGTGCCATGGGGTGCCTGCCACAGGGTGCAAGGCTTTACACAACCCCCATTCCTCTATAGGAGCGTGTATTATGGCCGGTTTAGGCTGTGACACAAGCTCCCATAGAGAAAAGTGAGTATGCGACCGAACAGTGTTCGGTCACATCGTAATCAGGGTGTCGGAACCGCAGACCTGAGGTCGGTCGGTCCCGAGTCCGAGACGGTATCCCGACATCGTAATAAGCCCCTTTGTGTGCAGTGTCACGCAATGGTGCAGCAATAAAATGGATTAACCAACAGAGCTGTAGTATGTATATTGTTTTTCCTCAGATATGTGAATGGCATAAATGAGATAAGATTTATATTACGAAGTTTGCCCCCCAAAATGCACTGCCGACAGGCATTACAGATGGAAAGTAGAAGGACACTTTTATAGATATATGACGAATCTTCACAAAAATGTTTTTTAAAAAGGGGGCGTGCCCAGCGGCGAAGCAAGAAGGCTGACTACTAAAGCAGCTCCCGTAACCCAAGACTCCCATCCTAATTAATCCGGTAATTAATCCAAGTAGGGTACCCAGAAACAGAAGCAGTCAGAGCTGCAGACCCACCTGAGTGGCTGGGCGGAGTCCGTGAACATAAGCAGACTGAGAACAGCGACGAGGCCTCTAAACGGGCAAGAGCCGGGGGCTAGTGTGGCAAGAATTCTGAGACCACACATACTGTGAGAGGTGCGGTGGATGGGCTACGCCCGCTCCTGGGAAGCTGACAAGCAACTAACGATGGCCCCCATGCACGGTACGGGTGAGCCCAGAAGGCCAGGAACGACGACACAGCCTATGAGAGAGGGATCACTGACATAATATCGATTACCAAAATATCCCCATACATAAATATCGACACATAAATATCGATGTCAAAAATATCGACATCCTATCTTTATAACGTAAAGTATAAAAATATCAAAAAATAATATCGATGTAAAAATATCGATGTACAAAATATCGTTTTTATATATAAAAATAATGTTAAATATAAATTAAATAATAAAATTAACTTTAAAAAAATTATTTAGATGTAATGTACATTTTAACAAATATAATAAATAAATTGTATTTAAAAAATGTAAACATACATATATAAAATGTAATGTATATATCTATATTTACTTTAAAACAATTAATAAACTAATACTTTTAATTTATTTAAAAATGTTATAAATATATAAAAATGTACAAATAAATATATATATATACATACACCTATAACATAAAATCTAATAAAAAAATTAGATTATAATTTAAAACATTAAAATATTTAATAATTTTTAAACTTACATTTTGCACTCCATTGACAGTAGGGAAAGTGTTGGATAGCGTAGGGGTAAAAATTACTATTCCCACTCCAGTGAGTGCAACAGTAGGGAAAGTGTTGGATAGCGGATAGGTAAAAATTACTATTCCCACTCCAATGAGTGCAACAGTAGAGAAAGTGTTGGATAGCGGACTGGTCAAAATTACTATTCCCACTCCAGTTAGTGCAACAGTAGGGAAGGTGTTGGAAAGCAGAGAGGTAAAAATTACTATTCCCACTCCAATTACTGCAACAGTAGGGAAAGTGTTGGATAGCGGAGGGGTAAAAATTACTATTCCCACTCCAGTGAGTGCAACAGTAGGGAAAGTGTTGGATAGCGGAGAGGTAAAAATTACTATTCCCTAGTAGCTGCGTGGAAGAATGGGCTGGACTTTTGTATGGGCCTGGAGAAGCCCATCTTCATTGCCAGGGGGTGCCCACACAAACACCTAAAGATCTGGAAACGGTGGGCGGACTATCGTGTTGGACTGCTGTTGGACTGCTGTTGGAAACGGCCACGGTGGCAGGGGATCACCCCATGAGGTGACACCAACTTTAATACTGGGGAACGGGGAGTACCGTGCGATGGGATGTTCTGATGGACAGACCCTTTGCTGTATCCAAATGATCCGGTTAGGCTGTGGGTGCATAGTGTGATCGGGGGGGGGGTTGGGGGCGGGGGGGAGTTGGTTTTCTTTTGCATTCTTATTCTATTTCCTGTGTCTTAAATTGAAATGTCAAAGTCATTTTTTCTTATGATCTGATTGTGCAGTAATCTCTGGGGTACAGAGCCCTGCAAAATATGTGTAACTTGACAAATGTGGAAATGGGAAAGTGTTGGATAGAGGAGGGGAAAAATGTACTATTCCCACTCCAGTGAGTGCAACAGTAGGGAAAGTTTTGGATAGCGGAGGGGTAAAAATTAATATTCCCACTGAAGTCAATTCTAAATTAAAAACAAACAAAATATCAACTACAATACAAAAGATGTTAAAAAACAAAAAAAGAAAACATATATAAAAATATTAAAAATTACAAGAGATAGAAACATATTATAATGTTAAAAAAATCTAAAATTACCTACATAGATTATTTTATAAAAATTTCAAAATAATTTACAAACAAATAACTATATGTAATAGAAATTAATTATAATCAAAGACATTAATTGTTACATAAATTTAATATTTTTTATTTCCTACCCTATAACACCACACAATTCACAACACACATCTACATTTTTAAAAAGTGTACCTCCATAATTAACATAATTAATGATCAAATAAACAAATATTATTCATCAAAAAACAAATTAAAACAGATAAAAATTAATTTTTAAACATTACCCCTATAAAACCAAAATCCACACACAAAATAAAAATAAACAATTACCATAAATATTTATCAATTAATGAATGAATATTAATGAGCAACTAATTATTAATTAATGAAACCTAAAATACTTTCCACCCTCTACCCCAATAAACACCACAACACACACCTAAAAATCATTACACAATTGCCACAACTAATTTTACATTATTAAATTAATATCAATTCACAACTTATTAATTAATTTAAAAGAATTTACTTCCCACCCTTTACCACTATAAATCCCACAACTCACTTCTCAAATTAATTTCACACTTGCCATATTTAATTTTTAATTAATTAATTGCCATTATTTAACAATTAATTATTAATTAATAATAAATAAATTGGTTCCCACCCTATTCCCCTATAAACCCCACCACCCATTCCTAAAAAATGACACAATTAACATAATTAATTACCAAGTAATTAATTAATTAATAATAATTAACAAGCAATTGTTAAATAATTATAATAATTAACAACCAATTAATGAATAATTAATAATAAATTAATTCCCACAATTAACATTATAAAATATAAATTAAATAAATACTAATAAATAAAAATATTAATTAATTTATTATAATTAAATTACTTCCCAGCCTATTCCCCTATAAACCCACAGCCCGCTACAGAACTAAAAAACGCAAAGTTTTAACATAAAATTAATAACTACTAAAAATGTAACACATAAATTAAAAAACAAAAGCAATACTTATACAAAAAAATAGATCACATACTTTTAAAATACATACTAAAATACATAACACTAATTTAAAAATCAATATCTTAATAAACTATATTTTTGCAAACGATATTACTAACTTTGATATTTTCAAAAACAATATTTCTTACCTTAAAGTCGATATTCTTGACCATGATATTCTTGCTGTTGATATTTCTGTATCACGATATTTCCAACTCGATATTTGTGTATGTCGATATTTAAAACTCAATATTCTGTCTGTGCACCATGAGAGAGTGAGACTGGGGCCGCTACTGCGACGCAGGGTGGAGCGAAAGGGAGGAGGCGTCGGAGTGATAGGACGACAGCAGCGGTGTACCGACGAGGCCGGAGGAGTGCCAGCATGGAACCTACCTGGCAGCTTGAGGCGGCAGAGACACAATACGAGTGAGGGAGGTGAAGGCTGGTAGAAGACGGCTCCCACAGACCCCGGAGAGATGTGAGCAGGCCCCTGACATGACGGGGCGTCTCCCGGATCTACCCGCTTGGCCGACTGAATTCACCAGTGTTAACTGGTAGCGGTAGGATCCCAGGGGTCGGACGGGGAAGCACTGAAGGAGAGAGAGCCTCGGCAGCCAGTGTCACGGAGAAAGTTGCAGGGGGGGACTTTGACTCCCGCAACTAAGCAGTGGAGGATAACCCGGACAACAGCAGGACCTGGCCACAGTGATGACTGTGAAGCAGAGAGAGATACCAGCATTACAGTGCTGCAACGTATAACTTTGAAGAACCTCTAGAGATGCCGAGACAAACCCGGCCGGAACGAGAGGGTGACAGAGACAGCCTCCCTTTGCCCCCCAAGAGCCCAGTGATTGAATTGTGGGGGAGCCGTCGGGACGAGAAGACAGGCATGTGCTGGGGGAGTTGGGCTCCGCTTCCCGTGCCTGAGGCGGAGACGGAGGCCTCACGAAGTACCGCGACCTTGGCCTGAACAATACCAAGTGAAGTAGGGTGTAACCAGCGGGAGCACACCAAGTTACGGTGAGATACTGATCACCCTGCCAGAATCAGAAAAAAAAAAAACTCACAAGAGATCTCTTTAAGAGATCAGAACACTCAGCCCCGTTGGGAGAAACCCAGCAGGCGGCGTAGGGTACAGTCACACTCACAGGCAGGCAGCGGGAGTGCCCCGGTGGGGCATTAACACCAAGTAGCCGACTCGCAGCCTGGGCCTTCTTCTCCAATAATGACGGGCGGCAAAGGCATACGTAACTCCCACCAATCTAAACTCGACAAGTACACCTGGACTAAACAACCAGATGCCAAGGAGAGCACCATGACGCCGCACAGGCAGACGCCCAGGGTCCCACAAATAAAGAAGACCTCACCCTACAGGACATTATGGCAGCTTTAAACAGAGTACAAGCCTCACTGGAATCAAGAATTGAGTCAGTAACTACAGAGGTCTCTCTTGTTAGCTCGGACCTTAGGAAAATGGGTTCAAGTGTCACAGAGGTGGAAGAGAACACTGGGGACCTTCAGAAGGACACCACTATGCTCAAACATCAAGTTCATGAACTATATGAGACAAGCAAAGCAATGGAGGCCAAGCTCGACGACTATGAAGGGAGGTCTAGGCGCAAGAACATGAGAATTATTGGTTGTCCCTGAGCGATCAGAAGGGCCAGCAGTGGACTTATTCGTAGAGGATCTTGTTTTGAAATTCCTCCAGTCCAGCTGCCTTTCCAAGTATTTCTCGGTGGAGCGCGTTCACTCAGTGCCAGGGGGATGACCAAGACCAGGGGCGTCACCACTACTGATACCAGCTCGAATCTTCAACTTCCGAGATCGAGACGTAATACTTCAAACAGCCCGAAGTGCGCCACCATTGCGCTATAAAAACAACAAAATAACGTTCTTTCCAGTCATAGTCCAAAAACAGAGGAGCAGATTTTTAGAGGTCAAAAAAGCTCTAAGAGATAAGGAACTAAAATATGCAATGCTCTTCCCAGCTAAGCTGAGAGTGGAGGTAGAGGGGAAGGTCTGTTTTTTTCTCTAGCCTGGAGGAAACGTTGGAATGCCTAGATGGATGGTGGCGAGTTGGAAATCCCAGTTCCAACGTGAAAAGAGACAAACGTCCGAGGAAGACACAGAGTGCTGGGGATACTAACAGAAAATACTCTGACCCTAACTGGGGAGATCCACTTGAGGAAACACCGACTGCAACAAAGGATCCCTGAGAGCAGCCCGGACATTCCAGTAGAAGGCTGACGTATGTAACAGACCCCCATGGGAAGCCAACATACTTTGAAATAGTGAGCAGAAAGTGGGGGGCTCATAATCCACGAACTAACTGGCTTGATCTATGGGAACTTGGAACACTCCCTGCTGGGAGCAACGTTGGCTCGAGAGTGGTTTGGACAATTCAAGAATCATTGGTACCTTGCATGCATTGAAGTTCGGTCATGGGAGGGTTCGGTCATGGGAGGGAAGCCGGGACACTGTCTCCAGAGTTAGGGTTGGGAAGGGACGACAGGCACTATGCAGAGTTGGGAAGGCAGGTAGTTCAGGGCCCCCGATGCAGGGAGGCAGGGTGGCGGGAGGGTCTAACAATAGTCAATAGGGGTAGTTGTTTTGTTCTAATAATTACTACCGTTAGTGAGGGATTGCCATGGCAACTTGGTCCTTTAGATAAGGCACCTGAGGAGGTTACGCAGCAGTCACAGTCAGGCACAGAGTTATACACCTTCAAGGCTCATCGAACTGATAACATCTCCACGATTTTCCATCGCGCAATCTAGTCATCGGGAGTGAGGGGACACAGGTGCATACCACGGTTGAGAAATGATGAACACGACCAATAACCCCCAACTGCGGATGCTTTCATTGAATGTAAATGGGCTGGGGGACAGACTAAAAAGAGGGCTGGTACTGCAGTATATTAAATGACACTTAACAGATGTCCGCCTCTTGCAGGAAACGCACCTGGTGGGCAATACCTGAAAGGCTATAAATAGGTGGGGGTATAAACTAGCGGCACACTCTAGTTTCACTTCCGGGTCGAGAGGGGTGGGCGTTCTTGTGAGGAAACAATTTTGCCCTAATGGTGTCGCGGATGTGGGTGGATGATCAGGCTAGGTTTGCAGCAATTACCGGCAAGTGGAAGGGGAAAACTGTAAATATTGTCTCAGAGTACATGCTGCCGGCACTACATAACATAGCTATTCCAGACCTGAGCGCATTTTTGGTGAGACTTCCAGATGGAGACCTCCTGATTAGAGGAGACTTTAATATGATGCTGATTGACCTCCAAGACCGAAACTCCCCAAGGACACAACCTCGCAATCACTCCAAGTTGACGGAATTCTTAAGGGAGATTGGACTGGCAGACGTCTGGCGCACTCAAAACTCACAGACACAACACTTCACCTATTACTCAGGGGCGCACAATAGTCACTCTCGTATTGACTTTATTCTGACACATGCTGATAGAGTGCCCAACTTCAGAGATGTGCAACATATGGCGCGGGGCATTTCTGATCACTTCACGTTGTGGGCCTGTTATTTAGCGGGAACACGAAGCACTCATCGAGGTATATCGCTACAGTCATGGGGCCTGAAGGTTCCACAGATACGGACAGGACTAGTGCAGGCCACAAGCGCTTATTTTGAAGAAAATGAGACTTTGCTAGAGTCAGCACAAATCTTGTGGGAGGCCTACAAGACAGTTACAAGAGATCAGGGACTCTCCCTCATGGTGGGATACAAAAGAGACAAGAGGGCGGTGATGGAGACACTCGAGGGCACCATATTAGACCTAGAGGCTCAATTGGCCAGTGATCACACAGAAGAGATATCACACACACTACAGCTTCAGAGATAGGAATATAGAGAACTAGCACTAGAGGCAACATAGAGTCTATGAACTTGACGATAAAGCTGGGTAGTTATTGGCCTGGCTTGAGAAGTGAGAACGTGCAGATAGGTGGGGGAGTGTGCTCAGTACAGAGTCGGGCGAGACCCTGAGTGACCCTCAGGATATAGCAGAGGCATTCGTGAGGTATTATGCCCGCATATACACCCCAGTATCGACCGCAAAACACTGAAGATTCGAGAGCCATTTTGGTGGACCTTCCATTCCTGGTACTCTCCCCCGAGGACTCAGCCGTTATGGAGAGTGACATCACGGTTGAGGAAATAGTTTAGGCTATCCGTAACATCCAATCGGGAAAGGTGATGGGACCAAATGGCCTCCCAATAGAATTGTATAAGGCCATTGCCCCCCAAGTGGCACCTCCCCTACTTCGAATGTACTCAGAGAGTATACGGCTGCAGGAATTGCCAGAGGACCAACGCCTGGCCTCAATAGCAGTTTTTCACAAACCCAGTAAACCAGCTGACCTTTGTGCCTCGTAGCGGCCGATCTCACTGCTTAGTGCGGAAATTAAAATACTGACCAAGCTACTCGCCTCTAGACTAGTCCAGCATGTCTCTCACTTGGTACACCCGGATCAATCCGGTTTCATGCCGGGGAGAAATACAGCCCTCACATTGCGCTGCCTTTATGGGGCAGCGCAGAAAAGCAGAAAAGATACAATACAAGAAGATGCAGTGGTGATTTCCCTGGACGCGCACATGGCATTTGACACGGTGGAGTGGCCATACTTATTCGCAGTCCTAGAGAGAATGGGGTTCGGCCCCAAATTCTGGGCATGGATTCGGCTCCTATACAACTGGGGCCCATGGTGCAGGTAACGGTAAATGGGCGGGTCTCAACCGCCTTTTCGCTCCGGAGAGGGACTCGTCAGGTTTGCGCCCTGTCGCCACTCCTCTTTGCTTTGGTTCTAGAACCACTGGCAGAGTGGATCAGGGGAGACCCACTGATAAGGGGTTTCCATTGGACAGAGGGGTGGGATGATCGTATATCATTATACGCCGATGACATTTTACTATACGATGCCAAAACATGCCATTCAATAGCTAGAATTATGACCATATTCGCAAACATTGGCAAACATTTCGGCTACTCCCTAAACTGGTCCAAATCCACAATTTATGTACTATGTGGCCCACCCCCGGCACTACCGGCAGAATGTGAAGCGGCGGTGGTAGTACAGGGCTTCCGCTATCTTGGAATATTCGTGACGGCAGACCCAGATCTGTTTTATACCCAAAATTTACAGGCCCCCCAACACGTCTTTGAAGTGATGTCCAGCATTGGAGATCACTGCTGCTATTGTTACTGGGACGTGCAGCACTATTCAAAATGACGGCACTGTCACACTTTTTATACGTTCCTACAAAACACCCCGTACGAAATTCCTCAAGCTTTCTTCTGGGTCATTGAGCGTGAAGTGCGGGATCTGCTCTGGGATGGGAAACCTCTGAGAATAGCGATGCAGAGGTTGATACGGGGGTGGTACGATGGGGGCATAGCTGAATATCCAGATGTATTATTGGGGGCCGAGCTGGCAGTGATAAATCAATGGGTGCATCGACCACACAATCAACCAGCCTACAGGATGGAATGGTTTCTGATGGGCCCGGGGGGTACAATCGCGCCTTGTACACCAAACCTAGAGTAAGTGCACTCACAGGACCCACTACCCAAACAATCACCCTTCGGCATGAAGTATACAAAAGGCTGGGGTGGCACGACATTCTAACTCAAATCACACCGCTCTGGGAAAGTGAGAATTTGGGCTGGCTACATACCAGCATGGGATTCAACAAGTGGGACCTTATAGGAATCTCGACAGTGGGAGATTTGTGGACTGGGGGGGAGGTGATCCCTTTCGCTGATTTGCAGATGAAATTCACTCTTGCCACAACTGAAACATTCAGGTATCTACAGGTGAGACATGCCCTTATGACTGCCATTCATCAAGGGAGTAAAGTCCCCGAAGCCTCCCCGTTAGAGGACAGACTTCTTACGGACTTTATGGAACGTAGAGCAATTTCCTTGACCTATCAAAAACTAATACATAACTCCTTCGATCCCTTGCAAAAACTTTGTGGGCAATGGCACAGGAACTTGGGAGAGTTGGAAGACGAGGATTGGCAGGAAGCCCTCGGTTCCCCTAAAGAAGTAGCCATATCCACAAAATTACGGCTCATTCAACTTAGAATCTTAAAGAGAGCCTACCTCCCTAGAGCTACGTTGGTCAAGATGGGTAGGGAAACTACCGCACTTTGTCAGCAATTATGTGGACAGGAAAGAACATTTTATCATCTATTATGGGAATGTCAGATGATTAAACAATATTGGGAAGCGGTGGTGAACACAATGGCAAGTGTGTGTGAAGGAGACTTAGAACTCAAACCGAAACAGTGTCTCCTCAACATATGGGAGGGGTACTGATCTGAGCTGAAAAGACCAAATATGGGTAACACTGGGAATGATGATAGCAAAGCGCAATATAGCTAGACACTGGGGGGCTTAGGCTGCTCCACCTCCTGTTGAGTGGGGGAAAATATGGATTGGAGCATGATCACAGAAAGGGCAGTGTATGATAGCAGGATTGCTCCCAGGAAATAGGACCAGGTCTGGTGAAAGTGGAATGCTCACAGGGGAGGAATCTGCAATAGCCCCTCTCTGCGGCCCGGTGGTGCAACCATGATGTATAATATCAGGGAGGATTTGGCCGAGGAAACAATGGATACGCATTAACAATATGATTAAACACTGTGCACGGTTTGGCACTTAATTGTAGAAATATACGACTGCTCTGTCATAATGATTGTATCCAATTTGACTATATTATTCTCAAATAAAAATATATTATTCATCCATCAAGCGGAGGCCGAGAAAAAGATGGAGTCTCAAAACGCATTTTCCCCATGCAATTTTCTCTAGGAAAATTAGACTCTGCTACAGCCAAAACAGTGGAATGGAATTATACCAACTGTAGCGCCAAGTTTTGAGCAAGTTATTTTCCTCTAGAAACATAATCCTAACAATAACTATTCATTGACAACTAGCAACTGGGTAACATGCCGGACGGAGTATGTGGTTTACGTGTTGGGTTGCCCTTCTGGGCTGCAGTATGTGGGCAGTACCAAGTTACAGGCCCACAAACGTATACTGCAGCACATGAGGGCTATCACCAACAGTGACCCCACGTATCCAATGGCAAGACACTTTAAAGAGAAACACGATAACAATTTGGATATGCTAACATACTTTTTAATTGATTCCATTCCCGTATCTAGAAGAGGAGGTAATCGTGAGGCTAAACTCGTCTCCCTTGAGACAAAATATATTTTAGAGCTAGACACTAAGACTCCGAATGGACATAACTCCAGTGAAGATTTCCATACATGCTTATGAATCAAATAAGGATAGAGAAGAAAAAAATATGAAAGGTCCTTCAAACACATCGCCGCTAAGACACTTTGTCATAATGAAATTAATACAGATATTTTAATAACACACGTCTTTTATGAATTAATTAATTTTAATGGTAGCACCTTCTTTTTTTATTCATTCTCGCACTTGCACTTTACAATGGGAATTTAGCGCATACAGTAAATGTAATCAGTGTTCAAATGTAGTAATTTGTATTAATGTGCATAGTAAATCATAAATAGGAATGTTGATAAAACCAGAGAAACAACAACACGTATAAATAGTAAGTCCATGTAGTATCACTACTAGCAGATTAGACATAAAGTATGTACAGTTTGCAAGGAAATATAATGTAAAGTAAAAGAAATTTGTAACATATATAATATATCATTTTGCAAATGTTATTTTACTTTGTTTTAGTTATTTTCCTATTTGAAACAATGTGGACCCAAATAGGATTTTATGTGACGTTGTGTGTTTTAAAAGATATAGAAACGTTTTAATAATAATGACGTTGGTATTTTACCTTAATAACTATAATAATTAAGTTTATTATTTAAAATTGGTTTTAAATAATTGATGAAATCCTATTTATGGCAATGGTTTGCACATTTACTTGTAGATTGCACAGAATTTACTGAACATGAAAAGTATGTTGTTTATTTCCATGCAGTTTAATTATCACGTGTGTGTACACTGGCACTTTAAAAATATCGGGTCAACTCCACAGCGCGTCATGTGATCAAGGCCGAGTGAGGCCGAAACGCGTCATGGCGAAATTGGTGGCAAAATAAATGAAATCTAGCACGAAATTGTGGTCTCGCAGTCCGTTTTTCCCAGAGGAAGGGAAGTGAGAAGGAACGGCGTTGTGGATATATATATATATATATATATATATATATATATATATATATATATATATATATATATATATATATATATATATAGTGGTAAAATGAAAATTTGCACATTATTAACAATTACTGTATTATTATTTTACCATTTAGTGAATATTTTAATTAAAAACAAATTAAAAAAATTAAATTCATCTTTAACATTTTAGTAATAAATTAAAAAATGTTTAAATTGGGGGCTGTTAACTCCGTAACGGCGCGGGGGACTTTCGATTCGTGTCGCGGCAGGAACCCGCCGTGGACTTCCAAATGTAAGGCAACGCCATGTGAAGCTGCCTGCATCTGTTTTTCGGCATTGGTTGCTACCTCACTGTGAGAAAAGAGTCGTTTCTGGGCATTTCGTTCACGTCGCATTTTCCTCAGGAGCTGCGGCCGCCATCTTGTTTTTCACTGTGATAATGTCTCTCTTCTTCAGTCATGATCCTTAATGAATTTCCAACCAAGTAAGCCATAAAGAGTTTATTGTTGGGTTTCCTGCGTACGTTCATTATTCAAGAATGATGCATTTACACTGCAATTACTTCGCTTGTATTTCTTCAGTGCTCCTCAAATAATTTATTTATTGTTCGACTTGCTCTGGTGATTTTTTCCTTCAACATTGCCTCATCTGCTCCTCTTGGCGACCATACTTTTTGACATATTTACTGTTCTGCCTTATCAAGCCTTTTTCAGTTTTCTGACTAAGGGGTCGATTCTGATGTCGGCCGGAAGCGCACCTAACAGTATTCGTCCGGAAAAAATACCAGCCGAACGCGTGTCTTCCGACCGACACGAACACTCTACCGAACGAACAAGTACGATGCGCATAACAGCCCAGATTCCGAGCAAGCCGTACTTACCCATTCCAGCTCCTGTACCCCGCCCGAGCCGGATCCGTAAACGCTGAATCGAGTCGCACGGAACCAAATACACAGCACCTTCCGGCCGGACTAGTACGATGCGTCTTCCGTACGCGCCGAACTCGTCGCTACGTCCGGCACATTTGAGCATCCGGGCGAGCCGTACATAAGCTCCGTTTCGCGCCACAAGACGATCCACGGCTACGAGACGAACAAGCCTGCTACGAGTACGACTCGAAGACACGAGAAACCCGAACGAGACGATCCAAGCATGAATCCCATTGCGCAGGTCCTACCTATACTCTACATCTATTACCGGGACCGGCACTGACGCGTACGGCGCAGACGGTAAGTCAAACACCAACAATACAAACAAACCACACGTACACGAAATATGTCACACACACATAGGGATGCACAAATAACGTACACTAGCAACAGCAGAACCATAGGGGTGGGATGGCCAACACCAATGCCATACACATCCATAGGGGGATGGATGCCTGCCACTACTACCACCCCTACCCAGGGGTGCCTGGATGCCTGTCACTACTACCACCCCTACCCAGGGGGGCTGGATGCCTACCACTACTACCATCCCCACTCATGGGGGGCTGGATGCCTACCACTACTACCATCCCCACTCATGGGGGGCTGGATGCCTACCACTACTACCATACCCACCCTTAGGGGGATGGATGCCTGTCACTACTACCACCCCTACCCAGGGGGGCCTGGATGCCTGTCACTACCACCACCCCTACTCAGGGGGGGCTGGATGCCTGCCACTACCACCACCCCTATCCAGGGGGGGCTGGATGCCTGTCACTACTACCATCCCCACCCTTAGGGGGATGGATGCCTGCCACTACTACCATACCCACCCTAAGGGGGATGGATGCCTGCCACTACCACCACCCCTACCCAGGGGGCCTGGATGCCTGCCACTACTACCATACCCACCCTTAGGGGATGGATGGATGCCTGCCACTACTACCACCCCTACCCAGGGGTGCCTGGATGCCTGCCACTACTACCACCCCTACCCAGGGGGCTGGATGCCTACCACTACTACCATCCCCACTCATGGGGGCTGGATGCCTACCACTACTACCATCCCCACTCATGGGGGGCTGGATGCCTACCACTACTACCATCCCCACTCATGGGGGGCTGGATGCCTACCACTACTACCATACCCACCCTTAGGGGGCTGGATGCCTGTCACTACTACCACCCCTACTCCAGGGGGCCTGGATGCCTGTCACTACCACCACCCCTACTCAGGGGGCTGGATGCCTGCCACTACCACCACCCCTATCCAGGGGGCTGGATGCCTGTCACTACTACCATCCCCACCCTTAGGGGGATGGATGCCTGCCACTACTACCATACCCACCCTAAGGGGGATGGATGCCTGCCACCACCACCACCCCTACCCAGGGGGGCCTGGATGCCTGCCACTACTACCATACCCACCCTTAGGGGGATGGATGCCTCCCACTACTACCACCCCTACCCAGGGGTGCCTGGATGCCTGCCACTACTACCACCCCTACCCATGGGGGCTGGATGCCTACCACTACTACCATCCCCACTCATGGGGGCTGGATGCCTACCACTACTACCATCCCCACTCATGGGGGCTGGATGCCTACCACTACCACCATCCCCACTCATGGGGGGCTGGATGCCTACCACTACCACCACCCCTACTCAGGGGGCTGGATGCCTGTCACAACCACCACCCCTACTCAGGGGGGCCTGGATGCCTCGTCAGTACCACCACTCCCTACTCACAGGGGGCTGGATGCCTGCCACTACCACCACCCCTATCCAGGGGGGCTGGATGCCTGTCACTACTACCATCCCCACCCTTAGGGGGATGGATGCCTGCCACTACTACCATACCCACCCTAAGGGCGATGGATGCCTGCCACTACCACCACCCCTATCCAGGGGGCTGGATGCCTGCCACTACTACCATCCCCACTCATGGGGGATGGATGCCTACCACTACTACCATCCCCACTCATGGGGGCTGGATGCCTACCACTACTACCATCCCCACTCATGGGGGCTGGATGCCTACCACTACTACCATCCCCACTCATGGGGGCTGGATGCCTACCACTACCACCACCCCTACTCAGGGGGCTGGATGCCTGTCACTACCACCACCCCTACTCAGGGGGCCTGGATGCCTGTCACTACCACCACCCCTACTCAGGGGGCTGGATGCCTGCCACTACCACCACCCCTATCCAGTGGGGGCTGGATGCCTGTCACTACTACCATCCCCACCCTTAGGGGGATGGATGCCTGCCACTACTACCATACCCACCCTAAGGGGGATGGATGCCTGCCACTACCACCACCCCTATCCACGGGGGGCTGGAGGCCTGTCACTACTACCATCCCCACCCTTAGGGGGATGGATGCCTGCCACTACTACCATACCCACCCTAAGGGGTATGGATGCCTGCCACTACCACAACCCCTATCCAGGGGGCTGGATGCATGCCACTACTACCACCCCTACCCAGGGGGCCTGGATGCCTGCCACTACTACCATCCCCACCCTTAGGGGGATGGATGCCTGCCACTACTACCATACCCACCCTAAGGGGGATGGATGCCTGCCACTACCACCACCCCTACCCAGGGGGCCTGGATGCCTGCCACTACTACCATACCCACCCTTAGGGGGATGGATGCCTGCCACTACTACCACCCCTACCCAGGGGGCCTGGATGCCTGTCACTACTACCATCCCCACTCATGGGGGGCTGGATGCCTACCACTACTACCATCCCCACTCATGGGGGGCTGGATGCCTACCACTACTACCATCCCCACTCATGGGGGGCTGGATGCCTACCACTACCACCACCCCTACTCAGGGGGGGCTGGATGCCTGTCACTACCACCAACCCTACTCAGGAGGGCCTGGATGCCTGTCACTACTACCATTCCCACCCTTAGGGGGATGGATGCCTACCACTACTACGATCACCACTCATGGGGGGCTGGATGCCTGTCACTACAACCACCCCTACTCATAGGACGGGCAATGCATGACACAACTAGCATACTCCCACATAAGGACTGTCTGTAAATTACATCCCAGCCTCCAACACCATGACAAGCGTGTGTGGTCTGTGTCAAATGCATACAACACCGAACATGACATTGAACATACAATGTGACCCCCTAACACATGTGTCACACATAATTGTGTGTGTGGCCTACACAATGCAAGCAGACCATGACCACTGTGGCAATGTGGCCCAAAGCCCCATCACCACAGTGCCCAGAAGGTAAGTGTGTGCTCCATAGCTGAAGCACATTTTGAACAGTGTGGCAATGGGGCCCAAAGCCCCATCACCACAGTGCCCATAAGGTAAGTGTGTGCTCCATAGCTGAAGCACATTTTGAACAGTGTGGCAATGTGGCCCAAAGCCCCATCACCATAGTGCCCAAAAAGTAAGTGTGTGCTCCATAGCTGAAACACATTCTGAACAGTGTGGCAATGTGGCCCAAAGCCCCATCACCACAGTGCCCATATGGTAAGTGTGTGCTCCATAGCTGAAGCACATTTTGAACAGTGTGGCAATGTGGCCCAAAGCCCCATCACCACAGTGCCCAAAAGGTAAGTGTGTGCTCCATAGCTGAAGCACATTTTGAACAGTGTGGCAATGGGGCCCAAAGCCCCATCACCACAGTGCCCAAAAGGGAAGTGTAGACCTGGTGAAAGCTGCAAAAACATAACTGCAGGGATTATTCCTGGCCACACAACACCAAACACTACAGTGGCATTGTAGTGCCTGTGTCCCATAGCAACATAGATTGTGTGAGGCAAGCAGTGCAGTGCCAATGACACATCGTTCTGGCCATGTGCACACAAACATCAGCCATGGGGGCCCACATTGTCTACATGCACAAATAACACAATGACAGAAGTGAGCATCATAATGCAGACCCACATATCAGCACCAATGGACACACAAATGTAGATATCCTGTGGAGACTGTAGATGTCAGTTGAACAAATACCATACCAAGGCAGCAATGGGACATACTAACCATGATCAATGTGCTGACTGATGACCTAGCAGTCCCAGGGCCAGCAGGGGAAAGCCAACAAACAACATACAGCCAATGGCAAACTAATGATATACCAATGCAGTGGTGCAAAAGCACAAACACAAACAGGCAGACTCACACTGCATATCATACACAACAGGTGAGGGGGGTTGTGTGCCAGTGTCCCCAGGCAAACACACAACCCATGAGGAGGCCATATTCACTGGTACACAGATGTCAACACAGTCACAAACAAAAGTAACTCATGGATTGGATTCCCCTATGTGGGCAAACAGGCATTGTGAGATGAGAGGGAGCCCAAATTACACATGTCACACAAGCTTGTAGGAACAGCAACACACACAGCAAGAGACCGAACCACCACAGCACTCCCCCAGGGACCCCACATTGTGGTGACACTAGCCTGCATGACAATCACACTGTGATGACAAAGGTAGATGTCATCCACACTGTGAACCACAGCCATGTGTCCTGAGCAACAAACTACCATCACACCTATACAAGCACAAAGCACTCAGCATGGCCTGCCAGCCAAGGAAAATATGGAGGTAGTGCCCCAGCCGTGCAACAACTCACATTTGCACACACTCAACGCCACACACCTTGAACTCCACCAATGTGCAGCATTGAAGCTCACATGGACTGCTGACATTGCACATGCACCCATGACAATCCCAGGGGTGTTGGGGGGAAATAAGGTGCAGAAACCCATCACACATGGCCAGTCAACAATACTTGTGAATGTCTGACACACTGCACAGTATGCCGTACATGGGCATGACGTGAAATCCACCCCAAACAATGGGATCCTGGCCATAGTCACACACCAATGAAGAAGCCAAGCTGACCCACAAAGGACACACATAGACAACTTCCAACATTGCAGCTCTGACCCTGAGGAGTGGCAGCAGTCACACACACACCGTGTCACAATCACTGAAAGCATACACAAACAGAAAATCACATTACTCGTGTAACCAACAAGTGCCAAGAGGAATCCTGACTGTGTCCCATCTGCGTTTGCCCACATTCCCAGCCCTGACAACAAAGACAACTAGGGATGACAACCTCATGAACATTAGTTTGCCATGCACCCACATCCCGGAGTAACCAGGTCCAAGATGCTGGATGAACACAGAACAACTCAGCAAGCATCACAAACAGGAACATCCGTAGGGACACAGCTTGTGTAGGAAAAGGAGAAGGGAACACGCACAGACATGCCTACACAACACACAACATGGGCACAGCCTATATCACGGAATCACGCACTGCCATGAGGGCACTCCACTCCTGTGGAAGGTCAGCTGTGCCAAACCTTGTCTGTGCATGACTCAAACATGTCAGCAGAACACTCGATCAGTGAGTCAACAACTACAACACACTGAAGGCTCTGCTCATATCAGCCTGGGCACGGGAGTGTCACGTCAGTCATCTGCATACACCCAAGACACGTGTCAAGCAACTTGCACTGTGTACACAGATGAGTCCTCCAAATTTGATGTGCTAAACTGCATGTCCATTGGAGACGGGCACACAGTCAGGGTACTAGGAACATTGGACAGTGGTAAGCCCACCAGATGTGCATCAGTGTAGGACAAAGATGGTAATCTACAAATGCTAAACGTACATCCCTGTGTCAAATGCTGAACATTACACCCTCAGACTGCAGCAAAGGATGCTATAGATCCAGACTAGATTAGGACACATATCCCATGGACCACATGGAGCCCATCACAGCAAAACTTCATTTACCTGATCTGAACACTATTACAACAGCAAATGCATGATTCTACACATCTACATCATGTACCTCCAAAGATTAACCACAAGTAAACAAAAAGAGGCTTTATTCAGCAAGTGTGCAACTCAAATCAAAAGTCCAAAATAAACTAAGGCCAATGGCCAGTCCAAATATACAGTCCCAACAGGGTGATGTGTGACAACTTGTCAACAATTGCTTGCCTGCACAGGTACGGACAGGGGACATCCCCCTTGGAGGGGCATACGAGGGGCAGGCCAGGCACCGCAGGGACAGGATCAGGGGATGCCAGAAGGAGGCAGTGAAGGGGAGGTGGGTGCAGGAGTGTCACCGGCAACTGCAGTGGAGGTATCTGACTCAGGGGGGGCTGGCACCACTGCAGGGCTCAAGTCAGATGCAGTTGGTGCTGCAACCACTGCAGTGGGCTGGTCAGATGGAGTGGACTGGGTCCCCAATGCAGTGCCCGAGTCAGACGGGTTGGTTGTGGACTCCACCGCAGTGCATGACTCCAAGGTAGTGGAAGGGGGCAGAAGAGCTGGGCAGGACAGAGGGGGGGGACACGGTCTCCACACCAGTGGCACAAACAGGCAGAGCGTCTGGTTTGGAGGTGGAAGAGCAAGTGGCAGGGGGAGAGGGCCTAAGCAGTTTGGGGTTGCGGTATCGGTGTGTGGGGGAACCTGGGGCAGGGTGTGGCGGTGGAACATGTGGAGTGGTGGCCTGGGGGATGGAGGTGAGAGACTGGGTGGTTGACTTGCAGGGCGGTGGCGGGGTCTTGCTCTTCCGGGACCGGGGGGACTTGCGGGTGGGGGGCTCACTCTGCCTGTGCCTGGGGGAGGGTGTCCGGGGGCGAGGGGCACTCCCCTCTGTGTGGGTGGACTTCCTCTTCCCCCGGTATGCTGGATCAGCAGGATGGGAGGGGAAGAGGCCGAGGTCACACAGGAAGATCTGCTGTGTAGGTGTGTTAGCAGGTGAGGCAAGGGAAGGGGTCTTGGAGGGAGAGGATTTGGAGGACTGTGGAGTTAATGTGGATGCCTGTGTGTGTGTGTGTTCCCCGTCCCCTGTGTCTGTGGTATCAGTCCCCTGAGGATGCGTGTGTGCACGTCTTGCCTTTCTCTTGGGTGTGTCTGTGCTGCTCGTGTCTGTGTGTTTGGGTGACTGTGCAGGTGTGCATGTGCTTTGGACAGGTAGGGGTGCAGGAAGTGTTGATGGGGCAGAGGTGGGAGGGGTGAGGGACTGTTGGAGGAGGGACACTGCTGCCGTCAGGGAGGAGTCCATGGACCTATTGCTCCTCTGTAGGGCAGACATACCCGTCGAGATGCCCTCCATGAACGACACCAGCTGTGTCAACAGAGTGGTGTGTGCATGGAGGACACTCAGCATTGCTGTCTGCCCTACATGGAGCTGCCGAAGGAGGTACACAGACTCCTCACTCAGGGCAGCAGGGGACACAGGGGCAGGGGCTGCAGTGCCTGGCACGAAGGAGACATGCTCCCGAGTATGGGAGCCTCCACGGACCTCAGGAATGGGAGCCAATGGGAGGGCGGTGGTGGTGGTGGTGGTGGCGGGGCCAGACAGACTAGCTGGCCTTTGGTGGCTGCTGAGACCTGCCTCCACAAGGGAGTCATCTTCCGAGCTGCTGTGGTCCTCAGCTGAGGTAGATGGTGCTGAGGACTCCTCGGTGTGGCTCCCCTCGCCCTCCGTGCCACTGGGTCCCTCTGACCACCCGTCCGATGCTGACCCAGTCTGGCTCCGCTGCTCCTCCTGGTCCGTGGAGCTGTCCCCTCCTGTGGCCGTGGATGTATCTGCAAACAATTAGGGAAACAGACAAACATCAGTCACCTGCACTGACCGCACACACCACAGTAAGTACAGCACATTACAGAGCAAGCCCTGGCATCCTTAGTTGAACATTGCCTAAAGTCCTCACACAGATTCAGGGAAGCCAATTGTCAGTCTGATGGACAACCATGGGACTCACACCCCTCCTGCCCTTGCACCCATCTGTCTGGTGCCTGTCTGATGGTAAGACCCCAGTGTGGACACATGCACCACCTACACAGTTGTTGGACATTGCAGGGAACACGGTGAAGCATGTGAACATGCACACATCACATCTCTTGCCACTGAGTCAGTGCAGGTGTTCGGATAAAGGGATGGCCAGATTCTAATTAGAAATGCATGTGATGCATACCAGCACCAGACACCATGATGCACCCATGTCCAGATAGTCAATGCCACAATGGGGTGCATGTTGCACATGTCACTCCCCTGCAGGATCAGTCCCAGGAAGTTGAATGCCATGACACAGGAATGCGTGCAAAGTCATACATTACTGTCTCAAGTCACATGGCCATGGCAGCCAGACAACAACAGTCTGCACTGTGTCACAATCCGAGGGCATGGGGAATGCAAGTTATGTGACTGACAAGTGCACATGTCCATCCCCCAAATACCACATCATCTGTACTACTATTTGTCCACGTCATACAAACTGGACATATGGGGGACATGAAACACAACTCTCTGAACATGAGCACCTCACAGTGTGCTGTGAATGAAAATACAGCTGCCTGAAAGTCACAGTCGCAAAAACACCTGTGTGCACAGTCAAGTGATCAGACACCTATAAGTCACAGAAGTATCGTCTATCATGGTCACATCTCAGATGGCATGCTGAGCCCCAAACGATGAACATACCAGTAGTCCTGACAACGAAAGCACAGCACAATGAGACAGAGGCAGACACCAGAGGGTACATTTCACTGATCACAACATGCCAGATGATACACGGGAGTGGGAGTACATAGTGTACTGTATGCACTGGAGTAGGCATGACTGTCCAGCTCCACCTGTAAGAGGGATGAGTCCTGGACAGTAGGCAGGTGGCTAAGCATGTGTGACACACTGGATACACATACTCCTGAGGCCCAAATATTGTTCCCACCAGCAGCATGGGTGTGTGCCACATTCCCCAGGGACATGTGGTGAGTCAGAGCAGCAAGCGGACCACATATCAAAGTTACATGCAGATCACATGTCAGAACTTAGGCATTGTGTAAGAAATTGACCCACCCATGAATCGCACAACATAGTCACGGGAACAAATGCTGTCCCCCACCTTGAGCAAAGCAAAATGCAATGACACAGTCCCCAAATGACACAATTTCCTGACTATAAGGACCACACATATGCATATCAGAGGAGAAGTGGGCATGTAACAAATGAGGGACATGGGTCCTGGACCACATGACTGATGTACTGTGGAAGTTTAACCAGGCCAGAGGAGGGCACATAGCATGTCAGACAAAGTGCACAGTGCAGTCATGGACTCACCCCCTCCTTGCTGACGTCTGTCCTTCAGCTGACCATCCAGGTCAGGGAAGACCTCCGCCAGGATCCGGAGCATGTGGGGGGTCAGGGTCCGGTGTCCGCCCCTCCTGCGAGGAGGCGACAGCTTCAGCTGGACCCTTGCGATCCTCCGGGTCCAGCCACGAAGGTCCTGCCACCTCTTTTGGCAGTTGCGGATCCTGCGCCTGTAGACCCCCACGGATCTTACTTTCCAGGCGATGGTCAGTCAGATGTCCTGCTTCTGGTGGGCATCAACCTGTGAGGATGACAAAGTGAAAAGGCCATTACTACACATGCAACATATACGTGCATCACACAGTTGGATATACATGTCTCAATCACAGGGGCATATGATGTACACAGGCAGTGCAACAATGGCTATGAACAGTTTGCCAGCAGTCACTACATGGTATCATTGCATGGGAAGTAAACCTAGTTGGAATGCACTGTTACTGCACTGTACCAGTTCAGTGCATGTAACTACACACTTTGGGGTGTGACAACTACTCAGTGGGCATGCTAGCCAGTGGTGTGCACAGTGAAAGTTCTGCTAGTCAGACAACATGCACAATTAGTGATGCAGTGGACAGCACACTCACCTGCTCCCCTGGTTTCCCATACAGCTTGCTGTACTGTGGAAGGAGGCTGTCCAGCAGGGCCTGGTTCTCCTCAAGGCTGAAGGCTGGGGCTCTCTCCACAGTACGTGCCATTGCAGGAGCCAGAGGATGCATAAACAGCAGCAGTGTTGGTGGCAGATGTCGTCCTGGAGCATGTAGTGCAGGCAAGTGAGCTCTCAGGGGAACAGCCAGCATTATATGTGTGCTGCAGAGGCAGATACTGTCCCATGTGTCCAAAGTGATAGGTCCAAGTCGTTTGCATCTTCTAAATCTGACCAATCCATGGTATAGCAGCACTAATACACGCCCACAGCATCCTTCAAATCTTCAACTTCATGACACCCATGATTTTGCAACATTGTTGTGGCTGGCCAACTGAATTCACTGCATCAGACTCGTTGGAGCTTCGAAAACGCGTCCGTTGCCATGCCAGGCCCCAGCCAATGTGTGCGCACCGATTGGTCCATTGCTGTACAACGCGTACCCGGGATGCAACGCGTACCCGCTCACATTGAATGCAATGGGCCGGCCGGGCACACCGATCGGTCCATTGCTGTACAACGCGTACCCGCGATACAACGCGTACCCGCTCACATTGAATGCAATGGGCCGGCCGGGCACACCGATCAGTCCATTGCTGTACAACGCGTACCCGCGATACAACGCGTACCCGCTCACATTGAATGCAATGGGCCGGCCGGGCACACCGATCGGTCCATTGCTGTACAACGCGTACCCGCGATACAACGCGTACCCGCTCACATTGAATGCAATGGGCCGGCCGGGCACACCGATCTGTCCATTGCTGTACAACGCGTACCCGCGATACAACGCGTACCCGCTCACATTGAATGCAACGGGCCGGCCGGGCACACCGATCGGTCCATTGCAGTTCAACGCGTACCCACGATACAACGCGTACCCGCTCAGATTGAATGCAATGGGCCGGCCGGGCACACCGATCTGTCCATTGCAGTTCAACGCGTACCCGCGATACAACGCGTACCCGCTCACATTGAATGCAATGGGCCGGCCGGGCACACCGATCGGTCCATTGCTGTACAACGCGTACCTGCGATACAACACGTACCCGCTCACATTGAATGCAATGGGCCGGCCGGGCACACCGATCGGTCCATTGCTGTACAACGCGTACCCGCTCACATCGTATGCAATGGCCAATGTGTGTGCACCGATCGGTCCATTGCTGTACAACGCGTCCCTGTACAAGTCACTGGCATATGTCACCATGCCTGTCACAGGTGAACATATGCCAGCCACATATACTTCCGAGGGAGTGAGGGGCACACCTACAACACCACAGCCTGTCCACACTGAATCCTAAGGCATGTGAGGCTGCATTACATGTTCCGTGTATGGGGGTCAACATGTTGTTTTTTGGGTGGCACTTGGGGGCAGCCACTCCCAGGCTGTGCACGTGGTCATAGGGACAGAATCCTTGGTGTGTTGTGCACATGAACACTGTGGTGTGCAACTGTTCATTTCAGGGCATGTGGCATGGTCACATTTCACGGTTGTGGATGTGTATGTCATGTCACATACCCCCTGAGTCCCATGTGGGACGGTATGTACGTCCCAGGGTGACCCATTGCCACAATTGTGATGGCCCTCCACAGTCTGTGTGCATGTCGTGTTTACAATGTCTCTGATTCCATGTGCACAATGGGAGACAGTCTACACATCCACGTTGTTTGTGCATGGACTTTGATGTTGTGCGTGTGTGTGTCACAGACGTCCATGTCTGTCCTGCCGAGGCAACAGGGACCACTACCTGTGGGGGTCATGGTTGTTTAGCTGTGGTGTATTCATGATGCACCATGTCATGCCAGTGTCCATGTGTCAATACAGGGTCCCTGGGAATCTACCTGTCGATGAGCTGTGATGCCTGGGGCACATCTGTCGTCACTGTGGTGTGTGTTTGGAACGTGACAGCAGTACATGAGTACTGTGACACAGCCTAATGATATCCCATAGCACAACCTGGGACTTGTTGAGGACACATGTTGAACTGGGATGTTAGATGTTAGCCATGTAGGTGCCATACATGTCCTTACGGAACGGCACACGCATCATGTACTTGTGTCTCGTAATGATGTATCATGTGATATTGAGTCTGGTCTATGCCACATATGTGGGGTGACTGACAATCTTTCTTTCTTCACCTATGCACTGCAGGGCACCAGCTGTCCATCGGCCATTCCCTGACCTTCCAATGGTGGTTGAACGGGACTGCATCCGACGATACCGCTTCACCAGGCCACTGATTGAGGAATTGACGGTGCGGTTGGCCGCACATTTGCAACCTGGCCGGACATACCCAACAGCGCTGACCCCCAAGGTGAAGGTGATGGCAGCCCTACACTTCTTTGCCACCGGTACCTTTCAACACACTGTGGCGTCTGCTGGTGGGATGTCACAGACCATGTTCAGCCGTGTGCTCCGCGACGTTTTGGAGGCTATGTTGAGGTACCTGAACCAGTACATCTATTTCCCTAGACTTCAACAACTCACTGACGTGAAGAGTGACTTCTATGCCCTGGGGAGGATGCCGCATGTCATTGGCTCCATTGATGGGACACATGTGGCTTTGGTACCACCACAGGCCCAAGAGCAGGCATACAGGAACCGCAAACACTACCATTCGGTCAATGCACTGGTGGTATGTCTTGCAGATATGAGCATCACACACGTCTGTGCCCGTTTCCCCGGTTCTGCACACGATGCCTACGTGATGAGGAGTAGTCGCATCCCGAGGATGATGTCACAGATGCGGAACCAGCGTGCCTGGCTTGTTGGTGTGTACTGACTTTGTACCATCGTGTGTGTTCTGCAATGTAGTGTTCCACCCTCTTTTCCAACTCAGCTAATGTGCAATTGTCTGTATGTAGGTGACTCCGGATACCCCAACATGCCGTGGTTGCTGACGCCCCTCAGGAACCCTGTGACACCAGCCCAGATGCGCTACAATGAGGCACATGGTCGGACCAGGAGAGTGATTGAGCGGACATTTGGTCTCCTGAAGAGCCGCTTCCACTGCCTAGATAAGATAGGAGGGGCCCTCCCATATGCCCCAGCAAAGGTGTGCAAGATTGTCATCGTCTGCTGCATGCTACACAACCTGGCAGTGCGGAAGGAGTTGCCTCTCATCCTGGATGACGATGACCAACATCCGCCACCTGTGGAGGATCCTGGGCTGGACCACGATGCCAGTGGTGATGATGATGATGATGAGGGTGATGTCCGCACACAGCTCATCACCAACTTCTTCAGCTGAATGTGAGTATCCAGGGATGTTATGTCAATGATGTGAGTTTGCATGATATGTGTTGGTGGTGCTCTGGTGCTGTTTGAGTGTGTCCATGTGCTACTTGACTGGATGCGTGCAGCAATGTGTCCTTACAGGTAGTCTGTACTCCACAACAGTGTTGACATGCTAACTTGGTCCTGGGTGGGTATCTTGTGACATGTATTGTGCGTGAGTATTGCAGTTCTGTCCTGTTCTTCAGTGCTTTTGACTGTGTGTCATTTCTGTCCTTCACAGGGTACTTTCAGAGTTGTTTGGTCAACTGTGATCCCCCGACACCGTGAATCAACTTCCAGGGTGGTAGCTGTCGTTTCCCTACAGGTGATGTGCGCCACACCCATGGACTTCCTTTCTTCTACACTTGTTGACTGTGTGCCCACTGCCAGATGGGATTACCTTGCATCTGTAGTGGTTACAACATGTTGCAAATGTGTAATAAACCTGTGCTTCACTTTGTGATGTGCGTTGTCTGTGGTCACACATCTGACTGACATTTGCTTCCTGCACCAGTGGGCTAGTTAACACAGACTGTGAATAGGTGTTGTGTCTGTGCATTGCACCGTATTTCCTGGCAACATCAGTGTAGGCGATGAGTCAGATGGCCATGGTGTGTATGTGTTGTGTAGCCCTGATGGTGTGTGTTGGACTTGGCCCTTTTTGGAAGGTTCACCCCTGAACTTTTTGCCTGGTCTGTAACCTAGTGTTGGTGGTTTTAGGCCTCTGGGCACTTTCGCACTGTGGTCCAGTGGAAAGTGCGTGCGCGCTCTGTGCACATTTAGTGAGATTGACCTGCCTCCCATAGGAATGCATTGGGGATATGTGTGTCCATGGTAATTCCTGGTGTGAGAGGAGTGCAGGGGCGAGTTTAGTATGTACGAACTCGTGAGAATAAATGCTGCGCAATGGTGTGCGCAGATTTATTATAACTGGTGTAGAAATGCCACTTCTAGAAGTTGGCATTTATGTGTTCTCTGTGTCTGCCTGCCTGATGTGAATTGCCTGTCTGGCTTGTGAGTGACAGGGGCTGGGAGGTGTGTGTGTGGCTCCAGGAGGGGCAGGGTGAGTCAGCGCAGGGCTGAATAGGGAGATCTGCATCTAGATGGGAGGGAGGAGTTGCACCTGGGACCTGAATAGGGCTGTGCCTTCCCTCCACAATGCTGGCTCCACCCCCTGTGGTGCGTCTGATGTCCCTAGCCTGTCCTGTGAAAGGAGAGAGGAGCTGAGCAAAACAAAGTGCTCCAATGCTCCCCCAAACCAGTTGTATCTGGTTCCCCCAAACCCTGTGCTGTGACACAAAGGAAAATGCTGTATAAAAGAAGGGGCTGTGACCCCATGAAAGTGTGCAGTTCCTGGTTGCTGGTCCTACGGGGCGTGCTGCTGTTGGGGCCCAGGGGGCTGCCAGGAGGGCTTGCCTCCCTGGGCCCTGCATTGCCCCTTCACCTTTGAGGACTTTTTGCTTCATCTAGCGCCTGGAAGCGCTATCCTTTAATTGCCCAGCCGAGCAGGAGCGGGGGCTGTGCAGCGCGAGGCTGTTCGCCTCGTGGGAGGGAATCCCGATGCGAGGGATTCCCCCGTGATGCTCAAGTGCGCGGGTGCCCACCCCGCGTCTTTGCCTTTTACCGATGGAGCGGGAGCCCACCCCGCTCTATATATTAATTTCCGAGGGAGCCTACCCCTCATGGCCGCAGCCGAGAAGAAAACGTTGCCGGGCCGCTGCCAGCGCGACCCGGAAGTCAGGCAACCTTGCCTGCGACGTGGGCGGGGCCGGCGGCAGGACCGGAAGTGATGGCGGTACCGGTGCGGGGCTCCCATGAGCCGAGGGGAGCCCCGGTGTGCAGAGGAAGGGAGAACGGGAGCCCACCCCGCCTCCCGGCGAAGCACCGGAGTAGTCCTGAGCCCTAGGAGAGGGCCCAGGCAGAAGAACAGTGTGGCTGGAGCCTCGCGGGCTCCACAATGAAGTCCCGGGTCCCGAGGGGGGGGCCCGGGTGAAGAGAGGCGGCCGGAGGAGGCCGCGGCCGAGCGACCTCCCAGGCGGGGCTCCCGTGGTGAAGAGGGAGCCCCGCGGCAGCCGCAGTGTGACCGGGCGAAGAGAGAGTCCGGTGAGTGAACCAGGTGGGGAGGGGGTGAGTCGAGGCACGCGATCGGTGCCTGCCCCCAGAGCTATTCCCCTGAGGCACGGAGGTGCCGATCCCTAATTGCCATGAGTGGCCCCGTCTGGCAGCGGGCCACTCCAACGTGAGGGCACAGAGGTGCCAGGGCCCCATAGCGTGGTTCATCCCAGCTGCCCCGCTCGCACAGGGCAGCTGCAACGTGGGGCATGTTTGCTTCCAGAGGGCCCCAGAGTCTTGGGGCATATCGAGGCGCATTGTCGGCGCCTGGGCGGTCCCGCCAGAGAGCGGGCCGCCCCAACGATGGGGGCATGTGTTGATTGTCATGTGGGGGTCCAGAGGGCACAGAGGTGCCGGGCCCCTTGATAAGAAGTGCCACAGCTGCACCGCACCAGCGCGGGCAGTTGCAACCCTTGGGCACAATTAATCCAAAGTCCCCGAGGGGGACAGGAGGCACAGAGGTGCCAGGCCTTCCCGTGATTCACAGCTGCCCAGCAAGTAGTGGGCAGCTGCAGCGTTTAGGCAACAGTTCTGTGGGGGCATTCTTGCATAAGATAGGAGTGAGATGCACTCCTCTGCCCCAGCGCAATTACGCGCTTTTGGATATTGCTGCATTGGCAGCTGAACTCTGACTTTGGGCATAGGGCATTTGAGCCCTAGAGAAGGCCGTTGGCCAGGAGGGTCAGGGAGTATGTGGTGCTAGGAAATGTGATGCATTTACCCTGATTTACGCACCCTGTGTTATACCTCTAGCTGTGTGTTCAGATTGAGGTTGTTTGGCATATTATGGTTTATGCTAGTGATTTTATTATTACCTAATGCGTTTAGGTTGTGAGTTATTCTCTACTGTGATTTACGCCCTAATGTGAGTTATACTTAGGAGGTTAGGGTCTAATGTGTTTAGACTGATGAGAGGATTGCATCATGTATTTATGCTGGTGAGGTTGGCGCAGAATGTAATTCGCGCCTAATGTGATACTGTGCATAATGTAGTTTCTGTTACAGGCGGATGCTAAGTACAGGGGTTACCAGTGATTACTGGTTGTACGTTTATGATGTGTTCTACATTTATTATAAGTGATACATATTCTAAGTTCGCTTTGTGCTGGTTCTGACAGTGGTCCAGTTGGCCCTGTCAGGTGTAAATAATCCCTTGTAAATATGACCTAGTGCCAGGTGGCACCATGTATATTATGTGAGTACTATTCTAATGTGTTATGATAATACAAAGGCTATTTTTGATATAACCTTGTGTGGAGTTCCTTCTTGTGGTGTGCCTGGTATGTTGTTGCTGTGTGCGTGCGCAAACGCTTTACACATTGCCTCCGGGATAAGCCTGACTGCTCGTGCCAAGCTACCAAGGGGGTGAGCAGGGGTTATCTTTGGCGTGTAACACCCTCGCCCTGACTAGAGTGGTGGTCTCTGCCTGGCTTTGGCGCAAGCCTTAGCCAACCAGAGATCCCATTTCTAACATTGGTTGTCAGCTTTGAGGATAGGACTTGCGTTTGCGCAGTACCACAGCAACAACTGGCTGCACTACAAAGCTCTGCATTTTAGATAGTCACATGGAAAGGGATTATTGCTTCTGAGTTTGTTTTAAGTGTCATTTCTTTTTGAAATGTGTTTCTTGTGCACTATGAGTTGGGTGTCCTGCCAAGGACAGAAACCAGAGAATCTGGAGGAGAGACTGCCCTTGAGCCATTGCGCTGGTTCTTGGGTTGGCCTACAGTGGGGACTTAATTGGTATGGAGTCACTAGCTCGGGAGGGTAGATTATCCCCTAAGTGCAGTGTGAGTTTTCTGGATTCCCCAGTAAGGGTGGGATCCAGTGGTGGCAGCAGAAGTGTGTGTCCAGTGCATGAAGTCCCCGTCCCGTTCCCAGAGTATGGTACCTGGTGCTCAGTAAGAGCGGTGCAGGTTGAGATTCAGGGACAGTAAGGAACTGTCTCACCAGTCTGGGGGGGTGTGTGTGGATGAGTGATGTGCTGCTGGACGCTGGAGTGAGTTCTCTGAAATAAGGAGCTTGCATGGGGGAGTGACCCTAGAGGAATGGTGCAGGTATCTCCCAACCCGTGTGGTGGAGATGGTTCAGAGGAACACAACTAGGAACCGTTATAGTGAGGAGGTTGCAAGGCCTCACATCATGTCCTGCGAGGAAGGTGTGAGACTGGGCCGTATTCCGAGCCTCAATCTCAAGTCTCCGGTACTGGATGGTTCTTAGAAGGAACACCAGGAAAGGAACCTAGTCTGTCCTGTTGCCTGTTCTGTGTGGGGGATCTCCCCGTGGTAGGTGAGCTGGAAGTGGTTCCAATAAGAGTGGCTCGGGTATCTTCCAGTCCTGTGGGGTGGAAGAGGTTCAGTGTAGCCCAGCTAGATCCCAGTGGAATGGGATGGGTGTAGGGGCTCACGTCCGGTCTCAGTGGAGACGGAGTGAGTGTGGGACGGTGTGTCCCACGGTGGCCCGAAACCCCGTCTCAGGGCCTGGAGGGTTCCCTAGGGGAGCGCCAGGTCGGGGGCCTAGGCTGTACTTGTAGGCCATTTGAGGAGGATCTTCTAGTCTCTAGAGGACGTGGAGCGTCTGTAACCAGAGCTCCAGCAGTCCTGGTGCTAGGCAGCACCGCTCCTAAGTGGAGGGTGCAGAAGTCCTGAGTGAGGGGTGAGAGGGGGAGAGGTTCCCCAGTGGAAGAACCAGTGGGTCCAGAGGGGCCATGGGGACACCACTTCTGCCCTGGGTTTGTGCCCGGCAGACTGTCACACGACACATTAGTTATGTGTCACCCTCTGGGGGGCATGCGTGCTCCCGGGAAGTCCTGGTTCGCCGGGCATCTGACCAAAGGGTAGCGTCCCTGGGTTGGGGAGCCAGGTTCAGGTGTTTGCCTGACCTGGACGGCAGGGCGACCTTAATCAGTGTCCTGGCCGGTTTGCCTTTTAGGGGGTACCACTCCAGTTGGGAGGGTATCGGACTCTGGGAGGGGGTGCAGAGGGAGGGAGTCCTCGCCTCTGACCCCGGTGCATCCGGTGAATTTGGATCCCAGGTGGTAGACCAGTTGATGGAGAGAGGTCCTGAACTGGTGGGAGAGTTGTGTTCTGGTGGGTGCTTCCCCTGGGAGGGTGCGGAACCCCAGAAGTAGAGGTAGGGTGAGGAGACGCTTCGCCCGTGACCTCTGGTCAGCCTGAGGGTGCGGACCCTAGGTTGAAGGATCAGTGGTAGTTTGGAACTACACTGAGGGAGAGTGGAGAATGGCTGTTGTATGCCAGGGGTTACTGCCCCCACTCTGGATTGGCAAGGACCAGTGGCATCTGGGTGGCCTAGGGCCTGGTCCTGGCCGTGGACAACTAAGGAGTACCGGTGGGGTAGCCTAGTTGGTCCTGAGTTTTTCTTAGTTGGATTCCATGGGTTCCAAGTGGCGTAGAACCGGAGGGTGTCCCTGCAGTGCGGGCCCGCGTCCGTGTTCTATCGCCCCAAGCAGGGAAGCCCATCAAGGTGGTGATTGGTCTGCCCTGCGTTTTGGCTGGAAGGGGGTTGTGTTGGACTTGGCCCTTTTTGGCAGGTTCACCCCTGAACTTTTTGCCTGGTCTGTAACCTAGTGTTGGTGGTTTTAGGCCTCTGGGCACTTTCGCACTGTGGTCCAGTGGAAAGTGCGTGCGCGCTCTGTGCACATTTAGTGAGATTGACCTGCCTCCCATAGGAATGCATTGGGGATATGTGTGTCCATGGTAATTCCTGGTGTGAGAGGAGAGCAGGGGCGAGTTTAGTATGTGCGAACTCGTGAGAATAAATGCTGCGCAATGGTGTGCGCAGATTTATTATAACTGGTGTAGAAATGCCACTTCTAGTAGTTGGCATTTATGTGTGCTCTGTGTCTGCCTGCCTGATGTGAATTGCCTGTCTGGCTTGCGAGTGACAGGGGCTGGGAGGTGTGTGTGTGGCTCCAGGAGGGGCAGGGTGAGTCAGCGCAGGGCTGAATAGGGAGATCTGCATCTAGATGGGAGGGAGGAGTTGCACCTGGGACCTGAATAGGGCTGTGCCTTCCCTCCACAATGCTGGCTCCACCCCCTGTGGTGCGTCTGATGTCCCTAGCCTGTCCTGTGAAAGGAGAGAGGAGCTGAGCAAAACAAAGTGCTCCAATGCTCCCCCAAACCAGTTGTATCTGGTTCCCACAAACCCTGTGCTGTGACACAAAGGAAAATGCTGTATAAAAGAAGGGGCTGTGACCCCATGAAAGTGTGCAGTTCCTGGTTGCTGTTCCTACGGGGCGTGCTGCTGTTGGGGCCCAGGGGGCTGCCAGGAGGGCTTGCCTCCCTGGGCCCTGCATTGCCCCTTCACCTTTGAGGACTTTTGCTTCATCTAGCGCCTGGAAGCGCTATCCTTTAATTGCCCAGCTGAGCAGGAGCGGGGGCTGTGCAGCGCGATGCTGTTCGCCTCGTTGGAGGGAATCCCGATGCGAGGGATTCCCCCGTGATGCTCAAGTGCGCGGGTGCCCACCCCGCGTCTTTGCCTTTATTGATGGAGCGGGAGCCCACCCCGCTCTATATTTTAATTTCCGAGGGAGCCTACCCTCATGGCCGCAGCCGAGAAGAAAACGTTGCCGGGCCGCTGCCAGCGCGACCCGGAAGTCAGGCAACCTTGCCTGCGACGTGGGCGGGGCCGGCGGCAGGACCGGAAGTGATGGCGGTACTGGTGCGGGGCTCCCATGAGCCGAGGGGAGCCCCGGTGTGCAGAGGAAGGGAGAACGGGAGCCCACCCCGCCTCCCGGCGAAGCACCGGAGAAGTCCTGAGCCCTAGGAGAGGGCCCAGGCAGAAGAACAGTGCGGCTGGAGCCTCGCGGGCTCCACAATGAAGTCCCGGGTCCCGAGGGGGGGGCCCGGGTGAAGAGAGGCGGCCGGAGGAGGCCGCGGCCGAGCGACATCCCAGGCGGGGCTCCCGTGGTGAAGAGGGAGCCCCGCGGCAGCCGCAGTGTGACCGGGCGAGAGAGAGTCCGGTGAGTGAACCAGGTGGGGAGGGGGGTGAGTCGAGGCACGCGATCGGTGCCTGCCCCCAGAGCTATTCCCCTGAGGCACAGAGGTGCCGATCCCTAATTGCCATGAGTGGCCCCGTCTGGCAGCGGGCCACTCCAACGTGAGGGCACAGAGGTGCCAGGGCCCCATAGCGTGGTTCATCCCAGCTGCCCCGCTCGCACAGGGCAGCTGCAACGTGGGGCATGTTTGCTTCCAGAGGGCCCCAGAGTCTTGGGGCATATCGAGGCGCATTGTCGGCGCCTGGGCG
This sequence comes from Calotriton arnoldi, assembly GCA_963921515.1. Lineage (NCBI taxonomy): Eukaryota > Metazoa > Chordata > Amphibia > Caudata > Salamandridae > Calotriton > Calotriton arnoldi. Next base: position 440,844 of record CAWUFW010011747.1, read on the forward strand.
GTCCCGCCAGAGAGCGGGCCGCCCCAACGATGGGGGCATGTGTTGATTGCCATGTGGGGGTCCAGAGGGCACAGAGGTGCCGGGCCCCCTTGATAAGAAGTGCCACAGCTGCACCGCACCAGCGCGGGCAGTTGCAACCCTTGGGCACAATTAATCCAAAGTCCCTGAGGGGGACAGGAGGCACAGAGGTGCCAGGCCTTCCCGTGATTCACAGCTGCCCAGCAAGTAGTGGGCAGCTGCAGCGTTTAGGCAACAGTTCTGTGGGGGCATTCTTGCATAAGATAGGAGTGAGATGCACTCCTCTGCCCCAGCGCAATTACGCGCTTTTGGATATTGCTGCATTGGCAGCTGAACTCTGACTTTGGACATAGGGCATTTGAGCCCTAGAGAAGGCCGTTGGCCAGGAGGGTCAGGGATTATGTGGTGCTAGGAAATGTGATGCATTTACCCTGATTTACGCACCCTGTGTTATACCTCTAGCTGTGTGTTAAGATTGAGGTTGTTTGGCATATTATGGTTTATGCTAGTGATTTTATTATTACCTAATGCGTTTAGGTTGTGAGTTATTCTCTACTGTGATTTACGCCCCTAATGTGAGTTATACTTAGGAGGTTAGGGTCTAATGTGTTTAGACTGATGAGAGGATTGCATAATGTATTTATGCTGGTGAGGTTGGCGCAGAATGTAATTTGCGCCTAATGTGATACTGTGCATAATGTAGTTTCTGTTACAGGCGGATGCTAAGTACAGTGGTTACCAGTGATTACTGGTTGTACGTTTATGATGTGTTCTACATTTATTATAAGTGATACATATTCTAAGTTCGCTTTGTGCTGGTTCTGACAGTGGTCCAGTTGGCCCTGTCAGGTGTAAATAATCCCTTGTAAATATGACCTAGTGCCAGGTGGCACCATGTATATTATGTGAGTACTATTCTAATGTGTTATGATAATACAAAGGCTATTTTTGATATAACCTTGTGTGGAGTTCCTTCTTGTGGTGTGCCTGGTATGTTGTTGCTGTGTGCGTGCGCAAACGCTTTACACATTGCCTCCGGGATAAGCCTGACTGCTCGTGCCAAGCTACCAAGGGGGTGAGCAGGGGTTATCTTTGGCGTGTAACACCCTCGCCCTGACTAGAGTGGTGGTCTCTGCCTGGCTTTGGCGCAAGCCTTAGCCAACCAGAGATCCCATTTCTAACAGTGTGTCTCCCTCATATGTGTCACGTCGCCATGACTCACATGCCGGTGTTGTACTTGCTGTAGCAGTTAGCATGCATAGTGTCATTTCACAGATCATCATATCCACTTCAGAAACAACGTTGTAATCACAACAGAGGCAAGTATGGTGTATTAGTGAGTTTATTGACATACATGTGTGAGTATAGTGCACAGGATGGTGGGTGCTGTACATTGTGATTGTAATCCAAAGTTCCTAGATGATTTGGAAGTCCTGATAGCAGAAATGTCCTGAGTAAAGTCCACAGTCATCTGATACATTGGTCCAACTTGAGCTCCCCATGTCATGTGGGAGAGTTGTGTTGCATTCGACAGGGTGAAGAGTTTGCGCACAAAGGTGATTTTCCGGAACAGGTGTTGGCTTCCTGGGGGTTGTGCATGGCCATCAGCCTCTCAGTTGTCCTTCCTCGGATGACCCCTCTTCTTTGGGGGGGACCCTCAAGTGCAGGCTGCTGCGGTGCAGGGGACTCTCCGCCAGAGTCATCCTCCCTCCCTGTGGCAGTTGCAGTTGTTGCAGCACCAGATGTTGTGGGCACACAGGGAGGTGTTGACATGTTGGTGCACATCTGGCGGAGGCATTGTAATATGTCCCTATGCACTGCCGTCTGTTCTTGCAATGTGTCCCACTTGGACCCATGCGGGACATGTGTAAGCCCAAGCGGGCATGATGGGCAGCCTGCTGCTGTTGAATGTCCCTGAGGATCCCCACTACCTGGCTGAACTCTCCGGTGCTAGTCTGGTACGCATCAGCTATGCGTACCAGTTGTGGGTCATCATGCAGTCCAGACCCCTCTGCAAGCAGCGACCTATGTCTACCACCCCTCCCACCACCCCTGGTGACACGTGAAGGACCTGCGTTGGCACGCACAGGTGACCCTGGGCCCCCTTGGGGGTTGTTGCTGGTGTTGGTGTCCGTAGCTCCACGTTGGGCCGGGGTCCGTGTGCTGTTGGTGGTGGTGGTCCTTGGTCTGTCCGTGTCGGCAGGGGTGGTCTGTGTGTTGGCAGTTGTTGGAGGGGTGGGTGCAGGGGGTGCAGCTGGTGGTCCTGCTGGTGCTGCATGATGACTCACTGCGGAGGTGCCAGGTAGGTCTTTGTCATCCGAGGTGGGCAAAGGCTGTTCCACAGCAGTGAGCTCAGTGTCCCCGGAGCCTGGGACAGGGACTCCTCAGCATCTGCTGCTGTGTCCCCATCATCACCTGTATTTGGAAGAGACACACAATGTATGTAATGTTTCTACAGGCATCAATGGTTCAAACACCTGACAGTTGTGACTGTACCTCTGGATGCGGGCCTGTACATTGCATTGTCCTAAGTTGTCACAGTCAGCTGTTGATATTGGTGTAGCGCATTGTCCTGACAACATGAAGCATTTCAATGTGAATGTTGAGGTGTGTGCATAGCCAGCATTGGTGGTATTTGATTGACATCCGGACATCCTTCTCCCTCCAGCCCAGTTATCCCACCATGAAGCATGCCACCCTTGCAGTGGGTGCAGGTTGACTCTCAGGATGTCAGTCAGTGGTGTCCTGCTGTTGGTTGGTGGCCAGTTCCCATCAGGGCCTTGTGCTCCCCACAACAGAGCAGCAGTGTCAGACATCTTTGATGGGGCTTTCCACTCTCTGTGAGGTGTGCATGCTTCAGTGTGAGCTTGCTGGGCCATGTGGGGGGGGGATGTTGAGCTGTGACTACCACTCCCATCATGCTATTGCCTCCACCCCCTTCCCAGCATGCCCATACTTCCTTCCTTTTGAGTGTACTTCACTGTGTGTGGGTGTGACAGCAATGGCAAGATGGCTGACAGTGGTGTCCTGCTGTTGGTTGGTTGCCAGTTTCCAGCATGGCCTTGTGCTCCCCACAACAGAGCAGCAGTGTCAGACATCTTTGATGGGGCTTTCCACTCTCTGTGAGATGTGCATGCTTCAGTGTGAGCTTGCTGGGCCATGTGGGGGGGGATGTTGAGCTGTGACTACCACTCCCATCATGCTATTGCCTCCACCCCCCTTCCCAGCATGCCCATACTCCCTTCCTTTTGAGTGTACTTCACTGTGTGTGGGTGTGACAGCAATGGCAAGATGGCTGACAGTGGTGTCCTGCTGTTGGTTGGTGGCCAGTTCCCATCAGGGCCTTGTGCTCCCCACAACAGAGCAGCAGTGTCAGACATATTTGATGGGGCTTTCCACTCTCTGTGAGGTGTGCATGCTTCAGTGTGAGCTTGCTGGGCCATGTGGGGGGGGGATGTTGAGCTGTGACTACCACTCCCATCATGCTATTGCCTACACCCCCCTTCCCAGCATGCCCATACTTCCTTCCTTTTTAGTGTACTTCACTGTGTGTGGGTGTGACAGCAATGGCAAGATGGCTGACAGTGGTGTCCTGCTGTTGGTTGGTGGCCAGTTCCCATCAGGGCCTTGTGCTCCCCACAACAGAGCAGCAGTGTCAGACATCTTTGATGGGGCTTTCCACTCTCTATGAGGTGTGCATGCTTCAGTGTGAGCTTGCTGGGCCATGTGGGGGGATTTTGAGCTGTGACTACCACTCCCATCATGCTATTGCCTCCACCCCCTTCCCAGCATGCCCATACTTCCTTCCTTTTGAGTGTACTTCACTGTGTGTGGGTGTGACAGCAATGGCAAGATGGCTGACAGTGGTGTCCTGCTGTTGGTTGGTGGCCAGTTCCCAGCATGGCCTTGTGCTCCCCACAACAGAGCAGCAGTGTCAGACATCTTTGATGGGGTTTTCCACTCTCTGTGAGGTGTGCATGCTTCAGTGTGAGCTTGCTGGGCCATGTGGGGGTTGATGTTGAGCTGTGACTACCACTCCCATCATGCTATTGCCTCCACCCCCTTCCCAGCATGCCCATACTTCCTTCCTTCTGACTCTGCTTCCCTGTGGGGTAGTGTGCCTGTGCTGAATGGATGGCTGACAGTGTTGTCCTGGCGTTTGTTTGGCTACAAGTCCCATGTGTGTCACTGTGCTTCCCACAGCATGACCCAGGGTGGTGGTTCTTTGTGGGATAAATATTTTTAGTGTGAGGCAATGCATTTTCCCAGGTGAGTTGTGTGTAGTTTGGGTTAGGGGTGTGTGTGGGAAGAGCTGCTGGTAACTATGGTCATAGCTGTCAGTCCTCCTTCCCACCCAGCCAGATATCCCACCACGGAACGTGCTTCCATTGCAGGGAGTGCAAGTTGTCTTTCAGGATGTCAGACAGTGGTGTCCTGCTGTTGGTTGGTGCCCAGTTCCCAGCAGGGCCTTGTGCTCCCCACAGCAGTAGCCAGTGTCAGCCATCTTGTCAGTTGTTTTCCACTCCCTGTGATGTGAGCATGGTTCAGAGTGGTGTTGATGGGCGTATTGTGATAGTGGGCAATATCTGTGACTACGACTCCCATGATGCTATTGGCTACACTGACTTGACCAGCATACACAGAATTCCTTCCTTTCTGTGGGATTCCCTGTGTGGTGGTGTTGTAGTGGTGGCTACATATCTGACAGTGTTTGTTGGTTAGATTTGTGCCACTGCCTAGCTTTATTTGTTGTAGGGTTTGTACATGTCATGACACAGTTACATATCACTATGAGATGGCATGTATTGTGTTTATCTGACTGACATACACATCTGGGGATGATTCTGGTTTTGTTGCTGTGTATTTGCTAAGGGTGCATGGTTTGACTATCCCCTTGACAGTGATGTGTGTGTATTGTCACACGATATTGGGTATATTGGTTGTGTACTCACCAGGCTCTGGGATGTCTTCTAGTCCATAGACGCTCACTGGTGGTAGGATGGCCAGCACCTTCTCCTCCCAGGGCCTGAGGTATAGTGGTTTGGCAGGAAGGCCACTGCTGGTGTGTTGGCTCAAGATGTAATCCTTCTTCAGTAGGTCCCTGACCCTCCTGCGCACATCATACCACCTGTTCTGGATGTCTTCCTTTGTGCGCAAACATGGTGATTGTGCGTTCACCCTGCCAACGATCCTCGCCCACATCTTGGTTTTCTGCGACATGGGGGTCTGTTGGACCAGTGTACCAAACAGCTGTGGCTCTTCCCTGAGGATCTCATCTACCAGGACTTCCAATTCACTATCTAGGAACTTTGGATTCTTCTTGGGGGGCATGGTGAAGGGTGGTGGTGGTGAGTGATGTGTGTGTTGGTGTGCAAGTGAGGGTGTGTGAGTGTGTGTTTTGCTGGGTGTATGTGAGGGTGCTATTTGTTGAGGTGCTGATGTTGTGTGCCTTGTGTGATGGATAAGCTGTGAGTGTGTGTGTGGTTGCTGTCTGTTGGTGTTCTGTGCTGGCAGGTGATTTGAATTTGCAAAGGATCATGGTAGGGATTTGTGTCCTTTATATGGGTGGAGTTGTGGGTGTGTCTTTGTTCCCTGTTCCCCCCCCCCAGTATTTATTGGCTTTGTAATTGCTTGTTTGGCCTTTTTTGTTTTTGTTTTTCCCTTTGTACTTTTTGTGCAGGTAGGAGACGTTCTTCTGACCGAGTCGGACCCTGCAGTTGTCTCGTGCGAGCTTCACCGAGTCGTTCACGCTGTGTTTGTGCTTTTTCCTGTGCTGCGTACGCGTCGGTCGCGGTGTATTGGGTTGCTTCGGCTCGCTGTTTTGTATGCGTGTCGGTCGTACGGCTTGAGCTCCGTGCGACTCGGTCGTGTTTTCCACGCATTGCATCGTACTTGGCGGGTCGGAGTTCGCGGGTACGTTTCGTTCGGGATTCTTCCTGTTGCGTGTCGGTCGGTTCGATTCGTGTGCTTTTCTGGCCGGATAGCTGTTTTCCGCGCGGTTCGGTCGTTTGGCTTGTGTTCCGTACGAGTCGGTCGGATTTTGCACGCTTTTCATCGTACTTTGCGGGTCGGGCTGCACCGGTACGTGTCGGTCGGAATTAATTCCGGCTCCGAGTCGGTCGGCACGTTTTCCGGCCCGAATCGGAATCGGCCCCTTAGTAGAGCTTGCTAATTATGCAAGGGCCCACTTTGGGGAGAAGGAGCAGCCAGCTGCGTTTGGGTACCATTTCATAGCAGATGGCTTATTCTGATTGTGTGTGTGGCCTTGGGATGGCATTTTTTGACTTAGTAGAGCTTGCTAATCATGTGATGGGCCCACTTTTGGGAGGGGGACTAGGAGCAATCTGCGTTTGGGTTCCATTTAATAGCAGTCTTGATTCAATAATTAATTTGTCTAGACGTTTTTTAACAAAATACCTTTATAAGTCAAATATGGACCGTCCAAGATAAGAATGTTGGTTTAGGTGGACAGTGGAGTAAGGGGTTCTGTCTGTATGTCCTATGCCTCTCATTGAGGAGCCTCCATCTGTCTCATCAAAGATTCACGACTGCGGCTGTCTGAACATGCTCTGGCTTGCTTTGTTAGTGATAGTGTTGCAATTTTGCCTGTGAGAAAGCCCTAGATACAGCATCCTAACGATGTTATGACAGCATCCTAACCATGTTTTAGGACCATGAGCATCTGACTAGCGCTTGACCAAGGTGATGTCACAACATACGTGACCCAAAACAGTCACGTGACCCCCTAGAAGTGATGTCACTGCCAGGGAGGGCCCCCAGGGGCCCAGAAGTCCTGGTAACAGAAGTGACATCACTTCCAGGCTGGGAAAACTTTCACTTTTTGCTTGATGTGAAAGGTATCCCTGTGTACTACTGCCATGTAAAAGAAACAGTAGCCCTCAAATTCTGGGTCTCAATGCTTTGATGACAAGAACCACTGAGGCAGCCCAGAGGCTGCTTTCCATTCCCTAAACCATAAAGATAAAGCTCAAAATTCAGCAGAAGAGCATGGAGCAAATATTGCAGGCTTCTTAATTTTTATCAGCAATTCACTTTGTGTGTGTGCGGGCTTGTCAAAAATGCCACTACTCATAACAAATACAATGTACATTTATATTTGAACCCAAAAACTCTTTACGTGCCAAGGGAGGCACAACCTGCATCAGAATGACAATTTTAATCTTAAACCATTGTAAAATTGGAAAACTGGATTAAAAATGTAAATATGGCACTGAATAAAATAATATCAGTTATAGGGACAGCTCAGTGACTGCAATGTGATGGGGACCAATATAGACCTTGAGGTCAAAATGCGTTGTGAAAGTTTTAGACACATCATTTATGTGTCTCCTGAAGGTTTTTCCATATTGCTGAACAAGCATTTATTGCTCAGTTCACCAAATCTCTGCCTCCAATGCATACGTTTTCTAACACTCGGACAGCTTATCTGGTGAAATTCTGGTGCATAAAGACTTTACTCATTGAATCAAGAGTGTCAAAAGCTACATTAATGCCCTGTAAATCTGTGTCAGGTCGCGGTGCCTAAGAACCTTCAAAAGGTGTGACTTACTTTGCCTCGGTCTGAGTCTCAATGGTATCTTGTGTTCTTTCTCAACTTCAAAGCAATGCTAGAATGTGAGATTAATAAACTATTGATTATTTTCCAATAAATGTAGTGAATTGATCCACTTTCAGTGAATTAAACAAACTCAAAGTACAATATGAATTTTGTTTCTCTTAGCTAATTATGGTTATCTTCACCGGGTTTATCAACGAAGCCTTATTCCTCCTTTTGAATTTCTTTTATCAATAACTTTGACTGTGAGGGTCTCAAATGTAGAAAATGTAAAACTGCAGTATACAATTACAAGTCAGGCATTGCTGACTGAAATAATTTGAAACATACAGGTCTGTGTCAGGGTCAGTCTGGGAAATAAAATTAGGCCTGGGTACCAAAGTAAAAGTATCCCCCATTAGAGCATAAGATAACAAAAAAAGAAACCCACAAATAGAAATTGAAGATGTAGAGACACACAGTATAGGTGTTTTGCAATGTATGGGAGAATGTATGCATTTGTGCTTGCTGCAGGCACTGTTTGTGGTAATATCAGGAAAATCAACAGTAAAGGAAAGTCCAAAAGGCCATAAAACAGGCCAAAGAAGAGCCCATACATTGTCCTATCAGTCCAGCACTTTTGCCACTGTCAGATTGCCACATAAGTCAATCTGAGCATGCAGATAGTGTGATGAACACAGTTAAAATGCTGAGGTGATCACATGGTATGTAAACGAGTCACTTTTAGCAGACTCTTGTTTAGCTTCAGAGAAGCAGCCTAAAGCTATGAGCCTACCACATTGTGTGGGAGACCGCAGTCTTCATTCAATGTTCAGATACTGCACAGAGGAAATGCTCTCTTTAAAGAGTTTAGTAACTGAACAATCAACTTAGGAGCAATTACTTGAGCTCATAAACAGGCTTGGGTGGCACATTTAAATGAATAAGCCTCGCTGGAGCCAACGAACTGAAAAAATATATAGGCTGTATCCTAACGTGGAGCCCATACCATATGTAACTACAAAGGTTGTGCAAAGTTAGAAAGTCAAGCAGCCTCACACTTCATAAATATTATTTTAGAAGCTCAGAGCTTTGTGAAGTGTGATGCTTGCAAAGACTTTTTTAAAGACAGGGCAAGCTTTTTATGTCCTTCATTACATTTGAGACATGTGCCCAATACCCCAATTAGAGCACCCACCACCAGCATATCACCTAGCCCACCTCATTCCCCTCCAGCCATTCTCTGCTGTGACAGCTTTACCATCCTGAGCACTATCTCCAGGGCACGAACCCCAGTACAAAAGACACCACCCGCATCTCCTCAGCCATACGCTAAGGAACCTATTCACAAATGGCATTTTGTAGGATGTTTAGTAGCACTACAATAGTACTACTCACATACTACTAAATGCTATTCACAAACCTACGCGTATAGGTCTCTGTCTTTGACTTCGTCCCTCCTATCTTTCTTACTATTGTTATTCCTTTCCCCTCTCAGGTGCAAATGTATCAAGCCTTATTCCTGTTTGCGAACGGGTAAAAGCCTTTTGGGATGTATCATCCCAAAAGGCCATCGCAAAATAGGGAATCTCAAAATTTGCGATTCCCTATTTTGCAAATGCATTTAAGGAATTGCAAATTGCGATTCCTTAAATGCTATTCTAGAAGCACCCGAAATTAGCGATTTGCCCTTAAGGAATCGCAAATTACCACCAACTTCAAGTTGGTGGTAATTTGCGATTTCCTAGAAAAATGCACTTTTTAGCATTTTTCAAAATGCCATGTGGCGCACATACATGTGCACACATGCATATTTCAGGGGTGCAACAGGGTGTCCTTTTGACACCCTTGCTCCCTTGAAATTGCATTCGCAATTTGCGAGTACCTAATGGGTACTCGCAAATTGTGAATGTCTTCCCATTCATTCCTATGGGCCTCTAGGCCCATAGGAATGAATGGGAAGGTATTCCTTAATTGTGAATCGCAATTTGTGAGTCGCAATTTAGGAATATGCAAGAATCGCTATTATTATTGCGCAACCTACATACATTTCATTTTGGGAGTCCTTAATAGCGATTCGCTAAAATTCGCTATTAAGGACTCGCAAAACGGTTTTCTGATACATATGCCCCTCAGACTCCAAATGATTAAATCCTCTCTAAACCAGGGCTCTCTCCTAGATTGTCTCAAAATAGTGCATGTCTGTCATTTGGGTAAGAAGTCAATAGCAGATCTAGATGTGTTAAAAATTACAGACCCATTGTTAGACTTGGCATGCTTTGCGTGGTTTCCCTTGACTTTTTGCCTTCTGATCTCCTGTTTTTATTACTATTTGTTCTGGCTTTAGGTATCTGGGCACATTGCCACTGCTAACCAGTGCTAAAGTGCATAGGCTCTGTACTCAAACCAAGGTAACATTGGCTGATCCACAATTGGCGTCTTTTATTTACTTTTAAGCCCCTAGTAAAGTGCCCAGGGCCTGTAAATTCAATGCTACTAGTGGGCTTGCAGCATTGATTGTGCCACCCACTTCAGTAGCCTTTTCAGGCCTGCCACTGCAGAGCCTGTGTGTGCAGTTTAAACTGTCATTTCCACCTGGCAAGTTAACCTACATGCCAGGCCCAAACCTTGCCTTTTATTTCAAATACGTCACCCCTATGGTAGGCCGTAGGTAGCTCTATAGGCAGAATCCAGTGTATTTAAAAGGTAGGACATGTACCTTTGAGTTTTACATGTCCTGGCTGTGAAAAACTGCTAAATGTGTTTTTCACTACTGCAAGGCCTATCTCTCCCATAGGATAACATTGAGATTAACTGAAAACAGTTTTAAGTCTAACTTCCAATTGGGAATAGATAGGCATTTGGAGTTTGGTGTCTCTCGACTCACAATTTAAAATGACAACTTATGGTGAAGTAGGGTTTTAAATTGTAAGTCTGAAAATATAACTTTTAGAAAGATGGCATTTTCTTACTTTACCCATTTTGTGCTTCTGCCTGTCTCTGAATACATATCTGAGTTGGGTGACAGCTGTGTTTTGTGCAGTATCTCTAGACAGTCACACAAAGAAAACTGGGGTGTGAGATGTACATCCTGCTGGCCCATCACCAGACTGATGGGCCTTCCTGAGGTAGATTGGGAGGGAGGAGCTGACACCTGCACCTGAATAGGGATGTGCCTGTCACCACACAAAGAGCTGAATACCCCCCTGTAGTGAGTCTGGAGTCAGGGCTGGAAAGGCAGAGACATTGTGACCTTCAAAAGGATCACTGATACAATATCGACTCATAAAACCTCTACCTACAAAAATATCGGGGCAAAAATATCGTAGACACAAATATCGACACCCTATACTTAAACAAGAAATTACACAAACATCAATAAAAATATATTGTCTATTAAAATATTGAATACAAAAATATTGACAGCAAAAATATAGCTAACAAAAATATTGATAACAATAAAATAAAATGAAACACAACAAAAATATTGATAGTAACAATATCGACTACACAAATATCGCTAAAATATATCAATTATATCGAAAATGCCATTTAACGTTAAATAAATACTATTTACAATTATTTCATTAATTTACATATCCCAAATACTTAAAATAAATTACGACAACATATATAAAAAATATTAAATTATTTAAAAACAAATAATATAATGATACTAACAAAAATAAATAAATAAATTAACAATACAACATTAAATTATTTTTCAACGTACCGAAAATAACATATATATATAATATATATAAATTATAAATATTTGAAATTACATTTATTTACAAATATATTTAAATAACAACAATAAATAACATACATATAAACATTAACACCTTCGCCGCAATCGGAATTCCGCTCAGGTGCTGGACATTCCGATCGCGGGCGTGGTCGTGACGAGCTCAGCTCGTCATGCGCACACGCCCACCGCGCAGCATGACGAGCTGAGCTCGTCATGAGCATCGAAGGGGTTAAATAAACATTATATATATTTACCTAATTAAAAGGTAACTGCTAAAAAATTCAAAAAACGCATCTCGACCAATGATTTTAAACTAAAAACACAGAAACCAATAGAAAAGGTTAACTAATTAATTAAACACTATAAAAACAAGGAATTAATTAACGCAATTTTACCGTTTATCGGCCAAACACGGAGGAAGAGCGTTACTTTGCAAGAGAGAGAGACCAGAGAAGAAAGAAAAACTACATAAACCACTATATCACATTATTCTACAACACAGATAAGAAAAAAACTTAGGGGTCTATTAGGATGGCGGTCGGAAAACTACCCCGACCGCCATGGTAGCGGAAATCAACCGCCCACTAGTACCGCGGCAAAACCGGCGGTCAGATTAGGATCAACCGCCAAAAAATCCCGACCGCGGCAGAAAGAGGCAACGAAAACCCACCCGCAGCGGGCAGAGTCGCAGCAGAAACACCCAAAACCGCCACCAGGCACGCGGAGCAACCGCCTGTGAAATTAGGATTCCCCCGATGTGACAGCGGTACGTTCCGCAGTTCCCGACCGCTGCGGTCGCAAACAGTGATGAATGGGAGAGCCGGCGGAAGGGCTGTAGCATAGCTACCGCTGCGGACGCTCCGTGACAAAAATGGCGGTCGACAGAAAAAACCCACAACAAGGCCAGCAAGTGCACACAGGAAACTAGCCCTGCCCCCAAATACACATAACACACCCCAATGACCCACCCCCATGGCAACTCCTAAACTACAAATCCCAGGACAACCCACACAACACACCTGACAGCAATACCCCATTCTGACACACCCACATAGCTGAGTATAAAACCAGCCCCTTCCCTGACAACAATCCTTTGCAATACTCCAGAAGTGAAGGGCCAAACACCACAGCTGAAAGGAGAGGCAAATCAACACACCATCACTACACACACACACCACACACATCACCACCACCACTCCCACACCTGCACCTCCAACCCCTTTGCACATCACACACCAAACATATCACCACCACCACTTACACACCTGCACCTCTAAACCCCTTTGCACATCACACACAATGTCACCACAGAAATTGCCCAAATTCACAGACAGTGAGTTGACAGTCATGGTAGATGAGATAATCCAAGTAGAACCACAATTGTTTGGTAACCTCGTCCAACAGACACCATTAGCCACCAGAATGCAAATGTGGGTAAGGATAGTTGACAAGATCAATGCAGTAGAGACCACCCCACGCAACAAACAGGAAATCATGAAGCGGTGGCATGACCTGAAGAGTGTCGTCAAAAAGAAGAGGAACAAGAACCATCAGCTGGCTCAGAGGACTGCCGGTGGCCCTCCCATTCCACCAAGAACATTCACTGCATGGGAGGAGAAGGTGCTTGCCATACTGCATCCAGAGAGTCTCACAGAAATAGCCGGGGGAGTAGAGGCTGGTAAGTACCAACAAATGTCTCCATTACACTGCTATGTACTGTCTTGCACAACTACAAAGCGACACCTCCCAGGCCCAAATGCATTCATGTGCACCACAATACCCAACACAGCTCTCACAGATGTAACATGCACTCCATCTTAATCACCCCAAAGGCATCCAACATTAGCAGGGTTGTATGTGACCAGGCAACCAGCACAACAACTCCCACAAGGTCTCCCTTACCCACCCCTGAGCAGGATGTAGCACTCCCCCCTAGAAGCATGTGTCAGCCATTGTATGGTTCCCCCGCACCTAACAGGTAGTTAGCCATATTCCCAGGGAGGGCTGTTTAGGGGTGGGAGGCCTGCACAACAACTCCCACCAGGCCCCCTGTCCCACCCCTGAGCAGGATGGAGCACTCCACACCCACCCAGAAGTATGTGGCAGCCATTGTAAGGTTCCCCCTCACATAACAGGTAGGTAGCCATCTTCCCAGGGAGTGCTGTTTGGGGTGGGAGGCCTGTACTACAACTCCCACCAGGCACCCCTGTCCCATCCCTAAGCAGGATGGAGCACTCCCCCACACCCAGAAGCATGTGGCAGCCATTGCATTGTTAACCTTCATCTAACAGGTAGGTAGCCATCTTCCCAGGAAGAGCTGTTTGGGGGTGGAAGGCCTGCACTACAACTCCCACCAGGCACCCCTGTCCCACCCCTGAGCAGGATGGAGCACTCCCCCCACACCCAGAAGCATGTGGCAGCCATTGCATTGTTCACCTTGACCTAACAGGTAGGTAGCCATCTTCCCAGGGAGGGCTGTTTGGGGGTGGGAGGCCTGCATTACAACTCCCACCAGGCACCCCTGTCCCACCCCTGAGCAGGATGTAGCACTCCCCCACACCCAGAAGCAGGTGGCAGCCATTGCATTGTTCACCTTGACCTAACAGGTAGGTAGCCATCTTCCCAGGGAGGGCTGTTTGGGGTTGAAAGGCCTGCACAACAACTCCCACCAGGCCCCCTGTCCCACCCCTGAGCAGGATGTAGCACTCTCCCCACACCGAGAAGCATGTGGCAGCCATTGCACTATTCACCTTCATCTAACAGGTAGGTAGCCATCTTCCCAGGGAGGGCTGTTTGGGGGTAGAAGGCCTGCACTACAACTCCCACCAGGCCCCCTGTCCCACCCCTGAGCAGGATGTAGCACTCCCCCCACACCCAGAAGCATGTGGCAGCCATTGCACTGTTAACCTTCATCTAACAGGTAGGTAGCCATCTCCCCAGGGAGGGCTATTTGGGGGTGGGAGGCCTGCACTACAACTCCCACCAGGCCCCCTATCCCACCCCTGAGCAGGATGTAGCATTCCACACCCACCCAGAAGCATGTGGCAGTCATTGTAAGGTTCCCCCTCACATAACAGGTAGGTAGCCATCTTCCCAGGGAGGGCTGTTTGGGGGTGGGAGGCCTGCACTACAACTCCCACCAGGCCCCCTATCCCACCCCTGAGCAGGATGTAGCACTCCACACCCACCCAGAAGTATGTGGCAGTCATTGTAAGGTTCCCCCTCACATAACAGGTAGGTAGCCATCTTCCCAGGGAGGGCTGTTTGGGGGTGGGAGGCCTGCACTACAACTCCCACCAGGCACCCCTGTCCCACCCCTGAGCAGGATGGAGCACTCCCCCCACACCCAGAAGCATGTGGCAGCCATTGCACTGTTCACCTTCATCTAACAGGTAGGTAGCCATCTTCACAGGAAGGGGTGTTTGGGGTTGGGAGGCCTGCACTACAACTCCCGCCAGGCACCCCTGTCCCACCCCTGAGCAGGAAGTAGCACTTAAACACACAGCCAGAGAGATGTGTTAGAAAGTCCACCCCAATGTGACAACAGAACAGGTAAGTAGACAGTGCATGCACACCACCATTCCTTCCCAAAAGCATGGAGCCATATGACAACACCAGCCCTCACATCCCAACAAAATTGACACAGATACAATATCAAATTACAGTGTGCAGACAGCTAAGCGTATGTAACTGTCACAGAAACAAAGGTTTGACTCACCAAATACCATGTTGAAGTGAATCAGGGCCCAGACATGTACAGCACTGAATGCTACCTGTAAGATCCATGTGGGCTGAGCTTGAAGGACCATATGAAAACAAAGCAAGCATGGTCTGTAGAACAAATAAATCAAAGCACAGGACATGACATGACATGACAAAGGTATGCATGAGATGACAATGGCTAGTTCATGCGCAGATGTAACGCATGCCAGGCAGAGTAATCAGCAAATATGCCGCACATCAAGTCGTATAGCCGCCAGTTGACAGATGACAACATGTCCTCGTAATCACAAAATTTGCACGTGGGGCATGGTATCCATTGACATGTCACACTGTTGAATATTAATGTATGTACCTCCACATCATGTCAAGATGCACCTTACTGTGCAGACATGCAATGTGCAAACTAGTAACCTGTGTGTTGCATGACCTGTAAATAAGATACATTGAACAACAAGCCTGAGGGGTGCCCGTCAGTGACCATTTCCCCTCTGTCCCACAGGTGACCAAGCACTGACTGCAGAGGATGACGACACCAACCTGCAGAGCCAGCCTCTACCACCGGAACATGGACTCACTGATGATGACTCCCTGGATTTCGAGGATGCGGAGCTTGAAGCTGGCCCATCTGGCATGCCAGGGCGCAATAGGTCCCAGGACAACACTGTCCCCCCCACCACCACATCAGCAACAACAACAACCATGCTGACCCCTGCTGGAACGACCTGTGCGGCCTCCACCACCACAACCAACAGTGCTGCCTGCAACACTCGCTCTGCCCCAGAGGATGACCACCCCACCCCAACAACAGAGGAGTGCAGGGAGAGTATGCGGGTGCGTGCAGTGGTGAGGCAACAGGTCCGTTACAGCAGGGCAGATGGGAGGGCAAGGAGGAGTCTGAGCCAAACAGACACTGGGATCGAAGCCCTGGACAACATCACCAGAGTCATTGGGGCCTATGAACGGGCCCAGGGACAAACGGGCCAGGCTCAGGAAGATTCCCGCAAGCTCCACCTGCTGCTGAGGTCCATAGACACCCGCATGGGCCAAATCGTGGACCTCTTGGGCCAGCTAGTGGTGGTACTGAGGGCCAGGCCTGCGACACAAACAACACCTCCACCTCCCCCCGGTGGCCCGCAGGATGACAGTTCCACATCCTCCCCTGCCACCACAGAGAGGGGGGACTCCTCAGACCCCACTGGCCCTGCAGCAGAGGCTCCCCCTGCCAAACGATCAAGGGGCCATCCTACGAAATCCCTGGGAGTATCCCGTGGCAAAGCACCTGCCAAACGCCAGTCAAGGAGCCAGCCATGATGGCACCCCTCTTCACCCTGCCATAGACTTCGTAGACTGTCCTTCCCCACACTGCCATGTGAATGGCATCCGTCTGTTGGACTGGGTCACCACATCTATGTGGTGACTACTTGATTGTCTCATCTTCCATCACTGACAACTCATTGCTTCACCATTCACCTTTTGGTAAATATGCACTCCACTGTCACATGTACCCATTGTAAATAAACACTCCTTACACGCCAATGTTGTTGTGTCTGCTCCGTGTTATAATCACAGAATGTGCAATGTTCACCATGAGTACAATGTACCAGGAGCACAGATTGTTTGTAGGCAAGGAGAGGCTGATGGGACCTGGAAAAACACAACATAACAATATTCACTAGTCACGCGGTGGCATCACAGCCATCACACAACACCTGTCATCAAGATACTCCAATATGCACACATCACAATGAGCAACAGTACCGACATAGACATCCTGGAACTGTGCCAAACTACCCTGTCCAAGAAACGTTGGCAGCCAGCACTGAGTCAACAACAGGCTGCAGTCACAAAGCTCACATAGACCTTTTCACCAACAAAAACATCAGCAGACAATGAGGCTGTTGTACATTGTCACTCACCTTCAAGTGAAGTAGCGGTTGATGACCTGTTGACACAGGTCGACACCTTCCTCCTCTCCACTATCCTCGTCACTGGACATGGGTTGGTTTGCAGGCGGGGGCCTCGGCTGATCATCAGCGTCCAGGAGCAGGGGGATCTCCTTGCGCAAGGCCAGGTTGTGGAGCATGCAGCATGCAACTACAATCTGACACACCTTTTTGGGCGAGTACATCAATGCACCTCCGGTCCTGTCCAGGCAGCGAAACCGTGACTTCAGGAGACCAAAAGTACGTTCCACCACACGACGTGTCCTCCCATGGGCATCATTGTAGCGGACTTCACTTGGGGTCCTGGGATTTCGCAGTGGGCTCAGCAACCAAGGATGGTTGGGATATGCAGAATCACCTAGATGGGAGATACACAGACCAACATTGTAATACAACTGTGGCAGAGGACAGCATGTCACACACACAGCACGCTACTTGACACTGCGTACTCACCCACAATCCATGCACGCTCCGGAAGCAAATTATCCATCAGCTGTGGCACAATGCTGTTACGCATGATGTAGGAGTCATGGGCGGAGCCAGGAAATTTGGCACAGACGTGTGAGATGATCATATCGGCCTGGCACACCACCTGCACATTGATGGAATGGAAATGTTTCCTATTCCTGTAGATGTGCTCCCGTGCCTGTGGTGGAACCAGGCCAACATGTGTGCAGTCAATGGCACCAACAGCATTGGGGATGTGCCCAAGTGGACAAAAATCACCCTTCACAGCCGCCAATTCATGCCTCCTAGGGAAATAGATATATCTGTCCTTGTAGATCATCATAGCGGACAGGACATCCCGTAGCACCATACTGGACATAGGTTGTGACATCCCAACTGCGCTGGACACCGTGTGCTGGAAAGATCCAGAAGCAAAAAAATGCAGGGCCGCCATCACCTTAGACGTTGGTGTGAAAGCACCCGGATATGTTCTGCGAGGCTGCAGGTGGGGCTCCAACATTGCACATAGGTCTTGGAGGGTGTCTCGATCCAGCCAGAATTTCCGTATGACCTCCTCATCCTCCATGTCTGCCAGCACTGTGAAGAGACGATGCAGATTTGGTCTCCTCCTAGGTGAGATGAAAGAGGACACATGTCAATGCAATACACCAGGAGATGTGTCTGACATCTTACGTTTTGACTGACACAACGGAAGCAATGACTAGCATCACAGTACACCTTACAAAACAACTTACTTGTAGGGGCACCTTCAGATACACCATCCATACACCTGTCCACTTTTCACACAGCTAGCATCTCACAAACAGTATCCGACTATGTGAATTCACAAAGGGACATGGCCACATCTTGCATGGGCAGCCCAGAGAGTAGTACCAAAAGCATATGTGTGAAACTGCAACACTACTGTATCCTACATAGCTGCTGTAACTGCCACACCTTCGTGTGTAAGTCACACAGGGCACACATCAACCACACAATGACCCAACACTGTGTGTTTATTGACAAGTATGTGCATGAGCCAGGAAAAGTAGACAGTCAAATCTGCACATTCTGTGGTGAGACATTCATCACTGTAAGTTGCTCAGCCCTTTCACACATTGACATGTGTACCCATTGTAAAGTCCATCACACTGTTCTGTGTACATGCCCAGAAAATCAGAAGTGACATGTGAGTGAGTACATGCCAATGTTCCTAATCATATACAACAACATGGCATGTGCAGTCAGCAGTGGGGTGGTCAAATTGGCATTGAGTGCACAATCTTGTGCCATGAATCATGTGTCTACTGTGCACTGTGGAGGACTTGCCTTTGGCCATTCACACTGCATGACGTGTCCATAAGTGCTGTCAAGGTGATCTGACACCCAAATCACGGTCACTGGCTCAAATGCATGGCACACATATCGCGGTAGCTACCGCCTGGTCCCTGCGGTGCGTCACCACCAATGCCCCAGCCACACTCGCGGTAGTGTCTGCCATATACACATGGCCAAATGGCGGTTTGCATGCTCCACCACCCAAATCCCGGTCATTCTCAGCAAGGCATGGCACACATATTGCGGTGGCTACCGCCTGTCCCCTGCGGTGTGTCACCGCCAATGCCCCAGCCACAATCGCGGTAGTGTCTGGCATATACACATGGCCAAATGGTGGTTGGCATGCTCCGCCACCCAAATCCCGGTCATTCTCAGCAAGGCATGGCACACATATCGCGGTGGCTACCGCCTGTCCCCTGCAGTGTGTCACCGCCAATGCCCCAGCCACAATCGCGGTAGTGTCTGGCATATACACATGGCCAAATGGCGGTTGGCATGCTCCGCCACCCAAATCCCGGTCATTCTCAGCAAGGCATGGCACACAAAGCGTAGTAGCTACCACCTGTCCACTGCTGTGTGTCACCGCCATGGACCATGCCCTTACAGCCAATGGGAACCGCAATCGCGGTAGCCTAATGCTATTTTGAAAATCGCGGTAGGCGTGCTCCGCCACCGCGGAGCCGGTCATTGGATGCAATTGAAAGATGCACGTCGCGGTAGCGCCAACCTGGCCCCTGCGGTGTGTCACCGCCATGGACCATGCCCTTACAGCCAATGGGAACCGCAATCGCGGTAGCCTAATACTATTTTGAAAATCACAGTAGGCGTGCTCCGCCACCGCGGAGGCGGTCATTGGATGCATTTGAAAAAGGCTGATCTGAAACACCAATTACAGCAGCTTAGGACCACTGAAACTACCCCAGGGGGCTATATATGTGTGGGCGAGAGTCTCACATTTCCACAGCTTTCAGAGCCTGCTGCCTGCCACCCCTCACCACCAACTGCTGCTGCTCCTGTCTCCAGAGCCTGCTTCCTGCCACCCCTCACCACCAACTGCTGCTGCTCCTGTCTCCAGAGCCTGCTGCCTGCCACCTCTCACCACCAACTGCTGCTGCTCCTGTCTCCTGGACACAGTGATGGCGAGGACCGAGAAGATCCGTGCCAGTCCCTTCACCACCGAGGAGCGGGAGGTCCTGGTGGACGAGGTGCTCACACAGTATGGGAGGCTATATGGTGCTCCAAATGTTGTGGTAAGTGTTTCAGAGTGGAAGTGAGAGTGCAGGGGGTGCACACATGACGTTGATGTGGTGCAGTATGTGCCTGAGAGTGTGGGGTTGTGTCATGCACTGCCTAGCATGCTGTCACCAGGGGAAAGGGGTATGTAGCCTATTTCAGACGTTTCCCTGCCTGAACATCAGAATTGGAGGGACATGTATTGTCTTGTCAGCCATACAGTGACGCAGCAAGTTGGTAATGCAGGAGTCAGGACAGTATTTGCTTGTGCGAATGGCTGTGTGGGTCCCTGATGTCCATCACAGGCTCATCTGTGGCATTAGCAAGGCTTTTCGTCCAGAGGTTAGTGATGGAATTGTGTCTGACTCAAAATTGGCATCATCTATAGTTCAGCACTATGCTCAGGACGTCAATACCCAAGGGTGACACTCTTGGTGGTCATTCACCTATGACACAGCAGATTGTCGTACTATTGTGCACAGCCCCTTCCATTTCCACCAGCATGTGTACAGACTCGCATGGGTAGGCACTGTTTACGCTCTCAAATTGTCCCTTCATGTGACATTTCTGATGCCCCTCGTTGGACCTCAGTGTGATCACACCTGGCCTGCACAGTCACTGCCCAAGCAGACACGGACACATCACTGAATGTACAGAGTGTCACATGTGTGGTTTTTTTCCAGGACTCTCCATCAATGAGCCATCTCAGCCCTGTAGATTGCACACCACAGGCCTTGTGAGAAGGGTGTGGGTTTGTAGGATCATGTCCCTCAATGTGACCTCCATGACACAGTGAGCCATTCACAGGGCAAGGACATTGAGGGCTGCTCAGTGTTGGACACAGTGAGTCTTCCCCTGAACATATATTGAAATGTCATGTATGTCTTGCTCACCCTCAAAATGGACAGTAGATGTGGGAAGCCTACACATGGCTTTCTGTGTTGGCATCCTGCATGTGTATGATATGGGCAGGTACTGTGTCCACCCTCATACCTGCATGCATTAGCGTATGAGTCTCCCATGCTAATGTACCATGTGAGCTGCATTATCGTCTCTGCTAGACATATCTGTGAAGTTGGGATGAGTTAGTATCATGCTCCTGTACTGTGAGATAGTGGTACATGACACAGTGGCACTGATTTTTTCCCCCGCTTGTCTCCCATGCCTGCAGCTCAAAGTCCACCAGCGTAAGGCCGTGTGGAGGGCCATTGCATGCAAGGTGCGGGCTCTGGGTGTCTCTATCCGACGGCGCACGCACTGTCTCAAGAGGTGGGATGACATCTGCCGGCTGAGCAAGAACGTGGCAGAGATGACGCTGGGGCTGATCCCTCGGACTGGCAGGATGGCGCGCAGGAGAATGACACCACTGATGGCCCGCATCTTAGCTGTGACACAGCTTGAGCTGGATGCACATTTGAAGGAGCATCAGCAGCAGTCTGGGGGTGAGTATTCTGGGAAGGGTGATTTTGGTTGTGAGTGGCTGCATGTGTCCACAGACTGGGCCAGCGCTGTGCCCGGTGATGTTGGTAGTGTGATGCAGTGGCTTGTAAGTGGCCTCTGTGTTGGGTGCAGCTGTCATGCATTTGCCCTACCTGTACTTTCTCATGTCATTGGAGTAATGGCCCTTGACATTGCATTCTGAGTCGTGGCCTTCTGGCATCGTCTGCATTGGGGTAGTCAGGGAAATCCCATGGAAGGGAACGGCAGTGTGCATCATCTGAGTGTGCTTTCATCAATGTGTGCATTGCCTGACCTCAGAATTGTGAGGACAAAAAATCTGACACCAATGTGCAACTGTATTTGGGCCCCGAAGCACGACACGGTGGATGGCATGTGCTCATGGCCATTGTGGCCTGTTATGTTGTAATCTGTATCTGTGTTGTCCCCTTCTGCTCCCTCCAGATGTGAGAGTGGCAACATGTTGGGAGGTACATCTTTGCCCCCCTCAGGGCCCTAGGTGGGCTCAGAGGTATCTGTGTGTCTGGTTAAACGGAGCCACCAGCAGGCAATTTGTCTGTGTGGTCATCACGTGGCTCACTTATGCCACGTTTGCTTGATAACACGCTAAATTCAAATTCAGAATTGAGGTTGCACAATGTTATTGCAACGGGTGGTGTGCAACATGGAGACATCATTATCTTGTTTAGTGCTTTGCTTGCATATGATGGTTGTGTTGATGCCAATGAACTGACCCTACATCTCTCTCTCTCATGCAGCATCTCCCGTGGGCACGGAAGGACAGGGGACGGACACCAGTGGTGAGGCATCAAGCATGACTGCTACACACGAGCACAGTGACACTGATGTAACCACCGCCTCGGAGGGGGACAGGAGTCTGCTTGAGGAATCACAGCCAGAGACACCAACCTCAACGTCATCTGATGCCAGCGGTGACATATCTCTGTTGGCGGGCACAGGGAGCGGGAACTCTGCCTCCTCCTCTTCCACCACACAGCATCCAGCGCCCACCCTCCCACCTACTTCCACTTGTGCTGGCCATGTTCGCACCAGTAAGTAGGGAAGAGTGTCCTTCACCCCAGGCACCACTGCCCCTGCCGCTGTCTCCCCTGCTGCCCTCAGTGTTGAGTCTGTGGACCTTTTGCGCCAGCTGTGTGTGGGCCAGACAACTCTCATCAACGCCTTCCTAGACCACGACAAAAAATTGGCACAGGTCGTTGCTTTCATGGAGGGCATTCATTCAGACGTGGGTGGGCTACACCGGACTGTCCAAGCTTTGTCCTCCGTAGTGACGACAGCCATTCAGCTTGCACAGTCACAGAGTCCAGCTCCAGTCCCTTTGGCTACCCCCCTGCCAGTGGCTACATCTGACGATAGTGACCACACACCACAGAGCTCTAGGGCAAGATACAGCACACGCAGCACACAGCAGCAGCAGCCCAAGCCGTCCAGGGTGCAGACACCATCCCCACAGAAAACTAAAGCCACCCCAGAGCACAAAGGCAAAAGCCCGTCAGGCGACACCCAGGGCCATAAAGCCAAGAAGCAGGCCTCAGGCTCACATGCCTCAGAGGCATCCACAGCCAAGGACTGTCCTGTACCAAAAGCATCTTGCAAAGGCAAGCAGACCGTTTCCGTGCCCGCAGAAAAGCTGGTGCCTGCTAAGAGTACACATAAGAAGAGCTCCAAGGCTGATTCACCCACGACCTCAACTCCCATCCAGAGCCCTGTAGAGCAAGGGAAGGAGGGCACTGTAGGGGGGACACCTGGTAAACAGGGGATGGAGGGGCAAAGGCAAGGCCAGGCCAAGCGTACCGCTGGATTCAGCATGTCCCCAGAGGGAGGGCCGCCGTCTGCACCTGATGCAGCTTTGGTGGTGAGTGTGCCTGTTGTGTCCGCCCCACTTACCACTAATACCAAGACAGGGAAGCCATTTAGAATCTCCAAGAAGTGGAAAGGCACCCCTCCACAATCTCCCACCCACACTGTGTCTCACAGCAGCATGACTCCACCTCCACGTGCCACCACACCACCTGGTCCAAGCAGCCCTCCTGCTTCAAAAGCCACTGATGGCTCTACCTCAGCTGGGACTCTCTCTCCCCGGTCCAGTCCTCCAAATGTCCCCGACACTCAGCCACCTCCCAGTCTGACTGACAGCCAAGTCTGAGAGGAAGTCCCCCTCACACACCTGTCTCACCCACAGCGGTGCCTGGACTGCCCAGTATTAGCCCCCTGACTGTGTTGCTGACCATGGCAGGGTGCAGTTGCACACATTCCCTGTGCATTTTCTCATGTACCTCATCTGCAGTTTGTGCTGGGCACTGGCCTTGATGTTCACTGCTGTTTGTCCCTTCCCTGTGCAGCTTCTCATGTACCTCATCTGCAGTTTGTGCTGGGCACTGGCCTTGATTTTCACTGCTGTTTGCCCCTTCCCTGTGCAGATTCTCATGTACCTCATCTGCAGTTTGTGCTGGCCACTGGCCTTGATGTTCACTGCTGTTTGCCCTTTCCCTGTGCAGCTTCTCATGTACCTCATCTGCACCTTTGTCTGGCCACTGGCCTTGATGTTCACTGCTGTTTGCCCCTTCCCTGTGCAGCTTCTCATGTACCTCATCTGCACCTTGGACTGGCCACTGGCCTTGATGTTCACTGCTGTTTGCCCCTTCCCTGTGCAGCTTCTCATGTACCTCATCTGCACCTTGGACTAGCCACTGGCCTTGATGTTCACTGCTGTTTACCCCTTCCCTGTGCAGCTTCTCATGTAACTCATCTGAACTTTGTGCTGGCCACTGGCCTTGCTCTTGTCTACTATTGGTGCCTATCTGTGTAATATGTGAATAAAGACAGTTACTCCTGTTGTCTGTTTTGTCAGTGTCTTTGCTGAATTAAGGGTTTTCTGTGTGGGTATGGTTTACTGTGATACATGCTCTGTATGCCACTTCAACATTGCCAATGGTTTTTCTCACTTTTTAAGGGTTTTACAGGGGTGACAGGCACTTCAGTTCTTATTGACTGTGAGGCTTGGGGGTGCAATGATGGTGGTTTGTGATGGACTATTGTTATCATAATCATTCTTTTTTCAGGTTGTCTATGTTGTACACATGTCATGTTTGTATGCACTGCCAGCACAAGGTGGGATTCTATCCACAGGATTGCAGGCAGGCTGGCCAGGGTCATCATGTATGTGTGATCTTACTTGATGTGTGCACAGCAGTGTTGGTGGCCAGTCATCCTAGTCACATGGGTTGATTTCTATGTGTGCACTTGGGTGGTCAAGAAGTGTGCAGTTTGTAGGGAGTGACTTTGTCGGTAGTGTTGATGTGTCAGTGTGTGCCCCTGCAATGTAAACTGCACACATGTGTCAGCCAGGATTTGAGTGCCTGTTTGTTTGATTGGTCAGCCCTATGCTTGTGATTGTGTGCACATGTGGGAGTTGTAGGTTGTGCACTGTGCAGTGTGTTGGTGTGTACTTGCACTTCTGTGGGATTCCAAATTGTTGTTGGTGGCAATTGTGGGTATGCAGAGTGTGTGACTGGCAATTCAGTGTTGTGTTTTGTTGATCAGCCATGTGTTCTTGATACTCTTTGTGGTCACTGTGCAGACCTGCTCGGCCACATTGACATTGTGGGTGTGTTTTCTCATGCATTGCTGTCACTTTGTGCTTTTTTGCCTCCAGTATGGCATGTGGGGTGTGGAGTCATACCATCCCCTATCTGTGCTTCTGATGCCTACCCATTGTGAGTCTGCACTCCATCTATTCATGTATGGTGCACTCCTGCCATGTCCACTACTGACGTACACAACACTTCACTCTCAGGTCAGCTGTTCCCTTGGGTTGATAGTATGTGTGCCTCCCCATCACTTCATTTGTTACACTATGGTTTGTGTTGCTGATCTGTGCACAAGACCAATGTGCCACTCATGACAGTTTCCCTATTGGTTATATGTGATTTTCTGGTACTATTTTGCAGCCATGGTTGCTCATATGCAGTTCAACTGTTTGTGCTGCACAGTCCTCTGGTCATGTTGTTTTCACCTGGGTATCCCAGACTTGGGCATCTGTGGGTATTGGGTTAGCTGTATGTGTGTTTGCTGAGGTACTGCTTCACTTCCTGAGTGTGATGTTGTCTGTGTGCTGTGTTAATGTTAATGTGATTTCTTAAGCGTGCGAATACCCTGGGGTGTCTTGGCGCTGAACTGGAACGTAAACCCTGAGAAGATTGGAAGGGGGTGGAGCTTAGTTTAGAAATAACCAAGTTTTCAATTCTTTTCTGAAAGAGAGGAGAGAGTTGGCCACTCTCATGTGTACAGGGAGTGTATTCCATAACTTAGCCGCGCAGTAGCCGATGCTACGGCCTCCCCAACTCGCAGTTCGGATCCTAGGTACCAACATTAAACTGGCATTGGCAGATCTTAACTGTCTGCCTGGATGGTACCATAAGAAGAGGTTTAGCTGATTGGTGTTGTGGGTGTTGATGGTGTGTTGCTCATGTCTGTGTGGAACTGGTATGTTTAGTGTGCACACACTGCTTGTCGTGCATGCAGTGCTGTGATTGTATGTTCCCTTCTCCTTGCCTGGTGTGCATTCCCTGATGTCCTGCTGTGTTTGCAAAGTGATGTATTGGCATGTGCATCTGTTGTGTGTTTGATGTGGATGTGGGCAGTGTTTGGGCTGTGTTGTCTCTTGCAGCTGACAGATGCTCTGTGTGTGTTGTTCTATTTGCATGTTGGTGTGTGTGTTTTGTTGGTGTGTTGTGTTTCAGTCAGTTGTGTCTTGCCAGTGTATTGCGCATTCCTTGTGTTTCTGTCACATGCACTTAGGGCTATTCTTGTTCCTGGGCTTGTTTTGGGTGCGTACTTGGTGTTTTCTCCTCTCATATTTGAGCTGTCAGTTGTCATTATTGTGCATGTGCAAGCATGTGGTACATTATGACACCATGTTGACTTCATGGGTGGTGTGGTATGTCTGTCTGTGTATCATTGTAGGCCCATTTCTCAAAGTTTGTGTCCATAATTGTTTTGTGATGATGCACTTCTTGTCTGTGTTGTGGTATGTTGTCTGTGCATTGTTCCTGACTGATGAGGTTGTGTACTCCTGTTCTGTCTGGTCTCCCATTGCCTTCCCACAGTTTTGCTGCACAGGTCAGGTGTGGTCTGGTTGTACTTATGTGTGTGTTGTTATGTAGTTTTGAGTTTGGCTCTTGGTTTTGTGCAAGCATTGGTTCAGGCATCCCTGGGTGTGTGTGTGTGATGTTTGTGGATACCCCCCAGGGAGTGTGGTTGTTTGTCAGTGTATTGACTGGACATTATTGGCACCCTTCTGTGTGTTGGACACTGGTGTTGTGTGCTGCAGGTGTGAGTGGGGCGGGGTATGTGTGAAGGTCCCTACTTGTGTTTGACAGTCATGGAGTGTTACAATGGGCCCTGTGTGTTGTGCTGCTGACATACACCTGTCAGGTAGTTGGATGCAGATATGTGGCTGTTCACTGTTTGACTTCAGACCCTTCCTGTCATCCCTGTGTCTGTACATGGGTTGCCTTGCTGTCTCCCTGAGTTGTTGCACTGAGGTGACTAGTTTGACTTCACTCACTGTGCCAGCCATGTGTGATTTGATGGGCTGAGGGTGATGTTATATGTTCCTTCTCTTGCATGTGGTGTACACATGCTTGGAGGTTCGCTCCTTGGCCTTCCATTTGTGTGCACCTCACTTTAGATTTCCTATTTGTTGTCCTCCATTGCTGCTGACATCTGGTCTGTGTATCTGGCTGTGTGTCAGTGTGGGCTATGTCTGTGTGACTTGGCAGGCTGTGTGTCCAGTTGAGTGATTGTTCCTTATCTGTATGAGTGTTCATTTTGTGCTTGGACTCAGTTTTCTTGCTATGAGTGTGGTGTAGGTGTGGTGTGTGGGTTGCCCTGGCACTGTGCTGCTGTGCTGTGTGTTCCTCTGCAGCCCCACCTGCTGTGCTGTCTCCCTAGTTGTTTTGTGTGTGGTGCAGGGTGTGGGTTCATCTGGCTGGTTATTGTGAATGGGGGAGCACAGGAGGAGCACATGGCATGTCCCTTCATGTTTGGGGTGGGGGACTGTTGTGTGGAGGGTGGAGGTGTGGCCCTATTATCTTTGTGCACTGCCCATGCCTGTTGCTGGCCCTGCCTTCTGCATTGTGCGCATGTTTTCCCGTGTCTTCACCGCTGCGGTGACGTGACCGGGACATTACATCACAATCGCGGTTGGTGGCTGACCTGGATGAGGGGTGATTTGGTGAGAGGTAGGACATGTGTGGGTACGATTGTGGATGTGTTCCTGTCCCCACCAGGGTGTCTGTTGTGGACAGGAACCCTGTATCTGCCCATGCATTGTGTGTTGTTGTTGTGTGCGGAGTTGTGTTGTTGCGTACCTGCGACAACGTCCGCGACTGTGCATGAGCTGCTGGTGGTGTATCAAGTACAGCGCCGGGAAGACATGTAGAGCTGGATCGATAGCGGTCGGGACCGGGGATCAGGTTTCGCGCTCCGCTGTCGTGCTTCCGCCGTCTCTGGCTGGCCGGTTTCTCCACTGCGGTGCAACTGGCTGTTTGGGGCATCCTGATTTATACGGCGGTCGGTACGTCATTCCGCACGGCGGTGGGTCTCCATTGGCTCCAACCGCCGGGGTGGCGGGCGCATTTTTCTGGCGGTTCGCGTCGCACCGCGGCGGACGGGAAATGGGCTGTGTTTGGCCATTCTAATATGGCGGGCGTGGAAACCGCTGCTGGCGTGCGGAAAATGGCATTTTCCGCCACCGCCAGCACTGCGGTGGTGCCTCCGCCTGCCATCGTAATGGGCCCCTAAATTACAAAATATAAATACTTCGCCTTCTTTAATTTAATTCGCTAAAATATTTAAATATTTCTCTTTTTAAATCAAAGATAAATTGCATTACAAACACACCTAGAAAATACAAAACAAATATGTTACTGACCACATTATTTAACTCAACATGATTAAAAATATAACAAAGTAAATATAAAACTTAACCTACAGAGAAAGTAAATTATTCAGATTTTTTTAAACGTATTAAAAGTACAAAACATAACTAACAAATACTTTTTTTTTACAGCTGCCACAAAATTCTACTAAACATCAACATCAACAAAAACCACTTCATCAAACAAAAATAGTAAGTAAATATTTTTTATTAAAAATGTCTTACAATAAATACTAATGAGCACAAGCATCAAGGTTATTACCGGTCGCAAACGAGCCGATTCTCAGGATAGCCTCATTTACGACTGATAAAAGTACTTTTAAAATACATCAATTCAAAACGCAAGAGCAAAATAGACACTGTCAAACTGCAAATAGTTTCCAATTCTTTCCTATAGCCCTCTACACCAATAGGAATTATTAACAAAATATTGTACTCCTTACTAAAGATTGTGTATAATTATCAAATTATTTAGCTATTCCTACATGCATTTAAAATTGCGACTCTTAAATAGCAATTCCTTAAAAATAGCTACTTAAGATTCGCAATTATTTAACTCAATACATGTATTCGTAAATTATGAAAATAATATAATAAACTAAAAATATAATGTTTTCCCTTTTATTTCACAGCTTACACTTCACTACAACAACACCAAAAAAGTATACAACAGACAACTTGGAGAAAAACTACAATATCTACATTAAAGAAAAACATCAAACTAAGGGGCTGATTACGATGGCGGGCCGACTTGATCCGCCCGCCACCGTAGCGGTGTTTCGGACCGGCCGCCAGACATGCGTCGGTCCAACCACTGCGATTAGGATGCGTCCGCCATACTGGCGGACGCATCCTGGGCCTTTAACAATGCGGGTGGTGCTGCTGGCTGCAGCACCGTCCGCAATGTTAAAGGTGCTTGCACTGCATTTCCCTGCACTACATGGCAGGCACCACGCGGTGCCTGCCACTTGGTGCATGGAAATGCGGGGGGCTCCATGGGTACCCCCCAGTGCAGCAACACCCCCCCCACAAGGGGGGCCCACAACGGGCCCCCAAACCCAATCCCCGCCAGCCTCGATGCCTCCATGGAAAGGCCTCTCCACAAGCACATACTAATATGGCGGACGGCACCTGCTAGGCACCGCCACCATATTAGTGGCCCTTTTCCATCCGCCAGGCAATCGGTGCGATTGCCACCGGCAGAAAAGCGGCGGACGGACTTTGCGTCTGCCGCGATACCCACCGCCATCCTAATGGGATGGCGGGGGGTAAATCTCATTGTGATGGCGATCGTTCCGCCATCGTATTCGTAATGAGCCCCTTTGGAAGTATATAAGGGAACTATCAAATAAGACACAATAATAAAAAATAAAATAAATAAATAAACAATTGTAACTAATAAATACTTTTCTTTTCACAGGTTCTACAAACTGCACCAACAAAAAACATCCACAAAATTAAATTCATCAACTACAATTAGTAAGTATTACTTGTTTCACTACTTAGGGCCTGATTCCGATCTCGTTCAGAAGGCCTACGAATCGGATTTGGCTTTAACGGATCCGATTCGTAGACCTTTTTCCCGACCAAATCGTACACTGGTCCGAACGACCAAGTACAATGCGAATATCGCGTACGCGTCGAGCAACTCATCTCCCAACTCAATCCCGTCCGTACGACTCGTACGCAGACGCTTCGTACAGCTCAATGGACTCTGTTTCCGAGCGAGCAAGTACGATGCACGATTCAGACAGCCTTCACAATTGGATATGTCCTGATCGAAAAAGCTGCCGGAATTGTTCTTTTGGGGCCTGTAGCAGCCCCCATCACCTGGAGCCCTCCGATTCGGACTCGTGGGGGTACCCATGGGTCACCCCTTCCCAAGCATGCACAGTGTGGCGGGCACCAACTGGTGCCCGCCACAGGGTGTATGCTTTTCCCCAACCACCCCTTTTTGCTATGGGAGCCTGTGTACGTGTCTAGTATACAGGCTCCCATTGAGTTCAATGAGAGTCCGAGCGAACCGAGTCCGTATGCATGAGAATGTATC
Organism: Calotriton arnoldi; assembly: GCA_963921515.1. Lineage (NCBI taxonomy): Eukaryota > Metazoa > Chordata > Amphibia > Caudata > Salamandridae > Calotriton > Calotriton arnoldi. The sequence goes on from CAWUFW010011747.1 coordinate 471,324, forward strand.
ATACTCGCTCGCTCGGACCCCAGGTGCACGATTCGCTTGTAAAGCCCTACGGATCCGAGTCGTACGGAGGGCTTTACAAGCGAGATCGGAATCGGGTCCTAAATAGAAAACGATACAATTAAATAAAAAAAATATCTCACATTTAAATAACATAAACATTTTACTTTCGTACCAACAGAAAATAGAACAGTGAATAAAGAACAACCATCAAATAATACCATCAACAAAAGTCAAGCAACAGTAATGTAAGTATATTTTCTATAATATTAATTATAGTAGCATGTTTATTATTCACAATTGCATCATTATTAAACATATATATGTATATATCTTCACAGATATACCCCAAAAATGGCAGAAGGAGCAAAGTTTATTACATCACAAAAGGGGAAACTACTGCTTTGCTACATGGGTTACACTTACACCCAAGAAAAAGTCAAAGGGCCCGATTCACAGAACTAACTTAAGACAAAATCCTAAACTTACTACCATTTTGGTATTCACAGAAGGCACTTACTCATTTTGGTATTCACAGAAGGCACTTACTCATTTTGGTATTCACAGAAGGCACTTACTCATTGATAAGTAAGTGCCATCTGTGAATACCAAAATGAGTAATTTACTCATTTTGAATAACTTACTCATTTTGAGTAACTTACTCATTTGGTATTCACAGAAGGCACTTACTCATTGATGAGTAAGTGCCTTCTGTGAATACCAAAATGAGTAAGTGCCTTCTGTGAATACCAAAATGAGTAAGTGCCTTCTGTGAATACCAAAATGGTAGTAAGTTTAGGATTTTGTCTTAAGTTAGTTCTGTGAATCGGGCCCAAAGAAAATAAAATTCATTGGAAATGTAGCAAATATTATTCCAATGCCTGTTATAAGAGAGCCACTACACTAGATACCATTGTTGTGAATGCTAGAGAACACAACCATCCCCCCAATGTGACTGAAGTGGAAGTAAGAGATGCCTTAGAGACCATAAAGGAAGCAAGCACAAGTTCCCACCAGACAAGCACTCAAATGCTAAAAAGTGTTTTGACTAGAGTAACAGAACATGGCACAGGACAACTACCTTCCATCCCCACTTTGAAAAGATTAATAGCAAGAACTAAGAGAGCTACAGCTCAAAGTCCACCTGTCCCCCAAACATTTGGAGAAATCCAAACACTACCAGAGTATACCATCACCCACAAAGAGAAAAAATTCCTGATTTATGACAATGAAAGTCATGACAGAAGAATTAATATCTTTGCAACTAATACTAATTTACAGAAACTTAAAAACTGCGAAACATGGATGATGGATGGTACATTTAAAGTTTGTCCCAAACCATTCTATCAGCTGTATACAATCCACAGAGAATATGAAGAGACAAATATCCCCTTTATTTACTCATTACTGCATAATAAACAGAACACCACCAACGTTGAACTACTAACTATAGTCAAACAATTCACATAAAATTACTATCCCCAAAGAATCATAATAGATTTTGAACAGGCAATCATTCAATCAATAGCATAGATTATTCAACAAACAGCAACTTTGCCTATCAAATAAAAAAATTAATAGCCCTGGCCTATGTACCAACTACTGAAGTAGCCAATCACTACAACTTACTAATAGAAAGTCCTTTCTATCAAGCAATGAAACAAAATTAAATCCCTTCCTCGACTACTTTGAAGACACCTGGGTGGGAAGGTTACATAGGTCAGGGCATTGTAGACAACCTAAATTTCAAATCCCCTGGTGGAATGTGTACACCAGTACTGTGGCTCAAAAAGCCAAGACAAACAACGCAGTGGAAGGATGGCATAATGCCTTCCTAGCCACAATAGGACGGGGACAACCAACATTACACAAACTCATTGAAGCAATTAAAAAAGAACAAAGCTACCAAGAGCTCCGAATAGAGCAATCAGTAAGTAAAATAGGACCTAAACTAAGCAAACAAACGAAAACTATGTATGAATACCTCCAACATAAAACTAGGTTGTGTCCAAATACCCAAGGTCTAGAATTTCTAGACATGATTGCAAAATCAATTCTTTAAATTAAACCAAGTAGTAAACATCCTTAAAATTTTACAAATATAAAACATATAAATAACATATTTCTTTATTTTTTTAATTAATAAATATAATTATGTCATAAAATTTAAAATACAACATAAAATTATATGACATAATATAAATATTTTTTTAAAAGAGAGAATGAAAAAAATACATTTCCCACCCATAGTAATAAAAAATATACTTATAGTTATGTAGCAGTAGAATATCCTCGAAAATGATAAAATCCACAGCAAACCAATTAAAAAGTAATCCATTGAATAACAAAGCCCAAAAAAAATGCAAAAATACAACTGTAGAAAAAAAGTCTAATGCCGCAATCCTCTGAATAACGAAACCCTCAAAAACCCGAAAATAGTTCATAAAAAAACGCTCCAACAAACCGGGAAAAAAAGGAAATGTAAAGTAACTTGTTATCAAACAAGAAACAACATTGTCCTTTATTGAAAAAAAAAACGCGTGGGCAACTCCATCTGTTCACCAAAGACAAAACCTGTAAATAAAAAAGAAAACAACACCCGCCAACAACACAAATACAAACCCACTAGCACTAACATCAACATTAAATATACAATGATACATTTAACCCCTTCCCTGCGGATGATGGAACCACGCCGTCATGAGCCACGGGCGGCGTGTGCTCATGACGGCGTGGTTCCGTCATGCTGCGGCCGCTCCGCCCACGCGGTACTGATTCCCCACCTGTGCGGGCGAATTAGTGAGTGGGCGGGGTCGTGACGGAACCACGCCGTCATGAGCACAGCTCGCCCGTGACTCATGGCGGCGTGGTTCTGTCACGAGCATGGTGGCGCCGCGCTCACCCCCCACCCCCCCAGCGCCGCGGCGGAATTACCGCCGAGGCCAAGGGGCTAATGAACACATAACTAACACTACATAACATTCTAATTATATCCAACACTACGTCAAACACATAAAACACTAAACTACCAAAACAACACCTAACTACACCAAAAACGATCAAATAACGCTGTAACAAATGTATTTATCCTACTACTATCTTACCCCTACCCTAAAACTAACTTAAATGTATATAAAATTAAACTTACCTGTACGGACGAAACGCAGCTCCCAACCGCGATGTTCCGACTTCCAAAATGACCTAAAAACGAGAGCGATAGATAGAAAAGTGAGGAAAAATGAAAAAAATCGCCGCCTAATTAAAATGAAAATAGGACTAACTCCCCATAGACAACAATGGAAAATATTGAGAAAAAAGCTTAAAATTAGATGTATAACTTTATGTATTACAATGTTTTTTCCCAATGTATAAAATAAATGTAAAAAATTGTAAAATATACATTAACTATTATATTATCCCAAAAGCCTAAAATATAATATTTAATGTATATTAAAATATATGTTTATTTTATACACTGTTAATGTACAAAAAATATAAAAATGTGATAAAAAATATATATGTTGTACAAAATATATCTGCAAAAATATTGTAAATTATTTAACATATTAAATATTTTTTTAAATATAGTCAATATACTAAATAATAAAACATAATCTTGTCAAATACATATTATATATGTTTTCAAAAATGTTAAAATGATATCAAATGTATTATAAAAATGTAAACAAAAATGTATACAATTGTTTTATTATTGGTACAAAAAAATAATAAACAATACAAATGAAACTGTTTATTAATAAAAAAATCTACATAAGTCTATTTACTTATTACAATATACAAATCAATTTAAGAAAATACTAGATACTTAGGGGCTCATTACGATGGCGGGCGGAAGCACAACCGCCGTGCTGGCGGATGCAAAACCACCAGTTACCGCCGGCACGCAGCAGTACACACGCCCGTCCAATTACGATGCGAAAAGTAGGCCAAACACCGCCGGCAAGCCAGCAACACCGTCCGCCATCAAAGTGCGCCCGTACACGTAGCGGCGCAGCCCAACTGACACACACCGTCCGACGAAACACGTCCCGCCCGGCGCATAAATTACGATGCCGCAAACAAACGGCTCCCACGCCTAAGAGACACCGCACGTGAAAGAGAGGCGGTAACACGGACGCAGAGCACGGACAACGAAGAAGCGGCACCCCGAGCATGAATCCAGCACTGCAGGCCCTTCCCATGCTTCTGCTGATGCACCACCAAGGACGCAACGTACCGCGGAGACGCAGGTAGGCACACACACAACAAGTGCACGCAAACAGCGCACACAGTGCAAGGGCGGAAAAAGCGGACAACCCCCCACCAGCGCGTGTACACTACACATCCACCATTGCATCCACATATGACACACAGGCCAAATCCTAACATCGCGGAACACATATGTACACACCACCTGGGACTAGGAACCAACCACCCCGTCACGGCCCCAAAGCGGCGATGACGCCGCCACACATGCGCACAACGCAGAGGCCATCCGCAGCGCCATGCATGCGTCGCACACAGACACAGGGACACAACCAAGCAGCACACACATCAGCCCCACCCCGAACGCACATGACACGTGACAGGCCTGCCACAGACATGTCCCCAACGCCCAAATCACGGACAACACCCAACGCCACACAACCGACGCACACATGTCAGTGAAGTCACGCAACAGCAGGACACACCCCAGTGTAACAAACATGGCGTAGCACACAGCGGCGGCAACACCAACTAGGAGAAGCAGGGCTCCTTCGGGAAGAGGAACGCCAGTACCACACTGAAAAACCCATACCACCCTGCACATATGAACAAGACATATAAAACGGAACACCAAAGAGCACGGGGACCGACAACAGGTGGCCCAAGAATAACATTCACACACAAGGCCCAACGCAGAGCGGAAAGGCAGCCTGCCGCCCACACAAGGGAGAGCAGACAGCACTGAATGACCTTCCATTCCAACTCCGAAACCACAGCCCTACGACAGAAGCCGGTGAATACAGCCATTGTCCAAGAATAGACCAACACAGGCATGCCGAGGAGACCGACCACAGGGCAGATAGCGCATATCACAGAAGCACACAACGGACGGGGAAGAAAGAAGAAAACACTCCCCATGTCGGCCACATGCAAGTTAATTGGAAGGAGTCACACATCACTGACCTTGAACTGTCTGAGAAGCATGTGGGAAGAGGGCCCGTGTCCTCCAAACAAGCAAACAGAACACAAGTCCTGTCTCCCTACGACTACACAGAGCTCACAGCAACCTCGGAGCGTGCACATTGCAGACTGCACACACAGCTGGAGCACGCCACCACAACGCACCGCTGCGAAATGGCAACCGCAACACACCTACCCAACTACGCCGAACAGCTCAAGCTGTACAAAACCAACCTGTTACATACATTGGGATGCGATCTCCTGTCCCTGCTGAACGTAAGTTACCGACTGACTTACCGCATCACATTGTTCAGCTGCGTCATGCCCGTCTTCTACTGTCGGAGGTGTCCCTACCAGCATCCCGTCGAGATATGCCTCTCCAACCCGGCATGTCTGAAGGCGGACCTGCTACCACTACTCCTCCCTCTGGACGCACACGACAGGGCCTGCTCTGCCTATGGGGGCATGGCGTATGTGGCCAACATCGCACCCGCACTGAAATGGGACCACTGTGCCTCCACACGACGGATCATCGAGAACAGCTACATCGAATGTCACCCAGCATGCCCCATCATGGTCCTCCAAGGGACAACTTACGAACAACACCTTGACAGCCACCATCCGCTACATTGGCTGGCAAACATGTACACCACCAATGACATGGAAGCCCTGCTGGACGGCATCGCATACCTGACAACCTGTAAATACGTCGGACCACAACGCAGGTTCCCCGAGTGACCTATGATGTCCAACCCCGCACCCATGCTTAGCTTCCGCACGGACTGGCCAGTCACCACCACAACAGCCATACCAAACGACCGGCAACTGTAACCACACCATCAACGACATTGCCATGACATCGGATATGACCGGGACATGCACACTGTTCCCCATCACATCCAGGAACACCGCATGCATCGTGGGAGGCAGTGGCATGGGCTCTGTGTATCGCACCCACATGGACGGAACTGCACGAACAACCAGGACACGACATGGATCCAGCGCCCATGGACACACACACCGCTCAGTGGACATGAATAGGTCGCCTGGAGTCTGTGGGTGCTGCACCCCTCCCACCCCCGCCCCGGGAATCCCATACCAGGACCTATGCATGGACGACAAGTGCATACAACAACAACACGACCCCAGTGACTGTGACATGTCCAGTAACCACCACAGTGCAACAACAAGTGGCACGCCGCTGCATGCACGCAAGCACATGCCCTGATGTCATCTCACATGCACGCGTGCATGAGGAACAACCGCAGCAAACCTGTCACATGGAACTGAGATGGACTGTGCCCATGATGCCAAGCGGTCTGGTAGGCTACATGTATACCGTCTGTGTCAAAGTCCGCAGCTCCGCAGCTATACGTAAATGTACATTAGCACAGCCTTGGCCAAGCAGATGTCACTCTGAAGCCCACATCCCACATGCAACAGCCAATCACATGTAACCCCACACCCTATCCCATTTGCAATCATGCTCAGTATATCCTCAACATGTATTCCGCTGCCAGTAGTGTCCACTATACTGCATCACAGAGGACAGAAGACTCAATATAATGTTTGAAACCAAAACTGTCTCCGCTGACTCATTTCACATGTACGAATGAGAGAGGATGAGAGTATGTGAAGTACACGGCAGTCGTGACATGACCATGTAGTCCACTGGTATTGGATGTCAACGCAAATGAGTAGCACAACTGTGGAAGACACACATGTGTCGTGTGAAGTCGTATGGACGCAGTGCACAGGTGGGTGGGTGTGACGGGTAGATGCGCACATGCCAAGTTGGAGCACGCCATGTTGGGAGGGGTCATGAACAGTACACCACCGCTTCCCTGGGCATTGTGAGAGGACACCTGTCGGGGGGAGTGAACACGTGTGTGCACAGCAGCCGGGCACACGTACATAGCGGTACCAGGCGCACCTCAGCCCACCCTCTGTGGACAAGCTGGATCCTGTTGTGCGCCCGCCATGCCCCTTGACAAGGCACACACAGCCCCAGTCGACCAGGTGTAACCCCAACATAGTCAATCCGCACAGGCGATACAGGGCACGGGATGGCAGTGGAGCATGGTGTGTGAGAGGTCTCCTCGCGCTCCTCCTGGTCATATCACGCAGGCAATAGAACCTCAACGTCTAGCATGGCAAAAAGTCAAATGGAAGTGTAGGGGGACGCACCACAGCACGAGCAGCACTGACGTCACGGGAGGTGGCTCGCACCATCCCATCCATTGCCCATCATACCAACCACGCCACATGCCATTGCGACTAAGTGCAAGCGCGTGCGCCACCACCCCCGAGCCCTCCCCAGAGAGGCCAAAGAGTGAATGTGTGGGCCATCAGCCACAGACGGACGCGGCATGGCCGCAAGGGCAGCCACAGCCACTGGGTGTCGCAGGTGGCGGATCCGGAAGGCGAAGACTGTGATGCATAGTCCATGCAGGCCGGGTCTCCATTTGGGGCACCACGCAGTTGGACGGCGTCCCGCCACACATCATACCCTGAGACAGCCCACTCGTGCAACTGGACCCACACATACACTCCTTGCCCTCTCTGGTGCGAGCTTGGGGCTGCCTGTGCAAGCGCTAGCCTCGCAGGTGAGCATGCATATTGGGGGGCGAGGGGAGGACATGAGGGCTGGGGCGAAGATGACTATATCACTGTCAGTTAGTACAAGGGATGACCCAGATGTGGAAAGGAAGAGACGTGTTCCATGTGTACTGCAACTAGTCGCCAATCCAACTACCCCCCATGTCCGGAATGTAAGCCCGCACCTAGGCTCGCCCATCCGCCACATCGAACATACCACCAGCACGACAACCTTCCCATTCGAAACACTGACTGGGGGTGGCGACCAGTGAACAATCATGTGTAGCCTACCCACGCGTACATGTGGGCCCTCCATGATCCATGTCACCTGCGGCAAAGACATGACATGCGCAATGAGGGAAGTGAGGAGAGCTGTCCGCCCCACGCACAGACGGTGCATCAGCTCCACAGACCCAGCAGCGAGTCCAGCAGGGGTCACATGTGCAGGGGCAGCTGTGCCTGGTGTGAAGGCACATGCATATAGACAGCACATCGACCAATGTGTAGTCTGCCCACATCCACAGTCCATCATCATGCGGACATAGGAATTGAACACAGGGCAACACATCTTAGTTGGTGCACCCACCGTGACCAACAATGCGCAATCATCGACGTACCCGCCCTGTGCATGGCCCCCCACCCAACGGAGGCACATCCAGTGCCACCATCCCACACACACAAGCCTTCCACGGAACATGCTGTGTCCAATGCTCAGTACAGAGTCAGCGCCCATCTGGTGGATCCTGAACAGGAGACACATGCACACACATGCCAGCTCCCACTATGTACGTCTGCCACCTGGCACGTGCAATGTAACCTCTCACCTGTGACGTGTGACTGCAAGCACACAGCCGTCTTGGCATGGGGCTGTCAATGTGGACACCTGTCAATGTTTCGGGAGGTGTGATCCGTACAGTGCTGTACATAGGGTGCAGTGCTGACACCTACTACTGTCTCATATCCCCTCGTGCCACAGGTCCCACTTGTATTGACCGCTCAGCCTGTGCCCACATCGTCGTCGTCGTGTGCCATACTCATCCAGCCTCGGAAGCAGTTCCATGCTCAGCAGACACTCATGTTGCCGTGGCGTTGCCGCTTGACGAATATGCAGTCAGTCCCCATCAGCACGCCACGCAAGTCATTGGGGCCTAGATCCCCATGTGCATGCACATGGCAGTGGTATGTCTCACTTGCCATTGCCATTGTTGGGAGACCTGTGTAAGTGTATTGTGGCCGTGCCGTCCCAGCTTGACAGCTGGGCTGTGGCTCATGTGCTTGCTCAGTCATGTCAGTGATGTGTATGTGAAATTGCTATGTGTTGTGTTGCTTTGACATGTGTCCTCTGCCATTTTCCCCAGGCGGAGACCGAACATTGACCGCCCATACCAATTGCTGGCGGACATGGACGATACAGAGGTTATTAGGAAGTTTCGGCTGGACAGGCCAACCCTGCATCGACTGTGTGCCATGTTAGAGCCCCATCTCCGTCCCCGCAGGGTGTATCCGACTGCTGTCACCCCCACGGCTAAGGTGATGGCCGCCATGCATTTCTTCGCCACTGGGTCATTCCAGCACACGGTGGGCAGTGGAGGAGGGATGTCCCAGCCCATGTTCAGCAAGGTGCTGAGGGATGTACTGGCAGCCATGATGCTGTACCGAAACAGGTACATCCGCTTCCCCAGGGCTCGTGAGTTGGCGGCAGTGAAGGGTGCATTCTATGCCCTTGGCAGAATCCCACACGTCGTTGGAGCCATTGACTGCACACATGTTGGCCTTGTTCCACCACAGGCCACTGAGCACCTGTACCGCAACAGGAAGCACACGCACTCCCTGAATGTGCAAGTGGTGTGCCTTGCGGACATGGTGATCACCCACGTGTGTGCCAAGTTTCCAGGCTCGGCACATGACGCACACATAATGCGCAACAGCATCTTGCCACGACTGATGGCCAATCTGCAACAGGATCGTGGCTGTATTGTCGGTGAGTATGTGGAGTGGTGTAGCGTGCTGGTTGTGCGATGCTGTCCCCTGTCCAGTTGGAATAGCAACGGTTCTCTGTGTCCCTCACACCCAGGTGACTCTGCGTATCCGAATGGGGCATGGCTGCTCAGTCCATTGAGGAATCCTCGCACCCCAGCAGACGATCGATACAATGAGGCACATGGGAGGACCAGACGTGTGGTCGAGCGTACCTTTGGCCTCCTCAAGTCCAGGTTCAGGTGCCTGGACCGCACCGGGGGTGCACTGGCGTACTCCCCACAGAAGGTGTGCCAGATAGTGGTGGCGTGCTGCATGCTGCACAATCTGGCCATTCGTAAGCAGATCCCCCTCATTGTGGATGACGGAGATCAACCAGGGCCCCAGCCCGCAGACCAGGACAGCTCGAGTGAGGAGGACAGCGGAGAGGAGGAAGCTGGGAATGTGCGGCAGCAGCTCATCGCCCGCTACTTCACTTGACGGTGAGTGTCCATGTACGACGGCTGATGTGGCTGTATCTGTGCAGGTGTGTGTGTGCTGTGTCAGGGTGGCCGTTTGTTCACTACGTGCTGTGTGTCAACGCTCCATGGCCAGGGTAGTATGCCACTGTTGGTGACTGTGGCATTGTGCCCTATTGCTCTGTGCGATGTGTGTACATTGCTTGTAGTTGTTGACATGTACTGTGTGATGGGTGTGTGACACACTCATTGAATGTGCTCCTGTTCTGTCTCCCACCCCTAGGTCCCTACAGGCCCTCCGGATTCCATTGCCATGCCACGCATCAGGTGCCTTTCCGCCCAAGGTGGCCGTTGTATTCCGTACAAATAAAACACAGGGCACAAACAGCAGTTAGTGAAAAAGGTGCATTTATTACAAACTGTGACATGTGATTGTGTGTAAGGTGATGACAAAAGTGGTGCGTGCAGTGACAATGAGCTGTCGGTCATGGCTGCGTGATGCTCAGGGTGTACCCACTGGTTCTATGTCCATAGTCCAACACACACATGCCATCCAGCTGGCTGTGTGGAGTGGGATCGTAGAGCAAGTCAATGCAGTGGCTGGTCAAGGAAGGCTGGCGGAAGGCTGGCTGGCTGCCTCACTTGCGACTGGAGCGTGCAAAGTCCTCCCGGGAGATCTGTTTCCTCTTCGGACGGCCCCTTCCACGTTTGCGAGGGGGTGCCTGCTTGCGACATGCTGGTGGTTGAGGTGTGCTCACTGGCTGTGGACGCAGGGGAACTGGACACTGCTGCTCGACCCTGCGCCCCGGCAGGTGGTGGCGGAGGGGGAGCTGCTATCCCTGGCCGTGTCCTCACCGCCACCACCAGCTGGCCCATGAGGTCCACGAGTTGACCTATACGGGCGTCCATGGACCTCAGCACCCCCAGCACCTCCCGCGTGTCTGAAGCAGACCTGACCCATTGTTCTTGGGCCTCCTCATAGGCCCCAAGGACTCTGGCCATTTGAGGCAGGGCATGGCTCCCAGGGGAGGCTGGCGTTTCCCTGACCCTGCTCCTCCTACCAGTCCTGCTGCCACCGGCCTGCCCACTAGCCACATTGCTCACCACGGTCCTCGCTGTGGCTCCCAGGGTGGATCCAGTCGGCCGGGCCACCACCTGCGCTGGGGCTGGTGCCAGCGAAGACGTGGTGGTGGTGGCGGCGGTGGTGGTCGGTGCGGCGATGGTGGCGGTTGCGGCAGTGGTAGTGGCCGCAATGACCGTGGGTGTGGCCGCAATGACCGTGGGTGTGGCCGCAACGACAGTGGCAGCAGGGGGCCGGGACTGTTCAGCAGCCCTGGATGATGGGTTGGTGGGTAGGAGGGGTCCTGGGGAGCGGCTGGGCCCTGCCACACCAGATGGGCCTGCTTGGTGGTCCGTGTCCGAAGAGGAGGACAGTTCCTCCACATCCGTGTGTCCTCGTTGGGGGCTTGTAGGCTGGCTGTGCTGGCTGCTGTCTCCATCCCCAGCATCCGGCAGTTCGTCACCTGTGGAGAGAATGAGATTTGTTATTGTGTTGCACCTGGCGAAGTATGTATTTGTCGTCTGACATTGGCAGTTCGTGCATTCTCGTACATGGGTTTCCCGGAGGCGAGTGTGTGGCTGTGGCATTTGTAGTTGTGTGTGCTTGGCAATGGGACTGTGTGCTGTGCACATGTGGCATGGGACGGATTGGCCATGCCGATGGGTGTGTTGCTGTGCCCCTACTCATTGTGACTCTGGTGTATGCAGGCTCCTGGCCCATCCTGGGTCTGGTTTGTACTTTGCTTTTGGGGTTCATATGGAACGCTTAGGAACGCATATGGCAACATGGGGGCCATGCCCCAGATTCGCATTTGGGAGGGAAGATGCTTTTGGGGTTCAAATGGAACGCTTAGGAACGCATATGGCAACATGGGGGCCATGCCCCAGATTCGCATTTGGGAGGGAAGATGCTTTTGGGGTTCAAATGGAACGCTTAGGAACGCATATGGCAACATGGGGGCCATGCCCCAGATTCGCATTTGGGAGGGAAGATGCTTTTGGGGTTCAAATGGAACGCTTAGGAACGCATATGGCAACATGGGGGCCATGCCCCAGATTCGCATTTGGGAGGGAAGATGCTTTTGGGGTTCAAATGGAACGCTTAGGAACGCATATGGCAACATGGGGGCCATGCCCCAGATTCGCATTTGGGAGGGAAGATGCTTTTGGGGTTCAAATGGAACGCTTAGGAACGCATATGGCAACATGGGGGCCATGCCCCAGATTCGCATTTGGGAGGGAAGATGCTTTTGGGGTACATGCTGTGAGCCATGGGTGCCGAACGTGACATGTGTTGTGGCAGCATGACAGTGCATGGTTTGAGGTGTGTGCATGCTTGACATGGCCTGCATATTTGCTGTCTGTTGTGATTACTGGACATGGCATTGGACGCATCGTTATGAGTGAGTGATGGTTGTGTGTGAAAGCCAACGTATTGCAGTTGTCCCATCTCCTTGGTGTGCGTGCTGCCCTGTGCCATGTGCATCGCTGCAGTGCTCGTGGGGGGGTGTGGCCCATGTTGTGTGTTGTTGCTCACAGTGTGTCGTGCGCTTCATTGACTTCTGGCACATGGTTGGTCATGGGCATGTATCTTAGCGTGACTGCTGTATGTGTGGCAGCTGTGCGGATGACATGCCTTTCATGAGACTGGGGCTGACGGATGGGATGGATGGTATGTTGTATGTGCATGGTGTGTCTGTGTGTTTGATGGGTTCAGTGGTGTTCGTGTGCATTTCTGTTGTTCCGCTCTGTTGCGTCTAGTGTTGTTTGTCTTACATAGGCGTAGTTGTGGGGTGTGTGGTTGACAGGCAGTAGGGGCTACATGGACAGGACTTCAATGGTGTTTCGGTTGTGTGTGATGCGTTGCACAGTGGCTGCCGTGTGGTACTATTTTCAGTGTGGCTTGTGTATGCAGACGTGGCTCCTTGGGTGTTGCTATGTCTGTGATGGGTCATGTGGGGTGTGAGTCTGTTGTTCATGTCTGTGTGCACATTGTTCACTTGTTCGTGACGGTGGGCGGTGCTGCGTTTTCGTCTGCTACGTGACATGTCCCATGTGTTGGTCGTGTGCCGGTCCTCATACCTCCAGTAATCCAGCCCTGTCCAGTTTCCCACCTGCAGGTTGTTCGTGCGTGCACTGTACTGGATGCCACATGGCTCTAAGCGGGGGTGCTCCATGTTGCAGGTCTGTGGGGGTGGGGGGTGTTGTGGGTCGTGGGGTGGCTGGACACCCACTGACACCGATTGCTGTGGACCGTGATGTCTGCCTTTCGGCTGTCGTTGTGCACTGCGGTGGCTGACACGTGGCTGTGGGGTGTGGGGGATGCTCCTCCTTGCTGTGCTGTGGGACTAGGGGCCTGGTGTGTGTTGTACTTGGGCTGTCCACCGTCCCACCCACTGCACTTTGTGTTCCTGCCACTTACCTGTTACTTGTCGGTTTGTGCAGCTGTGGCGGACACATGGGTGTGGTGGGTGCTCGTTGTGGCGCTTCTGGCATATTTGGGGACCTGTTGGTGGTTACGTGGCTGGCTGAATGTACACATGTCCCCACGCATCTTACAGTTGTTCGGTTTGGGCTGTGTGTGGTGGTGTCTGTTGCATGTGTGTGTGATGTGTTGTGTATTGTGTGCTGGACATGGGGGTGTTTGTCCCTGGGAGCTGTGGCATGGTGGTAGTGCATGTGAGTACATAGCGGTGTGCTGGTATACATTAGTTTGTACTTACCAGCCTCCACTCCCCCTGCTAATCCGGCGAGGATCTCGGGATGTATGATGACTCGCACCTTCTCCTCCCACGCTTTGAAGGTCTTGAAGAGCGCGGGATTCCCTCTGCCAGTGACGGCAGCCAGCTCTCTGTTTTTGCCCTCCTTCTTCTTGACCAGGCTCTTGACGTCATTCCACCGTTTGTTAATTTCGACTCTGTTCCTGGGCAGGGTCCCGACTGCATTGACCTGGTCTACGATCCGGTTCCACATTCTGTTTCTGGTGGCTAGTGGTGTGTGTTGGACCATGTTCCCATAGATTTGTGGGTGCACCTTGATGATCTCGTCGACCATGACCGTCAGCTCCATGGGCGTGAACTTGGGCATTCTTTGTGGTGCCATGGTGTTTGTGGTGCTGGTGCGGTGTGTGTTGTGTAATGTGCAGGGGTTTTGTGGTGCCGGTGTTTGGTGGTGTTTGGTGGTGGTGGTGGTGGTGGTGGTGGTTGTGATATGTGCGTTTCTGTGGTGTGCTGCTGTCCTTGCTGTGTCACTGTGTCCTCTCCTCTCCTCTCTGGTTTGCAATGTTGCAAGGGGTTGTGGTCTGTGAGAGTGCTGCTTTTGTACTTACCTATGTGGGTGTGTCCTCATGGTCTGTTGTTTTCAGGTGTGTTGTGTCTGGGGTTCTGGCCTTTGTAGTTTTTGTTTGTCCGGGGGGTGTTTTCGGGATGTGTACTGTGCTTGTCTATTTGTGCGTGCCTTGCTGTGTGGACTTATTGGCCATGTTGTGTGCTATTGGTTTTGTGAGCGGATGGTTTCTGTGCAGGGACGTGGGCGCCATGGTTTCTGCCGTGTCGATTGGCATCGGCGTTGTTTGCGCTGGCGGGCGGTATATTTGTGGTTTTCCCGCGCTCATGGCGGTGCGATCGTAATTTCACGTGCGGTGTGTCGGCCGTGAGGGCGGGCGGTTTTGTGTTGTCGGGCGTGTTTCCGTCCGTGGCGGGCGGTTTGACTCCGACTCGGACGATGGCGGGCGGTATTTTGTGTGATTTTTCGCCGATGGCGGTTTTCGGTTTGTGTAATCGTAATGGCGTGGTCGGTGTTCAGACGGTGTATGCGGGCGGATTTTTGCCGCTTCCATGCCTGGCGGATTTATTTACGCCGGGTATCGTAATGGGCCCCTAAACCATAATAATTTACTATTCTAACTCCAAATTCATGTAAACTCAGTTAAAGTGCTGGATAATAAACCATAATAATTTACTATTCCAACTCCAAATCAACATAAACTCAAGGAAAGTGCTGGATAGTAAACCATAATAATGTACTATTCTAACTCAAAATCCAACTAAACTCAAGGAAAGTGCTGGATAGTAAACCATATTAGTTTGCTATTCCAACTCCAAATCTAAGCAAACTCAGAGAAAGTGCTGGATAGTAAACCATATTAATTTACTATTCCAACTCCAAACCTAAGAAAACTCAGGGAAAATGCTGAATAGTAAACCATAATAATTTACTATTCCAACTCCACATCCAAGTAAACTCAAGGAAAGTGCTGGATAGTAAACCATAATAATTTACTATTCCAATTACAAATCCAACTAAACTCAGGGAAAGTGCTGGATAGTAAACCATATTAATTTACTATTCCAACTCCAAATCCAACTAAACTCAGGGAAACTGCTGGATAGTAAATCATATTAATTTACTATTCCAACTCCAAATCCAGCTAAACTCAGGGAAATTGCTTGATAATAAATCATAATAATTTACTATTCCAACTCCAAATAAAAATAAACTCAAAAAAGTGCTGAATAATCCCCCTGTTTTGATCTTTAAAAATAACAAATATATATTCTTAACAAAAAAAATCATTATTAAATTTTAATTACTTTTTAAAAATAGAATACAATTTTTAATCGTATAAAAATTTATATTTTATTAAAATAAAAAATTCTTAACACCATTTTTTAATATTTATTAATATTTTGAAAAATTATTCACTAAAAGTTTTTTTTTTTAAATACAAATTTATGAATATATTTTTATAAATGACAAATTATTAAATTATTTTAAAAAAATGTCTTTCACCAAATGTACAGTAATTATTTCGCAACACAAATATTTTCGAATTTTAACAATTTTTAAATTAAATTTTTTGTTTTTTACATAATTATATAGTTCTGATTTGATAGTTAAAACATTTTTTATACAAACATTCTTCAAATATTCAACACCAATATCCCCTATAAACTCTATATCCCACTCCTAAAATGTATTTAACATTATACAAAAAAATTTACACCCACAATATTTTTAAATTACTCCCCACCTTATCCCCTATAAACCCAACATCCCACTCCTAAAATATATACAAATTAATGAAAATATAAATTTTTCAACAACATTTTTAAATTACTACCCACCCTTATCCCCTATAAACCCAACATCCTGCCCCTAAAAATTAAAAAAACAAATAAAAAATATTTTTTTAAACATAATAATATTATTTAAACATTATAAATTTACTAAAACAAAAATACTATAAAAAAATACAACATTAAAAAAAAATCTAAACCATAAATCGATATTATTTACATCGATATTTTTACCATCGATATTTTGAAATTCGATATTTCTATGTAACAAAAAAATCGATATTTTTAACATCGATATTACTTAGCTGGATATTTTACACCATCGATATTCTTGCCTCGATATTCTTGCATGTCGATATTTTTCCGTCGATATTCTGTCTCTCCACCCTTCAAAAGCCTCTTTGAAGTCTCCCCCACTTCAGAGGCACATTTGGGTATAAGAACTGGACCTCTGACAACACCAAATCATAACTTTGCTGGAACCAGCAACATTCTGCCAGGAAGAAGAGCTGTTGTGCTGCTGAGGGACTGCCACTTTGCTAGCTGCCTTGCTGTGTGGGTCTGCTGATTGCTGGGCTGTAGGAGGGACTGCCACTTTGCTACCTGCTCTGCTGTGTTGGACTTTTGCCTGCTTCTTCTTACCAGGGAGTGAGAAGGACCTGCTCTCTGCATCCTTGAACCCAAGTTTCTCCAAGGGCTTGCTGGCTTGTCCCCTGTTCTTGAAGTCTCAGGACCATCAAAGACTTCCTTCAACTCTGCTTCAGCTTCTGGACTCTGCCATCTGTGAGTCCTCACTTGCCTGAGGTGCCCCTCCATTCCTGGCCCTCAGAAGTGGGTTCTGCAGCTGTTTTGCTATAAAATCGATGCATTGTCACCACTGCGGCAATCAGAACTGACACAGTGCCCTTGGACACCAATGCAGTGCCGATCCGAGGACATTCCTGCGCGGCTTGACGATAAACCGGGACCCGACTGCAAGGCCCGACGACGACACATCACCGACCTCAAAGATACTGATGCGAGGCTTGACTTCGATGCATCAACCCGAAGGGGTAAATGGGAACCAATGCATTGAGTCTACTACACTGACGCTTGCTCCATCAAAAAGTACTTTTTCAGCAAGCCCTGCATGGGTTTGTAGCTGGCCTGCCTTCCATTGCTGTCTGCCTGAACTTTGGATTTACCCCAGTCTAGCACGACCTCAAGTAACCTTTCAGCGCTATTGACTTCTAAGTGCTGTTTTTGGATTTTATCTTTAAAAAATCATATCTCAACTTCTACTTATTGATTTTTGTTGTTTTGGTCTTGTTTTACTCATTTAAATATTCTCTAATTTTCTAAACTGATGTGGAGTCTTTTTGTGGTGGTGTCACTGTGCTACTGTAATTTAAGTGTTGCACAAATACTTTACACATTGCCTCCTAAGTTAAGCCTGACGGCTCTGTGCCAAGCTACCAGGGAGTGAGCACAGGCTAATTTAGGTTGTGTATATGACTTACCCTCACTAGGATTGTGGTCCCTCCTTGAACAGGGTGCAAACCTCTGCCAACTAGGGAACCAATTTCTAACATCCATCATAGGCGTCCCTTTACTCAAAAACTCCAAAAGATTATTGAAAGATGTGTAGCCAGCCAGGTTGAATATACCACTAACAATCATCTCCCATACAACTTCCAGTCTGGGTTCCATATTTGTCACTGCACTGAAACTGCACTTCCTAAAATTGTGGTTGATGCTTTACAGCTATTTAAGAATGAAATTCCTGCCTCATCATCCTTCATGACCTGCAGGCAGCCCTTGAGAGCAGCGATCACGAAATCCTCCATCAAACTGTAAGAAACAGAATGACTATTGAAGAGCAGAACTAGACTGGTTCAGTTCCCATTTCTGACAGAATGCAACTTAAACTCTTTCTCCACCCCTGTCAAAGTTCTCTGTGGAGTACCTTGGGGCTCCATTCACACACCCTTTCTGTTCCACCTTCACGTGGAGCCACTAGAAGATGTGTTCATAAAGTATGGTATCTTTTTTCGGCAATATGCTGACAATACTCAAGTTCCCATTAAAATTGAATGCGCAAACAGCCTCAATACCCTCACTGCCTCCCTTTTGGATATATAGACTGGATGTTAAACATCCTTTGTTTAGTACTGAGAACTCAAAGGTTCCCCGCAAACACCTTAATGTTTAACTTATCAGATGCATTATGTCTCACCTCTCATTCAGTGAGTGTCGAGTGCACCCAAAACAAACCCCAGAGGAAATAGAAAATATGTTTTGAGAGAAACAGAAGCTTCTTACATGGAATTAACATATGTATTTGAAAACTTGGGCACAGATAGTGCCATTTTACTAGGGACTTACAAGAAAATTAAATATGACAATTGGGTATAAGCCAATCTTACCATATTTTAAGGAGAGAGCACAAGCTCTTTAGCACTGCTTAGCGGTGGTAAAGTGTGCAGAGTCCTAAAGTCCGACAAAACGAAGTCAGTATGACAGGAGGTCTGAAGGCAAAAGGTTAGGGAGAAAACAACGCCAAGCATGTCAGGACTAACACATGTGAAATCCCCCCCTTCAGATTCCATGAGGTGCTCATGTAAAAAAAAAATAGAGTGCCCAGTGGCTCTCCTCCGGCTTATGCCTAGTGACAATCCTGCTGTCCCTGCCAGGTGTTTTGTGTGGCAGCTTCCCTTCTGTTCCTGCCGTTGCTCCTAATGAATGTAGAGAAAACGCATTCCTCATTAATTAGGCTGTTTTTTTTCCTCACTTTAGCTGAACTACCATCTGCTTTGATCCAGCCCTCATTCCCCTGCAGGCATATGTGTTCATGTATCAGTTGCCCAGTTTTAAAATAAATAAATAAAAAAATAAACATGTCCATAAACATGTTCATGCTCGAAAACGTGACCTGTTAAGTGACTACTGACCAAATGGGTCATAGATAGTTCCAAAATATGAGTAAACAAAGGAAGAGAGCAGCAAAGCAATTCGTAAACTTGTGCTTGAGAAATGTACCAATTAAGTACATAACATATTTTTGTCTATATCACGTAGAATGCTAATGCATGTCTATGTAATTCCATTAAAAAAAGTTTTTAATCAATTTCAGCGCTCTTCTTCGTAAGTTAGTGTTTGAATAAAATGCACAAATATTACAAAACTGCAAAAATGATGGTGGTCAATCCTGTCGGGGTTTCAGTTCAGGTTTCATATAGAACAAGCATTGTGCTTGAATGTGATAATGCATGCGAACGGAGGCAGGCACAAAAGGTGTCTGTATGTCTGAGCATATTACAGTCAGACCTTTTGGCTTGGTCAATATCTGTTTATTTTAGCCTGTTAAGCATACATCCTACCACACTCTCCAACGTTTTGCCACCTTCCTCACAATGGTAGGATAAAAAAACCTATGCTAGGATTAAATATATCACAGAGCAGTGAGTACTATATTCACTGCACACGATATTACAGTTTGGAGTCTTATGGCAGTCATTCAGTGGCAGCTCCTCGAGGGAGTGCTGCGGGGTGGTGAGGCGGGGCGGGGGAGGGGCAGGTTGGGGGGTAGTAAACTCCGTCATACGGCCGAACGCAGTTAAATAAATAAATAAATAAATAAAACGAATTACATTGCGTGCTGCAATGCTGAATCGGCGAAGCAGCGCGCGCAATGTAATTCGTTTTATTTATTTATTTATTTACTTAACTCCATTCGGCCGTATGTCGGAGTTTACTACCCCCTACTCTGCCCCTCCCCCGCCCGCCTCACCACCCCGCAGCACTCCCTCGAGGAGCCGCCACTGCAGGCATTTCAAGCATATACAGTTCCACCCTGATTTGCATAGTAATATGGGGCGGAGCACCATACATTTCCGCACCCACAATAATAATTTCACAGTGTATGAGAACTTTAGCACCTGAATGACGACTTAATATTATGCATACTTAACAGTACTTTGAAGCTTTTCTTCTGAGCCCACATTCTATAGGTGAGTCAGAATGTTTAAGCTTTCCATTGACATTTTATTTATTTATTTATTTATTTAGCTGTTTATGCAATTTTATATAGACCAAAACTGGCCTGAGGGCATCTGATGATATGCCATGAAAAGGACAAAGATGCACAATGAGTGAAATGACACTAAGGGGCCGATTACGATGGCGGAAGGACCGGTGGCGGTCCTTCCCACATCGGACCGCTTTTTCCCACCGCCGGATTACGATGGCGGTGGGATCCAGACCGCGACCGCGGCGGACGCAAAGACTGTACGCCACGGAACCGCCACAGCCAATCGTTCCGATTGCTTGGTGGAGCGGTCTGCATCCGTAAAATGGTGGCGGTGCCTAGCAGGCACCGTCCTCCAAATTACGATGCAGTCTCCAGCCAGCCTTTCCGCAGCGGGTAAACCGCCATTGAAAGGATGGTGGAGATTGGTTTTGGGGGCCCGTTGGGGGCCCCCAATGTGTTGGGGGGTGTATGTGCACTGGGGGGGTACCCATTGTACCCCCCTACATTTCACTGCACCGAGTGGCAGGCACTGTGTGGTGCCTGCCACGTAGTGCAGTGAAACGCACCACATGCATTTTTTAACACCGCGGCGGTGCAGCGGTCAGCAGCACCCGCTTCAATGTTAAAGGTGCAGGATGCGACAGCCACGGTGGAGGTCGCATTCTGATTTGGTGTGCGAAACCGCCGCAGGTATTGCGGACGGTCCCAGTCGCCACCACCATGGCGGATGGGCTCCAGTCCGTCTGCCATCGTAATCGGCCCCTAAGTTGGCAATGAGTAACTTGCGGGTGCATGGTAACAATATATGCGCAAAGGTTAAGTTAAAATTCAAGTGGAATATGTAGTATAAATAGAAAAGTACTAGAAATAGATAAAGTAGAAGAAAACACGTTATATTATGTATGTACGGGTGAGACGTAGCATCCAAACTTGAGATATTTAGAGTTGAATGAGGGTAAGGATAACGTTCCAAGAATTGAAGTTAAACAGAGTGTAGTCACTAAAGTTAAAAGATAGATGGAGGGATTAGGGAAGAGATGGGTTAAGAATGGGTGTAGGTAGAGGGGAGACAGATCAAAGACATTAAAGAATGCAGACACAGTAGCAAAATCAGTTGTTTGGGAACAGAAGGGAAGCATCTTTGGGAGAGAAGACGTTTGAACTCATTCTTGAAGGTAATTAGAGAGCTGATATCGCCCAAAGGTGGTGGAGGGAGCTCTAAATTCTGGTTCCACTACCAGAGAATCATTTGCTCTTTGTAGATTCCTTTTTTGAAAGATGAAGCTTCTAAGACAAGTGCTTCTTTTCTATATAAAAACCTTGGTCCCAAAACATTTTCAGCTTGGAGGTCAAGCCCAACTGGGATTTGTGTGTAGAACCATATTTTTGTTACCTGCGATATTGAAGAGCACTGTTGCTTCTGGGGGGAGCAACTAAACTGTAACTAGTTCCGGAGTGAAGGGATCTAATTTGTTGGATCCAGTAATAAAGTGTGCCGCTGCATGTAGGACTTTCTTCAGTTGAACAAGATGCATTCTAAGGAGTCAGAGAGTTGCCATGACCGCAGTAGAGATTGGACCAGTCCTGACCCCTTGCTCTTGGCTGAACTGGCAGACTCCCCACAAACGTTAAGTTGTAGTTGGAACAGTGCATTTTTGACCATCTTGATAAGATTCAAATCACAATAAAGCCCACATATTCTGTGCTATGGATAATGGTATGTTTGCATCAAGGATGCTGCATGAGTTAAACCAGGATTTGCTCTAGAAAGTCAAATGCAAAGGTCAGATAGGGAGAAACTCGGTATTTTAGTAGTTTGAGTTTCAGGTGTTAAGATGTTTGAGTGAGGAACAAAATGCCTCGTGTAGCTTTCCAGGCTTACTATTGAAAATGTGGATGAATCTGCAATAAACGTTGACGAGTAAATCTTCTTGCATATTTATATTAAGTTTTGTGAATCAGGCGGTGTGTGCAGTGGACTGTTTGTGGCCGTGTTTGTGTATATTTTTCGTGGAAGGTATGTCAGCGCTGGTCTATATGTGCTTACATATTTTATGCGACCATTGCTCTATAAATCATGTGAAGTGTACATACGTGCACAGAGAATGCAACCTAATAAAAACAAAGGATTCTCGTATATGTGTTGTAAAATGGCCAGATTCACAAAACCTAGTAGTCTGCAGAGCAAATGCTGGTCCAGATTGTAGGAACTGCCCAGGTGATGCCAATATTTATGGATGTTGTATATCGCACTTATTTGCAGATTTAAGGGAGTCATATTTTTATCTGATTTGTTTTGCAGAGCTGAAGGTTGTATTGCGGTACCAAAAACAATGGTGACTTGAAAGTGAGAGATGTACACAAGTAGTCTTATGCTTACATTTTGTATACATTTCCACCTGTACCAGATTGCCAGAAGTATTCACATTCGGAACTATTTATGCACATGGAATATGTTTCTTGATTCAGGACTGTGGTATTAGGGTATATTTGCCTTATGGAACTATTTTTTCCATATCGGGAAATCTCCTTTTCCACAGAGGAAACATCTTTCCTACACTTCATTTCATGTGTGATATGTTTCTTTACCACCCCTGCATGAACTCGAATTTACTTTTGCTCTTGACAGGAGTAAATGTATAAACATTTTCAGGTTGATAGACTGTCTCAAAAAGGTTTGTGAAGACCCACAAACATGTCCGATTTTCGGTGTTCACCAACTTGTGCAGGTGGACCGACTATGAAATAATCGCAAAGCTCAGAATTCAGCCATGCAGGGGGCATATTTGGCTTTGCAAATCCCATTTGCACAGCCAGCATCCTGTTTCTATGAATATAGAGAGTGGAACTTTGCACTGGATTGTTGTAGTATGTGCACATCTAATTTCGCAAATAGCGAAGACTGGGCCCTACGTTTGTATGATCTCTATTTAGACAGCATGTCATATTAATATTTTATTCCAGGAAATAGCACAGACCCCACTTACAGGAGACTATATGATCCTAAATGTTATATGGCCCTTATACATGTTGTATTACATTATTTAAGATTGTCTGACTGATCTATGGATGATGAGATCTTAACGAGGGCCGCCTGCCCTCTGTGCATGTTTTATGTCGCATCAGAGTTATGAAATTAGTTGTATTGGATTTTACGATAATGATGATTGTTAATTAATCAAATAATACAATTTTTGACTGACTAATTGTTATATGAACAAATACGCACCAGGCTGGTATTTTATAAAATCCATCTCTTATTTGTGGCAGTTGTTTCTACCCCACTGCATATTATTCCCATTACCTTGTAAAGACACAAACCTGGCATTATACAGCCAGGATGTCCTGGCTTAGTTTCTGGTTTAGCATTTGGCAGATCAATTACTGCGTCACAAACGTGATGGATATCCTGTCCGCCTCATTATAAGTGCATTATATCCATTTGGCGTAACAAAACTTGAGGGGGCCACCCTGCAAGGTATGTGGAGGGGCCCCCTCCGGAATCAGTCAGGAGCTCTCGGCCAGAGTACTGTGCTGAGGGGGCCCCCTGGAGCTTGGGGGCCCCCTGCACCGCGGGGGCTTCGGGGGCCTGTGTTACGCTACTGATTATATCCTAGAACACTTGTAATATGGTGGATGGCACATCCATCACATTTGTGATAGTGTAACACGTTCACCACACTCTAACTCTGAATCAGGCCTTAAGTCTCATCATCCAGTAATAGTATATTTCAAGCACCTTTTGCATCCCACTCAGATCTCTTTAAGGGCCAATGAGTAAACACAACACCGTTTAGAAGTTAGAAATCTCTTTATCACCAAAGCATTCTCATTTTTACCACCTGCTTTTGTGGACTTCTTAGCTTCTTCAAAACTACGAAAGGGAAGGTATTCATGCTCTCAACTTTTCCAAAATTGGTAATTTATAACCACAGACATTGGGTGGAAGTGCAATATTCGAGAATCTGATACGTTTTTTATGATGCTGCTACTCTTTGTTACTACCAGATATTCGAATAGAAATACTTATAATTGTTCATGTAAACTGACCTTGTATTATTGTCTAAATTAAATAATTTGATGAAGTCCCATTTGATTCTGAAGACAATAAGAAATTCATGCACCAAACCCCAAACCTAAGAATTGTGAACTGTCAGTGTTCTAGTTTGTGGGTGGGATCTTTCTCACATCTACAGGTTACTGGTTTTAATCTGATTAGGACCAGCTCACCAGCAATTTCTACTTCAATAGGTAACCTCTCAGTTAGTGTTATTAGTGTAATAATCTAATTAAGGCCCAAACCATGGGCTCATCCCTTACCAGACATCCTCCCATTCTCTTCTCCCATATCCCTGCCATCCACTTCACTGCCCTTCAAATATCTCACATTCACTTTCCCTACCTATCCTATGATTCTCTTTCTTACAGTGGGTGTTCCCTTTCCTTACTAGACAGCATGCTGTGTAGAAACAAACGCAGACATACTTTCTGACTAATCCTGTTTACATCAACATGGTGATTCCTTTAAACCACTTTTACTCTGAAAAGGTTTAGGCTGTTGGAGTTGCTGCTTCATCCAATGTTGTAGTCTAAGGGAGACATCCAGTAGGATCAACTGGTACATATTTTACAGGTAAATCACGCACACACAGGGATCTCAAACCTCAAACTATTACAAACCAGTGTACCGATCTTACAGGGTCATCATGCAAGCACTAAAACAATAGCAAAACATCTATATATTTTTCACGTAGAAAGTAATTGGCAGAGAACTTCACGATACAGAAAAAATGAAACACTATTGAACAAAAAACAACATATGCAGCAATTCACAAATCTTATAAAGGGAAAGACTCCTGCCTGTAGTATACAATCGCGTTTTATCAAGAAACAAAGGGGGATAAGTACAAGGAGGTGGCGGAGCGTGTCGTTAGCCTCCTTGGCTTAACGACATGCTCCGCCACTTTGAAACGCAAGGCTGCAGCATATTTACAAGAATGTGGTGCAGCCTTGCGTTTCCCCCTGCGATGGTGCTAAGTTTAGCAACTTAACGCCAACGCAGGCACCCTTGCACCATAGTGCCAGGGTGTCTGCGTGCAGGGGAGGATTGTTTATGTGTAGGAAGGTGTCCCTTCCTGCACATAAACAATCCTAAAATGCAATTCTGTCACTTTCATGTGTGCTGCTTCATGCAGCACACATAAAAGTGACAAAATTGCATTTTTTTAAAGGTTTGTTTATGTACAGGAAGGGACACCTTCCTGTACATAAACAAACCATGGCATTTTGCTTTTTCCATGTGTGCTGCACAAGGCAGCACACATGGAAAAAGCAAAAACGAGGAGAAATAATGCATTTCTCCTCGTTTCGCCAACTTAAGACCAGGGTTTTCCTGGTCTTAATTTTGGCGCTGCCTCCTATGTACACCACCCTTGTACATAGGGGGCAGCGTCAAATACAATGGGTGTTGCGGTGGAACGCCCACCACAACACCCAATGCACGCCCCTTTTACGCTAACCATAGCGTGAAAGGGTGCCTTATGTACAAGGCAGCGTTAAGCCACGTTAGGTGGCTTAACGCTGCCTTGTACATAAGGCGTAGCCCCTATCGCCACCACAACGTCCGTAAAAGTGATGTTGTGGTGGCGATAGAGGCTTGTACATATCCCCCAAAGAACGTTATATTTATATAAAAGTAACACCTGTGTATTTGTAGTGCTCAGAATTGAAGAATACATAGAGAGGGACCACTTATTAGCCAAAGGAATGGGGTTCCGTATTCAACACAAAAAAGTAAAATTTTCCTTTGGCACTCCAATGATCACTTCATGCCTACAACAACCAAACAACTCTCTCACTCAGCTCCAAACAGGGTGGATAATATTCATTCATACACATGTGCCACTACACAACTGTAGACATAAAATCATATCAAATATTTTATTAAAACTATAAAAGACAAAAGATCCTTGATTTTCATCATTAAAAACACAGTACAAGAATGAGTTAATTCACACAATATTGCATAGAGATCTGTGTAATACAAACTTTACTACTTTATACTTAAAAATTAAAAAAACACATATCACCAACCAGAGTACAGATGGGAAAGGAGAAGGAAAAAAAATGGAAAGAGAGAGTATCGATAAGACAGGACACTTTGTCATTAACACGACCTATCCGTGACCAAATTAAGTTAAGGCTGGAACTCGATAAAAAATCAGAATTTTGTCTTTCGTGCCAACCAACGTCACAGATTTAGGTCCCTGAGCGTCAACGCGTGTCGATGGTATCGTCCTGGTTTACACCATCTTTATCAAGACCATCACATGAACTCTCAATCTGTAGTATTTACAAATACATCGATATAAAACACCTATCCGGTCAAATCCATAAAATGATGCTGATAATCCTCGTGTTGATTGATATAAGAGGGTCTCTTGAATGGACCCAAAGTCCTGAACTATATATTTCTCCCCAACCGCGGACTAGCCGCTAGAAGTGCATATCACTCGGGCGCGAGCTCTCTTGTCAAACCGCGTTTTCCTGGATATCGGATAATATTTAATAAAGACATTTTTCCTTTTTCGACAATGAATGCTCCCACAGTCTTGAGGCCTTTGTCCTCGTTATCGGTGCAGATAGTGTCCTTGTTCTATTTGTTACTCTGGTTGGACCAGAGTAACAAATAGAACAAGGACTCAATCTGTGTCAGCCAAAGGAAAATGTTACTTTTTTGTGCTCAAAATTGGCCAGAAAGTGGTAAAAAACAAAAAAATTCTCAATGTATCATTAATAAAGCATACCAAATACAATGAGATTATATAAAATGTGTATAATGGCAATACATTGAAAGTGCGTAGAAGGAAACACTCGACAATGCTCTTAAAACTGTCATGAAGTTACAAGGAGCACACAAACATTAAAATACAGACTTCAGTGACTCAAAACACTCACTAAACAGTTTAGTTATTAGGGTGGGTAAAAGTACTGAGGGGTAGGTTCATTCATATTTCACACAATGCAGCGCAGCAAGACACCTTGCTGCACTGTGCTGCATGAAAGGAGAGGGCAGGAATGCACCATATATAACTTTATATGGTGAATTCCTGTCCTTTCCTTGTGCTGGCGCACTAGTGGCTGCCTTCAATGTAGGTAACCTTGCTTCATGGTGCAAGGGCGCCTGAGTTGCAGGCAGGATTGTTTTTGTGCAGGAAGGGACACCTTCTTGCACAAGAACAATCGTCTGAGGCTTTTCCCTCTTTTTACATTTGCTGCTGAATGAAGCACATGTAGAAACAGGAAAAACAAGGAGAAATGAAGATATTTCTCACAATTACGCCTCCCCAGGGAAGGGGTAGCCTTTTTATCGCACTCCCAGGGCTACTAAATAATGGTAAATTTGGGAATGTGTCAAAATTCATGGGTGGATGCGTGGGAATAACCACGCCCTACCAGAGGGGCGCTAGAGAGCCCAGCCGCAGGATGGATGTACTCACCTGAGGCTCTGCCTGCCGGAGAAGAAAATCCGTTATTTATCCTGCCAAACTGGGAGCATCGGACTTCCCTGGACCTATATTGTGGCCCCTTGGTGTGAGCTGCAACAGATAATTGTCACAGCTGCAGAATTGGTCTTCTAGGAGGGCCGCGGGGATCACCGTGAGGTACGACCTAGTCCCGGTCCTCTTGCTGTTGTGGCCACCCGGGAGCCGTTGGGCCTGGGTTAGCGGTGGTCGAGATGTTGGCGCACCTTTGGATGGCTGCCCCCCCTCCGAGGACCCTGAGTGGAGGTGACTGGAGAGGATCGACAGGCCGTGGACCGGAGGATCATCGGCCTGATGTGATCGCCGCCCATGGCCACCATTTTGAGGTGAGGCCTGCTGGAGCTTGGCGTCTGTGGCCGACGGGGACACCTTGCCTGCCGGGGCCCTGCGGGGGTGCTTATCGGAGGAAGTGGGGCTGAATCTGGAGGTATTTCTCCTTAAGGTCCCCCCAGGTCCCGCGGTGCAACATGCTCACTTTGAGGTGTCAGCAAGAGACTGCTGCGAGATGAGGAGCCCTTGTGGCTCGGACGCTTTGGTGGCCACGGTGCTGCTGGCAGAGTGGCTCCTGGCAGCAGCGAGTGGTGATATGCTATCCAGACTGGCCTGATCCTGGGGCAGGGCATTAAATAACTAGAGTGGCCCACCAATGATACAACGCTCACATTCAGTGGTGGATGCTGCGCACATCGACATGAGTGAGCTGCAGTGCCTGCCCCCGCCAGCCTGCTCCCTTGGAGCTGGGAATGCAAGCATTAGCCCAATGCCCATGCCTCCCTCGACTTTGATGTGTCTTCCCTACATTGAATGAGCACTGCATCTACTGCCCTGGTTTCCGCTCTACAGACGGCCACTGCAGGGACATTTTAAGGATTTTGGGGGCCCTGGGCCAAACCTATTTTGGGGGCCCCTCTTCAAAGCAACTTTGAGCTTATGATTTAATTTCAGCTCTTTCAAACCCTCTTTAGCCAGGTTACTTGCGGTGCTCAGGCCCTCTGGTCCCAATTCTAAATGTATTTCCATCTAATTTTCAGGGATAGTGACGTGTGTTTTCAATGTTGTGACACAGCAGCATCTCACAATTTTTACTGCAGATAATTTCTGTGACATCCTCCCATTTCTTATATGTGAGGCCCTGTTTTGATCTAAAAGAAACTTTTTTTATTAGTGTTGAATGAAACATAAACACATTTCTCTGCAAAACGTCTGTAATATACTCTCACACATTAATCACATTAAACGTAAGCTAAAGAAAACCGGTATTTAAAATAATATTGTTAAGAATTATTCAAGGTCATCAGGGCAAGAACAGAGCTGTCTGTATCAGGGGGCTCCTTGAAACGCTGGGGCCCTGGGCCAGAGCCCACTTTGCCCATGCCTTAAAACGTCTGTGGGCCACTGCAGACCTGCTCATGCCCCCTGAAGTCAGGGTATGGCGGGGTCTGGGACGACCAGGAGTGTCTTGGCATAAATGTCCACGCACATGTCACCCACTTGGTTCTACATAGCTTAGCACGCTCACAACTGCTGGGATCCGTAAACCCTCAATTGGACTGTCCCCTGACCTGCTTGTGCCCCCTGTGCTGGCTCAGGGTGTGGCATGGTCCTAACACCACTGGGAATATACCGGCTTCACTGTTGTGATTGAACTGTCACTAAGTGATTGGCCCGGACCCCCTGGCACAGGCGTGTGGATGCCACTTTGTTCCGTATCAACAGCACCTGCTCTGCTGCACCTACTGTACCAGCTTTGATGAGGAAGTGTCACAGGTGGACTGGCGCTGAAGTGACTGGCCACACTTCTCCGTGCCTGGTGTGTCCCACCTGAGAGGATGAGGAAGGGCGATACCAAACAGCCTAAACTCTCCTTTGATAACCGCTGTCATTTGCGTGCCATGGAACTGCCTCCTGGAGAGGCATTGGGGACACCGCTGGGGGTGAAAGGCCTATCACTGGACCTGAACATTCATACCATGCTCTTACACTTGAAGCAGTTTGACAGCAATTAACACCAAGATAGATCTCCTGGCTGACAGGTTTGATAGACTGAAGGAGGAGGTTGATAAACACGATGATCACCTTGACCAACTGGAACAGCGCACATCCAGTGCCGAAGATGATTGCTCTGCATTCACAGAAAAGCTCCTGTGTATTGAAAAGGTCCTCGAAGTGATACGAAATAAGAAGGAAGATCTAGAAGGCCATTCCAGATGGAACAATCTGCAGATCATTGGTGTGCTGGAATCGACAGTGATGGGTAGAATGGAGGATTTTGTGGAGGACAAGCTGTGCACACTCTTTGGTACTGACCTTTTCCCCATGCTAATAGTCGAAAGGGCCCACTGATCTCTCAGCCACAGACCACCTCCTGACACTCTGCCTCAGCCTATTAGTTCCTGAGTATTAAATTCTCGTGACAGAGACATAGCCCTGCATCTTGAGAGAGAGCGGAAACCCTTAAATTACAAGAGACCAGAGATTTCTATCTTCCCAGGTTTCACAGTGTCAGTGCTGGTGGCACAAAGAGACTTCCTACCAATCAAATGGGCCCTCCAACGCACTGAGTCTTGATACTTACTTTTGTACCCTGCTAAGATCTGAATATCCCATGCCGGCAAAACTCTTATTTTCACGGACCCCAAGAAGGCTGCCAAGTTCGCGAAAACTATCCTGCTGAGGGTATATGGCTCTCCCATGAGATACTGTGAGCAGGATGAGGTACACCTCAATGAAACTGACTAAGGCCTGATTGCCTCACTGGCTGGGGAGATGCAGAGAGCCCTGGTGCTGCAAACATGATGGACCCCCATCCCTGAGGTTTACTGCAGGGGCCTCTCAGGTGCCCTGCCCTTGGGGTTGTGCTGGCGGAGCGCACAGCAGCCTGGGTTATGGACACTGCACTAGGACATCACCTGGACTTATGCTTTCAGTTGTGGATAATACTTAATGGGAGGCTTTACTCCAAGGGGTATGTGATGACTCCCTGTCAATCTCTCCGGCCACCCGGCTCCTTGTAGCTGGGTAGGGTGTCTGTCTCCTAGCCCGCCACCACAGGATGATTCCCAGAAATGTACCATCTCCCATGTGCCCGATTCGAGGAGGGGGACAGATCGGGTAAATCTCTCGCTCAGCTACTTCGCAAGCCTTGGGTGAGCGATTATATTACTGAGATATATGATGATGGCTCTCATGTCCACACTGGTACGGAGGCTGTCCAAAATCTCATGGTGGGTTTCTTTCTATCGCTTTACACTACTCGCTAGGACTCTGCTTCCTCAGACCTTTTGGCCTACCTAGACCTGATCTAACTTTTATGGTTTGAAGACGATCATAGGCGATATCTGGAAGAGCCTTTCAGAACCAAAGAGGTCATCAGAGTAATCTGCGCTATGCCTTCAGACAGGGCACCTGGCCTTGATGTCCTCACAGCTGCATTATTTAAAGAGTATGCTTCCCTGCTTGCCCCATATCTGCTAGCCGTGTATGCAAAATCTCTCTCTTCCAGTGTCCTGCCTCCCTCCCTGCGCGAAGCCCTCATTGTCACAATACTCAAACCTGGTAAGGATCCCTGCCGCTGTAATTCATCATCATAATAACTTTATTCCATTTTATACAAACCATCAAAGTATACATGAACAATAAATAACAATCAAATATTAAAAAATACGCTTTCACAGATTCCAGAAAAAATGCAGCGTAAATATAAAGCCCACTCTCCATGATAAATACGGACAACAAGATCTTTGCCAATCTCATTGCCTCACACCTCCTCCCCTTATTGCCAACTATTGTGAGGCACAATTGGGCTGGTTTCATACCTGGCAGGTCCAACTCACATAACCTACATACTTTCTTTGCATTACTTCACACCATTGACCCAGCTTTGTGTGCAGCAGCAGTTTTCTTAGATGCCACTAAGGCGTTCAATTGTCTCGAATGGCAATATCTATTTACCTGGCTGACACGCCTAGGATTTAGCCCCACCTTCATCAAATTGATTGGTCTGCTCTACTCCTCCTTACCTGCGGACCGCCTGCGGGTTAACAGTAGAATCTCGGGCCACTTTGCAGTAACAAAGGGGAAACAAACGGGTGCCCCCAGTCTCCCATACTCTTTGTGATTGCATTGGAGCCGCTGGCGGCCTGGCTTCGCCAACATCACTCTCACCGTGGACTAACATTTACTTTTCGCAGAATCTTAGTGTCGCTATATTTGGATAACGTTACTTTATATGTCAGAGACCTGAATGTATTTCTGAATCCTCTCAACAGAGTATTTACCAGATTCGGTGGGCTTTGACCATTGAGATAAACTGGACGGAATCAATTGTCTTCCCCCTTGACTGATGAAATGCACCCAACTGCTTCGGAATTCCTTCTTGTTTGGGCCGATGGCCACATCAAGTATCTTGAGGTGTGGCTCAGCAGATATATTGATGAACTGTGGAGGTACAACTATGTCCGGCTGCTTACATGGCTGGACAACAGAGCTTAGGGCTGGAAGCGACTTCCATTGTCCCTGACTGTCTGCCTAGCCATAGCGAAAGTTATTATCCACCCTAAATTCCTCTACCTATTTATTAATTTACCGCTTCCCTTGCCCCTCCACTTTCATTGATAGCTCAGAGTGCATCTTGTCTCATTGGACTGGGCTGGTGGCCAGCCGCGCATTTCTTGGGAGATCATGACACTCCCCTTTGAGCATGGCGGCCTGGGTGCCCTGACATGGACCTGTATTACTTCAGTGCCCAAGCCCAGTTTGCCCATTATTGGCTCTTCCCCACCCAATTCCCTGCCCACACAGCCCCTGAATCTGCTCATGTGGTGCCCTGCCCTCTCCAGATGGTGATACCCCTTCCCCCTAAGCTCCCATGTGTGTGGATTGATACTGTGGCATGTACGGATTGGGCATGGGGCAAGCTCCAACATAGGGCCTGCATTGAGAATCTTTTTGCTCTATCTTTGCTGCTTATTGGTCATCCCTCATTTCCTATCATTTGTGATCCTGGCATATGCACTAGACTGCTCAATCTGCGTCTACCCTGACCGCACCTTTCTCCCACCACAGCTAGCTCTACAAGATGATGACACTAACGTATTGGACATATTTCCATACTACCAATTAAGCGCTGTGACCCGGGTGATTTATGCCTCATTCCCAGATGCCCCAACTACATTACAGGTGCTATAGGCGTCTTTGACCACTCCATCTCCCTGCTAGCTCTTAACAAGAATATACACTGGAATGCAGAACTCAGTGCCCATACACACACCTACGAACAAAAGTGCATGGGATATTGACATTACACCCCCTCTCACTGATGCACAGTGGCGCTACTGCTGCACCCAGGCATGCGCCCTCACTCCCATTTATCGCTTTGTCTCATTCATTTTAAATTTATCCACCAACTGTATCACACCCCTGATAAACTGTTCAAGGTGGGCCTGGGTGCAGACCCGCGATGTACAAGTTGTTTCTTCCCTACTGCTGGTTTCATACACCTTGCCTGGGACTGCCCAGGAATCTTTGACTACTGGGATGAAATCTTTGCAATGCTTGATGATATTATGGGGCACCCCCTTGAGCGCTCTCTCCCCATGTTGCGCTGTTGGGACATGTCGAGGAGATGCAGCTCGAGATGCGTAAACTGATGGTGCTCCTGCTTCTGCTCGCTAAGCGCAGGGTTGCGATGAAATAGGGGAGGGGCGCACTGCCGCTTGCTACTGACTGGCCTAAAGACGCAGCCTATTGACAGGAACATCTCACTGCCTTCTGGGAACTCATGCCCATACGTTCCCGACCAAAAGACATCTGACTCCCCCTGAAAGTGGTCTAACATGCCCAAGCAGACACAGCAGAGAATGAGAGGGCTGCCGTAGTGGCTGAGCCACCAGGCCAATTAAATGATGCGTGAATACAACCTATCTCAAAACAGCCGGAGCGGCGTTCTGCCGCATAAAAAACTCACTGGAATCACCAATCCTGTGATCGGAATACTGGCGGATCCTGCAGGACTAAAAATGGCCTTTCTGCAACACTGATCAGCCGAGAAATGAGCTGCGACGCACCCCCGTATGATCGAGCACCAAGATGGCGTCCGGAGGGCCTTGAAACCGCCCCCGGAGGGCAGAAGCCGTAATACTGCTCGTCTTCGTTTGAGCACTTGGTGGTGGACTCTCTGCCTTCCTCCCGAGGTTTAGATCTGCCGACCGGCTCCCATGGGAGGAAGACTGCCTAAACGAGGAGTTTTCCGGTCCGAAACATCGGTAAGGTGCGGATGCGGCTGGAGGGGGAGGGGACTACGAGCTGAACCTGCGGCCTTCTCGCTGCCGAATCCCTTTGCGGAGATCGGGACCTCGGCAGGAGAATTAGCAGACACTGGCACCCGCTGTGCACCATTTAATCTGCACGGCGATCGCCCTTCCACTCATGTGCTGCTCCCTCACGAATAAATCAATTACTTTCCCCGCTAGCGAAGATGCCAAGATGGCGCTCAGGTAGCTAGCTGTGGGATCGCTCCCGGGACTGAGAATGATTCTTTCTGATGCCGCTGACCTCCGTTTCTGTCCTTCTGAGAAGGCCCCCTACCCTCGGCCCACATCCCGATTTACCGGCCAACCCCCCTGGGGTGCTCGCTGCGCATTATTCTACTCACTTGCCCTCATTACCTCTGAGTTACGGTTGCGGCTGGAGGGGGAGTGACACTCTCGCCCCCTTTTAAAACACGCGTACATGGGCCCTGTCCTCTTGCCGCACCACTGCATAGATCACACCCCCTATGCATTTCGAGTTATTGAGATTATTGGGGACCGACTGATTTTATACATCAAGGACACAATCCCCGTGCCTGACCTCAAGATGGCCGCCTCAGTGGGTCGATCCATGATTGTCTACTACTGGACAATATAACTGGCCTTCGACCTTGATCTTGATCACAGCCCTCACCTGACCTTGATCCTGCTCACCCTTCAGGACTTTTACTCTGGGATCTTTCCCATGACCGTGGAGACTTAGCTATTTGACCGATGCCCGGTGGAGCTACCTGATAGCTAAAGAGGAGATGGGCTGTGGACTCCCCCTCCGCCGTCACCTACCCAGCCGGACTTTGGGCAGACTTTCCTTATTCTCTCCGTCGTACCCCCCTCCCACCCCTTCACCCCTCCCCCTTCTCACTCTATGCTCCTTTCTTCTCGTCTACTTTAATGTTTTTCCGTGGAGACTTAGCTATTTGGCTGATGCCCGGTGGAGCTACCCGATAGCTATTGAGGAGATGGGCTATGGACTTCCCCCTCAGCCCTCACCTACCCAGCCGGACCTTGGACAGACTTTCCCTTTGTCTCTCTGACGTATCTCTCCCCTACTCCTTTTCCCTACCCCTTTACCTTTCTTTACTCCATGAACCTCGTCCTCTATGGTACTTAAATGTTTTTATTGGTATATTATGTAACTTGAAACGGATGTAATTTTGCAACTTTGTGTAACCTTATGTAAAGCGCTCTGATACCTTCGGGTCTAGCCAGCGCTATATAAAACTCATTAAATAAATAAATAAATAAACAGCCGACCATTACTGCATCTTTGTGATTCACTGCATGATATCGATGTTCTTGAAATTTCCACCTCGATCGTGAATGCTGGTATATGATTTTCTGAGTGACTGTCTCCTTCTCTCTGTCCCCTGTTTTCCCTTCCCTTGTTCTTTTTCTTGTGCAGTGGACTGTTGCAGACAATATCTCCTTCAATATATTGTGACATGTGTATCATTGTCACTTTTGTGATTGATGGTAACTGTAAGCTGTAACCTCTGCATTGTTTGAAACGAAATAAATAATTAAAAAGTAGTTCTCTCCTTGGATGGGGGATATGGCATGTGACCTCACATGCATCCAGTGGTTCTAACACGATGGTCCAGGGAAGACATGGCTTGGCAGTTCGTGCTGGACTGTTCCCATGAGGCACAGGGTCAGACTGATTTGCATATGGCCATGTCTGAACTGGGGTGGTGGAGTGAGCTAAAGAATGATGATGGATTAAACCCAGATCAGTTGACTGGGGGTGAGTGTTTGATTGGCTCAAACGTTCCGTCCATCATCCCCTTTTGTATCGCTTTGTTCGCCCTAAGTTGGCGGGGGTATGCCCAGACGTGGGTCCCTTGCTCACTTTGCCCCTGGATTCAAGCAAGCCTGGCTGATGACGGCTGGAATGCCAGAAACCGGTCCTAGGATGCTTGTTTCCGGTCCAGGGAAGACATGGCTTGGCAGTTCGTGCTGGACTGTTCCCATGAGGCACAGGGTCAGACTGATTTGCATATGGCCATGTCTGAACTGGGGTGGTGGAGTGAGCTAAAGAATGATGATGGATTAAACCCAGATCAGTTGACTGGGGGTGAGTGTTTGATTGGCTCAAACGTTCCGTCCATCATCCCCTTTTGTATCGCTTTGTTCGCCCTAAGTTGGCGGGGGTATGCCCAGACGTGGGTCCCTTGCTCAATTTGCCACTGGATTCAAGCAAGCCTGGCTGATGACGGCTGGAATGCCAGAAACCGGTCCTAGGATACTTGTTTCCGGTCCAGGGAAGACATGGCTTGGCAGTTCGTGCTGGACTGTTCCCATGAGGCACAGGGTCAGACTGATTTGCATATGGCCATGTCTGAACTGGGGTGGTGGAGTGAGCTAAAGAATGATGATGGACCCAGATCAGTTGACTGGGGGTGAGTGTTTGATTGGCTCAAACGTTCCGTCCATCATCCCCTTTTGTATCGCTCTAACACGATGGTCTCCACATCATTTACGTATGGGTTTTGTTTTGACCCACGGGGTATTAATCTTTTAGATATTTGAACTTACACTTATTTCTAAAGTTGATGTAAAGGAGGTCGCGGTGAATGCACTGTTTTGTTCCCCCTTATCACCCAACCATGTGCCCATTTGGGCTAGACTGGGATGGTGGCTTTGCGTGGCTGGGTAACTTTGACTTTAGTGTTGCTTTGCCCTTGCGTTACCTTGCGTGACACAAGGGCATCGAGGCACTTTATAAATCTGGCAATAAGTATGATCGAGAAATGGCTGGACAGAGGGTAGTTGCCAACCCTTAATACTGCAAAATGGAGAGACAATGTATTTAATAGTTACAAACATATTACCGATTGTAAGTCTCGTATCTCAACACCATTCCAATATGGCGTGACCGTCAAGTGGTGACGTGTTTCATTATGCATCGGTCACCACCAGTTGACCCTCAATTGCTTTCAGGTGTTTACCGTTTTTCAATTAATTGAGGGGTATATATTTAAAGACCGTGAGGCATCCGGTTCGATTCTGAACCAGACGACCTCATGGATGTATGGGAGATACATATCCCGTAAGTATATAGAGAGGGTTATATTCTCAATACTAACAATGAGTTAGTGTTACATTATATGTCTAAGGACTATGGCTCTTATAGAGAACCCCCTTTAGTTATTGGTTAGTTGGTATTGGATAGACATGAATTAAACCTAATATAGTGAAGCCGGGGGTATCTCCATGTTTGTTGGACATTTTTAAATGCCCATTCAAATATGGCGCTTGTTTTCGCTACCATAGCAAATGACTATTGATGCATTTCCCTTACTGACTTTCTTTTCTCTATTATACCGTAATTGTCATAAGGACACTATTTGGCATTATTTATATATACTGTGCTCGCTTTCATCTTTTACAGATGAAAAGACAGAGGTATATCCAATACAGGTAGCTGGGGGCATTTTTATGTTTGCCAGATACTCAAGGCTTGTTCATTTGAATATGGCACTCATTTTTTGTGATATCAACAATTGATTACCAATGTGCTTTCTTGGTTGACTTCTCACATTATCTATATAGTACTTGTTATCATGAACATTATTTGGGGCACTATTTACATATGTGATGCTTGTTTTTGTGATTTATAGGTTTTGTCAATTTTATTATATATTTTTTTCCTTTGATAGTGCTTGAGGCATCATCTAAATATGAGACTTATGCTCCGTGGGACATGTTTATTAACTATAGAAGCCCGCTAGTCCTTTCTCTTTGACTGATTGTTATTGAAACTGTTTTGTAGTCAGTACTAAGGTTTTCTTCCAAATATGACGTACGCTTACTTTGAGATCCTTAGAACAGTTACTTATCTTCTTAGCAATGTAGCAAAACCATTGTAAGTGTTCTCACTTTTGTAGAGTTATAATGTCCGGGTATCCACATTATGGGGCCTAAAGTGATTTCTTTTTTGTTGGTAGGTGGTATAATATCCACTTGTTGACATTGGGGTGGTTGGAGTGATAAAAACCCCTTTTCTTACAACTTTTATTTACAGACATCATTGCTGTTAGAGAAACTCAAGTGAAGCACGGTCTCCTCGGATTAGGGGGAGTGATTTCGACACTCGTATTTGTGTGAATCGTTCTATGTAAGTTTAACGATAAGTTTCATTGCCTTAGGAGTGTGTGATTGCATTACTCAGTCTGAGCTTATTTTGTTGAAAATTCTTGTGTTGACATTTGTCACACGTTTTGAGGATATGTCATGGATTCATCCCAATAAAGTGTCATCTGACCTTTTCCACCTTTGTATCACATATCATTTAGCGATGGTTAAATGATGGTTAAAACAATCAAAAAAGGGACCATACGACGATCAACCCTGTCCTTTGAGACCTGACTGTTTTAGTGAATTTGGATCACTTAATGTTATTGGACACAACCACGGGACATGACTATTAGTCTCAAAATATCACGATATAGGTGTTTTAGTAGTGGCATAGGAACAGTGGCATAATAGAATTTGACATCCTTATTCTCCAATTGAAGGATGGTGTGTTTTTTATTATCTTTTTCAGATTGATCTGTTCCGTTATCTGATTTGATCGCACTTTTAGAAGCTTCATTTCAAGAAATTCTTGACTACAGTAAAGGTACGCTAGCACAACTAAATACTAGATGTAGAGATTTGTGTCAATCTAGGGTCTTTGTGTTTCTTCCTTTTTCTTATTATATGCTATATATTTAATTTTTGTATGTGAATTTATTGCAATTATTGGATGCATTTACATTTATCCGTCATGTCTTTCGTTTTTGGGATCAAATTTGTCCGTCATGTTCTTGACAACAAGATCAAATGTATTAAAATTGATTTTGTGTGCATCTCCCTCTTGGAGTGGTTCATGTACATATATATATTCATGTTTATTACTGTTGTCATGATATGTTCATGTTGAGGTGTGCTCTTCCCAGAAATATCACAAAATTGTTTATGTTTTTTTACATGTATAGGAATTACTTATTTTCTTAAAGTAAATTAGTTAATTGTTTTGTCTGGTTCATATGTATTTATGTCTAGCACATGTATATTTGTTGTAAATAGTGTTTTGTTTGTTTGTATATATTTTATCCCTGAAGAAGTCCGCATGAGGACGAAACGCGTCGGCAATCTCGAATTTTAAGAATTTGTTAATGGAAAAAAGAATAAAGAATTTATTTGCCTACAATCAAAATTTATCAGCGCTTTCTTCAATTGGGAAGATTTAGACTTATTGTGATTTCTTTTTATATTGTGACTGTGGATAATAAGTAAGCTCCACTAATAAATGATTTACTTGCTTGAGTGCAGGGCCACCCCTTGTTCAATTTGTTACAAACATATGTGAATAAAGAAAAAGAGGGAAAGGGGAGGAAGAGAAAAGGGGAAAAACAGAGGTTGAATTGGTGTTAATAAAGGCAGGTAAAGTAACAGATCAGTGTGTAGTGTGGGCCACATATGCACAGTCAGTGGAGCGTCATGCCGCTAAACGGAGATAAGTGATATGAATCCAGTCAAGGGAGTATTACTGCAACGTGAAAGACATAGTGAAGACAATATGATAGACCGTTGGAACGCGCTAGTTAAGCTATAGTGACGGGAAAAGCCACAAGTCGGGCTATGTGTAGGCATAAACATCAGTGAGAGCCATTCAAGGACTAATTGCAGCTCGTGGTGGAGTGGATAGCACTAGCATGCAAGTGTCCAGACCTGTAAGCCGAGCTAGGGATGCCTCCCTAGTCGGTAGTCCAAAGGGTAATGGTCGGCGGTGTCCCTGAGTAGGGGCCTGAAATCTCACGATGGAGTGGTGGTCTAAAATTAAAATTTTAACCAGAAATTGGTAAGAATAACAGTTGGGAAGCCTGGGGAAGCAGGCGGCAGGTTACAACGTACAACTTACAATAGAGCTGCTAATGCGGAACCCTGCAGCTGAACCCCGATGCGGGAGAAGTTCAAGGAGGTTAAAGGGTAAAGTTGCCAAAAAAAAAGGAATAAACCAAGTAAATGGGCGATAAATATGGAGAATGTATGCGTGTCACAAGGTGAGCAGTTAGACACAAGAGTGAGGCAGCTTGCGGGAGAGGCTTACCATGCACGCGATGGCAGAATCAGATGGCTGGTGCGTGGAGTCTGTGAAATGAAGTGAATTGGGAGGGATGCCCAAGGTAAAAACACAGCGGTGACCCTCTCGTGCATGTGCAATGTTGCACAGATGGTGCTGGTATGCCTCCCAATTAAGGGGATTGGGAAGAAGGTGGGCACCATATTGGATATCCTAAAAAGGTCTGGGAGTGGAGGGGGGCCCTCTATGGAAGGAGAATATAGAGGATGAAAAGGAATAGAGAGAATATATAGAGAGAATACAACCGCACAATGGTGGTGTCTGGGCAGGACATTGACAGTGGAGAGCGGTACATGATAATAATAGCGTAACGACTATTACATTATTCCAGGACAATGATATAATCACCACAGTGGCAAATAATGGTAAACTGTGAAAGGTGTATCGGAGAAAGAGCATAAAGGCTCACATCAACGGAAAAATGTTATGTATTGCATAGAACCAGAAAACAGAGTATGGAGAGAGTACTAACACAAAATGGTTATTTGTATCAAAGATGGTGACAACATGGAAATGAGAGATCAGGTAAAGTACAATATATACAGTAGAGTTAGCATATGTGGTATAAATCAGGTTGAACAAGGCAAGTCCTCATAAAAAGGTTCTTACAAGGTCTACAATTACAGTGACTTCTCTTATTGGAAGTGAATAGAACAGTAAAGAAATCAAATATTGAAAAATAGAAAAAATTAAGAAAGATCAGAGCAAAACAAGGAAAACAGTGGGCGAACCCCATCAGGAGCTGCCTATTCTGGGTCAGATGAAGTAGTCCACAGGTTAAACCAGATTAGTCCAATCCTCCATTCTGTTGAGTCCAGTGTGTAGGCTATTGGTCCGTAGTATCCAATAGTTCTTCTTTGTTGAGGATAGTGCTGATGTCTGTACTTTGTGGTGGTGGTTGAATTACATTGATGACTTGACATTTGAAGTTGTCCTCTGTATGTCCTTGATCTGTGAAGTGATCAACCAGTGGTGCGTTCGGTGTTTAGCACCTCAGGCGGTTCTGGTGCTGGCAAATCCGGATCCTGATTTTTTGAGTTGTTTGACCTAAATAAATTAGATTACAAGGGCGCAGGATAGCATATATGACGTTGTTGGTGTTACAATTCGAGAATTGATTCAGCGTAATAATGATGTTCCTGAAAGTAAACTCTTTGCTTTCAATGGTTTTGTGGGAGAATTTTTCCGTTGATGTGAGCCTTTATGCTCTTTCTTCGATACACCTTTACTGTTTGCCATTTTTTGCCACTGTGGCGATTATATCACAGACATCGGCACTATCCTCAACAAAGAAGAACTAAAATGGATACTATGGACCAATACTTTACCTGATCTCTCATTTCCATGTTGTCACCATCTTTGATACAAATAACCATTTTGTGTCACTACTCTCTCCATACTCTGTTTTCTAGTTCTATGCAATTTTTCAGTTGATCTGAGCCTTTATGCTCTTTCTCCGATACACCTATACTGTTTGCCATTTTTTGCCACCGTGGTGATTATATCATTGTCCTGGATTAATGTAATAGTCGTTACGTGATGATTATCATGTACCGCTCTCCACTGTCAATGTCCTGCCCAGACACCACCACGGTGCAGTTGTATTCTCTATATTCCTTTTCATCCTCTATATTCTCCTTCTTTAGAGGGCCCCCCCTCCGCTCCTGGACCTTTTTAGGACGTCCAATATGGTGCCCACCTTCTTCCCGATCCACTTACTTGGGAGGCACACCAGCACCATATGTGCACAATTGCGCATGCGCGAGAGGGTCACTGCTGTGTTTTTACCTCGCGCGTCCCTCGCACTTCACTTCATTTCCCGAACTCCACGCACCAGCCGTCTGATTCCGCCATTGCGTGCACGGTAAGCCTCTCCCACAAGCCGCCTCACTCTTGTTTCTCACTGCTCACCTTGTGACATGCATACAATCTCCATATTTATCGCCCATTTACTTGTTTTATTCCTTTTTTTTGCCAGCTTTACCCTTTACCCTCCTTGAACTTCTCCTGCATCGGGGTTCAGCTGCAGGGTTCTGCATTAG
Source organism: Calotriton arnoldi (assembly GCA_963921515.1). NCBI lineage: Eukaryota > Metazoa > Chordata > Amphibia > Caudata > Salamandridae > Calotriton > Calotriton arnoldi. The sequence goes on from CAWUFW010011747.1 coordinate 513,687, forward strand.
CAGCTCCATTATAAGTTGTACGTTGTAACCTGCCTCCTGCCTCCCCGGGCTTCTTGACTGTTATTCTTACCAATTTCTGGTTCAAATTTGAATTTTAGACCACCACTCCACTGCGAGATTTCAGGCCCCTACTCAGGGACACCGCCGACCATTACCCATTGTACTACCGACTAGGGAGGCATCCCTAGCTCGGCCTACAGGTCAGGACACTTGCATGCTAGTGCTACCCAGTCCACCACGAGCAGCAATTAGTCCTTGAATAGCTCTCACTGATGTTTATGCCTACACGTAGCCCGACTTGTGGCTTTCCCCGTCACTATAGCTTAACTAGCACGTTCCACCGGTCTATCATCTTGTCTTCACTATGTCTTTCACGTCACGGTAATACTCGATTGACTGGATTCATGTCACTTATCCCCATGTAGCTGCATGACGCTCCACTGACTGTGCATATGTGCCCCACACTACACACTGATCTGTTACTTTACCTTCCTTTGTGAACACCAATTTAACCTCTCTTTTTCCCCTTTTCTCTTCCACCCCTTCCCCTCTTCTTCTTTATTCCCCCACCCTCTCCTTTTTAACCCCTGCTGTATACAGGAGCTTCTCAGGCATATATCTGTGCGTCCTGATGATGATCCCCTATTTTTAGTTGGGATCGAAATGTCGTCGACTAACACATCTTGACTCCAAACTGTTTCGATTGGATTTAAATGGAGCATAAGATGTTTTCCTATATTGTGACAGTTCATAATATGTAATAATCAACGTAGTCACTATGTATGTATATGCCTGAGGTTTGGAAATCTGGTGATTTCCAACCTTTCTTCCCATGGTATTCTTGTATATACTGTTGAGTTGTGTTTCATATGTGTGTGACTATTAAATACATTGTCTCTCCATTTTTGGAGCATTTTGACACAGGTCTCAATGTAGTTCTGTGCAACATTGGTTCAAAGATTTTTAGAGGGACTGTTGTCTCTTATAACACTTTGCTCACCCTAAGTCCCTCTTGACTCATAGGGTTCCTTTGTCTCTTTACAAAAAACCCTTAATACTAGGTTCAATAATGGTCTAGCATGATGTCTTCATAAAGATTTTTCTTCAGCAGCCAATCGCTAAAGTGATGTTGGAGGAAACCTGGTAGCCCACTGACTTTGAGAGAAAAGGTAAGACAAGCCAAAGATTTACTTCTCAGGCAGGGGTGTAATGCAAGTCTTGTAGCCCCAGTGGAGCAGGGGGGACCTAGCCCTTCCGGGGGACCCTCCACCTTTGAGAGGGGGTCCTTTTCATCCCAAGGCCCATGAATAGCTGTGAGATATGAGAGACTCCAGGCCCCCATTCAGTTGTGCAGGGGGCCCCATTATTTTTTGTTACGCAACTGATCTCGGGTATTACATTCCGATCCCTGTCCAAAGAGGGACTTGAGCAGGGATCGAATTTTAAAGCTGTATAATAGTTATTGTATCACCGCTGTTTTCACCCATACCGATTCCAGCAGTTCAGACGAAACAAAACTTATCAGCAAGAAGGCAGAAAAAGTAGATAAAACTTGTGGATTAGTTTGCTTTAAATACAGATTAAATAATATTCCTCAACTGGAGATATTTAATCAGTTTAATTAATTAAAATAGTTCAGTACTGTTTTAATTTCGATGATTAATATACTGATCTTTGAAATTAAAACAGTATTGAACGATTTTAATCACTGTAATATCAGTCTAATAAAAGTAATGTGAATGATTCCCCAAAAAGGTTACATTTACTCTTTTACATTTACATAAATATCTCACTTTTTGGGATTCACACAGAATTTCAATAGTTCTCCTAAGAAGCTTTGGCTGTTGCAGTTTCCCAGAAGTAGATCTGGAATTCTTTTTTCTATTCCATTTCTACACATTTTGAAGGTATTAATACATGAATTAAAGTAACATGTGCACGTTCATATATATAAATATTTCCTAATAGTGTAATTGCACTTTGAAACTTGTTGGCACATAGTGGGATCATATTATGTTTTCACTTGTTAATCAATGAATTTGAAGGTTTATGCAGCTAACAATATTTCCCTAGAAACCTTATGATGTGGTATTTCAGGGTTCTCAAAGAGTCTTAGGGCCAGATGTATCAACATTGCCTTTTGCGATTCCATAATAGCGAATTTTACCGATTCGCTATTATGGAATCGCAAAATGCAATGTATGTAGGTTTCGCAAATAAAAGTGCGATTCCTACGCATTCCTTATTTGCGACTCGCAAATTGCGAGTCGCAAATAAGGAACGGCTTTCCATTCATTCCTATGGGCCTAGAGGCCCATAGGAATGAATGGGAATTGCATGCGCAATTTGCGAGTACCCAATAGGTACTCGCAAATTGCGCATGCAATTTCAAGGGTGCAAGGGTGTCAAATGAACACCCTGTTGCACCCCTGAAATATTCATGTGTGCACATGTGGCGCACATTCAGGCCCTAAGGGCATGTATGTACGTCACATGGCACCTAGAAAAATGCAAAAAAGTGCATTTTTCTCAGAATTCGCAAATTACCACCAACTAGAAGTTGGTGGTAATTTGTGATTCCTTACAGCCAGGTCGCAATTTATTTTTGCTTACTGCATTGCATTTAAGGAATCGCAAATTGCGATTCCTTAAATGCATTCGCAAAATAGGTAATCGCAAAAATTGTGATTACCTATTTTGCGATTGCCTTTTGGGATGATACATCCCAAAGGGCTTTTTTCCCATTCACAAACAGGCTGATTCTGCGAATCGGCCCGTTTGCGAACGGGAAAATGCTTGATACATCTGCCCCTTACAGCCATATGGAGGAGAAAATATATTAAGAGGATGTTTGTTCTCCCCAAAGCCTCATCAAATAATCCTATCAACAGGAGAGGTTGTTCCATGTGAGGACAGGATAAATTGTGCATGCCTGATCCTTTGAATTTCAATGTGGGCAAACTCCCATACCCACTTTTTCAGCTCAACAGACACAGAGATGTCCTGAACCTGAACAAAGCCTGAGACATGTTTTGGATTGCCAATTTGTGCAAAAATGTAGGATGGCTGAACGTCGGTGAACTGTGTGAGGCACGAAGCACCAGGTATGATTCAGTTAGGCTACAAACAATAGAGTAATACTGTCTTTTACTCCCACTCATCTCAGGAACACAAATGGTGGACATTGACCAATGTACTTGACCAATGGTCAAGGCCAATGCCATTCTTGTAACCATACAGGCTTGGACAACTACTTAAATTGGCCCTCCAGCACCCATGAAAGGAACTTTTTTTCAGATTTGGTTTGGGTGTCCTTACCGGGTTGTTATGCTGCCCCAAGATTACAGCCTGAGTGGAAAATGTGATAATATCATTGTGATTCTGCCTCCAAGCAAACGTGTTACACCTTAACATTCTACAAGGCTCCATTACCAGGTTGGGTCTACTGGAATGAGGTGTTTACAGGATCTGGAAAACACGGATACCCCAGGAGAGGCATTAACCAGGATCGGTAAGTACCACATACACCAGAGGTCTTCAACCTTTTTTGCTTTGAGCCCTCCTTAGCAAGATGTTTTGAAGTTGGGGCCCCCCTCCAAAACCTTATGAGAAGGATTGAGGGAGCGGTAGAGACAGGGCTGAGCACAGTGGGCAAAAATTATGAGATCATTTCAGTGGTATTTTTTCTGTAGCTCATAGCACACACTGAATGTGAGACTTATAAAACAGCAAATACATCTAACAAAACCAGTAATTGACCCAAAAATACTTCTCTCCATAATTGGGGTGTTGTGAGCCCCTAGCACTCGTGGGCCCCAAATGCAACAGCAACAGCTGACCAATGATAACTGAGGTCCTGAGTAGCAGGCTATCAACTCTGCCGCTTTCTCCTCCTCCCCACCTTGCCTGACCATCATGCCAACCTTCCAACAGGCTCTCTGTCCCTTTCAAGAAAAAAAGAAGCTCCCACATGATATCCCTTTTTTCTGCAAGGGTGCCCTAATGCTACATATGAAAATAAGTCCCCATGACCCATTTTTAAAGTGAAAGTCATAACTGTGATGCAGTGTGCCCCTCAGAACCCTGGACTGCTACACCTGCTTCACTAATGATATCTTCTACCATGCAAAGCAGGCTATCTCCTCTGCCATTTGGTAAAAACAGGGCTCCTATCTTGCCACACCCCCCTCACTGCCATCTCATTGAGGCCAAATTAAGGTGCCTCCTCTGTTTCAATGTTCCCCTCCCTTGAGCTATTGCTGGGAGGCTGACATAGCAGGTGTGCATTGTGGCCTAATGCAAGCCAAAGAGGGTGGTAAAACTGCCATGACTAAGATTTACTTGGCTCCTCATGCCATGGGGGCCCTGGTGCCACTCTACCTGCAGCACCAATGATACTTTCTGCCCTTGAGTGTTAAAAAAAAGCAGCAAGGGTGACCTGGGCTCTACTGCTAGCAAGGACCATGGGCCCACACAGAACCTTTTTCATTGTAAGGATGACATAATTATGGGACAGTGGTCACGTACACACTTGCCTCAGTACCTGCTACACTAATGATTATGATGGCCTTTTTTTTTTTTTTAAAAGCCCCTATATACTACACTCTTCCTGGGGGGCATCTCTCTGAGGAAGTTGTCTCTGTTCATTTGCAAATGAAAAAATGAGCCCCCACATGGTGCCCACTCTTCTGGGCCATATCTTTGACACTACCCACGGATCTTGTTCCTTTTGTTTTTCTCCTCTGTCATTACCAATTAATAATGACTTACATATTCACAACACTTTCTGTCACAGGCTGGGACTTCATAACACTATAAATACATAAGTCAATATGCCACACTGCACCAACTAGGATACAATTATTTGCCTGTCTGGTGTTACACACACACACACACACACACACAGTATTGTTTATATGTCACTATGAGGACTGGCCACACACACACACACACACACACACACGCACACACACACACACACGCACACACACGCACACACACACACCCACACGCACACCCACACACACACACATCTACAGTGATCACATTAACCAACTGAGATGTCACATTTGGCACTATAAGATTTTTTTTTTTTGGGTAGTTTTATATAGCGCAAATTTGACCCGAGATATTGCAGTGCTTTACATGAGCACCAATTACATTACACACGGTCACATTCGTTTGTAGGCAGGGGAGATTAAGTGATTTGCCCAGAAAAACAAGGATGTTTAACTTGCATTTATTTTTTATTTCATTTTGTGTAGGTTATTTTTTTGCCTTTGTAACTGCATATAAAATAACAAAATCCTTACTGAATAGTTTGTTTGTCTTAGCCACCTCTTTGACCCTGCCACCACACACAATGACCCCAGCCCCCAAACCACGGTTTCCTTAATTTACACTTCAAGTCTGTTTGTGAATGAAAACAGCCTAGAAAAGAGCCAAGTACAGAAGGCCACACTTCCAGGCGATCTTCATTTACACTTCTTTGCTGAGGTATTTGCGCCCCCTGGGAACGCAGTCACGGGCCCACAGTTTGAAGACCTCTGCCCTACACCAAGTTCAAACTCAGAAATGGAGCATAACATGTACAATTCAGTGACTACCACCCTAGATACTGCCTGGCGTAGTAATTCCCCTAAAAAAATCTCACTGGGCTTGCTGTCGTTTTCCTGTGTAAAACTGAGGAGTGGGTGGAGTTTATCACTTCAGATGTTTAGCAGTTAAATCCATGTGATTTAGAATTCCGATTCTTGCCCAAACTTACGTTTGCACAGGGATCAGAATTTTATATCTAATTTGTGATCAGGGACCAATAAGGAATTAAGTGCATCCCCTATTGATTTTCTCTGGTTTTCGAACCTATACACCATAATTTGTTAATTCATTGGTGTTAAATTTCCATCTAGTGCTTGCTAATGGTCAATATATTAATGAGGCACCGAAATTCAGACCGAGAGTTTAGAGGACTGTAAACTATTAATCTGATAAAGAATTGCCTGCGGTACTTAGAAGAAGATTTTTGTGTAGTGTATAAAGTGATTTTATACTTTTTTCAATGGTTGAAAGTCAATTTACTGTGCGATGTTTTTTAAGAACAATGGGGCCTATTAGCAATAACCGGCGATAATTATCGCTAAGCGCAGTTAGCGCTTGGATAATTATCGCCGGCTATCGCAGGTTTCTATCGCGGAGATAGCGTGCTATCAGCAACGCTTATCTCCTAAGCGATAGAAACCCTGGAGAACAGTGTGAATATCGCTTGAAAACAAGCGATATTCACACTGTGACCAGTGTTAGCTAGGTGATAGGGCTAGGGGATTTAGCCATGTAATCCACCTCCCTTTGGATTACATGGCTAAGTCAGGTCTGGACCAGGCGTTAACAAACCAGCGCTAAACGTGTTTAGCGCTGGTTCGTTAATCACCTCCCCTGCCTCGCTAATAGGCGATAGCGAGCTTAGCGACTGTTTCCAGTCGCTTTTAGGTTGGGAACGCCTACTTTGCATGCCATTAGCGATAAATATCGCTTGCATGCAATGCGGCACCCAACCCGGTCGCTATCGCCTAGAAGCTGTCGCTAACAGCAGTTAGCGACAGCTTGCTAATAGGGCGTTAGAATTATCGCCGCTTTAGCGGGAAAAAGTCCCGCTAAAGCGGCGATAGAGCCCTTGATAATATGCCCCAATGTGACTGATTGACTGGCTTTGTGAATTGGGGGCAATGGGACCAATTGACAAAGGAAAGTCATAAATTTGCACCTGGGGTTGTACAATCATGTATGGGTGCAAATTTGTGACTTACTTCAATCCACAAAACCTTTCCAGATTGTGAATGTAAAGCTCACATGTTGAAGTGTTCCAAAGCAACTCCAGGAAAAACGGCTTTTGCGATAGAATTTCCTACCGTAATTTTATACATGGTCTATGTACATCGCACGGTGAAAGCTAGCACTATTTGTGCAATAGCTCATTTTTCCTTTTTTATCCAGTTGGAAAACATTTGGAGAAACCCTTTCCCTTTCATCCTTATAACCTTTTGGGCTGTTCAATTCCTATTCCCAACCTGGAAAGGGATTTACTCCTGCCCTTCATAAGAGTAAACGTAGGAATGCTTACATAGTAGGATGGAGTCAGAGGGAGTTTGTGAATATCCACCCACATGTTTGAAGGTGTTCACAAACTTTGAACCTTGATTTGCCTAGTATACAACCCTTCCAAGAGATTTATTCACTCCTAAGTAATAATACACTGTCATGGATTAACATAAAACAGAGGTAAATAGATTTCTGATGGCAAACTCAGCTTTTCCGTGTTCACTGCCAACTGCCATTCAGCCATCTTCGCATGGAAGTCAATGGCTTTGTGAATTTGGCTGAGCGTGTCTAAACAGTGAGGTTATAGTGTTTATTGAACACTATTTAGCAGATTTATTTATATGGGTTTTTCTTTTAGTTACACCTTCGATGGCATTATTTGTGAATGAGTAAAATAAAGTTATCAAAAAAATACATATTTAAATAGTGGCTGTTCAGTATATGTGCTTGGCCATTACATAAGTATGTTAATTCTAAGTTTAAACTTTTATTTCTAAGGTCTTCGTATTTTTCATGGGATGCGCACGTGTATATAACTTCCAATTTTAGATAATCATATTTGCCAACTTGTGGTACATGGACATTCTCTCAAGATACTTAATAATGTAAAATGTATTCCACTAAGCAATAAATATTTAACTGTGGCAATTTATGAATACTGAAATGAGAGCTGAAGTCATCATTTTTGATAAAAGTGTGTTTAGCATGAAAGTGATAGTTTGCATAAATAATCTGTGGAATGATATACTGTGTTTAGTCTTCATTAAAATGTATATCAAGAAATAAAAAAGGAATGTGCATTGATTGTGTTAGAGAAGGAATCACATTTAAACTTTTAATGACATGAGAAACCAATTATGACATTTCTGAGAGAAAAATAAACGTGCATCAACTACACATTCAAGAAAATATGACAAGACTAGAGAATTTTTAGTTACTGCATCGTAAAAGCATGTAGAAAAGATGTAGCCTAGATGATATAATTTGTGTAAATAATATGGACTGTGGTTTACTAATTGGCAAAGTACTATATTTCAAAAAACGTGCTAGAAATGTGTAACTGATGAGCACTCACGTTATGGAGTTTACATCTAATCATTCTTTATTTTCAATAATATGTGTGTATAACTAGTGAGAAGTAATCAAAAATTATGATTTAACCTGATTATGATGGTGAATTTTACAAAAATGTATCTTTTGTGTGAGTAAAGTGTGCACCGAAATGACAAAAAGAGAACTAGGTGTTACACGTTCCTAATTAACGATGCATCAGTGAAACTTTCAGAGACTGCATTTCACATATGTACTAATGTTATACACCGAAAACAATATTCTTAGAAAATATTTTGAAATATATTTACGTTAGTAGATTCGAAAAGTAGTAATGTACCATACTGACACATGATGTTTGTAACCTTACTAAATAAGTTCAAGTGCTTCAGAGTTATACTAGAATTATGACGTCTTTATATTCCCTATGAATGTATGCCTAATAATTATAGATGTTTTACGTTATGTTAGCTCAAATTAATGTGGGCCTGACTGCATATGTGAAATTTCTTGACTTTCTGAATAGACTGCTCATGAGAGAATTCCTCAACATAACCAATAACGTGAAACAGTGTTTTCTTTTCTGAGTTCTCATGTACTGTACAAGATACTGTGGTATATTTTTCTGTTACAGTCCAGAACATCTGCCTGGGAAACTGTCCTTTTGAACTCACTCATATGCTCTTGCTAAAGGAGTATTTTTTGGACATTTCACACATTGGATTGCTTAAGGACTGTGTAATTGTCCCACCTATTTCTCTACATTTTGTGTCTTCTTCATGTTGCCTGACACTCATCCTATACGAACTGACCAATGAACTGAGTGGTCTGATCTGATGAGTTGATTCCAAGAGGTTTCACCCCGGAGACTTTAAGAATATAATATTGCCCGATTTAACTGACAGTTGCGCTGGCTGACTGGATTCTGACGGATGGTCTGCTGGCTATTTCCTTACTTTCGTAGTCCTGCTGAATCATGTGGCGGAGACTTTGAGGAATTTTCTTGGCAATTTTGACTTGCTCGATGCAGACTCACCTGGCTTCCTTTCCGAGCTGATGCATATGCCATATGCGCCTAGTGGTCTCTTCCTTTCTGGAAGACTACTTGAACTGGACTTGTTCATGTCCTTTCCTGAACTCTTGAGCTTTGGAATATTGTTAGAATTCAACCAAATCATCTTAGAACCTGATGCAAATTTATTGATTCATTTGCCTTTCTTTTAAAATTTGATAAATCAGACTAAAATTACCATATTGATTCAGTTATCATGTTTTCTTTCCATCCAATTGAATGTGCATTCTTAATTTGGGTTTACCAATGATCAGTAGAGATCACATTAGAGAGATCTCGGATCGGTCTGAGGCAAGATGGTGGCCGTGAGAGCGGCTGAGTGAGCTCGAGCTTCCGGAGTCCTTCCCCCCCTGTCCGACTTACCGCATAGCTGGCGGCGGTCCTTTGAGATCGGCGAGAGGCATGCGAGTCTGAGGGTGAGGCTGGCAGCTGGCCTGGAGTGTATGGCTTGAGGAGATGCTGTGGAGCGTTTGTCGGGCTCCCTGTGTGGCTGTTTGGCGGTTGCTGATCCTTGCTGGGCAGATTTCCGGCTGTACGCACTGCAGATCCAGTGCGCCTGGAGCGCTGACGAGCTCTGACGCTGTGGCAAAGACTAGAACGCTCAACGCTGTGATGCCCCCGAAGGCAGGACGGGGAAAGTCGAGATACATTGAGGCGGCTGAGAATGGGCCAGCGCGGGAGACAGAGAAGAAGAAACCAAGTTCAAATTTGGAGAAGATTCGTGTAGAGGGCGGTAAGAAGTCCGTTCCGGCTATATTTCTTGCTGGGAAGGTAAAGAAACTACTAACCCCCACACCTAAGAAAGACATGAATATGCAGACTGATGATTCTATACTAGAGAAAGAGAGCGTGGTGGGGGACAATCCCTGTGAGATAGTTAAAGAGGGGGAAAAGATGGAAAAAGAGGAGAGATGCCTCTGGAGAGTGCGGAGCTGGGGGCAATTGGAAGCAAGGCTGATAATTACGACATTGCAAAGGAGAGTGACTCAGGGGACTTTCCTTTTTACTCAATGTCGGACCCCTCGGATACTTCTGGGGATGAGATTGACGAGGTAGACATGAGTATGCAGACTAAGCAGAGGGATGGCCTCCCTAGTACTGTACGTAAGAGGGCTAACTCAGGTGTGGGTGCAGGCCTACAGACAGTGGAAAACATTGATTCCTTCCATTGGGATTATTCATTTATGGGGGAGACCGAGGACGGAATCAATGGAGTGGCTAGTGGGTACAATCTGTTCTAAAGATGATGGAGAATCCTGAGGATATCTCCCTGGCTCTTATTTATCAGAGCATAATGGCGCACAGGGAGGAAACCCGGACCGAGAGCCAGCGCACACAGGGAGCATGTCGTAAGCTCCAGAATTCAGTGTGGAGGGTGGCAAAATCATGTTCCGAGTTCGTAGAGAGGTTCAATGAAGCAGAGACACGCATCTCGAACCTAGAGGACAAACTCGCTGTACAGAAAGCTACAACAGAGACGCTACGCATAGAGAAGGATGACACCATTTGGAAAATTACGGACTTGGAAAATCACCTGCGGCGCAACAATCTCCGCGTACTGGACATTCCAGAAGGGGCGGAGGGGCAGGATGTACGGAAATTTGTGATCGAACTGTTTTCTGAGGCTTTTCCTGGGCTAACGCAATGGGATTGGGACCGGGAGGTCCAACGAGCACATAGATTCCCCTTCACACAGCGCAATAGAGTAGGCCAGAATGTTAGCAGACCAAGTAGACCAAGGGCAATCTTAATATCATTGAATAACTTCTTGGCGAGAGAGGCAGTGTATGATTTGGCGCGGCCGGACCGAAAGAAATGTGGGAAGGGATTTGAATTCTTTGTGCGACCTGATTACTGTCCCCTTACCGTTGAAAAGAGATGGCAATTGCGCCAGCTTATTACTCCATTTCGAGATAAGAATGCGCACGTTTTTCTATTGAGTCCCGCCAAACTCAAGGTTATTTATAAAGAGCAGGTGCGGTTCTTCACGACAGAGGCAGCGGCTAAGGAATATCTCCATACAATGTAAAAAGTGATAAGGGGAAGAAGCTTTAGAGTATGCGCATAATTAAATGTGTTAGAAATACATGTATAGATCAAATTCAGATTTAGATAAGAAGTGGTATTTTTGGTTCTTCACTGACCTCGTGTGACGGGGTGAGTCTATTGTTGATTTTAAGTTTGGTAGGTGGTCGGGCAGGGGGGATCCGGGGGGCTTGGCTCGTTCATCACAGAGGCCTTGTGCCTCCTAGCCTCGTTTTTTGGGGAAGGTGGGGGGAGGGCATGGCTTCAGCTGAAGCCGTGTAGGGAGGGGTGGGGGGGTGGGGGTGGGGAGGGCATGGGTAGAAAAAAAAATCCATGAAGGTGTAGGAAGATTGTTTAAGAAAGTCAATGGTTTTAGAATTGTGATCTCTGTGCTTAAATTTGCTGGGAATAGAGATGGGGGATAGACGTAAAAAATTTGCCATTAGGCTCTGCTCCTTGAATGTTTGTGGTTTGAACAGTTATAATAAGAGACAGCGGGTCTCGGCCGAATTGCGAATGCTTCAACCAGATTTGGTATGTGTTCAAGAAACCCACATTCCGTGGGGTAAAAGAAAATTATTGACGGAATTAGGGTTTACTGTATTGGTGTCTACAGAGCAATCCACTACTGTGCGAGGGGTAGCGATACTGGCTAAAAATCATATACAGGGGACCGGTAGAGTATTAGCAGATAAAGCGGGGAGGTGGGCAATTGCGGAATGTTTGATCGGTAATATGAAATGTACTATTTGTTCTATATATGGGTCAAACTTTGATGAGGCTTTAGTAATAGAAGGGCTCAATGTGGAATTAGCATTATGGCCCACACCACTGATTTTATGTGGAGATCTAAATATACATCTTGAGACAGGGCTGTTATATGATGATAGTAAATCCTATAATGGGAGGAAACCGAAGGTTTTTAAAGCACTGCAGTCTTTAGTGACAGATCATGGTCTGATAGATGCATGGGCAGCTCTGAATGGGCCGGACCCTGGGTATACTTTTTATTCATACCCGCACCAGAAGTTGGTAAGATTAGACTATTTTTTTCTATCTGGGTTACTATTGTCAGGTGCTAATATCCAGGTACATCCACGGATTTCTTCTGATCACTGCCCTCTTGTATTGAAGCTTGGTATACTTAAGACTGATAGTAGGCCTCAAACGTTTTCGTTTGATAGAAAATTGCTTCTGGATAATGAATATGTGGTGCATATGAAGGAGTGGATTGAGCAATTCTTGGCTATAAATCGTAACACGGCTCAAGTTGGGTCAGTGTGGGATGCTCTAAAGGCGGGTATAAGGGGTGAAACCCTTAGCTTTGGGCTACATAAGCAGAAGCAGATACAAGCAGCTGTACAGGAATTATGTGACAATCTGTCAGTAGCCGAAGGAAATCTTATGCAGGGGATTCAGGCTGGGCTTGATATCTCAGAAATCCAGATGCAGGTAGCCAGGTGTAAGGCTAAAATGAATTCATATTGGAGTAAAGAAATAGCTAGGAAATACTCTATCAATAGGAGCCAAAGCTATGAATATGGGGAGTCAACTGGACGCTGCTTGGCGCAAAGATTGCGATCAAAAGAGGCGGCCCAAAGAATCGGGCCAGTAGTAGATACCCGGGGGAATTTGGCAGATACGGGTGAGGAGATATTAAAGGTGTTCCACGGTTATTACGAGGCACTCTATACTGGGGATCCCTCTGATGCACAGGCCAGGGAAAAGCTGTTGCAGGGCCTTAATTGTAAAAAAGTAGACCCGCTAGATGCAGAAAGACTTGAGGAACCTATCACGATGGAAGAACTAGAAAGAACTATTAATAGCCTAGCTTCCGGCAAAGCAGCAGGGCCCGACAAGCTTCCGTTGGAAATATATAAAACCTTTTTTAGTGAAATTAAAACCGATATGCATACCACTTTTTTACAGGCACAAACAGGAGCCGCCCCTTTGACTTGGGATGAGGCTAACATAATAGTTTTTAAAAAGAAAGACAAACCTGCCGAACAACCAGGCTTGTATCGCCCAATATCATTATTAAATACAGATGGCAAAGTCTATGCCAAAATACTCGCGACCCGGTTAGCTGATGTAATTACCCCGTTAGTGTCAACTCGGCAACATGGGTTTATACCTAAGAGGGGAACGACTAATCATATTAACCGGGTGGTAACCTTGTTGGATATTGCTAATACTATGGGGAATAAATTCAGTTTGATTTTATTGGACGCCGAAAAAGCGTTTGACCAGGTCACGTGGGAATTTTTATGGGCAGTATTACGACAGGCAGGCTTGCAGTCAAACTTTCTTTTAGCCATTCAAGTTTTATATAGATGCCCGACTGCTAAGATATGCATTATGGGTCTTGAGTCAGATCTGGTATATATAACACGAGGTACAAGACAGGGGTGCCCTTGTTCGCCTTTGCTATTTTCATTATATATTAATCCTTTTTTAATGATGTTGGAGCAAAGTGCAGGAATAGAACCGGTAATTTGGAAGCAAGAGCAGTACCGAGTCTTTGCATATGCTGACGATGTGGCAGTAGTTACGACTAACCCTGAGGGAGCTATCTCCAAGATAGAACAACTAGCATTAGAATTTGGAGTCACGTCAGGATATAAGCTGAATGTGTCTAAGACACAAATTCTGTGTCTAAATCAAACCGGCTTCAATGATCGAAGGGTGCTAAATGAGGTATCATACTTAGGGGTTATAATAAGGACATGTTTAAAGGCACTGGTTGAGGTCAATTGGTGCAATATTTATACTTCGGTACGGAAGCAGTTAGATCGGTGTGAATGTTTACATCTGACACTTGTGGGACGGTGTAATGTTCTTAAAATGCTAATTTTACCCAAAGTTTTATATTTTTTTAGATCCGTGCCGCTAGAAATTTCTTGTGCTCAACTGGCTGTATTACAATCGATATGTGCTAGGTTTTTATGGGTACAAGGGAAACCCCGAAGAGCAATGCGCTATATGATCTTACCGCGGGAGAAAGGAGGATGGGCAGTGCCTGATTTTACTTTATATTATCTGGTTTGTATGTTGCAGCGTATGAACACTTTATTAACAGGAGTAGAACCATTTAGTATAGCTGAGGCACCCTCGATATATCAAATGTTACTGGGTAGCAATGCGAAAAATCGGCTGTTTGTAAGCCTGGAGCCCAGCTACTATAAAAAAACCAGGTTCAAGGTTTTAAATGCTGCCTATAAGGTGTGGAAAGTGGTGCGAAAGTGTTACAGAATTGAGAGGGTCACTCAGTATACCCCGTTTGATGCTACCAATCTTTTGCCTACGATATTTTGGGACAGGACCATAAACCGATGTGGGACAAAAGGTATTCAATGCATTGGGGATTTATATGATAATGGGGGCCTGATGTCCTTTGAGATGTTGGCCGAGAAATGCAACCTCCCTAAAAACGAATTTTTTTAATATCTGCAAATCCGTGATTACCTATGTAAGAGCCAATGGAAGATTGCTTTAAATCCTGTAGTTGAAGCTGTAAAGAGAAATACACGCATCGGTCCGTTATATAATATATTGTTAGAGATCAAGGGTGAGGATTTAGAAAGACATAACATCAAGTGGGACGATAGGCTTGGGTGTCTAGGTACACGGGTGGAATATTCTATTGATCTGGCGGTGAGGTTATTGAGGTCTGCTAATCTACGCGCACAACATTATAAGACCATTTTTAATCTCTACTACACCCCAGCTAGGCTGGTAAAATGGGGTGGAGTTAATGACGGCAAATGTTTTCGCTGTGGAGCTGATGATGCGGATATTGTGCATATTTTCTTTTCATGTAGACACTTAAGCAAACTCTGGGAGCACTTAGAAGAGTTTTTAGCGGAACTGCTTGGAGGTCCAATAAAATTAACTGCATCTCACGTGTTGCTGGGAGTTGAGGAGGGTGATGGGTGTGACCAGCTCGTATACAGGTATCGATATTTGATCTTTGTGGCCATGGCTATAGCTAGGTTATGTATTGCCTCAATGTGGCTTCATAAAGATGCCCTGACGTTTGAACTATGGAGGACTAGATTTTTTAACATTTTTAACCTAGAATATAGCTTATATGCTTTAAAGGGGGCTCGAAAGAGGAAACTAGGCCAGGAAATTTGGGGGGCGATGATCGCTTTTATGGATGGGTGATGTCCTGTAAATTAAGTATGTGCCCTTTTTTTTTTTTTTTTAAGGATTTATGATATGCTGTGTATGTAGCACTTTGCACTTTTGGGCAAAAGCAATATTTGATATAATTTGCACAATGCACCTGCACTTTAGAGTTGCTGTAATGGTGGATAGACTATGAATATCGAACATATTAATCATTATGTTCGCTGTGTAATCAATTTTTGCCTTTTAAAGATCATGTAGATGTGTGTTTCTCTTATCCTTATTTTATACCATTGATTATTGTTGTTGTAATGTATTAACTGTATTGTAATTTTAACCTTCATGGATTAATAATAAAAAAAAAAATTTAAAAAAAAGAGAGATCTCGGATCATCAAATACTAATGCTATTATTCTGTATAGCTTTAACTGAGTTCTCGGTGTGTATGATTTTGGCTCGCCTAAGTTTCTTTAGGAGATTTGGGCTTGCAGTTATAATCCTATATCTTTATAGCATTGTTCTGAGAGTAATTTACATGAGTATGATTTCTAGTTTGTAGTCAAGATATCTAATTCCTGGTCCTTATTGGATGACTGTTGGGACCCTTTATATTCGACCCCTCTTGGCACAATACAAGGTCCATCGGAGGACCAAGAGAGTGATAGAGATAAAAGACTAATAATAATAAGAAAGAATTATGGGCCCAGCAGCGCTACAGCAGTAATTCTGGTAGCGAGTCGGTGGTTTCCTGACCGATGAAGTTAGGAAATAAGGGGGAATCTCTACTGAGACCGTGATTAAAATTAGACCAAAGCCAAAGCTCTATGTTCAGGTGAAGATGACAAAGTGCCAGTTTGGAGGAGTAAGACGAAGAAAATGAGACAGTGGTGTGAGATTTAATAGGGTTGTGCTTTGCTATTGCTTAAAGCTTAGATTGAGGTAATATGGCTGTTTGTGGTTATGCACAGTACTTAGAGCTTATGTTTGAGTGACGCAATTTGTGCAGTAAAGTAGAAGTTGTTATCGGGTCCGAAATGGCCTAAGATCCCGGGATATACACCTACGGGTGGTCTCAGTTTGGCATATAATGAGTAAGACTGTCTTCTGTGGTCTTGAAGGTACTCTGCATGAGACGTTGTCAGCAGTACCACTAAGTGAAGGGAACTTTCCATTAGTACTGTTGAGGAATCACAATCATTACAATTGTTCTCATTGCACGGGGAACAGCTGTAACGATTAGAGTGAGGTGGCGCTAGTCGAGATTTCACCTAGAGTGTGTTTTAGATAGAGGTAGATTGGGGTGTTTATTGAATTTTTCGAGTAAATAGAATCTATACTTTCTTTTAGTGGAGTAGACAGGGGTTTTTGAAATGCGTGCATTTTGCAAATATTGCTTAGAAGAGAATGTGCACAGAGAATTGTGAAGGAAGGGTAGTCGCTGCAAGGAGTGAGGTGACATCACAGGGTTCTGCACTGGTATTGGTCGCATGGTGTAACACCGCTGTGTGATAGGTTGACAACATCATAGAGTGGTGCACTGATATTGGTTGGTTGGGACTAAACAAGTAAGTGTATATTAGAGTTATCAAGTCAATTATGTGTGAAAGACAATATTAGATTTTGAGAAAAATGAAGATTTTGAAAAACTTAAAGTATTTGATGCAGGGAGATGTGCCCGTGCCCACTAGAGAAGGGGTACCGATACCACCTGACGGCACACTATTTATATACATGAGACAGGAGAGAGGGTATCACACGAGCACATGGCTTTAGAACTGGATGAAAAACACTGAGAAGGAAAGACTTTTAGCTTTCCCAAATTATGGAACATTTAATGTTTGAATTCTTAAAAATTTGCAAAGGCATCGGTATGAAATCAAACCAACTCCGAGACCCATGCAATTTGAAGCCCTTAGCGAATGGGAACACATAGCTCATCAGAAGGAGAAACAAAAATTTAAGGAAAGATGCAAAAACACTTTAAATCGATATGTTGAGGCTAGATGGGATGCACAGCAGAAAGCTTGAAGAACAGATATAGCTGAGGAAACTTGTATGTATCCTGTATTAGTTACGGAGAAATAAAAAAGACGTGTAAGGAAAAGAAAAAACATTGAGGATTCCAAGACACTGACACTGACTGATAACAGTGAGGATGAGATTGATGACAAATTCTAAAATGAAATATTGTTAAATCATTCACCACCCAATAATAAGGATCAACCCCAGAGTTTAGCAAATTCCTATGGTGGGAAAATTCCTAACGCACCTGTCATGCTGATGAGTCTGGATCCACAAAATCCTTTCTTACCTGTAAATGATATTGCAGGGAGATCTGGAACAAATAATCAGACTATGTTGAATGCTCCAGAGGCCCTGACTGTCCCTGTAACTATAGGTCCTGTAGGTCTGTTATACCAATGTGGGAATAGGGGACAAAAAACACATACGTTGGCTGTCCCTACTGGGATGAGTAGCTCAGTTCTTACTTCTACAGACACGAGATCAGGACAAACAAATTAAGAGCCATTAATTCCAACTTCAGCTACTGTTCCTGGTGGAAAGAAAGCTGGTTTGAATGCAAATTCGGCTCATCAAACCACTTCAAGTGGGAGATCTGGACAAGCCTCGACTTCATATGTACCTGGAAATGGTGTGGAAACCCCACAAAGGGTAAACCGAAACATAGCAGGAAGAACTCTTCAGGTGGGATCACCAGATTCTGATGTGTCCCGGCTTTTACCATCAACTCCCAATTAAGGTGAAGAAGGGCGGAGCAAAGATTTGCTTGGGAATACACCAGAAAGACAGATAGGCCCTACACCCAAGGAACTTTACGATTGGATCAGAGACATAGCTCCTTCTATATACAATAGGGGTGCAGGAGCCCAAGGAACTACAGTTTAAAAAAATAGTAAGGACAAGAATCTTGATGTAGCAAGCCTCAAGGTGGAACTAGAAGAAATGATAATGGGAACTATAAGTCCCGCTATGATAGCTGCTCATCAGGGCAACAAACTACTGTTTGTGTGCAAGGACATTACCAGACATGCTCGGAACATACATGAGAAGTTGTCTGAATTAGTACCGAAGTATAGGGTGGACACACAAAAATCAAAGACATTACATAAATCATACAGGATAGACTTTAGTGACAGAGACATGGAAAACATGAGACCTCCTGGAATGAGATTACAAATTAAGGAGTTACTAACTACACTTAGGAAATGGGGAGAGTTGGAAAAGTGGGAAGGAAGATGGGCTAAAAAGATGGACGCAAAGAGAGTTACAATTCAAATGTTCCCAGTCATTGACGATGATGGAGGTGAAGGAGTAAAGATACTCCCCATGAGAGAGGTACCTGGAGGAGGGTATGTACATGTTCCATGGACAAGACCAGATATATTATCTTTTACAAATGATTTCCAGAGATTGAGACAAAATCCAGTTGAATGGTACAAACAAGTTGAGAGATTTGTGAAGATTTCGAGGGTTTTGTTGAAGGATTTGGGTACTCAGTTTGACATCATAGTTCCAAATGATTTGTGGGCAGAATGTAACATTTCTATTGATTGGCCTGAGACTGAACCAGCTAGACATCATGTACTGGTGAACCATCACCTGAGGTAATGAAGAAATATAATCAAGCCATTTTGTATTTGAAATGGAAGATCTCTCCTAAAGAGATCGATTGGGTAAAGATTGACAGGACAACACAGGAGTTGAAAGAGACTGTGCATGCCTATTATGAACGGTTGTTGCAGGCATTTTAACAACACTGCGGGCTGGAGAATGTGTCAGGGAAGGATATGGCACATTTTGTCTATCGGATTGTGTATGGGTTGAGACCTAAAATCAACAGCCTGATCTAGCAGCATATGATTTGCTGGTGAGGCAAGCCTATAGACAAAATTCTCCGATATGCCAAGTACTGTGGAGATGAACTTGAGATCAAGTTTAAGAAGCTCAAGGAGAAGCTGATGATAGATAAAAACAAGCTGCTTAAAAGGGCTACAGTGGTGCTTATGGTGATTTCACAAATATGGTACAGGGAGATTGTCAGTCAAATTCTTGGATGCAAGGTGTAGGTGGAGGGCAACAGCAGGGTATGTAGCCACATGGTAGAGGTAGAGGCGTTTCAATCGACATGATGAAAAACACTAATCTGTGTCACATTTGTGGCAAATTTGGGCATTGAAAGCGCGAGTGTCGATTTAATCCTCTTAATCAGTTAAATGGACAGGTTCAACAGGTTGGGAATGCACAGTTAGAAGGAGGTAACATGATTCTGAGTCAGCGGACTCTTGGCAGAAAAATCTAAATCCAAACATGCCCCAAGCCCTGATGCCTTAAGTAAATGGTCAGGTTCAGAAATATAATTCAAGCAAAGGATTTCACACAAATGCTCAAGTCGATCCAAATAAGAATGTGCCCAACAATATTTGATTCAGATTGATGACACTGATTCAGGCATGTCCCAATGACGGTGCTTGAGGGGGGAGGAGGAATGCGTGCTTGGCACATCCTTAGAGGTAGACCAGAGTGGTCCCTACGTGGATGGCAAGGTAAATGGGGCCCCTATCTCATTCCTTGTTGACACTGGTGCTACCCATTCCACTGTGAGAACAGCGGGATTTCCAAACCTACTCCTCTCGGGAGAAAGAATCCAAGTCGTGGGAGTTTCAAATCGATTAATGTCCAACCTAGTAACAAAACCTATACCAGCTCAAATTGGGTCCTTTGAGGTAAGTGATTCAAGCCCAGTAAATTTGTTAGGGCGAGGCTTGCTGTGCAAGCTCAACTGCTCAATTTACAGCACACCAAAAGGAATTGAGTTCCATACAAATTATGAGGACATTGATTTTAAATTGACTAAACCAAATTCTTAAGTTGAAGGACCATTTCCTATGCTAACTAGTGATGATTTACCTCTGGAACTGAGCGATACTGTGTCACCGGACAAAACGTATTTTACAGGAAAAGAAATTGGCCTGAAGCAGATCATGATTACTTAGAAGTGACTGAATTGTGCACAAAACCAAGGCTGGATATTTTAGTTACTCCATTGCCCGAATCTGATCATGTGTTGTTTGTTAGTGGATCTTGTCTGCGTGAATCGGAAAGAAATCTGAAAGCTGCTCATGCTGTGTTCAGTTGAAGGCGTGATTGAAGCTTTCTGGTTGCAGGGTGTATACTCTGCCCAGGTAGCCGTGTTAGTTGCCTTGACACAAGCCTGTAATTTATCTGACAAATTGCGAGTTACCATCTTCACCGACAGTCAGCATGGATTTGGCATTGTACATGACTTTGTACATGACTTCGGGCAGTTATGTTCGCAGCGTGGGTTCATGACATCGTCAGGATCCCCCATTCAAATTGGGGAAAGCGTGAGGAACCTTATTCTGTCATTACAACTGCCTACCTAGATTGCTGTGGTGAAGTGTGCTGCCCATCAGCAGGGAAATCATTATGTCACAGTCGGCAACCATTCTGTGGACAAGACTGAGCGCTATTGTGCTCTAAATTTTTACACCTTTGAGAGAACACTGATGTCACTGATTGTAGACTGTTGTTGTCAACTGTAGGGACCTGAGAGGAAGTGAAGGCTTTGCAGGATGAACTACCAGATGTAGAGAGACAGGGATGGGTAAGAGCAGGTTGTACCAAGAGACAGGAAGATGAGGTCTGGATATACACAGATGGGAGACCAGTACTACAGGATAGTTTGCATGCCACTATCATGATCCTGCACACATTGCGAGGGATGCTGTAATGCGTCTCTTGTGCCAGACATGGTTTAACCCCCGATTCAGAGCTGTAGTGGAAGCATTGTGTCATCGGTGCAAGGTGTGTCAACAACAAAATGAAGGAATAAGGACACCATTTACAATGATCCATGTAAGAATATCTGGAGGACCACTTAACAGGATGCAGCTCAATTTCATTGAGATGTCTCCTTGTAAAGGTCTGAGATACATTCTTGTAATTGTCTGCATTTTCTCCCAGAGTATAGAGGCTTACCCCACATGACGAATTGACACTTTGACTGTGGCCAAGCTGTTATTGAGGGAGCTCATACTGCGTTTTGGATTTCCGACTTCTTTGTAATCAGACCAAGGGACACATTTCAATAATGAGGTCCTAAAGATGTTATGTGCAGTGTTAGTACAGAAAGTGTTAATATAGACAGTGAGGAGGGAGACTCCGAGAAAGTGCCACTGAAAAACCTCACCTGTACCCACACAGAAATGTAAGTGATTAGACAGGAGTGTGTGCCCAATGTTTCAAGTTAATTAATTACAGTAGACGAGCTCAGAGAGAGAACAGAAGCAACCATTTGATACATGCTGACGGTAGCCAGTAATCAATAAAACAAACAAGTGCTCTATGCCTACGATTGTGTGCTGATGTCCAGAACCGTTGTGGGCTTGCAAATACTTTTAAATAGATTCAATGATTTTATGTGTGAACTAGGCTTAAAGACCAATACAGCTAAGTCTCATGTTATCGTGGTCGGATCACCCCCTCCCCTTTAAAGTCCTGTTTTAGTAATAATGACAAGCTGCTCTTTGTCTTAACCTTGTACTATTTAGGCATTCCTTTCAATCAGAGAGGCACCCGGCATCACCTTATTGAGGCTAGGTAAAGGTGTTTTGATCAAAATTTGGAAGCACTATTTAGGTTTGTGAGGAAATCTAAACCAATTGACGCATTAATTAATATTTATAAGGCACGCTCTTGTTCAGTTATTTTGTACGGGGCGGGAGTCTGGGGTTTTTGCAATTCTTCACGCTTACAGATAAAAGAAAATTATTTTCTTAGATGATTGCTAGACGTTCCTACTAGTATGCCGATTATATTATGCCACATGGAATTAGGTTTGAACCCTTTAATTAATCTCATATAAATTGCCCCAATTATGTTTTGGCACTCATTATGGACAAAAGACAAGCCTGCACTTAATCATGCAATAATAATGGATTGTATGAATCTCGATCATATGCAGAAAATACCTTGGCTCAGTTAAGTTAAAAAACAGCTTGAAGCAGTAGGGAGAGAGGATTGTTTTTGTAAACCACGACTCACTACAAAAGTCCCGAATTCTCAGCTGAAGCAGGAACTTCTATGTATGGTAAGGGAGAACAGGGATCGTATGGAGTCAGGAAAGAAGAAAGTAGTGGAATATTTGCCTCTGGTTTGCACTGAACATCTAGAGCCCTATCTACTCTTTTCTTTTTGTCACTCCAAAAGGTTTTATCTTATTAGATTTAGGTTCAGTATTGCACATTTGTTGGCCTCTTATCCCGGCAAAGCAAGTTGTGACTTCGATGTTGATCCCTGTCCATGTGATTCTAAGTCATCTCAGTGTATGTAGCAGTATATGTGGAGGCCTGACCATAGATGCAGAGGCCTGACCGTAAGGGCAAGAGAGGAAGCAAGACGCAAGGACGCAAGGGCGTGGTCCAGCAGTGGCGAGGTTGAACTTGGTGAGCTTCTCTTCTTCCCGCTCCCCCGGTCTTCTCATAAGATTTTGCTGGGCTCTGAAGACCTGTGCACTGTGGCGGCAGCCACCCGCTACCGCTACCATGCGGCATCTGCTGCTTGCCTTCCGTGTACAATTTATGCAGTTCACGGCGAGTGCGACCACCGGGCTGGGCTGTAGGAAGTATGCGGAGACTGCCCGACTAGGTTTGGGTGCAGTCTGCAGCCGCCTGGGGCCCCCCACTCACCAGGTGACAGGTTGATAGCGGAGTCGTGGCCCCATAGGGTTGGAGGAGGAGCAGGGAAGCCCCAACCATAAACCATCAATTGCCCTGCATCTCGACATCTTCGGCGTCCCTTGCAGCCCCCGTGAGGCCCGTAAGGCCATGGTAGAAGCCAAGGATGAGACTGTTGCTATTTAATTAATTAATTAATTAACTCCAGTTCCCCCACCCGCGGAGGCAGCCCGGTGTGGCGGAGGCCGGGTGCGGCTTGCGGCTTGGGGGTTAGCAGCAGTAGCAGGGGGCAGGCGGTGTGGTGAGGGGCCTGCCTGCCCTCCGTTTGGCATTATGAAGGCTGTAATCTGCACCCACGGTGCCCCCGGGAGAGAGAAGATGTGGGCCTGACCGTGGTCAGATAAAGCGGCCTGGCAGCGGTTTGATAGCAAAGTATTGAAGGTGAGAAGGAGGGGAGAGGGGGCTCAAAAGTAAAGCGGCATCCTTTACGCCCTCTGCTCTCAGTGAGATCTACCACTCCCCTAGCCTGGCCAGATCAGCTCACAGCCCATTGATCCCCTTTCTCAGCTATAATAGTATCGGGGGGTCCTATGGGAGGGTCCTAAACATCATTCAAGCGGCTTCAGTAGTACTGTTGGGGGTCAAAAGCCATCAGACAATCGGTGACAAGTTGGACTCAGTAGCCTAGCAGTCCAGTGGTCCAGAGTCGTGACAAGCACTGTGAACGCACTGCAAATATAGCTATGAGGTCAGGTCGTCTGCGTGGGACAATGCATCAATTACAAATAAAGCAATGGAAGAAGCGATTGGGCAAAAATGGAGCCGGAGCATTATGTAGTGGTCCACGTACCCCAATAGGAGAAATAGTTAATTCAACAATATCATCTCCGACCCTCTCTGTAAATGTCTTTGTGGGTCAATTCTCAGAAATTCTCAATGTGGTTTGCCAGCCAACCATCGCAGGATATTTCAAAACTTTTTGAAAGTATCAGGAAAGGTACCAGGGAAAGTAATTCAGATCCTGGAGTGCAAATAATAATGGACAAAGTTAAAACAATGCAAGATTTAAGTCGTATAAAATTGGACGCAACAAAAATCAATGACGCAACTTTCCCAGGGAAAGAAGAAGTGAGAAATAAGCCCACAATAGCTGGTAAGAGTCCCTGCAAATTATCTAAAGTCCACAATGTGACCTCTATTCTGGAGATGGGCCCTTGCACAGTGGTGGTAAAAGTGCAGGTACATGCCCCCAGTACGCCAATAGAAGTGATTCAGCCAAGAAATGTATCTAGTGGACCTGTGAATGGAACAAGAATTGCCCTCAATATATCCATCGGACCGGCAAAAAAGTCAGTGACAGATAACAATGTAGATATAATTTACAGAATGGAACAGGATCCCAGCTCAAATATGAACAAACCAGTGATTAATTTATGATCTGGCATTGATCCAAATACAAGTGATGAGGTATTTTTGTCATCTCCTACACGCCCACCCAAATTTGCCTTGTCAAACGTTTAAAAAGTTGAAGGATGCCAAAATATGATACCTGAAGCTTTTTCAAGCCCTAATGATTATAAGAGCAAAACTGAAATAGATCCATGCAGTCCAATTTCGGAAACAGGAATTATTATTCATGACCTTAAACCGACTTTGAACCTGGAGTTAATAGATATTGAGAGTGCACCCACTATAAATGGACAAAGTAAGGCAGAGCAAGCTGACTCTATGAACAATCCCCTTAATTCAGCTGGCCTGTCATTATTAGCTAAATATTATGAAAATTTCTTGGTAGGAGCATGAGTAATAGAGGATCCAACAGAGCCCCAAACAGGAGTATGCAGTTGTCTGCTTAATATCATGGATGCTATAACTAATGCTCTTAACTATCACTCAGCTAAATTGGATAACCAGGTGGATTTACTAAACACGCTAGCCCTCTATGTTGCCGGGATCAGCTCTAAGGGGCATATCAACAAGGCCCCGCGATAATTATCGCTCAGTGCACTTAGCGCGAGTATAATTATCGCCGGCTATCGCTGGATAATATCGCAGAGATAGCGCGTTATCATCAACGCCTATCTGCAAAGCGATAAAATATCCAGCGATAGCGGCGAAATGCTGCAATATCGCTGGTAATCCAGCGATAAAATGTCAGCGATAGGGAATCCCTTGCTAATAAGCCATGGTGGATTTAGCATGACAATCCACCCCCCATAGGGCAATATGGCTAAGTCAGAAATTAACCTGGCGTTAGAAACCAGCGTTAATTGGGTCTTTGCGCGACTTTCATAGTCGCAACGCGGGTATGGGGCATCCTTGATGATAGCGCGAAGCTGCGTTATCGATGTTTTGCCATGTAGTGAATGTGAGGAACGCCTACCTTGCATCTCATTAGCGATGAGATGCAAGGCGTTAGTGAAATGGGTGATGACACAAGGTAACACACGCTAAAGCCTGTTAGCGTGTCCTTGTTAATACCGTGTTAGAATTATCGCCGCTTTACGGCCGAAAACGGCCGCTAAAGCGGCGATAATTGTCTTGATGATATGCCCCTAAGTTACTTAATTTAACAGACAGAGGGGCCGATTCCGATTCGGGCCGGAAAACGTACCGACCGACTCGGTCCGGGAATAAAGTCCGACCGACACGTACCGGCGCCGTACGACCCTGGTAGTACGATGAAATGCATGTGAAATCAGACCGACTCGAACAGAATACAAAACGACCGACCGAGCCGGACGGAAACAAGCCATCCGGCCGGGAAATCACGCGAAACGAACCGACCGACACGCACCTGGATTGAACCCGAACGAAACGTACCCGCGAACTCCGACCCGCGTAGTACAATGCTGTGCGTGCAAAACACGACCGACTCGCCCGGAGCACAAGCCGTACGACCGACATGCATACAAAACCCAGCCGAAGCAACCCAATACTACGCGACCGACTCGTACGCCGCATATGAAACCTAGCTGACACACAGCGGGAACGAGTCGGACAAGATCACTCCAGACAACTGCAGCGTCCTACTCGGACACAAGAACGACTCCTACATGCACCAAAAACACCAAGGAAAAATTAGAAAAAAACGGGCCAAACAAGCAACCACAAAGCCAATAAATACAGGGAGGAAAAAAAAATGGAACAAGGACACACCTCCAACTCCACCTACATAAAGGCCACAAATCCCTACCATGATCCTTTGCAAATTCCACTGACCTGCCAGCACACAACACCATCACACGGCAACCACAGACACACTCACAGCTCATACATCACACAAGCCACACACCATTACCACACCTACAAATAGCACCCTCACACACACCCAGCTAAACCTACACTCACACCCCCCACTTGCACACACACACATCAATCACCACCACCACCCATCACCATGCCCCCAAAGAAGAACCATAAGTTCCTAGATAGTGAATTGGAAGTCCTGGTAGACGAGATCCTGAGGGTAGAGCCACAGTTGTTTGGTACATTGGTACAACAGACCCCCATGTCGCAGAAAACCAAGATGTGGGCGAGGATTGTCAACAGGGTGAACGCACAATCACCATGTTTGCGCACAAAGGAAGACATCCAGAACAGGTGGTATGATGTGCGCAGGAGGGTCCGGGACCTACTCAAAAAGGACTACCTCCTCAGCCAGCACACCGGCAGTGGCCCTCCTGCAAAACCAGTATACCTCAGGCCCTGGGAGGAGAAGGTGCGGGCCATCCTACCACCAGTGAGCGTATACGGACTAACAGACATCCCAGAGCCTGGTGAGTACACAACTAATATACACAATATGGTGTGACAACACACACACATCACAGTCATGCACCCTCAGCAAATACACAGCAACCAAAAGATATTCATCCCAAGATGTGAATGCTAGTCAGACAAACACAATACCTCCCATCTCATAGTGATATGTAACTGTGTCATGACATGTACAAACCTAACAACAAATACAGCAAGGCAGTGGCACAAATAGAACCAACAAACACTCCCAGATATTTAAACACCACTAGAACACCACCTCACAGGGAAGCTCACTGAAAGGAAGGAAGTCTGTGTATGCTGGTCAAGTCAGTGTAGCCAATAGCATGATGGGAGTGGTAGTCATAGATATTGGTCACACCCACAATTGGCCCATCAACACCACTCTGAACCATGCTCACATCACAGGGAGTGGAAAAGGACTCACAAGATGGCTGACACTGGGTACTGCTGGGGGGAGCACAAGGCCCTGCTGGGAACTGTGCAACAACCAACAGCAGGACACCACTGACTGACATCCTGAAAGACAACTTGCACTCCCTGCAATGGAAGCACGTACCATGGTGGGATATCTGGCTGGGTGGGAAGGAGGACTCACAGCACTGACCATAGGTACAAGCACCTCCACTCACACACACCCTCAACACTAACTCCACATAACCCACCTGGGAGAATGAAATGCCTCACATACTAACTGAAGATCCCACAAAGAACCACCACCCTGGGTCATGCTGTGTGAAGCACAGGGACACTCTTGGGACTTGTAGCCAAACAACTGCCAGGACAACACTCCCAGCCATCCTGTCAGCACAGGCACCCCACCCCACAGGGAAGCAGAGTCAAAAGGAAGGAAGGATGGGCATGCGGGAAGGGTGGAGGCAATAGCATGATGGGAGTGGTAGTCACAGATCAACATCTCACACCCACATGGCCCAGCAAGTTAGCACTGAAGCATGCACACCTCACAGGGAGTCAAAAGCCACTTCAAAGATGTCTGACACGGGCCACAGCTGTGGGGAGCACAAGGCCCTGCTGGGAACTGGGCACCAACAAACAACAGGACCACACTGCCAGCCATCTTGCCATTGCTGTCACACTCACACACAGTGAAGTCCACTCAAAAGGAAGGAAGTATGTGCATGCTGGGAAGGGGGGTGTAGGCAATAGCATGATGGGAGTGGTAGTCACAGATGCTGGTCAGCCTCACAATTGGCCCATCAACACCACCCTGAACCATGCTCACATCACAGGGAATGGAAAAGGACTTACAAGATGGCTGACACTGGGTACTGCTGGGGGGAGCACAAGGCCCTGCTGGGAACTGTGCAACAACCAACAGCAGAACACCACTGACTGACATCCTGAAAGACAACTTGCACTCCCTGCAATGGAAGCACGCTTCATGGTGGGATAACTGGGCTGGGGGAGAAGGAGGCCCGGATGGCAAGCAAATACCACCAATGCTGGTCATGCACACACCTCAACATTCACATTGACATGCCACAGGTTGGCAGGACAATGTGCTACACCAATATCACTCTCTGACTGTCACAATTTAGGAGAATGCAATGTCCAGGCCCACATCCAGAGGTACAGTCACAACTGTCAGGTGTTTGAACAATTGATGCCAGTAGAAACATAACATACAATCTGTGTCTCTCCCCAAAACAGGTGATGATGGGGACACAGCAGCAGACGAGGAGGAATCCCTGTCCCAGGCCCCAGGGAACACTGAGCTCACTGGTGTGGATCAGCCTCTGCACTCCTCGGATGGCGAAGAACCAGCTGGACCCTCTGGTGTGAGTCATCATGCAGCACCAGCAGGACCAACATCTGCACCCCCTGCACCCACCCCTCCAACAACTGCCAACACACAGGCCACCCCTGCCAACACGGACAGACCAAGGACCACAGATGACAACAGCGCAGGGACCCAGACCCAAACTGGAGCTGGTGACAACGAGCCCAGGAACAACACCCAAGTGGGCCCACAGTCACCTGTGTGTGCCACCGCAGGTCCTGCATGTGTCGCCAAGGGTGGTGGGAGGGGTGGTAGACATAGGTCGCTCTTTGCAGAGGGGTCTGTACTGCATGATGACCCACAACTGGCACGCATTGCGGATGCGTACCAGACTAGCACCGGAGAGGTCAGCCAGGTAGTGGGGATCCTCAAGGACATGCAACAGCAGCAGGCTGCCCATCATGCCCGCTTGGACTCCCACATGTCCCTTGTCGAGACACACATGTCACGTGTCGAGACACACATGTCTGGCATGGAGTCCAAGTGGGACACATTGGAACAACTGACAGTGGTGCATAGGGACATACTGACATGCCTCCGCCAGATCAGCACCAACATGGCCACACCTCCCTGTGTGCCCACAACATCTGCTGCTGAAACAACTGCAAATGCCACAGGGAAGGAGGAGGACTCTGGCAGAGAGTCCCCTGCACCGCCGCAGCCTGCACCTGAGGGTCCCCCCCCCCAAGAAGAGGGGCCGTCCGAGGAGGCCAAACTGTGAGGCCGATGGCCATCTACATCCCCCAGGAAGCCAACACCTGTTCTGGAACTTTTCCTCTTTGTGCAAACTGCACGCCCTGTCGAAGCCAACCCAACTCTCCCACATGACATGGGGAGATCTAGTTGGCCAAATTCATCAGATGACTGTGGACTTTACTCTGGACATCTCAGCTACCAAGACTTCCAAATCACATGGGAACTTTGGATTCCAATTTCTATGTACAGCACCCACCATCCTGTGCACCATTCTCACACCTGTATGTAAATAAACTCACCAATACACCATATCTGCCTCTGTTGTGATTCCAACGTGCACTCTGTCATGGAGATGGTGATCAGAAAAATGACACTGTGCATGCTAACTGCTACAGCAAGTCCAACACCGTCATGTCAGTCATGGCGACGTGACACATATGAGGGAGACACACCACTAAGGCCACACAACACATACACACCAGGGCCATCAGACTCATCACCTATACTGATGTTGCAACTAAATACAGTGGAATGCACAGACACGCCACCTATTCACAGTCTGTCAACTAGACTACAGGTGCAGTAAGCAAATGTCAGTCAGATGTGTGACCACAGACAACGCACATCCCAAAGTGAAGCACAGGTTTATTACACATTTGCAACATGTTGTTTCCACTACAAATGCTAGCTAATCCAACCTGGCTGTGGCCACAAAGTCAAAAAGTGCAGAAGATAGAAAGTCCAGGGGTGTGTGGCACATCACCTGTAGGGAAACGACTGCTTCCACCTTGCAAGTTGATTCATGGATTCGTGGGATCCAAGTTGCTCAAACAACTCCGGCAGCACCCTGTGAAGGACAGACATGACACACAGTCAAAACCACTGAAGAACAGCACAGAACGGCAATACTCATGTCTAATACATGTCACGAGATAACTACACAAAACCAAGTTAGCATGTCAACACTGTTGGGCAGTACAGAACACCTGCAAGGACACATCGCTGCACGCATCCAGTCAAGTAGCACATGGCCACACTCAAACAGCAACAGAGCACCACACACACATATCATGCAAACTCAAATCATTGACATTACAACCCTCTGGAGACTCACATTCAGCTGAAGAAGTTGGTGATGAGCTGTGTGCGGACATCACCATCATCATCATCATCATCTTCACTGGCATCGTGACCCAGGCCAGGATCTTCCACAGGTGGCGGACGTTGGTCATCGTCATCCCGGATGAGAGGCAACTCCTTCCGCACTGCCAGGTTGTGCAGCATGCAGCAGACGATGACAATCTTGCACACCTTTGCTGGGGCATATGGGAGGGCCCCTCCTGTCTTGTCCAGGCAGCAGAAGTGGCTCTTCAGGAGACCAAAGGTCCGCTCAATCACCCTCCTCGTCCGACCATGTGCCTCATTGTAGCGCATCTGGGCTGGTGTCACAGGGTTCCTGAGGGGTGTCAGCAACCACGGCATGTTGGGGTATCCCGAGTCACCTACAGACAGACAATTGCACATTAGCCGATTTGAAAATGTGTGCGGAAAACAACATAGCAGAACACACACAATGGTACAAAGCCAGTACACACCAACAAGCCAGGCACGCTGGTTTGGCATCTGTGACATCATCCTCGGGATGCGACTACTCCTCATCACGTAGGCATCGTGTGCCGAACCGGGGAAACGGGCACACACATGTGTGATGGTCATATCTGCAAGACATACCACCAGAGCATTGATCGAATGGTAATGTTTACGGTTCCGGTATGCCTGCTCATGTGCCTGTGGTGGTATCAAAGCCACATGTGTCCCATCAATGGAGCCAATTACATGTGGCATCCTCCCCAGGGCATAGAAGTCACTCTTGATGTCAGTGAGTCATTGACGTGTTGGGAAATAGATGTACTGGTTCAGGTAAATCAACATTGCCCCCAAAACATCGCATAGCACACGGCTGAACATAGTCTGTGACATCCCACCGGCAGTCGCCACAGTGTGTTAAAAGGTACCGGTGGCAAAGAAGTGTAGGGCTGCCATCACCTTCACCTTGAGGGTCAGCGCTGTAGGATACGGACGGCCAGGCTGCAAATGTGGGTCCAACCGCACTGCCAAATCCTCAATAAGCTGCCTGGTGAAGCGGTACCGTCGGATGCTGTCACGTTCCACCATCGTTGCCAGGTCTGGGAATGGTCGATAGACAGCAGGAGCCCTGCAGTGCATAGGTGAAGAAAGCAAGATTGTCAGTCACCCCAACTATGTGCCGTTCACCATACTCAATTTCACATGATACATCATTAACAAACACAAGTACTTGATGTGTGTGTCGTTCTGTTTGGACATATATGGCACCTACATGGACATCATCTAACATCTCTGTTCAACAAGTGTTGACAACAGGTTCCAGGGTGTGCTATAGGAAACCATTAGGCTGTGTCACAGTACCCATTTACTGCTCTCACGTTCCACACACATACCACAGTGACATGTCTGGACAGATGCTCCACAGGCATCACAGCTCATTGACAGGTAGATTCCCAGGGACCCTGTCTTGCCACATGGACACTGGCATGACATTGCGTATCATGTACACGTCAGAGAAACTAACATAACACCCACAGGTAGTGGCCCCTGTAGCCTCTGCAGGACAGACATGGACGTCTGTGACACACACACACACAACAACAAAGTTCATGCACAAACCACGTGGATGTGGAGACTGTCTCCCATTGTGCACATGGAGTCCGAGACATGCAAAACACAACATGCACACAGACTGCGGAGGGACATCACTATTGTGGCAATGGGCCACCCTGTGACGTACATGCCTTCCCACATGTGAGCCTGGGGGTATGTGACATGTCATACACATACACAACCTGGAAATGTGACCATGACACATGCCCATAAATGAAAAGTTGCACACCACAGTGGTCAGGTGCACAACACACAAAGGACCCTGTCCCCATGAACACGTGCACAGCCTGGGTGTGTCTGCCCCCAAATGCCACCCCAAAAACCACATGTTCACCCCCATACACAGATAAGGTTATGCTGCCACACATGCCTTAGATACAGTGTGGACTGGGTATGGTGTTGTAGGTGTGCCCCTGAGTCCCTGGAAAGTATATGTGGCTGGCATAGGTTCACCAGTGACCAGCATGGTGACATATGCGTGTGACCTGTCCAGGGACGCGTTGAACAGCAATGGACCGATCGGTGTGCCCGGCCGGCCCATTGCATCGTATGTGAGCGGGTACGCGTTGTATCCCGGGTACGCGTTGTACAGCAATGGACCGATCGGTGTGCCTGGCTGGCCCATTGCATTGTATGTGAGCGGGTACGCGTTGTATCCCGGGTATGCGTTGTACAGCAATGGACCGATCGGTGTGCCCGGCCGGCCCATTGCATTGTATGTGAGCGGGTACGCGTTGTATCCCGGGTACGCGTTGTACAGCAATGGACCGATCGGTGTGCCCGGCCGGCCCATTGCATTGTATGTGAGCGGGTACGCGTTGTATCCCGGGTACGCGTTGAACAGCAATGGATCGATCGGTGTGCCCGGCCGGCCCATAGCATTGTATGTGAGCGGGTATGCGTTGTATCCCGGGTACGCGTTGTACAGCAATGGACCGATCGGTGTGCCCGGCCGGCCCATTGCATTGTATGTGAGCGGGTACGCGTTGTATCCCGGGTACGCCTTGTACAGCAATGGACCGATCGGTGTGCCCGGCCGGCCCATTGCATTATATGTGAGCGGGTACGCGTTGTATCCCGGGTACGCGTTGTACAGCAATGGACCGATCGGTGTGCCCGGCCGGCCCATTGCATTATATGTGAGTGGGTACGCGTTGTATCCCGGGTACGCGTTGTACAGCAATGGACCGATCGGTGTGCCCGGCCGGCCCATTGCATTGTATGTGAGCGGGTACGCGTTGTATCCCGGGTAAGCGTTGTACAGCAATGGACCGATCGGTGTGCCCGGCCGGCCCATTGCATTGTATGTGAGCGGGTACGCGTTGTATCCCGGGTACATGTTGAACAGCAATGGACCGATCGGTGTGCCCGGCCGGCCCATTGCATTGTATGTGAGCGGGTACGCGTTGTATCCCGGGTACGCATTGTACAGCAATGGACCGATCGGTGTGCCCGGCCGGCCCATTGCATTTTATGTGAGCGGGTACGCATTGTATCCCGGGTACGCGTTGTACAGCAATGGACCGATCGGTGTGCCCGGCCAGCCCATTGCATTGTATGTGAGCGGGTACGCGTTGTATCCCGGGTACGCATTGTACAGCAATGGACCGATCGGTGTGCCCGGCCGGCCCATTGCATTGTATGTGAGCGGGTACGCGTTGTATCCCGAAATACGCGTTGTACAGCAGTGGACCGAACGGTGCGCACACATTGGCTGGGGCCTGGCATGGCAACGGACGCGTTTTCGAAGCTCCAACGAGTCTGATGCAGTGAATTCAGTTGGCCAGCCACAACAATGTTGCAAAATCATGGGTGTCATGAAGTTGAAGATTTGAAGGATGCTGTGGGCGTGTATTAGTGCTGCTATTCCATGGATTGGTCAGATTCAGAAGATGCAAACGACTTGGACCTATCACTTTGGACACATGGGACAGTATCTGCCTCTGCAGCACACATATAATGCTGGCTGTTCTCCTGAGAGCTCACTTGCCTGCACTACATGCTCCAGGACGACATCTGCCACCAACACTGCTGCTGTTTATGCATCCTCTGGGTCCTGCAATGGCACGTACTGTGGAGAGAGCCCCAGCCTTCAGCCTTGAGGAGAACCAGGCCCTGCTGGACAGCCTCCTTCCACAGTACAGCAAGCTGTATGGGAAACCAGGGGAGCAGGTGAGTGTGCTGTCCACTGCCTCACTAATTGTGCATGTTGTCTGACTAGCAGGGATTTCAGTGTGCACACCACTGGCTAGCATGCCCACTGAGTAGTTGTCACACCCCAAAGTGTGTAGTTACATGCACTGAACTGGTACAGTGTAGTAACAGTGCATTCCAACTAGGTTTACTTCCCATGCAATGATACCATGTATTGACTGCTGGCAAACTGTTCATAGCCATTGTTGCACTGCCTTTGTACATCATATTCCCCTGTGATTGAGACATGTATATCCAACTGTGTGATGCACGTATATGTTGCATGTGTAGTAATGGCCTTTTCACTTTGTCATCCTCACAGGTTGATGCCCACCAGAAGCAGGAAATCTGGCTGACCATCGCCCGGAAAGTAAGATCTGTGGGGGTCTACAGGCGCAGGATCCGCAACTGCCAGAAGAGGTGGCAGGACCTTCGTGGCTGGACCCGGAGGATCGTAAGGGTCCAGCTGAAGCTGTCGCCTCCTCGCAGGAGGGGCGGACACGGGACCCTGACCCCCCACATGCTCCGGATCCTGGCGGTGGTCTTCCCTGACCTGGATGGGCAGCTGAAGGATAGACAGCAGCAAGGAGGGGGTGAGTCCATGACTGCACTGTGCACTTTGTCTGACATGCTATGTGCCCTCCTCTGGCCTGGTTAAACTTCCACAGTACATCAGTCATGTGGTCCAGGACCCATGTCCCTCATTTGTGACATGCCCACTTCTCCTCTGATACGCATATGTGTGGCCCTTATAGTCAGAAAATTGTGTAATTTGGGGACTGTGTCATTGCATTTAGCTTTGCTCAAGCTGGGGGACAGCATTTGTTCCCGTGACTATGTTGTGCGATTCATGGGTGGGTCAATTGCTTACACAATGCCTAAGTTCTGACATGTAATCTGGGTGTAACTTTGATATGTAGTCCGCTTGCTGCTCTGACTCACCACATGTCCCTGGGGAATTTGGCACACACCCATGCTGCTGGTGGGAACAATGTTTGGGCCTCAGGAGTATGTGTATCCAGTGTGTCACACATGCTTAGCCACCTGCCTACTGTCCAGGACTCATCCCTCTTACAGGTGGAGCTGGACAGTCATGCCTACTCCAGGGCATGCAATGCACTCTGTACTCCCACTCCCGTGTATCATCTGGCATGTTGTGATCAGTGTAATGTACCCTCAGGTGTCTGCCTCTGTCTCATTGTGCTGTGTCTTCGTTGTCAGGACTACTGGTATGTTTATCGGTTAGGGCTCAGCATGCTATCTGAGATGTGACCATGATAGACGATACTTCTGTGACTTATAGGTGTCTGATCACTTGACTGTGTACACAGGTGTTTGCGACTGTGACTTTCAGTCAGCTGTATTGTCATTCACAGCACACTGTGAGTTGCTCATGTTCAGAGAGTTGTGTTTCATGTCCCCCATATGTCCAGTTGGTATGACGTGGACAAATAGTACTACAGATGATGTGGTATTTGGGGGATGGACATGTGCACTTGTCAGTCACATAACTTGCATTCCCCATGCCCTCGGATTGTGACACAGTGCAGACTGTTGTTGGCTGGCTGCCATGGCCATGTGACTTGAGACAGTAATGTATGACTTTGCACGCATTCCTGTGTCATGGCATTCAACTTCCTGAGACTGATCCTGCAGGGGAGTGACATGTGCAACATGCACCCCATTGTGGCATTTACTATCCGGACATGGGTGCATCATGGTGTCTGGTGCTGGTATGCATCACATGCATTTCTATTTAGACTCTGGCCATCCCTTTATCCGGACACCTGCACTGACTCAGTGGCAAGAGATGTGATGTGTGCATGTTCACATACTTCACCGTGTTCCCTGCAATGTCCAACAACTGTGTAGGTTATGCATGTGTCCACACTGGGGTCTTACCATCAGACAGGCACCGGACAGATGGGTGCAAGGGCAGGAGGGGTGTGAGTCCCATGGTTGACCATCAGACTGACAATTGGCTTCCCTGAATCTGTGTGAGGACTTTAGGCAATGTTCAACTAAGGATACCATGGCTTGCTCTGTAATGTGCTGTACTTACTGTGGTGTGTGCGGTCAGTGCAGGTGACTGATGTTTGTCTGTTTCCCTAATTGTTTGCAGATACATCCACGGCCACAGGAGGGGACAGCTCCACAGACCAAGAGGAGCAGCGGAGCCAGACTGGGTCAGCATCGGACGAGTGGTCAGAGGGACCCAGTGGCACAGAGGGCGAGGGGAGCCACACCGATGAGTCCTCAGCACCATCCACCTCAGCTGAGGACCACAGCAGCTCGGAGGATGACTCCCTTGTGGAGGCGGGTCTCAGCAGCCACCAAAGGCCAGCTAGTCTGTCTGGCCCCGCCACCACCACCACCACCCTCCCATTGGTTCCCATTCCTGAGGTCCGTGGAGGCTCCCGTACTCGGGAGCGTGTCTCCTTCGTGCCAGGCACCGCAGCCCCTGCCCCTGTGTCCCCTGCTGCCCTGAGTGAGGAGTCTGTGTACCTCCTTCGGCAGCTCCATGTAGGGCAGACAGCAATGCTGAGTGTCCTCCATGCACACACCACTCTGTTGACACAGCTGGTGTCGTTCATGGAGGGCATCTCGACGGGTATGTCTGCCCTACAGAGGAGCAATAGGTCCATGGACTCCTCCCTGACGGCAGCAGTGTCCCTCCTCCAACAGTCCCTCACCCCTCCCACCTCTGCCCCATCCACACTTCCTGCCCCCCTACCTGTCCAAAGCACATGCACACCTGCACAGTCACCCAAACACACAGACACGAGCAGCACAGACACACCCAAGAGAAAGGCAAGACGTGCACACATGCATCCTCAGGGGACTGATACCACAGACACAGGGGACGGGGAACACACACACACAGAGGCATCCACATTAACTCCACAGTCCTCCAAATCCTCTCCCTCCAAGACCCCTTCCCTTGCCTCGCCTGCTAACACACCTACACAGCAGATCTTCCTGTGTGACCTCGGCCTCTTCCCCTCCAATCCTGCTGATCCAGCATACCGGGAGAAGAGGAAGTCCACCCACACAGAGGGGAGTGCCCCTCGCCCCCGGACATCCTCCCCCAGGCGCAGACAGAGTGAGCCCCCCACCCGCAAGTCCCCCCAGTCCCGGAAGAGCAAGACCCCGCCACCGCCCTGCAAGTCAACCACCCAGTCTCTCACCTCCATCCCCCAGGCCACCACTCCACAGGTTCCACCGCCACACCCTGCCCCAGGTTCCCCCACACACCGATACCGCATCCCCAAACTGCTTAGGCCCTCCCCCCCTGCCA
The DNA here is from genome assembly GCA_963921515.1 of Calotriton arnoldi. NCBI lineage: Eukaryota > Metazoa > Chordata > Amphibia > Caudata > Salamandridae > Calotriton > Calotriton arnoldi. The sequence continues at coordinate 551,246 of CAWUFW010011747.1, forward strand.
CTTGCTCTTCCACCCCCAAACCAGACGCTCTGCCTGTTTGTGCCACTGGTGTGGAGACCATGTCCCCCCCTCTGTCCTGCCCAGCTCTTCTGCCCCCCCTTCCACTACTTTGGAGTCATGCACTGCGGTGGAGTCCACAACCACCCCGTCTGACTCGGGCCCTGCATTGGGGACCCAGTCCACTCCATCTGACCAGCCCACTGCAGTGGTTGCAGCACCAAATCCATCTGACTTGAGCCCTGCAGTGGTGCCAGCCCCCCCTGAGTCATACACCTCCACTGCAGTTGCCGGTGACACTCCTGCACCCACCTCCTCTTCACTGCCTCCTTCTGGCATCCCCTGATCCTGTCCCTGCGGTGCCTGGCCTGCCCCTCGTATGCCCCTCCAAGGGGATGTCCCCTGTCCGTACCTGTGCAGGCAAGCAATTGTTGACAAGTTGTCACACATCACCCTGTTGGGACTGTATATTTGGACTGGCCATTGGCCTTAGTTTATTTTGGACTTTTGATTTGAGTTGCACACTTGCTGAATAAAGCCTATATTTGTTTACTTGTGGTTAATCTTTGGAGGTACATGATGTAGATGTGTAGAATCATGCATTTGCTGTTGTAATAGTGTTCAGATCAGGTAAATGAAGTTTTGCTGTGATGGGCTCCATGTGGTCCATGGGATATGTGTCCTAATCTAGTCTGGATCTATAGCATCCTTTGCTGCAGTCTGAGGGTGTAATGTTCAGCATTTGACACAGGGATGTACATTTAGCATTTGTAGATTACCATCTTTGTCCTACACTGATACACATCTGGTGGGCTTACCACTGTCCAATGTTCCTAGTACCCTGACTGTGTGCCCGTCTCCAATGGACATGCAGTTTAGCACATCAAATTTGGAGGACTCATCTGTGTACACAGTGCAAGTTGCTTGACACGTGTCTTGGGTGTATGCAGATGACTGATGTGACACTCCCGTGCCCAGGCTGATATGAGCAGAGCCTTCAGTGTATTGTAGTTGTTGACTCACTGACCGAGTGTTCTGCTGACATGTTTGAGTCATGCACAGACAAGGTTTGGCACAGCTGACCTTCCACAGGAGTGGAGTGCCCTCATGGCAGTGCGTGATTCCGTGATATAGGCTGTGCCCATGTTGTGTGTTGTGTAGGCATGTCTGTGCGTGTTCCCTTCTCCTTTTCCTACACAGGCTGTGTCCCTACGGATGTTCCTGTTTGTGATGCTTGCTGAGTTGTTCTGTGTTCATCCAGCATCTTGGACCTGGTTACTCCGGGATGTGGGTGCATGGCAAACTAATGTTCATGAGGTTGTCATCCCTAGTTGTCTTTGTTGTCAGGGCTGGGGATGTGGGCAAACGCAGATGGGACACAGTCAGGATTCCTCTTGGCACTTGTTGGTTACACGTGTAATGTGATTTTCTGTTTGTGTATGCTTTCAGTGATTGTGACACGTTGTGTGTGTGACTGCTGCCACTCCTCAGGGTCAGAGCTGCAATGTTGGAAGTTGTCTATGTGTGTCCTTTGTGGGTCAGCTTGGCTTCTTCATTGGTGTGTGACTATGGCCAGGATCCCATTGTTTGGGGTGGATTTCACGTCATGCCCATGTACGGCATACTGTGCAGTGTGTCAGACATTCACAAGTATTGTTGACTGGCCATGTGTGATGGGTTTCTGCACCTTATTTCCCCCCACCACCCCTGGGATTGTCATGGGTGCATGTGCAATGTCAGCAGTCCATGTGAGCTTCAACGCTGCACATTGGTGGAGTTCAAGGTGTGTGGCATTGAGTGTGTGCAAATGTGAGTTGTTGCATGGCTGGGGCACTACCTCCATATTTTCCTTGGCTGGCAGGCCGTGCTGAGTGCTTTGTGCTTGTATAGGTGTGATGGTAGTTTGTTGCTCAGGACACATGGCTGTGGTTCACAGTGTGGATGACATCTACCTTTGTCATCACAGTGTGATTGTCATGCAGGCTAGTGTCACCACAATGTGGGGTCCCTGGGGGGAGTGCTGTGGTGGTTCTGTCTCTTTCTGTGTGTGTTGCTGTTCCTACACGCTTGTGTGACATGTGTAATTTGGGCTCCCTCTCATCTCACAACGCCTGTTTGCCCACATAGGGGAATCCAATCCATGAGTTACTTTTGTATGTGACTGTGTTGACATCTGTGTATCAGTGAATCTGGCCTCCTCATGTGTTGTGTGTTGGCCTGGGGACACTGGCACACAACCCCCCTCACCTGTTGTGTATGATATGCAGTGTGAGTCTGCCTGTTTGTGTTTGTGCTTTTGCACCACTGCATTGGCATATCTTTAGTTTGCCATTGGCTGTATGTTGTTTGTTGGCTTTCCCCTGCTGGCCCTGGGACTGCTAGGTCATCAGTCAGCACATTGATCATGGTTAGTATGTCCCATTGCTGCCATGGTATGGTATTTGTTCACCTGACATCTACAGTCTCCACAGGATATCTACATTTGTGTGTCCATTGGTGCTGATATGTGGGTCTGCATTATGATGCTCACTTCTGTCATTGTGTTATTTGTGAATGTAGACAATGTGGGCCCCCATGGCTGATGTTTGTGTGCACATGGCCAGAACGATGTGTCATTGGCACTGCCCCTGCTTGCCTCACACAATCTATGTTGCTATGGGACACAAGCACTACAATGCCACTGTAGTGTTTGGTGTTGTGTGGCCAGGAATAATCCCTGCAGTTATGTTTTTGCAGCTTTTACCAGGACTACACTTCCCTTTTGGGCACTGTGGTGATGGGGCTTTGGGCCCCATTGCCACACTGTTCAAAATGTGCTTCAGCTATGGAGCACACACTTACCTTATGGGCACTGTGGTGATGGGGCTTTGGGCCCCATTGCCACACTGTTCAAAATGTGCTTCAGCTATTGAGCACACACTTACCTTATGGGCACTGTGGTGATGGGGCTTTGGGCCCCATTGCCACACTGTTCAAAATGTGCTTCAGCTATGGGGCACACACTTACCTTATGGGCACTGTGGTGATTGGGCTTTGGGCCACATTGCCACAGTGGTCATGGTCTGCTTGCATTGTGTAGGCCACACACACAATTATGTGTGACACATGTGTTAGGGGGTCACATTGTATGTTCAATGTCATGTTCAGTGTTGTATGCATTTGACACAGACCACACACGCTTGTCATGGTGTTGGGGGCTGGGATGTAATTTACAGACAGTCCTTATGTGGGAGTATGCTAGTTGTGTCATGCATTACCCGTCCTATGAGTAGGGGTGGTTGTAGTGACAGGCATCCAGCCCCCCATGAGTGGTGATGGTAGTAGTGGTAGGCATCCAGCCCCCATGAGTGGGGATGGTAGTAGTGACAGCCATCCATCCCCTAAAGGTGGGGATGGTAGTAGTGGCAGCCATCCAGCCCCCTATGGGTGGGGATGGTAGTAGTGGTAGGCATCCAGCCCCCATGAGTGGGGATGGTAGTAGTGGTAGGCATCCAGCCCCCCATGAGTGGGGATGGTAGTAGTGGTAGGCATCCAGCCCCCCATGAGTGGGGATGGTAGTAGTGGTAGGCATCCAGCCCCCCCTGAGTAGGGATGGTAGTAGTGACAGGCATCCAGGCCCCCCTGGGTAGGGGTGGTAGTAGTGGCAGGCATCCATCCCCCTAAGGGTGGGGATGGTAGTAGTGACAGGCATCCAGGGCCCCCTGAGTAAGGGTGGTGGTAGTGACAGGCATCCAGGCCCCCCAGGGTAGGGGTGGTAGTAGTGCCAGGCATCCAGGGCCCCCTGGGTAGGGGTGGTAGTAGTGGCAGGCATCCAGGCACCCTTGGGTAGGGGTGGTAGTAGTGGCAGGCATCCATCCCCTATGGGTGTGTATGGCATTGGTGTTGGCCATCCCACCCCTATGGTTCTGCTGTTGCTAGTGTACGTTATTTGTGCATCCCTATGTGTGTGTGACATATTTCGTGTACGTGTGGTTTGTTTGTATTGTTGGTGTTTGACTTACCGTCTGCGCCGTACGCGTCCGTGCCGGTCCCGGTAATAGATGTAGGGTATAGGTAGGACCTGCGCAATGGGATTCATGCTTGGATCGTCTCGTTCGGGTTTCTCATGTCTTCGAGTCGTACTTGTAGCAGGCTTATTCGTCTCGTAGCCGTGGATCGTCTTGTGGCGCGAAACGGAGCTTATGTACGGCTCGCCCGGATGCTCAAACGTGCCGGACGTAGCGACGAGTTCGGCGCGTACGGAAGACGCATCGTACTAGTCCGGCCGGAAGGTGCTGTGTATTTGGTTCCGTGCGACTCGATTCGGCGTTTACGGATCCGGCTTGGGCGGGGAACTGGAGCTGGAATGGGTAAGAACGGCTCGCTCGGAATCTGGGCTGTTATGCGCATCGTACTTGTTCGTTCGGTAGAGTGTTCAAGTCAGTCGGAAAACACGCGTTCGGCTGGTATTTTTTCCAGACGAATACTGTTAGGTGTGCTTCCGGCCGACATCGGAATCGACCCCTTAGTAGTAAGGGCACAATCTTATAGAGATAATCAATTGACCACCTGCACTTGTGCCCACATATTAGATAAAATCTCAGAGTTACCAAGTATAGTCGGTTCTTTGGTAGCGGAAGTTAAGACAATGTCGGTACAGAACACAAAGGAGCGAGTAGGCGTAATAGAGCATGGTCAGTGCCAGTGCTATGACACCAAAGCACCGACAGTGCCAACATCTAGTCAAGCTACGAAAACATTGGATAAGAATGGAATTGGAAATAAGATAATAAACTATAAAAAAGGTTCTCACAAGTACAAAGATCAGTGACAGAGTATAACACGATCTATAATGAAAGATGAAAGAAGGGAAAATCACTTGGCAAGGGAAGGAAGTATAATAAGTGGTCTACAAGAACCTCCTGATCTTCCTGAATATAATGAACCCATAGAGTCATCATCAGCACAAGCTGACAAAAATATCCAAGTTACCAATAATACAGACATATCTTCCAAACCAATACAAGAAGGGCTAACTAAAAGAGCAAGGAAAAGACTAAGAAAAGCGCATAACAGAATAAAGAAAATAAATAAAACAACAAATACAAGTTCACTCCACAAACCAAAAGATAACTATCCAATTTTTAAATCTTCGGAAATACACCAGTGTTAAGTGAAAGATGGCCTGACCCCAAGTTTAAGTAGACCAGACGTGTTACTTTCTTCTGAAGATGCTGTTAATAAGTCAAAAATAACTCATTCCATAGATGCAATAAATTGCCCTGCGTCCGGACAAGGCCTTGGGCTATGGCCTCTACCAGGAAGTAGAAACCTGCAGATATCGGTACAAGATAAGGACAGGGGAAGGCAAAATAACATTTCAGTTTTATTGGAAAACAAATCAACAAATATAAAGCCTCCATCAACCTCACGATATGGGAAAAGTTCAGCTAAAATAAAAAAAGATAACCTGGAAAAAAACAGTGTTTTAAGTGCCATTGTTAGAGTAGATGATTTCTCAGAAGGCCATAAGATACAAGGCTAATCTTTGTTACTTTCGAATCGTGGTCACACAAAAAATGCAATAACAATTGGAGATAACAGTTGTGCTTCCTCTGTGAAATTAATATTTATTCCATGGTACGTTTCAAGGGGCTTATACGATATTTTATATCGTAGTAATATTCTTAAGCTGTTAAACTAAATTCCAGAGCTTAATGAACTAATATCGGATGATTTAGACTCAGTCCAATTTAAACAAGATCCAAGGAATCCTACACAAGAAGTGTCTTGTACTACTTGGCATAGTGAATAGTATTCAAAAAAATCCTAGAAAATGGAACACAATTTGTGAAATGGGGTATCGAACTAAGGAAATGTAATGATAACCAATATCCAACTCTATTAATTCCAAAGCCTGCGTTAAAGAGAACTGTTCAATCAAACCCCATGACAAGTGGAATACATGAAGTGTACACTAATGTTTTAAAAGGAGCAATAGGTCCACTATTTAACCCTGTTCTGCCTTCTGGCATTAAAATTACAAGCTGTAACTCGGGCTCACAAGTGTGTGAAGAAATAAAGAGAAATTCAGTTTTACTGATGATTGGGCCTGGCTTCCGAAAATTATTACTAAAGAGAAAGCTGAAGGGAACAATTGATGGTTGAATAGCTCATTCAATGCAAAAGAAATCCATTAATATCTGTTCATGGAATGCTCACGGCCTGACAAAATTGCTAGAAGATCAAGACACAGTAATTTTTATACAGAATTTCAAAGTCAGAGGGGTATATTCACAAGAACGTGTGATAACTACCGCAAGAGTAGCGTAACGCAACTTTCAACATCGCAGCCCATCGCGGGAAAATAACCCTGTGTCAACGTGGAATTCACAACAAGGCGGTACCATGCGATAGTCTGCCGAAACCGCAGACAATGTCCACGATACAACCACCACGATGGAGAAAAAAACACAAACCACAACACCAAAAAACGTGCGATGAGCCCATTCGCGATGAGGAAATCAGCGATAAGCAGCGCCAGGCCTGCAACACACACCTGGTAGGCGTCAAAAAGCTCCATAAAAGTAGAAAAAACACCCACACACAAACTGACCAACACACAAGCACCATGGAGGCAGCCAGCGCAGGCGCAGAGGACGAGCGCAACCCCACAAGCACCCTGGACGACCAGCCTGGGACCTCGGGGACAGGGAAGGGCAAGGACAAGAAGACGAGGAAGACCAAGTTCAGTCTGCAGGCGAACAGGATCATAGTCACGGAGGTGATGGAACACCATCACCAACTCTTCGTCACCTCCAACGTGTCATTGGGCACCAAAACTGGAATATGGCGGGACATCATCGACAAGGTCAATGCCGTCGGAGAGCACAAGCGGACAATGGACGAGGTCAAGAGGCGATGGAATGACATCAAGCAGAAGACCAAGGAGAAACTCTCCGCCAACCTGCAGGCAGCAACGCAGACCAGAGGTGGGGGCCCAGTGCCACAGCTGGAGCTGGATGACATGGAGGAGCTGGTGTCGACAGTCATCAGTATGGATGCTGTGGCCGGAGTCGGGGGACCGGACACTGCTCAACAGGACACAACACAACCGCAACAGGGTGAGTGACCACCAGGTACTGGGGGGACGGGGAGAGATGGCCACAATGGCACACATGCACAAGCAAGCAGGGCACAGTGCACACCCACAATCACTCTGGATCCTCGCCCAGACCCACAGACTGTCACAATGTACAATGCCATGCTGTCTGAATGTCAACCTGTACCATGCGGCAACATACATGTGCACACATTGTAATACAGCATCTCCCCTTCACATCCCAGGGGCATCATCAACACCTCCTGCAGAGCAGTCACAGCCACTCTTCACTGATGATGAGGAAGAGGACAACACCAGCATCGACACCCAAACCATCCAAGACCTCATTGACCTCATCTGCAACTCACCTCCAGGATCAGGGCAGCCCAGCTGCATCGAGGAGACCCCACCCACCACCCAAACCACCCAGCAGGAGGCACCCAGAGCTCCGGCACCCTCCCAAGTCCCCCAGGAACAACAAATGGCCTTCCAACGCCTTGTGCTGGAGGGCCAGAGGGAGACGGCCGAGCAGGTGCGGGTGGGGTTCGAGCTCATGCTACTAAACTGGACGCCATCCTTGGGTGTCTATGTCCGCCCCATGGACTCCAGCGAGCCCTGACTGACATCTCTGGAGTCATGAAGTGGAGGGAAGAATACCTGTCCGCTCAGAGTGGCCCCAGCGATGCCAGCCTTGAGCTGGCACACATGCGGAGGCTCATGGAGGACATGGTGTGGATGGAGGCGGAAAGGATGGCAGCCGCCGCTGCACATCAGCGAAATGTAGCTGGGATCTACCTTGCCTTGCATGTCCTCATCATGGCATTGCTGCCACAAGGCGTGGCGATGATGAATGCTGCTGCCCCCACACCATCCACATCTCCGCCCCCTGGTGTGTCAGTGCCTCCCAGTGCGGCAGGCATATCCACTCCGGCACCTGATGTGTCACTGCCACATGGTGCGGCCGACAATCCTCCTCCGGCCCCTGATGTGTCAGTGGCACACAGTGCCGCAGGTACTGCAACACCCACAGGTGGGGCAGGGCACACACCCAGGGACAAGGACGTGGATGGGACTATGGTCAGGAGGGCCAGGCACTAGCATCCATTTCCGCCACCTTGCCTGTTTCTGCTTGGTGCCGCACATGGCCTCAAGACCTACCACTGACCCCCCATACACTCCGATGTACTCACCTTGGACAGCGACATGGACTGCCACATCCTGTTTGACGACCAATGACACGGCGGACAGACTGCGGACTGTACCCTTCCTCTTCCACAGTACAGGTCATCCCCGGATGGACACTGGCTGGCCCTCCACGGGCCCATATTGTGTAGTGTGCTCGGCATTGCCCTGTATCCCTCCAGCTTCATGACTGCACTGGATGTGCAAATAAACATCCAGTGACGCACTGCTGTGTAATGTCTTACGTCATTCCTGTATGGATGTGTGGATGAATGTGGGGACAGTGCCTTCCCTTGCATCAATGATGTTCATTCTGTGGGATGCCAGTCAGAGGGTGCGACATTGCATTTTGTGTACCGGGTTCCGTGGACACTACAACAGGGACACACGCATCAGTCACTTCCTTGTCCGGACATGGACTGGACCACGCCCAGAGCCCACGAGCCATTGTTGCAAGCCCTGCGCTGGTCGGGCGTACGGCAGGCCAGACCACTTCGCTAACGCCCCGAGTGGAGGCCCTCATTGCTACCCGTCGCAGCTGTACTCGCTGGTGGTGTGCAGGTCACTGGTCTAGTTGTCAGCATGTCACAGCCACTTCCCGAGGGCAGGTTTTCACACATACCACACCCATCCGGCACAGGCATCCCAGGCCATGTGACTCCGCCAACATAAGGGGCCGACGACGTCACATTCCCCTCTTCCGGTGGTGACTGGATGCTGGCCGCTCCAAGGTTCTCACTCATGTAGGGCCCATGAGTTGTTGCGCACAGGGTTAGGGGCATCCAAGGCCTTGCTGACGGCACGGGCCTACAACCACGTGGCGCAGACTGGGGTTGCACAGGGTTAGTGGCACACAAGGCCTTGAGTAAGGCACAGGCCTACCACCACGTGGTGCAGACTGGGGTTGCACAGGGTTAGTGGCACCCGGGGCCTTGCGGACAGCACAGGCACCCCGCCACGGGACAGTGACTTTGGGTGCACTGTGTCAGTGGCACCTTGAGCTGCTGAGCGGGTGTGCAGCCTGCGATGATGCCCCGTCCCGGCGGTCCAGAAAGCTCAGGTTTTGTGTGCCCTGCTGGACCGCAGTATAGGCCAGAGCCAGCGTGCAGCACGGGCCTACCACCACGTGGCGACCCTTCCGGGATCCCAGAGTTGGTGGCACCCATTGGGCTGAGCAGGTGTGCAGCCTGCGATGGTGCCGGGTGCACTGGTATGTCCTCTGCCATGGAGTAATCAAGACCCAGCACCAAACGTGAGACCTGGTGGCCTGCGGAGAGGGGCTGCATGATGTGGAGGGTGCCATGTCCGCGGGCCCCGGGCTTGTGGCTTGCAGCGGCACGTGGTGGGACCTCCTGTCTGCGTGCCGGTGGCGGAAGGTGAGCATTGAGGCCTGGGTGTGCATGGGCAGGCATGCTCCGATGGGCGGCGGGTGAGGTTGGGGTGCCTCTGCCTGGGTGTGCATGGGCGGGCAGGCGATGTTGTCTTGTGCAAGTGTGTGTACTGTGCCAGTCATGTATCTGGGCTCTGTTTCAGCTGACGGCTCTGAATGAGATGTGTGACCTGGTGAACTGCACTACATACCGGCACGTGGTTGGAGACACACCAGTGGCAGCAGGTGAGCAGTGTGGCCTGGGTGCGCAGGGGCGGCACTGTCTCTCTCTCTCCCTCTCTTCCTCTCTCTCTCCTCTTCTCTCTCTCTCTCCCTCTCTTCCTCTCTCTCTCCCTCCCTCTCTTCCTTTCTCTCTCCCTCTCTTCCTCTCTCTCCTCTCCCCTCTCTTCCTCTCTCTCTCCTTCGCTCTCTCTCTGTCCTCTGATGTGCGCAGGACACACCTTCTCATCATCTTTTTTGTCTTACAGGCTGTGACCTACGTATTGTCCGGAGGCGAGCGGCCATGTGTCTTCATTTCATTTTGTTGTTCTATTTTAATAAAGTTTCATTTGTTGCTTCGAAAGTGAATGGGTGCTGGTCATTTCTGTGACGACGCATCCATGTCACCAGTTGTGATTGTGTGGCATCAAGCCGAATATTTTTTACATGTTTAGGTGTGTCTGATGTGGCATGTCTTTGTTCGGGGGGGGTGCCATGGAGGGGTGGTCCTGGGGGTGGTGGCTGTGGATGTTGTGGCCCTCTTGGGTGTCCGGGCCGCATGATGGGTGGCTCCATGGCATCTGTTGCCCTTCCAATGTAGCCCTGGGCTGTGCTCCCTTTTGGTTTGAAGGCTGCCGTCGGACTTTACACCAGGTCAGAGCAGGTGTAGATTTCCTGGTGCTAACGCGCCTTATCGCCTGTTTTGTGTTTTTATCGCGGATGTGGCTGGTCGTTGTGAATGTTGAGGTGTGCTGGTGTCTCGACTTTTGTCACGGGAACGCCTACTCTGCATCTCATTAGCGATATTTGCGGGGGTCCTCTGTGGCGATATTTTTTGCGGCTGCTATCGCGGGTAAACTGGTGCTGTGGGCTGTTAACACCGGCTTGTGAATGGAAGGGGGTAAATTTATCACGACTTTGGCTGCGATAAAGTGCCATTTATTCGGCGATAGCTCCTTGTGAATATGCCCCCTGATGTTTCAGGAAACTTGGAAAATGTGTAAAGAACCCATAATCTGTTATCAGGAGTATGCCAATTTTGCATCCCGTTCATCTGCCTAAGGTCGAGCAAGAGGTGGGTTATCTACTTATGTGTCGTTGGACCTGGATATCAAGCACTATGAAATCGATTTCCAACTAACTTGTCTATTATGTATTAAAGTAGCCTTTGAAAACACGATAATATTTTTAAATGGATATTTAAGTACAAAGAGATCAGACAAGATATTTCAATTTACTGGAAATAGTTAAATTCTTGAATCATCAATATCCTGCTATTACCTAAATTATTTCAGGAGACTTCTATATGAATTTGCTCTCTAAAAACCGTGCTGATAAACCAAGTAGAGCTTTAATAACGATATGTTGTTCTCAGCTAAATAAATACGATCTTATGCTACTTCAGGAAGTCAGTCAAAATAATACTGAGATTGCCTCAACATTAAAAAATCCACTGCAACATTCTATTATTGATTACTCCATTATTTCAAAGGATCTTGTATCTTGCCTCATTGAGTATCAAGTGATCCCTAGAGTAGAAAGTGACCATTACCCACAAACAATGTCATTGTTGTTAACAGTTGATCATCTGCCAAAGTCAAGGTCCCTTGTATCTGGACCGACCACAAACAATCTGAAAAGGCTAGTGTGGCAGCCAACAAAACAAATGGACATATTGGCATACATAGAGTCCGCAATAGAATTGGAACTCATTGAGAGCAGATATGGGAAACCAATGGTTGAAATTTGGCCCGACTGTGCTTCCTTAATTGATCGCTTCTGGGTAAAAACAACAACTAGGGGATACCCTACAAGGCCAGTAAGAAGGGTTGTATTCAAATAGGGTATACCAACAAAAAAAGGCACTTAATAAAGCATCACGGGCCATCTTTAAACAACCAAACAATGCTTTTAAATTCTCAAAATTGTGTTCACTACAACGCTTGAGAAGAATATACAAAAATGATATATGGAAGGCAAAATGAACATACCATGAAGAAATATGGACAAAATTGCGTTTTGCTTGTAAAATGAACAATTCAAAAGGATTTTGGAGATAAATTAACAATCTTGAATATGGCAGCAGAAGAGCTAACAGCGCCAACATCTTTGAATCAAGTTGGGCATCCTTCATTAATAATCTATATGGGGCCTCTCTAGTTACCGTCTTAGACATCAACATCGGAAAATTAATATTATAATGAAGCCAAACCACTAGTAACCAAGTCATTACAAGAAGAATCAGTTAAAATGGCCATAAGCAGGATTAGATCAAATGGGGTGCATGGCCCCAATGGGATCCCAAACTCTTTTTAAATCAAAAATAGATCTCTGGTCAAAAATATAACCTCATTGTTCAATGGTGTTGTAAAATCTAAAATGGTTCCGGAAACATGGCAAGTAAGTATAATTCAGCCAATCTATAAAAGCGGCCCACCAGACAATCCAGCTAACTATAGATTAATTGCCCTAACAGATGTTGGGGCGAAAATCTTTGCTACCTGTCTGCTTAAGGACTTGGAAGATTGGGCAGCAAAAGAAGAAATCATACCAATATTCCAAACTGGTTTTTGCAGGGGCCAGTCAATGATCTCGAACTTGATGTCTCTGACCTTGCTGGCGGAAAGAGCAAAGCATAAAAGGCAAAAGTTATACATCTGTTTTGTAGACCTTAAGGCAGCTTTTGATTCTGTTCCCCATAATCTACTTTGGGCAAAGCTATCGCCATGGGATATTTCCAAACAATTGTTAGACATGATTATATTGTTATACTCTAATACGTGGGTCCAGGTCAAAGTGGGAGACGGCAGATGTACTACTCGCTGCCTGGAAACCCATGATGGTCTTAAACAAGGATTTGTTTTAGCCCCATGTCTTTTTAATCTTTTTATGGCCGATCTACCATCTTATTTAAAAAATGTTAATGCTCATTCACCAAATTTTTCAGGACAAAATATAAAATATTTACAGTATGCAGATGATACTATATTGCTAAGTCATACTGCTATAGGCCTACAAAGATTGATAGAATTATTTAATATTGATATTCTAGCCAATGGATTACAAATGAATACCAAAAAACAAAAATCATGACAATAGCTTTGACCAAATCAGACATGAAAATATGGAATATTAATGGTTTAAAGATTGAAACAGTAAAACTTTATAAGTATTTAGGTATCTCGTTTGATGACAGAATGTCTTTTAAACAGTATTTTATCAATATAAAGGCTAAAGCTACTGCACCGTCTTTTGCTTTTAGAAAGCTGCGAGATACGTTGTTATGTCCGAACCATGAGCATTTACCTAAAGTAATGAAGTCAAAGCTGATTCCCTCCTTGGCCTATGGGTCAGTAATTCTTTGAAGAAAAACTCAAAAATCCTTGATAATCTACAAATAAAAGTTTTAAAATCAACTTTTAGGGTTCAGAGAAATGTCCGGCATGCTAGCTTCAGATTGGAATTTGGCTTGAAAAGACAAACTTTAGTGAGACAATCCGCATTTTTAAAATGCTAATATTATCTTTTTCTGTCTGATCCCGGCACCCTCGCAAATCATTGCTGGCAGGAAATAATGAAGCATGAGTATGCAAGTGGTTGGAGATCTTATCTAACGGAGAGCCTAAATACTTTTAAGTCCCAGCCCTTTGAACATATGATCAGATATAAAGCTGTGTTTAGACAGATATTAAATCAATTGGCAAACTTCTTATCGACCATATTGGATAAGGAGGAGTTTGCAAAAAAAGGCATGCCTGGTAGGTCATTAATTCATTTAATGAAATGGAGCCACAACCATACCTTATTTCTTATTCAAAACCGTTTTTAAGGGATACATTTCTTTTGTTATGATTCAGTCGATATCCCACAAAGGATGGAACTCCAATATGGGTACAAAATTGGTCAGCAAATAGTTGTAGACTATGCGGCTTTTATAATGGATCATTATTACATATTGTATGCATTTGTCCCCGATTGCTTCAGGAGAGGAAAGCCCTGTTAAACTTTATTCTCAATGAAAATGGAGTAAGAATATGTCACCAAGCAATTATAACTTGCCTTTATGGGAATTCCGCCCATTTAACAACTCAATTTGTAAAGTTCATTCTCATAGTAGAAAAAAAGATAAATTATGAGTGCCCCACAGAAATAAAGGGTAGCCTGTAATGACTAGTAATCTGTGTTCACTGTTATTTTATTTTTCCAATGGTGCGGTAAGACCTGAGCATGGTGAGATTATTAATTGTAATTCCTTAAAAATCGATGTTGAAGATGTTATTATGGCTCAGGAATGGAAACTTTATATGATTTTATATCATTGTAGTAACCTGTAATAACTTTCAATAGTAACTATTTGATCTACTTGGTGTAATTTGACTTGTGATAAATAATTTTAACTCCATTTCAATTTTACACAATAATACAGAAAGACGATTCAAGAAAAAACAACACTTTTTGAATGAAACGCATGATGGCACTTTAACACAAAAAATGTATAAAGTAATGTAGCAATGATAGTTTATGGAAGATTTATACTAGTACATAATGAAGCGTTGTCTTAATAAAGAAAGAAATATGGTATGAAATGTAAATTGTAGAATGAAATGCCATTGTTATGTTATCCCCAAATTACCATAACACTAGTAATACACAGTCCTGCATTTGATGATTGAATTAAATACAATTGCTCGATTATGTATTTCTAATTCTATCATTTCAAGCAATTTAATGTACTTTATATATTCTTTGATTGTAATGATTTTTATTAATCAACAATAAAGATTTATTATTATGTATGTTGCATTACCTTTTTTCTGTCAGCTATAATCCAAACCGCAGAGAGAATTTATTATTCCATTATTAAGGGTCTTGAATATTAGGAAAAGCAGGCCGGCCCTGTATTACCTTCAGCTCCTGAAAACAGAATACAAATGCCAAATGATATATACATTTATTTCTTCGGCAGTTCGATTACGGGATCTAGTAGGGACGCGCTTACAGCCGACAGCAGTACCGTGAGGGGAACGGTCTTTTCTTTACCTTACCTGACCTTCGGACACCGCCGTGAGGTGAACGGCTTCTGTCCACACTTTGCCATCGCCATTTCTGCCACGAGTGGAACGGCTCCTGTCCTCATACCGCCACTGTCACACCTGCCGTGAGGGCAACGGCTGGACTACCATCCCCAGCAGGCAGTGGGAGTCACTTGCTGAGGACGTCATCGGAGCGCCTGGAGGCGCTTATCAGCTGTGCAGCTCTCTCGCAGCGCGGGATGCGCTTACAGTCGACAGCAGTACCGTGAGGGGAACGGTCTTTTCTTTACCTTACCTGACCTTTGGACACCGCCGTGAGGTGAACGGCTTCTGTCCACACTTTGCCATCGCCATTTCTGCCACGAGGGGAACGGCTCCTGTCCTCATACTGCCACTGTCACACCTGCCGTGAGGGCAACGGCTGGACTACCATCCCCAGCAGGCAGTGGGAGTTACTTGCTGAGGACGTCATCGGACCTCCTGGAGGTGCTTATCAGCTGTGCAGCTCTCCCGCAGCACGGGACGCGCGCGGGCGTGCCAGGGCCAAGGGCGGGCCCGTCCGTGCCCGTCAAATCCCGTAAGAGGCCGGGCTGGGCCACCCCTCTAACATCTAACTATGGGTAAGTGCAAACTTTGTGGTAGCCAAGATCAGGGAGGTGCAAAACCAAAAGTACCGAGACAGTCATCATCTATAATCTCATACCTAACTTCGGCCGTGGGAGCATTGAATAACGAGATAGCTAATGCCGAAAAGGAATTGGGTTTGGGCTCAAGACATAATGAAGGAGGAGGTGTTGAGGATTTTGAGCCTCTATCTAATGCTCCCGTTCCACTGGATCCAGTTGTGCTGATTAGTGGTGTAAGATTAAACTCTGAATCTCAGGCCCCGACTAGTGCTGTAATTGGAGGAGTGGCCGTACCATCGCAAGTTTCTGCTATGGACGGGGAAGAATCATCTAGGGGATTAATTGCGAGGCCTCTGGGGGAACGGAGTACCTCTAGGAAAATCAATAAGAGGCAGAAGGGTCTAAAAAACTGTTCACCAAAGTTAGACTTGGTGATGGACGAGAATACTCAATTATTACTACGGAACCTGGTGGAGGAGATTTTTTAGTGCCCGGTTCGAATCCATACTGACTAATATTGCCAAAGATGTAATTGACACTATGAACTCGTGTGTCGCTGACTTGAAGAAAAAATGTGAGCGTATGGATTCTATTCTGGACTCCTACCTAAAGGTCACTCATGTCAAAATTAATTCAGGTTTGTTATCCACTCCCCAGCTAGAATCTAGTCTAGACTTACGAGGAAAATCTTTAAGCAATCACCAATTTGTAGTTCCGAGTGAGGGGGTAAATTCGAAAAAGGTTGCTAGGCTGGATGTGTTCCAGGACAGATTGCAAGAAGGAGGGCATTTGACCCAAAGTGATAAAAGTCCTGTTGAACCTACAGTTTTAAGACCTAATGTGGCAATTAACAAGAATGCCGGCTTTAAAGACAGTAATAGAAGCCCGAATGAATGTAGAATTGACCTTCCCGCAGATGCTACTCCCCTGGTTGCGATTCTTGTAGGGGTTCCCCCTTTAAGTGTTCATGATAACGAACCAACGGAGGCACTGATGCGCAAGACAAAAAATTGGTGTGATCATTATTCATCAGGTCAACCTGGGATATCAGCCCATATTATAATGACTAGACGGGTGGCCTGGGTGGGAAATGGCCCCAAATGCGTACCAGGAGACTGTATTATAGTTAATTTTAATAAACGGGATATAGCTGACAGGTTGTTCTGGGATGCCACAGAACTATATGGGGGGGACATTAGGGCTTTACCTTTAGGTTACTTTTACTCCCCGGTAAATGCCCCGCGACCTTTTGAGAGGGCCAGTGGGGCTACTTTCACTAGTTCCTCCTCCCTGATCTGGGGCTGCCCCGTAGTCATGGTAGTGGATCTTGCCCTAGTAAAACTAAAGTGGGAGAAGTAACACAAAAAAGTGGTAGCCTTGACACCAAGGCCTAGGGAGGGAGGCTTATCTGTCTCAAATAGATTTTCTCCACTCACTTTGATGGACCAGAATGACTGACTGGTGGAGCCAGTGGTTGGTAGTTTACAACCATCCCCTAAACATCCAGGTTCAGATGATGTAGGCGCGGTAACTCTCCCAAGTTGCAGAATTATTAGTTGGAATATTGCGGGCCTCAAAGCTAAAAGGGATGATCCACTTTGGTTGAAGGTCATAAGATCTTACGATATAATTGCGCTTCAAGAAACTTGGGATAGGGGGGATAGTTTTTGGGTGGATGGTTTTAGATCCTATGTTCTACCTGCTTGTCCGGCCTTAGCTGGTAGCGCAAAGGGTGGTTTGATGCTCCTCCTCTCCTATAAGCTAGCGGGCTCTTTATGTAGATTAGAGGTAGACTAATTTAATGCCCTGGTAATAGAAGTAACCCGGTCAAATATTCTTAAGCTATTACTCATTAATTTTTATAATCCTGGGGAAAATGATTTTTTAAATCAACATTTGATTAAGCTGAACTCTTTTTTAGAAGACTATAGGGCTAATCAATCCACTTTTTATCATATATTAATTATGGGTGATTTTAATATACATTTGTGCGATCGGCATTGTCTTATTGACGATCACTTAGCTCACACTCATTCAGTGATCCCTCATTTTGAGCACTCGCCCCAGGGGGAGGGTTTAGAGAACCTTTTGCCGGGGGCCGATCTTTTTGAACCAGCCTTTTTTAATCAATTTGATCGTTGTCCTCCGTTTAAATCCAAGGCTAGAGACACCATTATAGAATATATATATTCTTGTCCTCTACTTTACTTGACAAGGTAGTTTTTTATAACGCTATAGTTTCATCCTTTAGTGACCATAACCCTGTCATATTGGAACTGGATAATAGTTGCGGGTTTCTGGGAAACGGTGGGGAAAATTTGGGCATCTATAGTATGGTAACCCGTGATCAAGGGCGGAGGCTCAAGTGGTCTAATGTGGTACCAGATTCCTTTTTTAAAGATCTTTGCCTAAAAACTAGTGGACATATTGCAATATCGCTGACCCTTTAAGCCCCGAAGATGCGGTCCTCGGAGCCTTTGATGGTATTTGCAGACAGATATCAGTGGACTTGACCATTAACTCTAAAATGAAAATTAAATTAAGTGAAAAATGGTTTGATGAAAACTGCTCACGAGCTCACCGTGCCCTAATTTTAGCCTTGAAAAGTTCTCCTCGAGATAGGGACTTGATAGTGTGGTTACGGAAACAATACAAGACTGCAGTTCATAGGCGGAAATCAGAAATTAAGGCAGATGCTTGGAATGATCTAGTTTCTGTCGATGTGTTAAAGGATAGCTCTAGATTTTGGTCTATTGTTAATTCCCCACTTCTTACAGGTCAGGAAAACGACATTCAGGAAAGTAACATCACAGAAGCACAGTGGTTGGCTCATTTTGAGGGAATTTATGGTTCTGACGAGACGGAAACTTATTTTAAGGCATCAACCCACCAAGTTACAGCATCTCTTATTTTTAATGAGGATGACGTTGAGAGAGCAATAAAAGATACATCTAGTAATAAAGCACCAGGTCCAGACCGTGTCCCAGCAGATCTTTATAAGTGTAACCCCAAATTTTGGGCTAAGATACTTGCAAATGTTTTTAATGCCGTGGGAACGAGTGGGTTTCCCGCATCCTGGTCTCAGTCGATTATTATACCAGTATTTAAAAAGGGCCAGAGAGGGGACCCAAGGTGCTATAGACCAATATCCCTAATTGACTCGACGGTTAAAATTTTGGGCAAAGTGATTTTAGAAAAGATTATAGACTGGTCCAATGATAACAAGATTGTTTCCAATCTACAGTACGGTTTTAGAAAAGGACGAAGTACTATGGACCAATGTCTTAACCTGTATTTATTAATTAGCAAATATACCATGGCAAAAGAGGGTTCGCTTAAAATGGCTTTTATGGATTTGTCCTCAGCTTTCGACCTGGTTAACAGGTCAAAGCTGTGGAGTATTTTATTAGAAATGGAGTTGGATCCGGGTCTGGTTTACTTCCTAGCTGATCTTCATCGTGACCTATCTGCATCAATTAGGCTCTCACAAGACGGCAAGTGTTCAAAGTCTTTTAAATCAAGAAGAGGCGTAAGACAGGGGTGCATATTGGCGCCCCTGCTTTTTACATTATATACTAACGCCCTGGATAGATCTCTGGTGGAGGCGAGCTTGGATATACCGCGTGTAGGAGACTGTCCAATTCCGGTTCTCCTATACGCAGACGATGCCGTTCTTTTGGCACGAACTGCAGTAGGTCTCCAGCGGCTTTTGGATGCGTTTGGAGCCTATATGCAGTATTTAGACCTGGTAGTAAATATTGGGAAATCACATATCATGAGCCATAGAGCCCCTAAAGCAAAAATTATTGTAATGGGGGGGTTGTGACTACTGTATCCTCGTTTACATATTTAGGAGTAGTGTTCAATGAAAGAGGCTCTTGGGTTCCCCAACAAAAAATAAAAACAAAATGCAGTAATTAGATCGACCTCTGCCATACTAGGATTTGCCCAGCGGTTGGGAGCCAGACCTGTGGAGGCCATTATAAAATTATATAGATCCAAGTGTTTGGCTATTGCAGCATATGGCTCATCTATTTGGGGATACAAGCAACAGGCAGGACTACAGACAGTGGAAAACAGATTTTTACGCAGTCTCCTGTCTGTTCCTCAATCTACCTCAACCTTTGCCATACACCAGGAATTGGGGCTGGGTTATGTCTCAGATACTTTGAGTACAGCGCTGTTACTCTGCTGGCTCAAAGTATGGCTTAACCCAGAATTAACCTTGAATCATTTGATATTGCGGGATTGTGCCAAATTGGATAAAGCAAGTAACATTAACTGGCTTGCATATGTTAGATCCATGCTATCCAAAATAGGGCGGCCAGAACTATTTGAATCCCCGGAGAGGATTAGGAAGGAAGATCTGAAAGGGGTTAGAATGAATTTTATTAATATGTTGATGTCAGAATGGGAAGAACAGGAGTTACAGAAACCCTTAGTTAGGGCTCACTTTCTGACAAAAACGTCGTTATTAATTGAGCCATATCTGATAACTGTCACTAAACCGTTCCATCACTGGCTCCTGACTAGGTTCCGTTTTAACTTGATTCATTTCAACCTGGGTGATTATGAGGGGTGGTGTAAACCAGAGGATGCAGGACCGTGTTCTTGCGATAATTTTTCCACACAAGATACCCTACATTTTGTAATGTTCTGCGACTTCTATTTGGATATACTTAGGAAGTTTCTAGTCCCCCTATTAAATAAAAAGGGTTTCCTACAGGTTAGACCTGCACTGCTTTACCTGCAAATGTTAAGTAATACATGGGACACTTTTAATATTGCTTGTTTTCTGGTTGCTGCTGTTAGGATCAGGAAGAAATAAAAAAAAAATAAGCATACAGTTACGCACTTTAATGAGCCGATTAACCTCATTTGCTGAAGCTGAGTATTTTGTGGATTATCTCAATATTACTAGTTCCATTGCTGATATTGTATGGATTCTTATGCTATATATTGTATTATGTTGATATTTTAATGAAATAATTTTTAACTTTTGTAATCTTTGATGCTGCTGAATTACACAAATATGAATGTGCTCAACTTTTTATTCCCAACATTTTTGTATAGGAATGCGTGTGTCTATGTATTTTATGTCTTGTACTTTTATGATTTTAATTAATCGAATAAAGTGGATTGAAATGATAGTAGGGAAATTAATATTTATTATGCTATATGGTTTCTAATGACACTGGCTTTTATGCGTAGATGTGATCAAGTCTGTATTTTTAGGTTGCACATTGTACTTTGTTCTTTTATGGATTTTAATGTGATTTACTGATCAAACTTTAATTTTTATTCTCCATTGGTTATTTCTGGTGGTTTTTAATGAAATTCATATATCACACATTACTCCTAACTTTTATGGATTTTATTAGGATTTAATGATCAAATTTGAATTTTATCTAAAACATAATGGTTATTCGAAGTGGTCCTAATGAAATTCATCAAGGTTTACACACTGGCACTTTTTTCTACTTTTTTATTTTATTAATTTAATGTGATATGTTTAGGTATACACAGTATCCTTCGCTGGCTACTTATCCAGTTTTATTGTATGAGACATGCATTTATATTTAATATTTGAAATCTATGACCTGAGGTTGCTTCTTTGAATATTTTTGTTTAATCAGAATGTTTATGATGAATTACTACATTGTCTTTTAACATGTGAATTTAATGTCTTGTTATATGTATTCTTTTCTCTTTTTTTATGGTTGTGAAAAACAGAATAAAGAATATTTGAATGACTGACTGACTGACAAACAAATCAAGAAGTCTCTAGTACAACAAACAAACCAATACTGACAGTTCCTCCGGAGAATGATCGTGTGAGGGGAGGAACGGAGAGATGGGATGCATGCAACCAACCAGCTTTAAGGTCAATTTATTAGGGAAAAGATAAAAGACAGGGATGAGCAAAATATGTTGCAAAAGGATCACACGTTCTGCTTGTGCTGAGGTTTTAGAAATTAGACACATAGGGGCCGATTCCGATCACGGCCGGTAGGGCTCCGAATCGGATTCGGCTTTACCGGATCCGATTCGGAGCCCTGTTTCCCGACCGAACCGTACGCGGGTCCGGCCGAGCGAGTACGATGCGAAATCGCCGACCGACTCGTCCGGGCGTCCCGACCGCTCCGACCGACTCGCTCCCGGCTCGAACCGCTCCGACCGACTCGCTCGGACTCGACTCGCACCGCGCAATGGAGACGTTTCCCGGCCGGGTAAGTACGATGCGCGCCGCGGAGCAGTCCGACCGAGCCGCGCACTCCGGCTCGTAAGAGCTGTCGGAGCCGTACTTGGGGGTCCGTGTCGGACCCCCTGTACGCGTAGCCGCGCGAGTCGCACACAGGGGGACCCATGGGTCCCCCTACCTGTGCGTGTACGGCGCGAATCGCTTCGCCGCGTACCCGCTGTAGGGGCGCCCTTGTCCGACTCGCACCCATTGAGTCAATGGGAGCCCGCGTACGCGTTATGCGACCGGCTCCCATTGACATCAATGGGAGTCCGACCGACTCGAGTCCGATAACATACGGACGCATCGTACTCGTTCGGTCGGACTGCACGGGTCCGATTCGGTCGGAAATCTCTCGGGTCCGGCTCGGTCGGAGAAATTTCCGGCCCGAATCGGAATCGACCCCATAGTCAGATTGCTCAATTCAAATAACACTTAGGGGTCGATTCCGATTCGGGCCGGAAAAGCACCGACCGACTCGGATCCGGAAAAATACCGACCAACACGTACCAGTGGCGCCCGACACGCCAAGTACGATGCAAGCCGCGATAAATCCGACCGACACGTCAGGAAACCAAGCCGACCGACCGAGCCGCTCGGAAAATAGCAATCCGGCCGGAAAAACACGCGAATCCAACCGACCGACACGCACCCGGAACAAATCCGACCGAATCGTACCCGCCAACTCCAACCCGCAAAGTACGATGCAAGGCGCGAAAACACGACCGAGTCGGACGGAGGACAAGCCGTCACGACCGACACGCATACAAAACCGAGCCGAAGCAACACAATACACCGCGACCGACGCGTACGCAGCATACAAAACTGCACAAACACAGCGTGAACGAAGCGGAAAACACCGTACGAGACCAATGCAGGGTCCGACTCGGTCACAAGAACGTTTCCAACATACACAAACAGCACAAAGGAAAAATCAACCAAAAAAGGCCAAACAAGCAATTACCAAGCCAATAAATACTGGGGGGGTGGGGACAGAGAACAAAGACACACCCACAACTCCACCTATATAAAGGACACAAATCACTACCATGAGCCTTTGCAAATGCCATTCCACTGCCAGCACCCAAGAGAAAGCAACCACACACCCACAGCTCATCCCCCACACAAGCCACACACCAGCAGCACACCAACAAATACCTACCTCACATACACCCAGCACAACACACACCCACACACCCTCACCTGCACACCAACACACACATCACCCACCATCACCACCCATCACCATGCCCCCAAGAAGAATCACAAGTTCCTAGATTGTGAATTGGAAGTCCTGGTAGACGAGATCCTCAGGGTAGAGCCACAGCTGTTTGGCACATTGGTCCAACAGACCCCCATGTCGCAGAAAACCAAGATGTGGGAGAGGATCATCAACAGGGTGAACGCACAATCACCATGTCGGCGCACAAAGAGCGACATCCAGAACAGGTGGTATGACGTGCGCAGGAGGGTACGGAAACTGCTGAAGCAAGATTACATCAACAGCCAACACACCGGCAGTGGCCCTCCTGCCAAGCCAATATACCTCAGGCCCTGGGAGGAGAAGGTGCGGGCCATCCTACCGCCAGTGAGCATATATGGACTAGAGGACATCCCAGAGCCTGGTGAGTACACAACAAATGTACACAATATACTGCCACAAAACACACACACATCACTGTCAAGGGAGAGTCAAACCATGCACTCATAGCAATTACACAGCAACTAGAACAGAATCATCCCAAAATGTGTATGTCAGTCAGATAAACCCAACACATGCCATCAAAAAAGTCACATCCAACTGTGCCAACACATGTACAAACACAACCACAACTACAGCTAGGCAGTGGCACAAATAGAACTAACACACACATCCACACATGTAGCCACCACAACAACACCAACACACAGTGAAGACCACTCAAAGGAAGGAATTCTGTGTATGCTGGACAAGTCAGTGTAGCCAATAGCATCATGGGAGTCGCAGTCACACATATTGCCCCCCACTACTGTCCCATCAACACCACCCTGAACCATGCTCACATCACAGGGAGTGGAGAAGGACTCACAAGATGGCTGACACTGGCTACTGCTGTGGGGAGCACAAGGCCCTGCTGCCAACTGTGCACCAACAAACAGCAGGACACCACTGACTGACATCCTGAGAGACAACTTACACTCCCTGCAATGCAAGCACGTTCCATGGTGGGATATCTGGCTGGCTGGGTGGGAAGGGGGACTTGCAGCACTGACCATAGTCACCAGCACCTCCCCTCACACCCCCCCAACACAAACTCCACAGTACCCACCTGGTAGAATGCAATGCCCTCCATCCTAACACAAGATCCCACAAAGCACCACCACCCTGGCTTATGTTGTGTGAAGCACAGGGACACTCTTGGGACTCTTAGCCAAACAACTGCCAGGACAACACTCCCAGCCATCCTGTCAGCACAGCCAGCCCACCCCACAGGGAAGCAGAGTCAAAAGGAAGGAAGCATGGGCATGCTGGGAAGGGGGTGGAGGCAATAGCATGATGGGAGTCGTAGTCACAGACATAGCTCACCCCCACAACTGTCCCATCAACACCACCCTGAACCATGCTCACATCACAGGGAGTGGAGAAGGACTCACAAGATGGCTGACACTGGCTACTGCTGTGGGGAGCACAAGGCCCTGCTGCCAACTGTGCACCAACAAACAGCAGGACACCACTGACTGACATCCTGAGAGACAACTTACACTCCCTGCAATGCAAGCACGTTCCATGGTGGGATATCTGGCTGGCTGGGTGGGAAGGGGGACTTGCAGCACTGACTATAGTCACCAGCACCTCCCCTCACCCCCCCAACACAAACTCCACAGTACCCACCTGGTAGAATGCAATGCCCTCCATCCTAACACAAGATCCCACAAAGCACCACCACCCTGGGTTATGTTGTGTGAAGCACAGGGACACTCTTGGGACTCTTAGCCAAACAACTGCCAGGACAACACTCCCAGCCATCCTGTCAGCACAGCCAGCCCACCCCACAGGGAAGCAGAGTCAAAAGGAAGGAAGCATGGGCATGCTGGGAAGGGGGTGGAGGCAATAGCATGATGGGAGTCGTAGTCACAGACATAGCTCACCCCCACAACTGTCCCATCAACACCACCCTGAACCATGCTCACATCACAGGGAGTGGAGAAGGACTCACAAGATGGCTGACACTGGCTACTGCTGTGGGGAGCACAAGGCCCTGCTGCCAACTGTGCACCAACAAACAGCAGGACACCACTGACTGACATCCTGAGAGACAACTTACACTCCCTGCAATGCAAGCACGTTCCATGGTGGGATAACTGACTGGGTGGGTGGGTGGGTGGGAAGGAGGTCTGGCTGTCAACCAAACACAATCAATGCAGACCATGTTCACACCCCAGAGAATACATAGAAATGCCCAAATAATGCAGGACAATGTGCCACACCAATATCAACCCCTGACTGTGACGACTTAGGACAATACAATGTACAGGCCCGCACCCCGAGGCACAGTCACAACTGTCAGGTGTGTCAACCACTGATGCCTGCAGAAACATGACATACATTGTTTGTGTCTCCCAAAAACAGGTGATGATAGGGACACAGCAGCAGACGCTGAGGAGTCCCAGTCCCAGGCTCAAGAGGATGCCGAGCTCACTGGCGTCGTACAGCCTCTGTCCTCCTCGGACGATGAACAACCTGGCACATCCGGTGCAAGTCAACATGCTGCACCAGCAGGACCACCAGCTGCAGCACCAGCAGGTCCACCAGCTGCACCCCCTGCACCCACCCCTCCAACGACTGTCACCACGAATACCATCCCTGCCGACATGGACAGAATAAGGAACAACACCAGCGCAGTGACCCTGGACCAACCTGGGGCCATGGACACCACCACCACCACCAACCCCCAAGGTGGACCAGGGTTATCTGTGCGTGCAACTGCACACACTGCACATGTCAGCAGGGGTGGTGGGAGGGGTGGGAGACAGAGGTCGCTGCTTGCAGACGTTGCTGGTGTGCATGAAGACCCACAACTGGTACGCATAGCTGATGCGTACCAGTCCAGCACCGGAGAGCTCAGCCAGGTAGTGGGCTCCTCAGAGACATCAAACAGCAGCAGGCTGCCCATCATGCCCGCTTGGACTCCCACATGTCCCAAGTGGAGTCACACATGTCACGTGTGGACTCCCACAT
Organism: Calotriton arnoldi; assembly: GCA_963921515.1. Classification (NCBI taxonomy): domain Eukaryota; kingdom Metazoa; phylum Chordata; class Amphibia; order Caudata; family Salamandridae; genus Calotriton; species Calotriton arnoldi. The sequence goes on from CAWUFW010011747.1 coordinate 577,213, forward strand.
GTCACGTGTGGACTCCCACATGACCCGCGTGGAGTCCAAGTGGGATGTACTACATGAGATGACGGCGGTGCACAGGGACATTTTACAATGCCTCCGCCAGATGACCAGCAACCAGTCCACACCTCCCTGTGTGCCAACAACATCTGGTACCGAACAAACTGCAACTGCCACAGGGAGGGAGGAGGACTCTGGCGGAGAGTCCCCTGCACCGCAGCAGCCTGCACTTGAGGGCCCCCAAGAAGAGGGGTCGTCCGAGGAGGGGAAAGTGAGAGGCTGATGGCCAAGCGCAACTCCCAGGAAGCCTGAACCTGTTCTGGATTTTCGCCTTTGTGCACAGACTGTTCACCCTGTTGATGGCAACACTACTCCCACACATTGCATGGGGAGTATAAGTTGGAACAATGTGTCAGACAACAGTGGCCCCGATACTGGGGATCCTGTCTACCTGGACTTTCTATTCATCTAGGAACTTGGGATTGCAAGATTCATGTACAGCACAATCCATCCTATGCACTATTATCACAATAAACACACTAATACACCATACTTGCCTCTGTCGTGATTCCAACGTGGGTGCTGTTATGGGGATGATGAACTGCAAAATTACACAGTGTATGCGAACTGCAACAGCAAGGACAACACAGGCATGTGAGTACAGGCAACGTGACACATATGAGGGAGACACACCACCAGGGCTACACAACACATACACACCTAGGCCATCTGACTCATTGCCTACACTGATGTTGCCAGGGAAGACGGTGCAATGCACAGACACCACACCCATTCCCAGTTGTAGTCAAGTAGCCCACAGGTGCAGTAAGCAAATGGCAGTCAAATGTGTGACCACAGACAACGCACATCACTAAGTGAAGCACAGGTTTATTACACAGTAGCAACATGCCGTAACCACTACAGATGCAAGGTAACCCCACCTGGTAGCGGGCACACAGTCAACAACTGTAGACAGAAGGAAGTCCATGGGTGTGGCGCACATCACCTGTAGGGACACAACAGCTACCAGCCTGGATGTGCAATCACGTCGTCGGTGGACACAGTTGACCAAACGAATCTGAAAGTACCCTGTGAAGGACAGAAATGACACACAGTCAAAAGCAATGCAGTACAGGACAGAACAGCAAAACTCATGCACAATACATGTTACAAGATACCCACCCAGAACCAAGTTAGCATGTCAACACTGTTGGGGAGTACAGCCCACCTGTCACCACACATCGCAACACACATCCTGTCAAGTAGCCCATGGACACACTCCAACAGCACCAGAGCACCACCCACACATCATGCCAACTCACATCATTCACATGACACCTCAGGATACTCACATTCAGCTAAAGAAGTTGGTGAAGAGCTGTGTGCGGACATCACCATCACCATCATCATCATCATCGTCACTGGCATCGTGGTCCAGGCCAGGATCCTCCACAGGTGGCGGATGTTGGTCATCGTCATCCTGGATGAGAGGCAACTCCTTCCGCACTGCCAGGTTGTGGAGCATGCAGCAGACGATGATAATCTTGCACACTTTCGCAGGGGCATATGGGAGGGACCCTCCGGTCTTGTCCAGGCAGCGGAAGCGGCTCTTCAGGAGACCAAAGGTCCGCTCAATCACTCTCCTGGTCCGACCATGTGCCTCATTGTAGCGCATCTGGGCAGGTGTCACAGGGTTCCTGAGGGGTGTCAGCAACCACGGCATGTTGGGGTATCCCGAGTCACCTACGGACAGACAAGTGCACATCAGCTGACTTGGAAAAGTGGGCGGAATACTACAGATCAGATCACACACAATGGCACAAAGTCAGTACACACCGACAAGCCAGGCACGCTGGTTCTGCATCTGTGCCATCAACCTGGGGATGCGACTACTCCTCATCACAAAGGCATCGTGTGCTGAACCAGGGAAACGGGCACACACGTGTGTGATGGTCATGTCTGCAAGACACACCACCAGTGCATTGACCGAGTGGTAGTGCTTGCGGTTCCTGTAGGCCTGCTCCTGGGCCTGTGGTGGTACCAAAGCCACATGTGTCCCATCAATGGAGCCAATGACATGCGGCATCCTCCCCAGGGCATAAAAGTCACTCTTCACGTCAGTGAGTACGTCGCAGTCTAGGGAAATAGATGTACCGGTTCAGGAAGAGCAACATTGCCGCCAAAACATCGCGGAGCACACGGCTGAACATGGTCTGTGACATCCCACCAGCAGACGCCACAGTATGTTGGAAGGTACCGGTGGCAAAGAAGTGTAGGGCTGCCATCACCTTCACCTTGGGGGTCAGCGCTGTAGGATACGGCCGGCCAGGCTGCAAATGTGGGGACAACTGCACTGCAAAATCCTCAATCAGCTGCCTGGTGAAGCGGTACCGTCGGATGCTGTCCCGTTCCACCATCGTTGCCAGGTCTGGGAATGGCCGATGGACAGCAGGAGCCCTGCAGTGCAGAGGAGAAGTAAGCAAGATCGTCAGTCACCCCACATATGCGGCATTGAACACACTCAAGATCCCAACATACATCATCATGAGGCACAACTACATGAAGTGTGCAGTACCGGAACGACATTTATGGTACATACATGGTCAACATCTGTCAACACGGTCCTACAGGTGGCATCAATTTGTCCCTGTTTGGCCCATTGGATATCATGATGCTCAACGACAGGCACATTCCCAGGGACCCTGTAATGCCACATGGACACTGGCATCACCTGGAGTATCATGTGTACACCACAACAAAACAAACATGACCCCCACAGGTAGTGGCCACACTTGCCATGGCAGGAGAGCCATGGACGTCTGTGACACACACGCACAACATCAGAGTCCATGCACACACAACGTGGATGTGGAGACTGTCTCCCATTGTGCACATGAAATCAGAGACATTGTAAACACTACATGCACAAAGACTGTGGAGGGCCATCACTATTGTGCCACTGGGACACCCTGGCTCAAACATACCGTCCCACATGGGACTCACGGGGTATGTGACATGACATACACAAACACCACTGTGAAATGTGACCATGGCACATGCACAGATATGAACAGTTGCACATCACAGTGGTCACGTACACGTAACACCCATGATCCTGTCCCCATGAACACGTGCACAGCCTGGGGGTGGCTGCCCACAGGTGACACCCACAGGACAACATGTACACCAACATACACACAATAGGAAATGCAGCCTTACATGCCTTATGATAAGGTTTGGACAGGCTGTCGTGATGTAGGTGTGCCCCTCACTCCCTGGGAGCTATCTGTGGCTGGCATATGTCCATCTGAGACAGGCATGCTGACATATGCCAGTCACATGTACAGTGATGCGTTGTACTGCAATGGACCGATCGGTGCCTCCGGCCGGCCCATTGCATTCAATGTGTGCGGGTACGCGTTGTACCCCTATGCGCGTTGAACAGCAATGGACCGATCGGTGCCTCCGGCCGGCCCATTGCATTCAATGTGTGCGGGTGCGCGTTGTACCCCTGTGCGCGTTGTACTGCAATGGACCGATCGGTGCCTCCGGCCGGCCCATTGCATTCAATGTGTGCGGGTGCGCGTTGTACCCCTGTGCGCGTTGAACAGCAATGGACCGATCGGTGCCTCCGGCCGGCCCATTGCATTCAATGTGTGCGGGTGCGCGTTGTACCCCTGTGCGCGTTGAACAGCAATGGACCGATCGGTGCCTCCGGCCGGCCCATTGCTTTCAATGTGTGCGGGTACACGTTGTACCCCTGTGCGCGTTGAACAGCAATGGACCGATCGGTGCCTCCGGCCGGCCCATTGCATTCAATGTGTGCGGGTGCAGCGTTGTACCCCTGTGCGCGTTGTACTGCAATGGACCGATCGGTGCCTCCGGCCGGCCCATTGCATTCAATGTGTGCGGAGTGCGCGTTGTACCCCTGTGCGCGTTGAACAGCAATGGACCGATCGGTGCCTCCGGCCGGCCCATTGCATTCAATGTGTGCGGGTACGCGTTGTACCCCTGTGCGCGTTGAACAGCAATGGACCGATCGGTGCCTCCGGCCGGCCCATTGCATTCAATGTGTGCGAGTGCGCGTTGTACCCCTGTGCGCGTTGTACTGCAATGGACCGATCGGTGCCTCCGGCCGGCCCATTGCTTTCAATGTGTGCGGGTGCAGCGTTGTACCCCTGTGCGCGTTGAACAGCAATGGACCGATCGGTGCCTCCGGCCGGCCCATTGCATTCAATGTGTGCGGGTACGCGTTGTACCCCTGTGCGCGTTGTACTGCAATGGACCGATCGGTGCCTCCGGCCGGCCCATTGCTTTCAATGTGTGCGGGTACGCGTTGTACCCCTGTGCGCGTTGAACAGCAATGGACCGATCGGTGCGCACCCATTGACAATGGGCTTGCCTGGCAACGGACGCGTTTTTGAATATTCGAACGAGTCGGTTGCTGGAAAATCAGTTGGTCACCCACAACAATGTTGCAAAATCATGTATGTCATGAAGTTGAAGATTTGAAGGATGCTGTGGGCGTGTTTTGGTGCTGCTATTCCATGGATTGGCCAGATTCAGAAGATGCAAACGACTTGGACCTATCACTTTGGACACAAGGGACAGTATCTGCCTCTCCAGCACATATATATTGCTGCATGTTCCCCTGAGAGCCCACTTGCCTGCACTACATGCTCCAGGACGACATCTGCCACTGCACTGCTGCTGTCTCTGCCCCTCTGGACCCTGCAATGGCACGTACTGTGGAGAGAGCCCCAGCCTTCAGCCTTGAAGAGAACCAGGCCCTGCTGGACAGCCTACTTCCACAGTACAGCAAGCTGTATGGGACACCAGGGGAGCAGGTGAGTGTTCTGTGCACTGCCTTTCTGAATGTGCATTTTGTCTGACTAGCAAGGCTGAGAGTCAGCACACCACTGGCTAGCAGGCTCACTGAGTAGTTGTCACCCCCCATAGTGTGTAGTGACTTGCACTGGACAGGTATGGTGCAGTGACAGTGCTTCTGAACAGGGTTTTACTCCCCATGCTATGATACCATGTAGTGACGTCTGGAAAACTGTCCATGGGCAGCCGTGCACTGCCTGGGTACACCATGTGCCCCTGTGATTGCGACATGTATATGCAACTGTGTCATGCACGGATATGTTGCATGTGTAGTAATGTCCTTATCACTTTGTCATCCTGACAGGCTTCTGCCCATCGGAAGCATGAGATCTGGAAGGACATCGTCCGGGCTGTCCGGTCCGTGGGGGTCTACAAGCGCCGGATCCGCAACTGCCAAAAGAGGTGGCAGGACCTTCGGGGCTGGACCCGGAGGATTGCACGGGTCCAGCTGAAGCTGTCGCCTCCTCGCAGGAGGGGCGGAACACGGACCCTGACCCCCACATGCTCAGGATCCTGGCGGTGGTCTTTCCAGACCTGGATGGGCAGCTGAAGGCCAGAGAGCAGCAAGGAGGGGTGAGTCAAAGACTGCACTGTGTACTCTGTCTAACATGTTATGTGCCCTCCTCGGGCCAGGTTGAACTGCCACAGTACAGCAGTCATGTTGTCCAGGAGCCATGTCCCTCTATTGTGCACTGCCCACTCCTCATCTGATACCCAGGTGTGGCCCTTACATGCAGGGAATTCTGTCACTTAGGACTGTGTCCTTGCAGTTTGCTTGACTCAAGGTGGGAGACAGCATCTGTTTCCCTGACTCTGTGGTGGGCATCATGGGTGGGTCCATTGCTTACACAATGCCTGTATTCTGACATGTATTCAGCGTGTTACTTTGATCTGTGGTCCAATTGCTGAGCTGATCCACCACATGTGGCTGGGGTACCTGGCACACACCCATGCTGCGGGTGGGAACAATGTTTGGGCCCCAGGAGTATGTATATGACGTGTGTCACACATACTTAGCCAGCTGCCTACAGTCCAGGGCTCATCCCTCATTCATGTGGGGCTGGACAGTCATGCCTACTCCAGGCCATACAATACACTCTGTACTCCCACTCCCGTGTATCAGAGGACACATTGTGCACAGTGATTTGCCCCTCAGGTGTCTGCCTCTGTGTCAGTGTGCTGTGGATTAGTCGCCAGGACTGCTGTGGAGTTTCTTGGTAGGGGCTCAGCATGCCACTGGAGATGTGACCATAGGAGACGATACTTGTGTGACACATAGGTGTCTGATCAGCTGCCCATGCAGACTGGGGCATGTAAATGTGAAGTTCAGGCAGCTGTTCCCCATGCACAGCAGAGTGTGAGGGGCTCAGGTTCAGAGGGTAGTGTCACAGGTCTCCCATATGTCCAATAGGTATGACCTGGACAGATGAGGGTTAAGAGGATGTGTTGTGGGGGGATGTACATGTGCACTTGTGCAGCTCCAGGACTTGCATTCCCCATGACCTACTATTGTGACACAGTGCAGAGTGTTGTTGTCTGGCTGCAAAGTCATACATCACTGAGACAGTGATGTATGACTTTGCAGTCATGCCTCCGCCATGGCATGTGTCTACTGATTGGTGAGCCTGCAGGGGAGTGACATGTGCTACATGCACACCATAGTGGCGCTGGCTATCAGGACATGGGTGCATCATGGTGTCTGTCGCTGGTATGCATCACATGCATTTCCTATTTGACTCTGGGCATCCCTTTCATCCGGAAACCTGTACTGACTCAGTGGCAAGAGCTGTGATGTGTCCACACCGTGTTCTCTGCACTGTCCAACTACTGTGTACTTGGTGCATGTGTCAACACTGGGGTGTTGCAATCCAACAGACACCAGACAGATGGGTGCAAGGCCATGTGGGATGTGAGTGCCATGCTTGGCATCAGACTGACAATTGACTTCTCCTGTTCAATTAGTGCACTTTTAGCAATGTACAACTAATGATGCCAGGGCTTGCTCTGTGATGTGCTGTGCTCACAGTGGTGTGTGCGTTATGTGCAGGTGACTGATCTCTGTCTGTTTCCCCATTGTTTGCAGATACATCCACGGCCACGGAAGGGGACAGCTCCACGGACCAGGAGGAGCCGGAGAGCCAGACTGGGTCAGCAGCCGAGGAGTGGTCGGAGGGACCCAGTGGCACGGAGGGCGAGGGGAGCCACACCGAGGAGTCCTCAGCAGCATCCACCTCAGCTGAGGACCAGAGCAACTCAGAGGATGACTCCCTTGTGGAGGCGGGTGTCAGCAGCCACCACACCCCAGCTAGTGTTGCTGTCCCCGCCACCACCAGCACCACCACCGCCCTCCCATCGGCTCCCATTCCCCAGGTCCGTGGAGGCTCCCATGTCCGGGAGCGTGTCTCCTTTGGGCCAGGCACCGCACCCCCTGCCCCTGTGTCCCCTGCTGCCCTGAGTGAGGAGTCTGTGTACCTCCTTCGCCAGCTCCATGTAGGGCAGACAGCCATGCTGAGTGTCCTCCATGCGCACACCGCGCTGTTGACTCAGCTGGTGTCGTTCATGGAGGGTATCTCATCGGGCATGTCTGACCTACAGAGGGGCAATAGGTCCATGGACTCCTCCCTGACGGCAGCAGTGTCCCTCCTCAAACGGTCCCTCACCCCTCCTGCCTCTGCTCCATCCACACTCCCCAGCACCTTACCCATCCCAGGCACACACACACTGGCACACACCAGCACACACACATCCAGCACACTGACACACACGCCAATGACAAAACGCACACGCAAGCACATTCAGGGGACTGAAGCCAGACTCACAGGGGATGGGGCCCTGGAACACACACACGCATCCACATGCACTGCGCAGTCCTCAGTTCCCTCTCCCTCCAAAGCACCCTCCCTTGCCTCACCTGCAACCCCAAAGTCACAGCAGCTCTTCCTCTGTGACCTCGGCCTCTTCCCCACCGATGAAGCTGCTCCAGCATCCCGGGGGAAGAGGAAGCCCACCCACACGGAGCAGAGTGCCCCTCGCCCCCGGACACCCTCCCCCAGGCGCAGACGGACTGAGGCCCCCACCCGCAAGTCCCCCGGAGTGCTAAGAGCAAGACCCCGCCACCGCCCTGCAGCTCAGGCACAAGGTCTCCGTCCTCCATCCCTCAGGCCCCCACTGCACAGGTGCCCCCACCACACCCTGCCCCAGGTTCCCCCACCCACAGATATACCATCCCCAAGATGCTCCGGCCTTCTCCCCCTGCCACTTGCTCTCCCAGCACCACACCCCCGCTGCGCTTGTCTGTGCCACTGATGTGGTGAGGGTGTCCCCCCTCTGTCCAACCCACCTTGCCTGTTCCCCATTCTCCTCCCCTGGAGGTAGGCACTGCAGTGGAGTCCACTACCGCCCTGTCTGACTTGGGCACTGCAGTGGCGGACCTGTCCACCCCATCTGCAGGGTCCACTGCAGTTGTGCCGGCACCCACGACATCTGTGTCATGCCCCCAGTTGTGCCGGCACACACCATGTCAGACACCTCCACTGCAGTTGTCAGTGGCTCTCCAGCACCCACCACCCCTTCCCTGACTCCCCCTGGTGAGCCCTGATCCTGTCCCTGCGGTGCCTGGCCTGCCCCCCGGTTGCCCCTCCTAGTGGATTGTCCCTGGTATTGTGCAGGCATGCGTAGGGTGACATCTGCCAGTGTCACCCTGTTTGAACTTTGACAATGGACTGGCCATTGGCCTTTGCTCTTTTCAGGACTTCGTTTGGCCTCAACACATATGCTGAATAAAGCAACTTTCTTTTCTCTAGTGCTCATGCTTCAGATGTACATGTTGTTGGTGCAGCTAACCATGCCCTTGCTGCAGTGATGGTGATATCTGGTCTCATGATTATGAAGTGTTACTGTGCAGGAACCCATGTGGTCCAGGGGAATGTGTCCTATCATGTGGTGTATCCATGTCATCAATAGCAGCATCTGAGGGTGTCATGTGTTCAGTATTTGGCAATGGGTTTCCTACTTACATTGGCAATTTCATATCTGTGGCTTCCACCCCTGCACATCTGTTGTGCCTGCCATCGTTGCATTTGTCTACTTCCCTGACCGTGTTGCCATCTCCAGTGGACATGCAGGTTTGGGCATCAATGGGGAGGGACTCATCCGTGTAGTCAGTGCAACATTGCTATACAAGTGTGTTGGATCTGTGCTGATGATTCCGTTGGCACATCCATGACCAGGCTGATGTGATGGGAGCCCTCATTTGGTGCTAATTGTTGATTGTGTGACCAAGTGCTCAGCTGACATGATGGGGCCCTACTGAGGCAACATATGGCACAGCTTTCCTCACACAGGAGTGGAGTCCCCTCATGGCAGTGTGTACACGTGTGACATTGCCTGCGCCCAAGGTGTGTGTTGTATGTGCATGTCTGTGTGTTCACTTCCATTCATCTGCGCATGCTGTGATCCCTAGTGTTGTACCTGTTTGTGATGCTTGCTGACTTGAGCTATGTTCCCCCAAAGTCTTCTCCCTGTGTTCTCTGTGATGTGGGTGCATGGCACATTACTGGTCATCAGGGTGTCACCCATAGGTGTGTTTGCTGTCAGGGCAGAGTTTGTGTGCTGACGCAGATGGGTCACAGTCAGGTTTCCCTTTGGCACTTGTTGTTTGCCCCTGTCATGTGATTTCCAGTTTGTGTTATCTTTCAGTGATTGTGACACGTTGTGTGTGTGACTGCTGGCACTCCTTAGGGTCCGGGCTGCAATGTTGGTTGTTGTCTATGTGTGTTCTTTGTGGGTGACCTTGGCTTCTTCATTGGTGTGTGACTGTGGCTGGGATCCCATTGGTCGGTGTGGTATTGCCGTCATGTCCATGTACAGCGTAGTGTGCAGTGTGTCAGACATTCAGGAGTCTTGTTGAGTGTCCATGTGTGATGTGTTTCTACACCTTGGTTCCCACCCACCACCCTGGAATAGTAATGGGTGCATGTGCAATGTCACCAGTGCATGTGTACTTCACTGCTGCACATTGTTGGAGGTCGAGGGGTGTGGTGTTGAGTGTGTGCAGATGAGAGTTGTTGCCCGGCTAGTCCCCTGCCTCCATGTTGGCCTTGGCTTACTGGCCATGCTGATTGATTTGTGCTTGTGTAGGTGTGATGGTAGTTAGTTGCTCAGGACACCTGACTGTGGTTCACAGTGTGAACGACATTTAGCTTTGTCATCACAGTGGTATTTTTCTTCAGCCCAGGGTCACCACATTGTGGGGGCCCTGGGGGTGGTGCTGTGGTGTGTCTGTGACTTGCTGTGTCAGTTGTTGTTCCTACGTGCCTGTGTGACATGTGTGTTTTGTGCTCCCTCTCACCTGTCAATGCCTGCTTGCCCACATAGGGGATTTGGATCCATGAGTTACCTTAGTGTGGCAGTGTATGCACATCTGTATGATTGGTATTCAGCTCTCCTCATGTGTTGTGTTGTTGCCTGGGGACAATGGCACCCCCACCCCTCACCTGCTGTGTATGATGACAGTGTTGGTCTGCCTGTTTGTGTTTGTGCATCTGCACCACTGCATTGGCATATCTTGGGTGTGCCATTGGCTGTATGTTGTTTGGTGTGTTTCCCCTGCTGTCCCTGGGACTCCTAGGTCATCGGTCAGCACAGTGATCATGGTTTGTGTGTCCCATTGCTGCCATGGTATGGTATCTGTTCACCTCACATCTGCTGTCTCCACAGGGTATCTGCATTTGTGTGCCCATTGGTGCAAATATGTGGTTCTGCATTCTGATGGTCACTTCTGTCATTGTGTCATTGATGACTGTTGACGGTCTCAGCCACCATGGGTGTTGTTTGTCTGCACATGGCCAAAGGAATGTTTCATTTGCACTGCAGTATTTGGCTCCCCCAATTTATGTTGCAATGGGACACATACACTACTTTGCCACAGATGAGTTTTTGGTTCAGTGACCAGGAATGATCCATGCAGTTTGGCAGTTGCAGCTCTTTCTTTGTCAACAATTACCTTTTGGTCACTGTGATGATGAGGGTGTAGACCCCATTGCCACAATGGTCAAAATGTGCTTCAGCTATGGACCCCACACTTGCCTTTTGGTCACTGTGATGATGGGGGTTTAGACCCCATTGCCACAATGGTCAAACTGTGCTTCAGCTATGGACCCCACACTTACCTTTTGGTCACTGTGATGATGGGGGTTTAGACCCCATTGCCACAATGGTCAAAATGTGCTTCAGCTATGGACCCCACACTTGCCTTTTGGTCACTGTGATGATGGGGGTTTAGACCCCATTGCCACAATGGTCAAACTGTGCTTCAGCTATGGACCCCACACTTACCTTTTGGTCACTGTGATGATGGGGGTTTAGACCCCATTGCCACAATGGTCAAAATGTGCTTCAGCTATGGACCCCACACTTACCTTTTGGTCACTGTGATGATGGGGGTTTAGACCCCATTGCCACAATGGTCAAACTGTGCTTCAGCTATGGACCCCACACTTACCTTTTGGTCACTGTGATGATGGGGGTTTAGACCCCATTGCCACAATGGTCAAAATGTGCTTCAGCTATGGACCCCACACTTGCCTTTTGGTCACTGTGATGATGGGGGTTTAGACCCCATTGCCACAATGGTCAAAATGTGCTTCAGCTATGGACCCCACACTTGCCTTTTGGTCACTGTGATGATGGGGGTTTAGGCCCCATTGCCACAATGGTCAAACTGTGCTTCAGCTATGGACCCCACACTTACCTTTTGGTCACTGTGATGATGGGGGTTTAGACCCCATTGCCACAATGGTCAAAATGTGCTTCAGCTATGGACCCCACACTTGCCTTTTGGTCACTGTGATGATGGGGGTTTAGACCCCATTGCCACAATGGTCAAAATGTGCTTCAGCTATGGACCCCACACTTGCCTTTTGGTCACTGTGATGATGGGGGTTTAGGCCCCATTGCCACAATGGTCATGGGCTGCTTGCATTGTGGGTGCCACACACATATATGTGTGGCACATGTGCTAGGGGGTCACATTGTATGTTCAATGTCATGTTCGGTGTTGTAGGCATTTGACACAGCCTGCTCACACGCTTGTCATGGTGGTGGGGGATGTCTTAATCTTGCATTCCCTAGGTTGTGGTGTGCTTGTTGTGTCATGCATTGTCCATCCTATGAGTGGGGGTGGTAGTAGTGGTAGGCATCCAGCCCCCCTGGCTAAGGGTGGTAGTAGTGGTGGGCATCCTGCCCCCTGGGTGGGGGTGGTAGTAGTGGTAGGCATCCTGCCCCCTGGGTGGGGGTGGTAGTAGTGGTAGGCATCCAGCCCCCTGGCTAAGGGTGGTGGTAGGCATCCAGCCCGCCCTGGGTGAGGGTGGTAGTAGTGGTAGGCATCCAGCCCCCCTGGCTAAGGGTGGTAGTGGTGGTGGGCATCTGGCACCCCCTGGCTAAGGGTGGTAGTAGTGGTGGGCATCCTGCCCCCTGGGTGAGGGTGGTAGTAGTGGTAGGCATCCAGCCCCCCTGGCTAAGGGTGGTAGTAGTGGTGGGCATCCTGCCCCCTGGGTGGGGGTGGTAGTAGTGGTAGGCATCCTGCCCCCTGGGTGGGGGTGGTAGTAGTGGTAGGCATCCAGCCCCCCTGGCTAAGGGGGTGGTGGTAGGCATCCAGCCCGCCCTGGGTGAGGGTGGTAGTAGTGGTAGGCATCCAGCCCCCCTGGCTAAGGGTGGTAGTGGTGGTGGGCATCTGGCACCCCCTGGCTAAGGGTGGTAGTAGTGGTGGGCATCCTGCCCCCCTGGGTGAGGGTGGTAGTAGTGGTAGGCATCCTGCCCCCCTGGTTGAGGGTGGTAGTAGTGGTAGGCATCCAGCCCCCCTGGCTAAGGGTGGTGGTAGGCATCCAGCCCCCTGGCTAAGGGTGGTAGTAGTGGTGGGCATCCTGCCCCCTGGGTGAGGGTGGTAGTAGTGGTAGGCATCCTGCCCCCCTGGTTGAGGGTGGTAGTAGTGGTAGGCATCCAGCCCCCTGGCTAAGGGTGGTAGTAGTGGTAGGCATCCAGCCCCCTGGCTAAGGGTGGTAGTAGTGGTGGGCATCCTGCCCCCTGGGTGAGGGTGGTAGTAGTGGTAGGCATCCAGCCCCCCTGGCTAAGGGTGGTAGTAGTGGTAGGCATCCAGCCCCCTGGCTAAGGGTGGTAGTAGTGGTGGGCATCCTGCCCCCTGGGTGAGGGTGGTAGTAGTGGTGGGCATCCTGCCCCCTGGGTGGGGGTGGTAGTAGTGGTAGGCATCCTGCCCCCCTGGGTGGGGGTGGTAGTAGTGGTAGGCATCCAGCCCCCCTGGCTAAGGGTGGTGGTAGGCATCCAGCCCGCCCTGGGTGAGGGTGGTAGTAGTGGTAGGCATCCAGCCCCCCTGGCTAAGGGTGGTAGTGGTGGTGGGCATCTGGCACCCCCTGGCTAAGGGTGGTAGTAGTGGTGGGCATCCTGCCCCCCTGGGTGAGGGTGGTAGTAGTGGTAGGCATCCTGCCCCCCTGGCTAAGGGTGGTAGTAGTGGTAGGCATCCAGCCCCCTGGCTAAGGGTGGTAGTAGTGGTGGGCATTCTGCCCCCTGGGTGAGGGTGGTAGTAGTGGTGGGCATCCTGCCCCCCTGGGTGAGGGTGGTAGTAGTGGTAGGCATCCTGCCCCCTGGCTAAGGGTGGTAGTAGTGGTGGGCATCCTGCCCCCCTGGCTAAGGGTGGTAGTAGTGGTGGGCATCCTGCCCCCTGGGTGAGGGTGGTAGTAGTGGTAGGCATCCTGCCCCCTGGGTGGGGGTGGTAGTAGTGGTGGGCATCCTGCCCCCTGGCTAAGGGTGGTAGTAGTGGTGGGCATCCTGCCCCCTGGCTAAGGGTGGTAGTAGTGGTGGGCATCCTGCCCCCCTGGGTGAGGGTGGTAGTAGTGGTAGGCATCCTGCCCCCTGGGTGGGGGTGGTAGTAGTGGTGGGCATCCTGCCCCCCTGGCTAAGGGTGGTAGTAGTGGTGGGCATCCTGCCCCCTGGGTGAGGGTGGTAGTAGTGGTAGGCATCCTGCCCCCCTGGTTGAGGGTGGTAGTAGTGGTAGGCATCCAGCCCCCCTGGCTAAGGGTGGTGGTAGGCATCCAGCCCCCTGGCTAAGGGTGGTAGTAGTGGTGGGCATCCTGCCCCCTGGCTAAGGGTGGTAGTAGTGGTGGGCATCCTGCCCCCCTGGGTGAGGGTGGTAGTAGTGGTGGGCATCCTGCCCCCCTGGTTGAGGGTGGTTGTGGTGGTTGGCATCCAGCCCCCTGGGTTGGGGTGGTGGCGCGCATTCAGGCCCCTGTGTGCATATGTGGCATTGGTGATGGGCATCCCGCCCCTATGGTGCTGCTGTTGCTGGTGTAAGTATATTCAGATTCCCCGTGTATGTGTGTGATGTGTCGTGTACGTGTTGTATGTGTTTTGTGGTTGGTGTCTGACTTACCTTCTGCGCCGTACGCGTCCGTGCCTGTTCCGGTAGTAGATGTAGAATATTGGTATGATCGGGACGAAGGGATTCATGGTTGGTTCGTGTCGTCTCGCCCCGTTCAAGGCTTCGCGTCGTCCCCGTCGCTTGGCTTCGTCCTCGTCGGGCCGCCGCGCTCGGGCCCTCGTCGGTGCTGTGTTCGTCTCTGTGAGCCGTGGATCGTGTTGTGGCGCGATTTCGGAGCTGCCAGCGCTATGTGCGCCTCCCGGATGCTTTGACGTGCCGTGCGTAGCGACGGGTTCGGCGCGTACGGAAAGCGCAGATCGTACTTGTCCGGCCGGACGGGGCTGCGTTTTCCTTCCGAGGCGACTCCGGAGCCCGGGCGGCTTCCGGGATTCGCCTCGGTCGGAGAACAGGACCTGGTTTGGGTGAGTACGGCTCGGCCGGGATTTTTGCTGTTGTGCGGCATCGTACTTGCTCGTTCGGGTGTGTTGAGATGGATCGGTCGGGAAACTGGCAAATGTGCTTTTCTCATGACTAATTAAAGAACA